>JASUAB010000013.1:15575000-16175000 GCA_037013595.1 Dicorynia guianensis | reverse complement strand
GCAAATAATGTGGTTGAGTCAAATGAGGCTCATCTCGAGGTGTAAACATATGTGTAAGTCAAACGAGCCCCGACTCGAGGCACTAATGATATGGTTGAGTCAATCGAGGCCCGACTCAAGGCACAAATGAGAAGGGTGAGTCAAACGATGCCTAACTCGAGGCGCAAATAATATGGTTGAGTCAAACGAGGCCTGACTCAAGGTACAAATGATAAGGCTCAGTCAAACGAAGCCCGACTCAAGGTGCAAACATATGGGCAAGTCAAACAAGGCCCAACACAAGGCACAAATACATGGGAAAGTCAAACGAGTCCTAACTCGAGGCGCAAATGATAAGGTTGAGTCAAACGAGGCCTGACTTGATGCACAAATGATATCGGTGCATCAAACAAGGCTCGACTCGAGGCACAAATGATATGGTTGAGTCAAAAGAGGACTGACTCGAGGTGCAAATGATATGGCTAAGTCAAATGATTTGGTTAAGTTAAACAAGTCCTGACTCGAGGCATAAATGATATGGGTGAGTCAAACGAGGCCCGACTCGAGGCGTAGATGATATGGTTGAGTCAAACGTGGCCTGACTCGAGGTGCAAATGATAAGGTTTAGTCAAATGTGGTTGAGTCAAACGAGGCCCGACTCGAGATGCAAACGATATGGTTATGTTAAACGAGGCCCGACTCGAGGCACAAATGATAAGGCTCAGTCAAACGAAGCTAGACTCAAGGCACAAACATATGGGTAAGTGAAACGTGGCCCGACTCAAGGTGCAGATGATATGGTTGAGTAGAACGAGGCTTGACTCGAGGCGCAAACACATGGGTGAGTCAAATGAGGCCTAACTTTAGGCGCAAATAATATGGTTGAGTCAAACAAGTCCCAACTCGAGGTGCAAATGATAAGGGTGAGTCAAACAAGGCCTGACTTGAGGCGCAAATGATATTGGTGAGTCATTTGAGGCCCCAGTCAAGGCACAAACACATGGGTGAGTCAAACGAGGCCAACTCGAGACGCGAATGATTTGGTTGAGTCGAACAAGGCCCAAGTCAAGGCCCAAATGATATGGGTGAGTCAAATGAGGCCTGACTCGAGGCGCAAATGATATGGTTGAGTCAAACGAGGCCCGACTCGAGGCGTAAATGATAAGGCTTAGTCAAACGAAGTTTGACTCGAGGCACAAATGATATTATTGAGTCAAACGAGGCCCGGCTCGAGGCACAAAGGATATGGTTGAGTCAAACAAGGCCCGACTCGAGGCGCAGAAGATATGGTTCAGTTAAACGAGGCCTGACTCGAGGCGTGAACATATGGGTGAGTCAAATGAGGCCCGACTTGAGGCACAGATGATTTGGTTAAGTTAAATAATGCCTAACTCGAGGCACAAACACATCTGGTTGAGTTAAATGAGGCCTGACTCGAGGGCAAACACATGGGTGAGTCAAATGAGGCTTAACTTGAGGCACAAATAATATGGTTGAGTCAAATGAGGCCCAACTCGAGGTGCAAATGATAAGGTTGAGTCAAACGATGCCCACCTCGAGGCGCAAATGATATGGTTAAGTCAAACGAGGCCTGACTCGAGGCGTAAATATTGTGGTTAAGTCAAACAAGGCCCATCTCAAGGTGGAAACATATGTGTAAGTCAAAAGAGTCCCGACTCGAGGCACAAATGATATGAGTGGGGCCTCATTTGACTCTCCCATATCATTTGTACCTCGAGTCAGGCCTCGTTTGACTTAGCCATATCATTTGCACCTCGACTTGCGCCACTTTTGAGTCAACTATATCATTTGTGCATCGAGTCGGGCCTCGTTTAACTTACACATATGTTTACACCTCGAAAAAGGCCTCATTTGACTCAACCTTGTGCCTCAAGTCGGGCATCATTTGACTCAACCATATCATTAGCGCCTCAGGTCAGGACTCATTTGACTTACACATATGTTTGCACCTTGAGATCGGCCTCGTTTGACTCAACCACATCATTTGCACCTCGAGTCGGGCCTTATTTGACTCAACCATATCATTTGCACCTCGAGTCGGGCCTCGTTTAACTCAACCATATCATTTGCACCTCTTGTCGGGACTTGTTTGACTGAACCATATCATTTGCACCTCGAGTTGTGCCTCGTTTGACTTAACCATATCATTTGAGCCTCGAGTCAGGACTTGTTTGACTTACACATATGTTTGCACCTTGAGATGCGCCTTGTTTTACTCAACCACATCATTTGAGGCTCAAGTGAAGCCTCGTTTGACTCAACCAGATCATTTGCACCCCGAGTCGGGACTCGTTTGACTCAACCATATCATTCGCACCCCGAGTTGGGCCGTGTTTGACTCAACCATATCATTTGCACCTCGAGTCATGCCTCATTTGACTTAACCATATCATTTGAGCCTCGAGTCAGGGCTTCTTTGACTTACACATATGTTTGCACCTTGAGATGGGCCTTGTTTGACTCAACCACATCATTTAAGGCTCAAGTCAGGCCTTGTTTGACTTAACCATTATTTGCACCTCGAGTCGGATCTCGTTTGACTCAACCATATCATTTGCACCCCGAGTTGGGCCTTGTTTGACTCAACCATATCATTTGCACCTCGAGTCGTGCCTCGTTTGACTTAACCATATCATTTGAGCCTCGAGTCGGGACTTGTTTGACTTACACATATGTTTGCACCTTGAGATGGGCCTCGTTTGACTCAACCACATCATTTGAGGCTCAAGTCAGGCCTCGTTTGACTCAACCATATCATTTGCACCCCAAGTTGGGCCTTGTTTGACTCAACCATATCATTTGCACCTCGAGTCATGCCTTGTTTAACTTAACCATATCATTTGAGCCTCAAGTCGGAACTTGTTTGACTTACACATATGTTTGCACCTTGAGATGGGCCTCGTTTGACTCAAGCACATTATTTGAGGCTCAAGTCATACCTTGTTTAACTCAACCATATCATTTGCACCTCGAGTTGGGCCTCGTTTGACTCAACCATATCATTTGCACCCCGAGTTGGACCTTGTTTGACTGAACCATATCATTTGCACCTCGAGTCGTGCCTCGTTTGAGTTAACCATATCATTTGAGCCTCGAGTCTAGACTTGTTTCACTTACACATATGTTTGCACCTTGAGATGGTCCTCGTTTGACTCAACCACATAATTTAAGGCTCAAGTCAGGCCTCGTTTAACTCAACCATATCATTTGCACCCCGAGTTGGGCGTTGTTTGATGCAACCATATCATTTGCACCTCGAGTCGTGCCTCGTTTGACTAACCCTTTTGTTTGTAACTTGAGTCAGGCCTCGTTTGACTCAACCATATCATTTGAACCCTGAGTCGGGCCTCGTTTAACTCAACCATATCATTTGCACCTCTTGCTGGGACTCGTTTGACTGAACCATATCATTTGCACCTCGAGTCGTGCCTCGTTTGACTTAACCACATCATTTGAGCCTCGACTTGGGACTTGTTTGACTTACACATATGTTTGCACCTTGAGATGGGCCTCGTTTGACTCAACCACATCATTTGAGGCTCAAGTCAGGCCTTGTTTGACTCAACCATATTATTTGCACCTCGAGTCGGGCCTCGTTTTACTCAACCATATCATTTGCACCCTGAGTTGGGCCTTATTTGACTCAACCATATCATTTGTACCTTGAGTCGGGCCTCGTTTAACTCAACCATATCATTTGCACCTCTTGTGGAGACTCGTTTGACTGAACCATATCATTTGCACCTCGAGTCGCGCCTCGTTTGACTTAACCATATCATTTGAGCCTCGAGTCTGGACTTCTTTGACTTACACATATGTTTGCACCTTGAGATGGGCCTCGTTTGACTCAACCACATCATTTGAGGCTCAAGTCAGGCCTTGTTTGACTCAACCATATTATTTGCACCTCGAGTCGGGCCTCGTTTTACTCAACCATATCATTTGCACCCTGAGTTGGGCCTTATTTGACTCAACCATATCATTTGCACCTTGAGTCGGGCCTCGTTTAACTCAACCATATCATTTGCACCTCTTGTCGAGACTCGTTTGACTGAATCATATCATTTGCACCTCGAGTCGCACCTCGTTTGACTTAACCATATCATTTGAGCCTCGAGTCTGGACTTCTTTGACTTACACATATGTTTGCACCTTGAGATGGGCCTCGTTTGACTCAACCACATCATTTGAGGCTCAAGTCATGCCTCGTTTGACTCAACCATATCATTTGCACCTCAAGTTGGGCCTTGTTTGACTCAACCATATCATTTGCACCTTGAGTCGTGCCTGGTTTGACTAACCCTTTTGTTTGCAACTTGAGTCGGGCCTCGTTTGACTCAACCATATCATTTGAACCCTGAGTTGGGCCTTGTTTGATTGAACCATATCATTTGCACCTCGAGTCGGGCCTCGTTTAACTTAACCATATCATTTGCACCTCTTGTCAAGACTCGTTTGACTGAACCATATCATTTGCACCTCGAGTCGCGCCTCATTTGAGTTAGCCATATCATTTGAGCCTTGAGTCGGGACTTGTTTAACTTACACATATGTTTGCACCTTGAGATGGGCCTCGTTTGACTCAACCACACCATTTGAGGCTCAAGTCAGGCCTCGTTTGACTCAACCATATCATTTGCTCCTCGAGTCGGGCCTCGTTTGACTCAACTATATCATTTAAGCATCGAGTCGGGACTTGTTTGTCTTACACATATCTTTGCAGCTCGAGATGGGCCACGTTTGACTCAACCACATCATTTGCACCTCGAGTCAGGCCTCGTTTGACTCAACCATATCATTTGCACCACGAGTCGGGCCTCGTTTGACTCAACCACATTATTTGCACCTGAGTCGTGCCTTGTTTGACTTAACCATATCATTTGCACCTTGAGGTGGGCCTCGTTTGACTCACCCATATCATTTGAGCCTCGAGTCAGGACTTGTTTGACTTACACATATGTTTGCACCTTGAGATAGGCCTCGTTTGACTCAACCACATCATTTGAGCCTCAAGTTAGGCCTTATTTGACTCAACCATATCATTTACACCTCGAGTCGGTCTTCGTTTGACTCAACCATATCATTTGCACCTGAGTTGGGCCTTGTTTGACTCAACCATATCATTTGCACCTCGAGTCGGGCCTCGTTTAACTCAACCATATCATTTGTATCTCTTGTCGGGACTCGTTTGACTGAACCATATCATTTGCACCTCGAGTCGTGCCTCATTTGACTCAACCATATCATTTGCACCTTGAGTCGGTCCTCGTTTGACTCAACCACATCATTTGCAACTCAAGTCATGCCTCGTTTGACTCAACCATATTATTTGCGCCTCGAGGTGGGCCTCGTTTGACTAACCCTTATGTTTGCAACTTGAGTCGGGCCTCGTTTGACTAACCCTTATGTTTGCAACTTGAGTCAGGCATTGTTTGACTCACCCATATCATTTGTGCCTCAAGTCGGGCCTCGTTTGACTCAACCATATCATTTGTGCCTCGAGTTAGGCTTCGTTTGACTGAGCCTTATCATTTGTGCCTCGAGTCGAGTGTTGTTTGACTTAACCATATCATTTGCGCCTCGAGTCAGGCATCGTTTGACTCACCCTTCTTATTTGGGCCTCGAGTCGATCCTCGTTTGACTCAACCATATCAATAGCGCCTCGAGTCGGGAATCGTTTGACTTACACATATATTTGCACCTTAGGATGGGCTTTGTTTGACTCAACCACATCATTTGCGCCTCGAGTCGGTCCTCGTTTGACTCAACCATATCATTTGTGCCTCAAGTCGGGCATCGTTTGACTCAACCACATCATTTACACCTCGAGTCCTGCCTGGTTTGACTCAACCATATCATTTGCGCCTCGAGCTGGGCTTCGTTTGACTAAACATTATCATTTGCACCTCGAGTCGGGCCTCGTTTGACTCAACCATATCATCTGTGCCTCGAGTCGGGTCTCGTTTGACTCAACCACATCATTTGCGCCTCAAGTCGGGCCTCGTTTGACTCAACAATATCATTTGCACCTCGAGTTGGGCCTCGTTTGACTTAACCACATCATTTACACCTCGAGTCCTGCCTGGTTTGACTCAACCATATCATTTACACCTCGAACCGGGCCTCGTTTGACTAAGCCTTATCATTTGCGCCTCGAGTCGGGCCTCGTTTGACTCAACCATATCATCTGCGCCTCGAGTCGAGCCTCATTTGACTCACCCATATCCTTTACGCCTCCAGTCGAGCCTCGTTTGACTCAACCATATCATTTGCGCCTCAAATCGGGCCTTCTTTGACTCACCCATATCATTTGCGCATCGAGCCTTTTCCTCGTTTGACTCACGCTTCTCATTTGCGCCTTGAGTCGAGCTTTGTTTGACTTACCATTATCATTTATGCCTCGAGTCAAGCCACATTTTACTCAACCATATCATTTTTGCCATGAGTTAGGCCTCGTTTGACTCACCCATATAATTATGCCTTGTGTCGAGCCTCGTTTGACTCACCCATATCATTTGTGCCTCGAGTTCGGCCTCATTTGACTCAACCATATCATTTGCGCCACGAGTCGAGCCTCGTTTGACTCAACCATATCTTTTGTGTCTCAAGTTAGGCCTCGTTTGACTCACCCATGTGTTTATGCCTTAACTCGGGCCTCATTTTACACACCCTTGTCATTTACGCCTCGAGTCAGGCCTCATTTGACTCAACCATATCATTTGCACCTCGAGTCGGGCCTCGTTTTGACTCACTCATATGTGTGTACCTTGTGCCGGGCCTCGTCTAACTTACCCATTTGTTTGCACCTCGAGTCGGGCCTCGTTTGACTCACCCATGTCATTTGTGACTCGAGTTAGGCCTCGTTTGACTCACCTATATCATTTGCGCCTCAAGTTAGGCCTCAGTTGACTTACCCTTAACATTTGCACCTCGAGTTGGGCCTCGTTTGTCTCAACCATATTATTTGTGCCTCAAGTTGAGCCTCGTTTGACTCACCCATATCATTTGTACCATAAGTCGGGCCTCATTTGACTCACCCATATCATTGACACCTCAAGTTGGGCCTCGTTTGACTCAACGATATCATTTATGCTTTGAGTTGGGCCTCGTTTTGACTCACCCATATGTTTGCGCCTCCAGCCAAGTCTTGTTTGACTTACCCATATGTTTGCACCTTGAGTCGGTCCTTGTTTGACTCACCCATGTCATTTATGCCTCGAGTCGGGCCTCGTTTGATGCACCCATATCCTTTGTGCCTCAAGTCGAGCCTCGTTTGACTCAATCATATCATTTGCGCCTCGAGTCGGGCCTTCTTTGACTCACCCATATCATTTGTGCATCGAGCTGGCCCTCATTTGACTCATGCTTCTCATTTGCGCCTCAAGTCGAGCTTTGTTTGACTCACCGTTATCATTTGTGCCTCGAGTTAAGCCACATTTGACTCAACCATATCCTTTGCGCCATGAGTTAGGCCTCATTTGACTCACCCATATGATTATGCCTCGTGTCGAGCCTCGTTTGACTCACCCATATCATTTGTGCCTCGAGTTCAGCCTCATTTGACTTAACCATATCATTTGTGCATCGAGCCGGCCCTCATTTGACTCATGCTTCTCATTTGCGCCTCAAGTCGAGCTTTGTATGACTCACCGTTATCATTTGTGCCTCGAGTTAAGCCACATTTGACTCAACCATATCCTTTGCGCCATGAGTTAGGCCTCATTTGACTCACCCATATGATTATGCCTCGTGTCGAGCCTCGTTTGACTCACCCATATCATTTGTGCCTCGAGTTCAGCCTCATTTGACTTAACCATATCATTTGCGCTGCGAGTTGAGCCTCGTTTGACTCAACCATATCATTTGCACCTCGAGTTAGGCCTCGTTTGATTGACCCATATCTTATGCGTCTCGAGTCAGGTCTCATTTGACTCAACCATATTATTTCCGCCTCGAGTTGGGCCTCGTTTGACTCACCTAAATCATATGTGCCTCGAGTCCAGCCTCATTTGACCCATCCTTATAATTTATGCCTCGAGTCCAGCCTCATTTGACCCATCCTTATAATTTATGCCTCGAGTCATGCCTCGTTTGACTCTCCCATATGTTTGTGTCTCGAGTCGGGCATCGTTTGACTCAACCATATCATTTGTGCCTTGAGTTGGGCCTCGTTTAACTCACCCATATCATTTGCGCCTTGAGCTTGGCCTTATTTGACTCACCCTTATCATTTGCGCCTCTAGTCAAGGCTCATTTACTCAACCATATCATTTGTGCCTCGAGTTGGTCCTCGTTTGACTCACCCATGTCTTTACACCTCGAGTCGGGACTCATTTGACTCACCCTTATTATTTGTGCCTTGAGTTGGGCCTCGGTTGACTCAACCATATCATTTGTGCCTCGAGTCGGGCCTCATTTCAGTTAACCAGACCATTTGTGCCTTGAGTCGGGCCTTATTTGACTTACCCATCTCATTTATGCCTCAAGTCAGGCCTCGTTTGACTCAACCATTTCATTTGTTCCTCAAGTTGGGCCTCGTTTGACTCAACCATATCATTTGTGCCTCAAGTTAGGCCTCGTTTGACTCACCCATGTGTTTGCGCCTCGAGTCAGGCCTCGTTTGACTCAACCATATCATTTGCACCTCGAGTCGGGCCTCGTTTTGACCCATCCATATGTGTGCACCTCGTGTCGGGCCTCGTCTGACTTACCCATATGTTTGCACCTCGAGTTGGGCCTCGTTTGACTCACCCATGTCATTTGTGACTCAAGTTAGGCCTTGTTTGACTCACCTATATCATTTATGCCTTGAGTCGGGCCTCAGTTGACTTACCCATAACATTTGCGCCTCGAGTTGGGCCTCGTTTGTCTCAACCATATTATTTGTTCCTCAAGTCGGGCCTCGTTTGACTCACCCATATCATTTGCGCCACAAGTCAGGCCTTATTTGACTCACCCATATCATTGACGCCTCAAGTCGGGCCTCGTTTGACACAATCATAGCATTTGCGCCTTGAGTCGGGCCTTGTTTGACTCACCCATATCATTTGCGCATTGAGTAGGGCCTCGTTTGACTCACCTATATCATTTGCACGTCGAGTCGAGCCTCATTTGACTTAACCTTCCCATTTGCACAACGAGTTGAGCCTTATTTGACTCCACCGTATTAGCTGTGCCTCGAGTCGAGCTTCGTTGGACTCAACCAGATTATTTGTGCCTCAAGTCGGGCCTCATTTGACTCAACCATTTCATTTGTGCCTCAAGTCAGGCCTTATTTGACTCACCTATATCATTTGTGCCTTGAGTCGGGCCTCATTTGACTTGCCCTTATCATTTATGCCTCGAGTCAATCCTCGTTTGACTTAACCATATCATTTGCACCTCAAGTCAGGCCTCATTTTGACTCACCCATATGTTTGCACCTCGAGCCAGGCTGCATTTGACTTACCCATATATTTGCACCTCGAGTCGAGCCTCATTCAACTCACCCAAGTCATTTGTGTCTTGAATCTAGCCTCATTTGACTCAACCATATTATTTACGCATCGAGTCGGGCCTCATATGACTCAACCATATCATTTGTGCCTCGAGTCGAGCCTCGTTCAACTTACCCATGTCATTTGTGCCTCGAATTTGGCCTCGTTTGACTCAACCATATCATTTGCGTATCGAGTCAGGCCTCATTTAACTCAACCATATTATTGTGCCACGAGTTGGGCCTTGTTTGACTTACCCTTATAATTTGTGCCTCGATTTGGGCCTCATTTGACTCAACCATATCATTTGCACCTCGAGGCGGGTCTCATTTGACTCAACTATATCATTTACGTCTCGAGTCAGGCCTCGTTCGACTCACCATGTCATTTATGCCTCGTGTCGGGTCTCGTTTGACACACCTATATCATTTACGCCTCAACTTGGGCCTCATTTGACTTAACCATAACATTTGCAGCTCGGCTCAGTCCTCATTTAACTCAGCCATATCATTTACACATCGAGTTGGCCCTCGTTTGACTCACCCTTCTCATTTTTTGCCTCGAGTCGGACCTTGTTTTATTGAACCATATCAGTTGTGCCTTGAGTCAAGCTTCGTTTGACTTAATCTTATCATTTGCGCCTTGAGTCAAGCCACGTTTGACTCCACCATATCATTTGCACCATGACTTGGGCCTCGTTTTACTCACCCATATCATTTGTGCCTCGAGTTCAGCCTTGTTTGACTCAACCATATCAATTGTGCCGCGAGTCGAGCCTCATTTGACTCAACTATATCATTTGCGCCTCGAGTTGGGCCTCGTTTGACTGACCCATATCTTATGCATCTCGAGTCTGGCCTCGTTTGACTCAACCATATTATTTATGCCTCGAGTTGGGCCTTGATTGACTCACCTAAATCAGATGTTCCTCGAGTCGGGCCTCATTTGACTCACTGTTCTATTTTATACCTCGAGTGGGGCCGCGTTTGACTCAACGATATCATTTGCGCCTTGAGTCAGGCCTCGGTTGACTCTCCCATATGTTTGCGCCTCGAGTCGGGTATTGTTTGACTTAACCATATCATTTGTGCCTTAAGTTGGGTCTCGTTTGACTCACCCATATCATTTGCGCCTTGAGATGGGCCTCATTTGACTCAACCATATCATTTGCACGTCGAGTCGGGCCTTGTTTGACTCATCCATATCATTTGCACCTCAAATCAGGCCTTGTTTGACTCAACCATTTCATTTGTGCCTCAAGTTAGGCCTCATTTGACTCAATCATATCGTTCGTGCCTCGAGTTGGGCCTTGTTTGACTCATCCATGTGTTTGTGCCTTAAGTTGGGCCTCATTTTACACTCCCTTGTCATTTGCGCCTTGAGTTAGGCCTCGTTTGACTCAACGATATGATTTACACCTCGAGTTGGGCCTCATTTTGACTCACCCATATGTTTGCACCTCGTGCCAGGCCTCGTTTGACTTACCCATATGTTTGCACCTCGAGTCGGGCCTCATTTGACTCAACCATATCATTTGCACCTCAAGTCAGGCCTCGTTTGACTCAACCATATCATTTGTGCCTCGAGTCGGGCCTCGTTTGACTCACCTATATCATTTGTGCCTCAAGTCACTCCTCAGTTGACTTACCCTTAACATTTGTGCCTCGAGTTGGGCCTCGTTTGACTCACCCATATTATTTGTGCCTCTAGTGGGGCCTCGTTTGACTCAACCATATCATTTGTGCCTCGAGTCAGGCCTCGTTTGACTCACCCATATCATTTGCGCATCGAGTAGAGCCTCGTTGGACTCACCCATATCATTTGAACCTTGAGTTGAGCGTCATTTAACACAACCTTCTCATTTGCGCTGCGAGTCAAGCCTTGTTTGACTCCCCCATATCAGTTGTGTCTCGAGTCGAGCTTCGTTTGACTCAACCAGATTATTTGCACCTCAAGTCGGGCCTCTTTTGACTCAACCATTTCATTTGTGCCTTGAGTCGGCCCTCGTTTGACTCACCTATATCATTTGTTCCTCGAGTCAGGCCTCATTTGACTTACCCTTATCATTTACCCCTCGAGTTGGGTCTCGTTTGACTCAACCATATTATTTGCGCCTCAAGTCGGGCCTCATTTGACTAACCTATATCATTTGTACCTCGAGTTGGGCCTCATTTGACTCACCATATCATTTGTGCCTCGAGCTGGGCCTCATTTGACTCACCCTTATCATTTGTGCCTCTAGTCAGGCCTCATTTGACATAACCATATCATTTGTGCCTCGATTTAGGCCTCATTTGTCTCACCCATGTCTTTGTGCCTCGAGTCAAGCCTCATTTGACTCACGCTTATGATTTGTGCCTCAAGTCGGGCCTCGTTTGACTCAACAATATCATTTGCGCCTAGAGCCAGGCCTTGTTTGACTTGCCCATATCATTTGCGCATTGAGTAGGACCTCGTTTGACTCGTCCATATCATTTGCACCTTGAGTCGAGGCTCATTTAGCTCAACCTTCT
The DNA here is from genome assembly GCA_037013595.1 of Dicorynia guianensis. Lineage (NCBI taxonomy): Eukaryota > Viridiplantae > Streptophyta > Magnoliopsida > Fabales > Fabaceae > Dicorynia > Dicorynia guianensis. The sequence goes on along the minus strand of JASUAB010000013.1, from coordinate 16,163,011 downwards.
CATTTGCGCCGTGAGTCGAGCCTCGTTTGACTCCAACGTATTAGTTGCGCCTCGAGTCGAGCTTCATTTGACTCAAACAGATTATTTACGCCTCAAGTCGGGCCTCTTTTGACTTAACCATTTCATTTGTGCCTTGAGTCGGGCCTTGTTTGACTCACCTATATCATTTGTGCCTCAAGTCGGGCCTCATTTGACTTACCTTTATCATTTACGCCCTGAGTTGGGTCTTATTTGACTCAACCATATTATTTGCGCCTCAAGTTGGGCCTCATTTGACTAACTTATATCATTTGTGCCTCGAGTTAGGCCTCGTTTGACTCACCCATATCATTTGCGCCTCGAGTCAGGCACCATTTGACTCACCCATATCATTTGCGCATCGAGTTGGGCCTCGTTTAATTATCCTATCTCATTTGCTCCTCGAGTCGAGCCTTGTTTGACTCAACCATATCAGTTGTGCCTCGAGTCAAGTGTCATTTAACTTACCCTTACCATTTACACCTTGAGTCAAGCCTCGTTTAACTCAACCATATCATTTGTGCCTCGAGCCAGGCCTCATTTGACTCACCCAAATGATTGTGCCTCAAGTTGGGCCTCGTTTGACTTAATCATATTATTTGCGCCACGAGTCGGGCTTCGTTTGACTTACCCATATTTTATGTGTCTTGAGTCGGGCCTCGTTTGACTCAACCATATTATTTACACCTTGAGCTAGGCGTCATTTGACTCACCTAAATCATATGTGCCTCGAGTCGGGCCTTAATTGACTCACCCTTCTAATTTATGCCTAGAGTCGGGCCTCTTTTGACTCACCCTTATCATTTGCACCTTGAGTCGAGCCTCGTTTGACTCAACCATATCATTTGGGCCTTGTTCGGCCTCGTTTGACTCAACCATATTATTTGCACTGTGAGTTGAGCCTCGTTTGACTCAACCATATCATTTAGGCCTCGTGTTGGGCCTCGTTTGATTGACCTATATCTTATGACCTTGAGTCAGGCCTCGTTTGACTCAACCATATTATTTATGCCTTGAATTAGGCCTCGTTTGACTCTCCTAAATTATATGTACCCCGAGTTGGGCCTTGTTTGACTCACCCATATCATTTGCACCTTAAGTCAGGCCTCGTTTGACTCAACCACATCATTTGCACATCGAGTTGGGCCTCGTTTGACTCAGCCATATTATTTGTGCGACTAGTCGGGCCTCATTTGACTTGCCATTATAATTTGCACCTCGAGTTGGGCCTCGTTTGTCTCAACCACATCATTTGTGCCTCAAGTTGGGCCTCGTTTGATTCAACTATATCATTTGCGTTTCGTGTCAGGCCTCGTTTGACTGACCTATATCTTATACGCATCGAGTCGGACCTCGTTTGACTTAACCATATTATTTACGCCTTGAGTTAGGCCTCGTTTGACCACCTAAATCATATGTGCCTTGAGTCGGGCCTCATTACACTCACCCTTATAATTTATGCCTCGAGTTGGGCCTCGTTGGACTCAACTATATCATTTGCGCCGTGAGTCAAGCCTCGTTTGACTCAACCATATCATTTGCGCCTCGAGTCGAGCCTTATTTGAGTCACCTATATCATATGCGCCTTGAGTTGGGCCATGTTTGACTCAACTATATTATTTATTCCATGAGTTGGGCCTTATTTGAGTTACCCATATCACATGTGCTTCGAGTTGGGCCTCATTTGACTCAACCATATCATTTGCGCCTTAAGTCAGGCCTCGTTTGACTCTCCTATATGTTTGAGCCTCGAGTCGGGTATCGTTTGACTCAAACATATCATTTATGCCTCGAGTTGGGCCTCGTTTGACTCACCCATATCATTTGCACCTCGAGCCAGGCCTCATTTGACTCACCCTTATCATTTGCATCTATAGTTAGGCCTCGTTTCACTCAACCATATCATTTGTGCCTCGAGTTAGGCCTCGTTTGTCTCCCTTATATCATTTGTGCCTTGAGTTAGGCCCTGTTTGACTAACCCATGTCATTTTTGCCTAGAGGCAGGCTTTGTTTGACTCAACCATATAATTTGCACCTCGATTTGGGCCTTGTTTGACTCAACTTTATCATTTGTGCCCCAAGTTCGGCCTCGTTTGACTCAATCAAATCATTTGTGCCTCAAGTCAGGCCTCATTTGTCTCAACCATATTATTTGTACCTCAAGTTGGGCCTCGTTTGACTCAGCCATATCATTTGTGCCTCAAGTCGGGCTTCGTTTGACTGAACCATATCATTTCTGCCTCGAGTCAGACCTTGTTTGACTCACCTATATCATTTGCACCACGAGTCGGGCCTCGGTTGACTTACCCTTAACATTTGTGTCTCGAGTTGGGACTCGTTTGTCTCAACCATATTATTTGTGCCTCAAGTCGGGCCTCATTTGACTCACCCATATCATTTGCTCCTCGAGTCGGGCCTCGTTTGACTCACCCATATCAATTATGCCTTGAGTTAGGCATCGTTTGACTTAACCATATCATTTGTGCCTCGAGTTGGGCCTCGTTTGACTCACCTATATCATTTGCGCCTCGAGTCGGGCCTCGGTTGACTTACCCTTATCATTTGTGCCTCGAGTCATGCCACGTTTGTCTCAACCAAATCATTTGTGCCTCAAGTCAGGCCTCGTTTGACTCACCCATTTCATTTGTGCATCGAGTCAGGCCTCATTTGGCTCAACCATATCATTTGTGCCTCAAGTCGAGCCTCGTTTGACTAACCTATATCATTTGTGCCTCAAGTTATGACTCGTTTGACTCACCCAAGACATTTGTGCCTCGAGCCAGGCCTCATTTGACTCACTCTTATCATTTGCACCTCTAGTCAGGTCTCGTTTGACTCAAGTATATCATTTGGGCCTCGTCTGACTCACCCATGTCTTTACACCTCGAGTCGAGCCTCATTTGACTCACCCTTATCATTTGTGCCTCAAGATGGGCCTCGTATGACTTAACTATATCATTTGCGCCTAGAGTCGGGCCTCGTTTTCATTCACCCATATGTTTGCGTGTCGGGTCAGGCCTCGTTTGACTCACCCTTATCATTTGTGCCTCGAGTCGGGGCTCGTTTCACTTAACCATATCATTTGTGCCTCGAGTCGGGCCTCGTTTGACTCACCCATATCATTTATGCCTCAAGTCAGACCTTGTTTGACTCAACCATATTATTTATGCCTTGAGTTAGGCCACGTTTTACACACCTAAATAATATGTGCCTCGAGTTGGGCCTCATTTGACTCACCCTTATAATTTCTGCCTTGAGTTGAGCCTTGTTTGACTTAACCATATCATTTGCGCCTCGAGTCAAACCTCGTTTGACTCTCTCATATGTTTGTGCCTCGAGTCGAGCATTGTTTGACTCAACCATATCATTTGTGCCTCGAGTTGGGCCTCGTTTGACTTACCCATATCTTTGTACCTCGAGTCGGGCCTGGTTCGACTCACCCATGTCATTTGTGGCTCGAGTTAGGCCTCGTTTGACTCAACCATATGATTTGTGCCTTAAGCCGGGCCTCGCTTAAGTCAACCATATCATTTGTGCTTCGAGTTAGGCCTCATTTGACTCACCTATATCATTTCCACCTCGAGTCGGGCCTTGGTTGACTTACCCTTATCATTTGCGCCTCAAGTCAGGCCTCGTTTGTCTCAACCATATTATTTGTGCCTCAAGACGGGCCTCGTTTGACTCACCCATATCATTTACGCCTCAAGTCAGGCCTCGTTTCACTCAGCCATATCATTTGCGCCTTGAGTTGGGCCTCGTTTGACTCACTCATATCATTTGCGCATCGAGTAAGGCCTCGTTTGACTCACCATATCATTTGCGTCACGAGTCGAGCCTCATTTGACTCAACCTTCTCATTTGCGCCTCGAGTTAACCCTCATTTGACTCTACCATATGAGTTGCACCTCGAGTCGAGCTTTGTTTGACTTAACCATATCATTTGTGCCTCAAGTCAAGCCTTAATTGACTCAACCATTTCATTTGCGCCTTGAGTCAGGCCTCATTTGACTCAACCATATCATTTGTGCCTTAAGTTAGGCATCGTTTAACTCAACTATATCATTTGTGCCTTGAGTTGGGCCTCATTTAACTCATATATATTATTTGCGCCTTGAGTCAGGCCTCGGTTGGCTTACCCTTATCATTTGCACCTCGAGTTGGGCCTCATTTGTCTCAACCAAATCATTTGTGCCTCAAGTCAGGCCTCGTTTGACTCACTCATTTCATTTGTGCCTCTAGTCAGGCCTCGTTTGACTTAACCATATCATTTGCACCTCAAATCGGGCCTCATTTGACTCAACCATTTCATTTGTGCCTCAAGTCGGGCCTCGTTTGACTAACCTATATCATTTGTGCCTCGAGTTGGGCCTTGTTTGACTCACCCATGTCATTTGTGCCTCGAGCAGGGCCTCATTTGACTCTCCCTTATCATTTGCACCTCTAGTCAGGTCTCGTTTGACTCAAACATATCATATGTGCCTTAATTTAGGCCTCGTTTGACTCACCCATGTCTTTGCGCCTCGTGTTAAGCCTTATTTGACTCACCCTTATCATTTGTGCCTCAAGATGGGCCTCGTTTGACACAACTATATCATTTGTGCCTAGAGTTGGGCCTTGTTTTGACTCACCCTTATCCTTGCACCTCAGGCCGGGCCTCGTTTCACTCACCCTTATCATTTGTGCCTCAAGTCGGGCCTCGTTTCACTCAACCATATCATTTACGCCTCGAGTTAGGCCTCGTTTGACTCACCCATATCATTTACACCTCAAGTTGGACCTCGTTTGACTCAACCATATTATTTACGCTTTGAGTTAGGCCTCGTTTTACACACCTAAATAATATGTGCCTCGAATCGAGCCTTATTTGACTCACCCTTATAATTTATGCCTCGAGTTGAGCCTCGTTTGACTCAACCATATCATTTGCGCCTCAAGTCGGGCCTCGTTTGACTCTCCCATATGTTTGCACCTCGAGTTGAGCATTGTTTGACTCAACCATATCATTTGTGCCTCGAGTTGGGCCTCGTTTGACTCACCCATATCATTTGCGCCTCGAGCTGGGCCTTATTTAACTCACCCTTATCATTTGCGCCTCGAGTCAGGCCTTGTTTGTCTCATCCATATCATTTGCACCTTGAGTTAGGCCTTGTTTTGACTCACCCATATGTTTGTGCCTCGAGCTGAGCCTCATTTGACTTACCCATATCTTTGTACCTCGAGTCAGGCCTCATTCGACTCATCCATGTCATTTGTGCCTTGAGTCAGGCCTCATTTGACTCAACCATATCATTTGTGCCTCAAGCTGGGCCTCGCTGAGTCAACCATATCATTTGTTCCTCGAGTCATGCCTCATTTGACTCACCTATATCATTTGCACCTCGAGTCGGGCCTCAGTTGACTTACCCTTTGCGCCTCGAGTCAGGCCTCGTTTGTCTTAACCATATTATTTTTGCCTCGAGTCAAGCCTCGTTTGACTCACCCATATCATTTACGCCTCAAGTCGGGCCTCGTTTGACTCACCCATATCATTTGCGCATCAAGTAGGGCCTCGTTTGACTCACCATATCATTTGCGCCATGAGTCGAGCCTCATTTGACTCAACCTTCTCATTTGCGCCTCGAGTCAACTCTCGTTTGACTCCACCATATCAGTTGCACCTCGAGTCGAGCTTTGTTTTACTCAACCATATCATTTGTACCTTAAGTCGGGCCTCATTTGACTCAACCATTTCATTTGTACCTTGAGTCAGGTCTCGTTTGACTTAACCATATCATTTGCGCCTCAAGTCGGGCCTTATTTAACTTAACTATTTCATTTGTGCCTCAAGTCGGGCTTCTTTTGACTAACCTATATCATTTATGCCTCGAGTTAGGCCCCGTTTGACTCACCCTTGTCATTTGTGCCTCGTGCTGGGCCTCATTTCACTCACCCTTGTCATTTGCGCCTCTAGTCAGGTCTCATTTGACTCAACCATTTCATTTGTGCCTTGAGTCAGGCCTCGTTTGACTCAACCATATCATTTGCGCCTCAAGTCGGGCCTCATTTAACTTAACTATTTCATTTGTGCCTCAAGTCGGGCTTCTTTTGACTAACCTATATCATTTATGCCTCGAGTTTGGCCCCGTTTGACTCACCCTTGTCATTTGTGCCTCGTGCTGGGCCTCATTTCACTCACCCTTGTCATTTGCGCCTCTAGTCAGGTCTCATTTGACTCAAGCATATCATTTGTGCCTTGATTTGTGCCTCGAGCCAAGCCTTATTTGACTCACCCTTATCGTTTGCTCCTCAAGATAGGCCTCGTTTAACTTAACTATATCATTTGTGCTTAGAGTTGAGCCTCGTTTTGACTCATCCATATGTTTGTACCTCGGGCTGGGCCTCATTTGACTCAACCATATGATTTGTACCTCGAGTCGGGCCTCATTTGACTCACCTATATCATTTGTGCCTCGAGTCGAGCCTCGGTTGACTTACCCTTATCATTTGCTCCTCAAGTCGGGCCTCGTTTGTCTTAACCAAATTATTTGTGCCTTAAGTCAGGCCTCGTTTGACTTACCCATATCATTTGCGCCTCAAGTCGGGCCTCATTTGACTCAGCCATATCATTTGTGCCTCGAGTCGGGCCTCATTTGACTCGCCTATATCATTTACGCATCGAGTAGGGCCTCATTTGACTCAACCTTCTCATTTGCACCACGAGTCAAGTCTCATTTGATTCCATCATATAGTTACGCCTCAAGTCGTGCTTTGTTTGACTCAACCGTATCATTTGCACCTCAAGTCAGGCCTCATTTGACTCAACCATTTCATTTATGCCTCGAGTCGGGCCTCATTTGACTCAACCATATTATTTGCGCCTCAAGTCGGGCCTTATTTGACTAACCTATATCCTATGTGCCTTGAGTTGGGCCTTGTTTGACTCACCCATATCATTTGTGCCTTGAGTTGGGCCTTATTTGACTCATCCTTATCATTTGTGCCTCTAGTTAGGCCTCATTTATCTCAACCATATAATTTGTGCCTCGATTTGGGCTTCGTTTGACACACCCATGTCTTTGCGCCTTGATTTGAGCCTCATTTCACTCACCCTTATCATTTGTGCCTTAAGTCAGGCCTCGTTTGACTTAACTATATCATTTGTTCCAAGAGTCAGGCCTCGTTTTGACTCAACCATATGTTTGGGCCAGGCCTCGTTTGACTCACCCTTATTATTTGTGCCTCGAGTCGAGCCTCATTTCACTCAACCATATCATTTGCACCTCGAGTCGGGCCTTGTTTGACTTAACCATATCACTTTTGCCTCAAGTTAGGCCTCGTTTGACTCACCTACATGTTTATGCCTCGAGTCAGGTATCCTTTGACTCACCCATATGTTTACGCCTCAAGTTAGGCCTCGTTCGATTCACCCATGTCATTTGTGCCTCGAGTCATGCCTCGTTTGACTCACCCTTATCGTTTGTGCCTCGTGTTGGGCCTTATTTGACTCACTCATATCATTTGCACCTCAAGGCAGGCCTCGTTTGACTCAACCATTTCATTTGTGCCTCAAGTCAGGCCTCCTTTGACTCACCTATATCATTTAAGCCTCAAGTCGGGCCTCGTTTGACTAAACCACATCATTTGCACCTCAAGTCAGGCCTTGTTTGACTTACCCATAACATTGCGCTTTGAGTTGGGCCTCGTTTGACTCACCCATGTGTTTACACCTTGAGCCGGACCTCTTTTGACTCACCTATATCATTTGAACCTCGAGTTAGGCCTCGTTAGACTCACCCATGTCATTTATGCCTCGAGGCATGCCTTGTTTGACTCAACCATATCATTTGCGCCTCGAGTCGGGCCTTGTTTGACTCACCCATAGATTGCACCTCGAGTCGGGCCTCACTTGACTCGCCCATATCATTTGTGCCTCGAGTTCGACCTCGTTTGACTTAACCATATCATTTGCGCATCTAGTCAGGCCTCGTTTGACTCAACCATATCAATTGCACCTCGAGTTGGGCCTCGTTTTCACTCACCCATATGTTTACACCTCGAGCCAGGCCTCGTTTGACTTATCCATATGTTTGAACCTCGAGTCGGGCCTCATTTGACTCAACCATATCATTTGTGCATTGAGTCGGGCCTCGTTTGACTCAAGCATATCATTTACGCCTCGAGTCGGGCCTCGTTTGACTCACAATTATCATTTGTACCCAGAGTCGGGCTTTGTTTGACTCAACCATATCAATTGCACCTCAAGTTGGGCCTCGTTTGACTCATCACTATCATTTGTGCCTTGAGTCAGGCCTCGTTCGACTCAACCATATCATTTACACCTCGAGTAGGGCATCGTTTTGACTCACCCATATGTTTGCGTCTCGAGCCGAACCTCATTTGACTTACCCATATGTTTGCACCTCGAGTCAGGCCTTGTTTGACTCACCCATGTCATTTGTGCCTCGAGTCAGGCCTCGTTTGAGCTAACCATATCATTTGCGCATCGAGTCAGGCCTCGTTTGACTCAACCATATCATTTGCACCTCAAGTCGGGCCTTGTTTGACTTAACCATATCATTTGTTCCTTGAGTCGAGCTTTGTTTCACTCACCCTTATCATTTGCACCTCGAGTTAGGCATCGTTTGACTCACCCATATGTTTGCACCTTTTGTCAGGCCTCGTTTGAGTCACCCATATCATTTGTTCCTTGAGTTGGGCCTCGTTTGACTCGCCCATATATTTGTGGCTGGAGTTGGGCATCACTTGACTCACCCTTATCATTTGCGCCTCAAGTTCGGCCTTGTTTGACTCAACCATATGTTTGTGCCTTGAGTCGGGCCTCCTTTGACTCACCCACATCGTTTGTGCCTTGAGTCAAGCCTCATTTGACATAACCATATCTTTTGCGCCTCGAGGCAGCCTGGTTTGACTCAACCATATCATTTATGCCTCAAGTCGAGCCTTATTTGACTCACCCTCATCATTTGCGTCTCGAGTTGGGCCTCGTTTGACTCACCCTTATTATTTGCACCTCAAGTCAGGCCTGGTTTGACTCAGCCATATCATTTGCACCTCGAGTTGGGCCTCGTTTGACTCACTCATATATTTGTGCCTCAAGTGGGGCCTCGTTTGACTCACCCATATCATTTATGCCTCGAGCCGGTCCTCATTTGATTGACCCATGTGTTTGCACCTTGAGTCAGGCCTCATTTGACTCACCCATACATTTGCGCCTTGAGTCAGGCCTCATTTGGCTCAACCATATGTTTGTGCCTCGAGTCAGGCCTCATTTGACTCACCCTTATCATTTGTGCCTCAACTCAGGGCTCATTTGACTCAATCATATCATTTGCACCTCGAGGCAGGCCTCGTTTGACTTAACTATATCATTTGTGCCTCGAATCGAGCCTCGTTTGACTTACCCATATGTTTGCGCCTTGAGTCGGGCCTCGTTTGGCTTAACCATATGTTTGTACCTTGAGTCGGGCGTCATTTGACTTACCCTTATCATTTGTGCATCAAATCGGTCCTCATTTGACTCACCTATATCATTTGTGCCTTGAGTTGGGCCCCATTTGACTATACCTTATCATTTGTGCCAAGAGTCAAGCCTCATTTTACTCACCCATATCATTTGCACCACGAGTCGGGCCTCATTTGACTCAACCATACATTTGCGCCTTGATTCAGGCCTTGTTTGACTCAACCATATCATTTGTGCCACGAGTTGGGCCTCGTTTGACTCACCCATATCATTTGTGCCTCGAGTCGGGTCTCGTTTGACTAACCCATATGTTTACACCTCGAGTCGGGCCTCGTTTCACTCACCCATAACATTTGTGCCTCGAGTTAGGCCTCATTTAACTCAACCATATCATTTGCGTCTCGAGTCGGTCCTCGTTTGACATAACCATATTATTTGTGCCTCGAGGCAGGCCTCGTTTAACTCACCCATATGTTTATGCCTCTAGTCGGGCCTTGTTTGACTCACCCATATCATTTGCACCTCGAGTTGGGCCTCGGTCGACTCAACCATATCATTTGCACCTCGAGCCGGGCATCGTTTGACTCCCCCATATGTTTGCACCTCTAGTCGGGCCTCGTTTGAGTCACCCATATCATTTGTGCCTCGAGTTCGGCCTCATTTGACTCACCCATATATTTGCACCTTGAGTCAGGCATCGTGTGACTCACCCTTATTAGTTGCGCCTGAAGTTTGGCCTCGTTTGACTCACCCATATGTTTACGCCTTGAGTCAAGGCTAGTTTGACTCACCCATATCGTTTGTGCCTCAAGTCAGCCTCGTTTGACATTACCATATCTTTTGCGCCTTGAGGCGGGCCTGGTTTGACTCAACCATATCATTTGTGTCTCAAGTCGGGCCTCATTTGACTCACCTTCATCATTTGCACCTTGCGTCGGGCCTTGCTTGACTCACCCATATCATTTGCGCCTCAAGTCAAGCTTGGTTTGACTTAATCATATCATTTGCACCTCGAGTCGGGTCTTATTTGACTCACCCATATTAGTTGTGCCTTGATTTAGGCCTTGTTTGACTCAACCATATCATTTACGCCTCAAGTTGGGCCTCATTTCACTCAACCATATCATTTGTGCCTCGAGTCGGGCCTCGTTTCTCTTACCCATTTGTTTACACCTCAAGTTGGGCCTCGTTTGACTCACCCATATCATTTGTGCATTGAGTTAGGCCTCATTTGACTCAATCATATCATTTGTGCCTTGAGTCAGGCTTCGTTTGACTCAACCATATCATTTGTGCCTCGATTTGGGCCTCGTTTCACTCACAGATATAATTTGCACCTCGAGTTGGGCGTCATTTGACTAAAGCTCATCATTTGCGCCTCGAGTCGGGCCTCGTTTAACTTAACCATATTATTTGTGCCTCAAGTCGGGCCTTGTTTGAGTCAACCATATAATTTGTGCCTAGTGTCGGAGCTCATTTGACTCACCTGTATCATTTGCACCTCGAGTTAGGCCTTGTTTAACACAACCATATCATTTGTGTCTTGAGTCGAGCCTCATTTGACTCAACCATATAAATTGTGCCTCAAGTCAGGCCTCGTTTGACTCACCCATATAATTTGCGTCTCGAGTTGGGTCTCATTTAACTTACCCTTATCATTTGTGCCCTAAGTCGGGCCTCGTTTTACTCACCCATATCATTTGCACCTCCAGTCAGGCCTCGTTTGACTCAATTATATCATTTGTGCCTTGAGTCGAGCCTCGTTTGATGTAGCCTTATCATTTCGCCTCAAGTTGGGCCTTGTTTTACTCACCCATATCATTTGCACCTCGAGTCGGGCCTTTTTTGACTCAACCATATCATTTGCTCCTCGAGTTGGGCCTCATTTAACTTACCCATATGTTTGCACCTAGAGTTGGGACTCGTTTCACTCAACCAAATCATTTATGCCTCGAGTTGGGCTTCGTTTGACTCACCCATGTGTTTTCGCCTTGAGTGGGGCCTCGTTTGACTCAACCATATCATTTGCGCCTGGAGTCGGGCCTCGTTTGACTCACCCATATGTTTACGCCATGAGTCAGGGCTTGTTTGACTCAACCATATTATTTGTCCTCGAGTCGGCCCTCGTTTGACTCACCCATATGTTCACGCCTCAAGTTAGGCCTTGTTTAACTCAACCATATCATCTACGCCTCGAGTCGGGCCTCGTTTGACTCACCCATATGTTTTCGCCTCGAGTCTAGCCTCGTTTGACTCACCCATATCATTTGCTCCTCGAGTCAGGCCTTGTCTGACTTAACCAAATCATTTGTGCCTCAAGTTGGATCTCATTTGACTTACCCATGTGTTTACACCTTGAGTAGGGCCTCGTTTGACTCACCCATATCATTTGTGCCTTGAGTTGGGCCTCGTTTGACTCTCCGATAACATTTACGCCTCGAGTCAGGCCTCGTTTGACTCACCCTTATCATTTGTGCCTAAGGTTAGGCCTCGTTTGACTCACCCATGTGTTTATGCCTCGAGTCAGGCCTCGTTTAACTCAACCATATCATCTACACCTCAAGTCGGGCCTCGTTTCACTCACCCATATGTTTGCGCCTTGAGTCGGGCTTCGCTGGACTGAGCCTTATCATTTGTGCCTCGAGTAGGGCCTCGTTGGACTCAACCATATCATTTATGCCTCGAGTCGGGCCTCATTTGACTCACCCATTGTTTATGCCTCGAGTTGGGGCTCGTTTGACTCAACCATATCATTTGTGCATCTATTTGGGCCTTGTTTGACTCACCCATGTGTTTACGCCTCTAGCCAGTCCTCGTTTAACTCACCCATATATTTGTGCCTCGAGTCAAGGCTCGTTTGACTTAGCCATATCATTTGCATCTCGTGTCGGTCATCTTTTGACTCAACCATTTCATTTGCGCCTCGAGTCAGGCCTCGTTTGACTTACCCATACGTTTACGCCTCGAGTTAGGGCTCATTTGACTCAACCACATGGTTTGAGCATTGATTTGGGCCTCGTTTGACTCACCCATGTGTTTGCGCCTCTAGTCAGTCCTCGTTTGACTCACCCATATATTTGTGCCTCGAGTCAAGGCTCGTTTGACTCAGCCATATCATTTGCATCTCGAGTCGGTCCTCTTTTGACTCAACCATATCATTTGCGCCTCGAGTCAGGCCTCGTGTGATGCACCGATATCATTTGCGCCTCAAGTCTGGCCTCGTTTGAATCACCCTTATCATTCGCGCCTCGAGTTAGGTCTCGTTTGACTCACCCATGTATTTGTACCTCGAATCAAGCCTCATTTGACTCACCCATATGTTTGCGCCTCGTGTCGGGACTCATTTGACTAGCCCATATCTTTTGTGCCTCGAGTCGGGCCCGTTTGACTCACTGATATCATTTGCACCTCGAGTCCGACCTCTTTTGACTCATCGATATCATTTGCACCACGAGTTGGGCCACGTTTTACTCAACCATATTATTTACGCTTCAAGTTAGGCCTCGTTTGACTCCGCCATATGTTTATGCCTCGAGTCAGGTCTCATTTAACTCAACCATATAATCTGCGCCTCGAGTCTGGTCTCGTTTGACTCACCCATATGTTTGTGCCTTGAGTCAGGCCTCATTTGACTTGCCCATATGTTTTGGCCTCAAGTCGGTCCTCATTTGACTCACCCATATGTTTGCGCCTCGAGCCGGGCCTCATTTGACTCAACCATATAATTTGTGCCTCAAGTTGGGCCTCATTTGACTCACCCATTTGTTTGCGCCTCGAGTCTAGCCTCATTTCACTCACCCATATCTTTTGCACCTCAAGTCAAGCCTCGTTTGACTCAACAATATCATTTGCACCTCGAGGCAGGTTTTGTTTGACTAAGCCTTATCATTTGCACCTCGAGTTGGGCCTCGTTTGACTCAACAATATGATTTATGCCTCGAGTCGACTGTCGTTTGACTGAGCCTTATTGTTTGTACCTCGAGTAGAACCTCGTTTGACTCAACTATATCATTTGCGCCTCGAGTCAGGCCTCATTTGATTCACCCTTATCATTTGCGCCTTGAGTTGGGCTGATTTGACTCAACTATATCATTTGCACCTTGAGTCGGGCTTATTTGACTGAGCCTTAGCAATTGTGTCTCGAGTCGTGCCTCGTTTGACTCACCCATATGTTTATGCCTCGAGTTGGGGCTCGTTTGACTTAACCGTGTCATTTGCACCTTGAGTTGGGCCTCGTTTGACTCACGCATATGTTTACTCCTCGTGTCAGGCCTCGTTTGACTCAGCCATATCATTTGCGCCTCGAGTCGGGCCTTTTTTGACTCAACCAGATCATTTGTGCCTCGAGTCCGGCCTCGTTTGACTCACCCTTATCATTTGCACCTCGAGTTGGACCTCGTTTAACTCACCCATATTATTTGTGCCTCGAGTCAAGCCTTGTTTGACTCACCCATGTGTTTGCACCTCGAGTTGGGCCTTATTTGACTCACCCATATGTTTGCACCTCAAGTCAGGCCTTGTTTGGCTCAACTATAAGTTTTGGCATCGAGTTGGGACTCGTTTGACACACCCATATGTTTGCACCTCGAGTCAGGCCACGTTTGACTGACCCATTTGTTTGCGCCTAGAGTTGGGCCTCATTTGACTCACCCATATCTTTTGTTCCTTGAGTCGGGCCTCATTTGACTCAAGCATATCATTTGTGCCTTGAGTCAAGCCTTGTTTGACTGACCCTTATCAATTGGGCCCCGAGTCGAGGCTCATTTAACTCAACAATATCATTTGTGCCTCGAGTCAGGCTTCGTTTGACTAATCCTTATCATTTGTGCCTCGAGTCAGGCCTCGTTTAACTCAACCATATCATTTGCGCCTCGAGTCAAGACTTACCCATATCATTTGCATCTTGAGTTGGCCTCGTTTGACTTAACCAAATATTTGTGCCTCGAGTTGGGCCCCGTTTCACTCACCCATGTGTTTGCGCTTTGAGTGGGGCCTCGTTTGTCTCTCGCATATATTTGTGCCTCGAGTTAGGCCTCGTTTCACTCAGCCATATCATTTGCACCTCTAGTAGGCCTCTTTTGAGTCAACCATATCATTTGTGCCTCGAGTTGGGCCTCGTTGGATGCACTGATATCAGTCGTGCCTAGAATCAGGCCTCGTTTTACTCACCCTTATTATTTGCACCACGAGTTGGTACTCATTTGGCTCACCCATGTGTTTGTGCTTCGAGTTGGGCCTCGTTTGACTCGTCCATATGTTTTGCACCACGAGTCAAGCCTCGTTTAACTGACCCTTATCAATTGGGCCCCGAGTTAGGCCTCGTTTGACACAACAATATCATTTGCGCCTCGAGTCAGGCTTCGTTTGACTAAACCTTATCCTTTGTGCCTCGAGTTGGGCCTCGTTTGACTCAATCATATCATTTGCATCCCAAGTTAGGTCTTGTTTGACTCACCCATATGTTTGTGCCTCGAGTCCGGCCTCATTTGACTCACCCATATCATTTGTGCCTTGAGTCGACACTTATTTGACTGAACCAAATCATTTGTGCCTCGAGCTGAGCCACATTTCACTCACCCATGTGTTTGCGCCTTAAGTGGGGCCCCGTTTGACTCACGCATATCATTTGTGCCACAAGTTGGGCCTCGTTTGACTCAACCATATCATTTATGCTTTGAGTCAGGCCTTGTTTGATTGACCCTCATCATTTGCGCCACGAGTCGGGGCCTCGTTTGACTCAACCATATCATTTGCGCCTTGAGTCGAGCTTCGTTTGACTGAGCCTTAGCATTTGTGCCTCGAGTCATGCCTCGTTTAACTCAACCATATCATTTGCTCCTCGATTTGGGCCTCGTTTGACTCACCCATATGTTTACACCTCGAGTTTAGGGTTATTTGACTCAACCATATCATTTGCACCTCGAGTCGAGCCTCGTTTAACTCACCCATATATTTATTCCTCGAGTCAGGCCTCGTTTCACTCAGCCATATCATTTGCGCCTCAAGTTGGGCCTCTTTTGACTCAACCAGATCATTAGCGCCCCAAGTTGGGCCTTGTTTGACTCACCCTTATCATTTGCACCTTGAGTTGGGCCTCATTTGACTCAACCGCATTATTTGCACCTTGAGTCAGGACTCGTTAGACTCAACCATGTGTTTACGCCTTGAGTCGTGCCTTGTTTGACTCACCTATATGTTTGTGCATCGAGTTGGGCCTCGTTTGACTCACCCATTTATTTGCGTCTAGAGTTGGGCCTCATTTGACTCAGCCATATCTTTTGCACCTCGAGTCGAGCCTCAATTGACTCAACCATATCATTTGCACCTTGAGTCAGGCCTCGTTTGACTGATCCCTATCAAATGGGTCCCAAGTCAGGCCTCATTTGACTTAACAATATCATTTGCGCCTCGAGTTCATCTTCGTTTGACTAAGCCTTATAATTTGTGCCTCGAGTTGGGCCTCGTTTGGCTTAACCATATCATTTACGCCTCGAGTTAGGCCTTGTTTGACTTACCCATATGTTTACGCCTCGAGTTACGTCTCGTTTGACTCAGCCATATCATTTGCGCCTCAAGTTGTGCCTTTTTTGGCTCAACAGCTCATTTGCGCCCTGAGTTGGGCCTCGTTTGACTCAACCATATTATTTGTGCCTCGAGTCAGGCCTCGTTTGACTCACCCATGTGTTTGCGCCTCGAGTCGGGCCTCATTTGACTCAACAATATCATTTGTGCCTCGAGTCAGGTTTCGTTATACTAAGCCTTATCATTGGTGCCTCAAGTTGGGCTCGTTTGACTCAACCATATCATTTGCGCCTCGAGTCAGGCCTCGTTTGACTCACCCATGTGTTTGTGCCTCGAGTCGGGCCCCATTTGACTTACCTATATGTTTGTGCACCGAGTCGAGCCTCGTTTGACTCACCCATTTGTTTGCGTCTAGAGTCGAGCCTCATTTGACTCACCCACATCTTTTGTGCCTCGAGTCGGGCCTTAATTGACTCAACTATATTATTTGTGCCTCAAGTCAGGCCTCGTTTGACTGACCTCTATCAATTGGGCCCCGAGTCAGGCCTCGTTTGACTCAACAATATCATTTGCGCCTCGAGTCGGTCTTTGTTTGACTAAGCCTTATAATTTACGCCTCGAGTTGGGCCTCGTTTGACTCAACCATATCATTTACGCCTTGAGTCAGGCCTCCTTTGACTCACCCATATGTTTTTGCCTTAAGTTAGGCTTCGTTTGAGTCAGCCATATCATTTATGCCTCGAATTGAGAGTCTTTTGACTCAACCATATCATTTGTGCCTCGAGTCAGGTTTCGTTAGACTAAGCCTTATTATTTGTGCCTCGAGTTGGGCCTCATTTGACTCAACCATATCATTTGTGCCTCGAGTTAGGCCTCGTTTGACTCAGTCGTATCATTTACACCTCGAGTTGGTCCTCTTTTGACTCAACCAGATCATTTGCGCCCCAAGTCAGGCCTCATTTGACTCACTCTTATCATTTGCACCTCGAGTTGGGCCTCGTTTGACTCAACCATATTATTTGTGCCTCAAGTCAAGCCTCATTGGACTCACCCATGTGTTTGTGCCTTGAGTCAGGCTTCGTTTGACTAAGCCTTATCCTTTGCACCTCAAGTTGGGCCTTGTTTGACTCAACCATATCATTTGCATCTCGAGTTAGGCCTTGTTTGACTCACCCATATGTTTGCGCCTTAAGTCCGGCCTCATTTGACTCACCCATATCATTTTCGCCTTGAGTCGACACTTATTTGACTTAGCCAAATCATTTGTGCCTCGAGTTAGGCCACATTTCACTCACCCATGTGTTTGCGCCTTGAGTGGGGCTCCATTTGACTCTTGCATATCATTTGTGCCACAAGTTGGGCCTCGTTTGACTCAACCACATCATTTGCACCTCGTGTCAAGCTTCGTTTGACTGAGCCTTAGCATTTGTGCCACGAGTCATGCCTCGTTTGACTCAACCATGTCATTTGCTCCCCGATTCGGGCCTCATTTGGCTGACCCATATGTTTACGTCTCGTGTTTGGGCTTGTTTGACTCAACCATATCATTTGCACCTCGAGTCAGGCATCGTTTGACTCATCCATATATTTATTCCTCGAGTCAAGCCTCATTTGACTCAGCCATATCATTTGCACCTCGAGTTGTGCCTCTTTTGACTCAACCAGATCATTTGCTCCCCGAGTCGGGCCTCATTTGACTCACCCTTATCATTTGCACCTCGAGTTGGGCCTCGTTTGACTTAAACATATTATTTGTGCCTCAAGTCAGGACTCGTTTGACTCACCCATGTGTTTGCGCCTTGAGTCAGGCCTCGTTTGACTTACCTATATGTTTGTGCATCGAGTCGGGCCTTGTTTGACTTACCCATTTGTTTGCGTCTAGAGTCGGGCCTCATTTGACTCACCCATATCTTTTATGCCTCAAGTCGGGCCTCAATTGACTGAACTATATCATTTGTGCCTCGAGTCGAGCCTCGTTTGACTGAACCCTACCAATTGGGCCCTGAGTCAGGCCTCGTTTGACTTAACAATATCATTTGTGTTTTGAGTCGGTCCTCCTTTGACTAAGCCTTATAATTTGTGCCTTGAGTTTGGCCTCGTTTGACTTAACCATATCATTTGCACCTCGAGTCAGGCCTTGTTTGACTTACCCATATGTTTTTGCCTCGAGTTAGGCCTCGTTTAACTTAGCCATATCATTTGCGCCTCGTGTTGGGCCTCTTTTAACTCAACCAGATCATTTGCGCCCCGAGTCAAGCCTCGTTTAATTCACCCTTATCATTTGCACCTTGAGCTGGGCTTCGTTTGACTCAACCATATTATTTACGCCTCGAGTCAGGCCTCGTTTGACTCACCGATGTGTTTACGCCTCAAGTCGGGCTTCGTTTGACTCACCCATGTGTTTGCGCCTCGAGTTGGGCCTCGTTTGACTCACCTATATGTTTGTGCATCGAGTCGGGCCTCGTTTGACTCACCCATTTGTTTGTGTCTAGAGTCGGGTCTCATTTGACTCACCCATATCTTTTGCGCCTCGAGTCAGGCCTTAATTGACTTAACTATATCATTTGCGCCTCGAGTCAGGCCTCGTTTGACTGACTCCTATCAATTGGGCCCCGAGTCAGGCCTCGTTTGACTCAACAATAGCATATGTGCCACAATTCGATCTTCGTTTGACTAAGCCTTATAATTTGCACCTTGAGTTAGGCCTCGTTTGACTTAACCATATCATTTACACCTCGAGTCAGGCCTCATTTGACTCACCCGTATGTTTTTGCCTCGAGTTAGGCTTCGTTTGACTCACCCATATGTTTTCGCCTTGAGTTAGGCCTCGTTTGACTCACCCATGTGTTTGTGCCTCGAGTCGGTCCTCGTTTGACTCAGCTATATGTTTGTGCCTCGAGTTAGGCCTCGTTTGACTCAACCATATGTTTCGGCATCGAGTCAGGCATCGTTTGATTCGCCCATTTGTTTACGCCTAGAGTCGAGCCTCGTTTGACTAGCCCTTATCAATTGGGCCTCGAGTCAGGCCTTGTTTGACTCAATAATATCATTTGCGCCTCGAGTCGGGCTTTGTTTGACTAAGCCTTATCATTTACGCCTTGAGTTGGGCCTCGTTTGACTCAACCATATCATTTGTACTTCGAGTTAGCCCTTGTTTGACTCACCCATATGTTTGCGCATTGACTCGGGCCTCGTTTGACACACCCATTTGTGTGGGACTAGAGTCAGGCCTCATTTGACTCACCTATATCTTTTACGCCTCAAGTCAAGCCTCATTTGACTTAACCATATCATTTGCACCTCGAGTCAAGCCTCGTTTGATTGACCCTTATCAATTGGGCCCTAAGTCAGGCCTCATTTGACTCAACAATATCATTTGTGCCTTGAGTCAGGCTTTGTTTGACTAAGCCTTATCATTTGTGCCTCAAGTTGGGTCTCGTTTGACTCAACCATATCATTTGCACCTCGAGTCAGGCCTCATTTGACTCAACCACATGTTTGCACCTCAAGTCGGGCCTTATTTGACTCAACCATATCATTAGCACCTCGAGTCTGGACTCGTACGACTTACACATATGTTTGCACCTCGAGTCGGGCCTCGTTTGACTTAACCATATCATTTGCACCTTGAGTCAGGCCTCCTTTAACTCAACCATATCATTTGCACCTCTTGTCAGGACTCGTTTGACTGAACCACATTATTTGTACCTCGAGTCATGCCTCGTTTGACTCAACCATATCATTTGCGCCTCGAGTCAAGCCTCGTTTGACTCACCCATATCATTTGCACCTTAAGTCAGGACTTGTTTGACTTAACCAAATCATTTGTGCCTCGAGTTGGGCCTCGTTTCACTCACCCATCTGTTTGTGCCTTGAGTGGGGCCTTGTTTGACTCTCCCATATCATTTGCACCTCAAGTCGGGCCTCCTTTCACTCAACTATATCATTTGCACCTCAAGTTAGGCCTCGTTTGACTTACACATATGTTTGCACCTCGAGAAAGGCCTCGTTTGACTCACCAATTTGTTTACGCCTTGAGTTGGGCGACATTTGACTCACCCATATCTTTTGCGCCTCGAGTTAGGCCTCATTTGACTCAACCATATCATTTGTACCTCAAGTCAGGCCTTGTTTGACTCAGCCATATGATTTGCGCCTTGACTAGGGACTCTTTTGAGTCAACTATATCATTTGTGCGTCGAGTCGGGCCTTATTTGACTTACACATATGTTTGCACCTCGAGAAAGGCCTCATTTGACTCAACCACATCGTTTGCGCCTCGAGTTGGGCCTCATTTGACTCAACCATATCATTAGCGCCTCGAGTCTGGACTCGTATGACTTACACATATGTTTGCACCTCGAGTCGGGCCTCGTTTAACTTAACCATATCATTTGCACCTCGAGTTGGGCCTCATTTGACTCAACCATATCATTTGCACCTCTAGTCGGGCCACGTTTAACTTAACCATATCATTTGCATCTCTTGTCAAGACTCGTTTGACTGAACCACATTATTTGCACCTCAAGTCATGCCTCGTTTGACTTAACCATATCATTTGTGCCTCGAGTCAGGCCTCATTTGTTTCAACCATATCAGTTGAGCATCGAGTCGGGACTCGTTTGACATACACATATGTTTGCACCTGGAGATGGGCCTCATTTGACTCAACCACATCATTTGCGCCTCGAGTCAAGCCTCGTTTGACTCAACCATATCATTTGCACCTCGAGTCGGGCCTTGTTTAACTCAACCACATCATTTGCACCTCGAGTCGGGCCTTGTTTAACTCAACCACATCATTTACACCTCGAGTCGTGCCTCGTTTGACTAAACCATATCATTTGCGCCTCGAGGTGGGCCTTGTTTGACTCACTTTTATGTTTGCAACTTGAGTTAGGCCTCATTTGACTCACGCATATCATTTGTGCCGTGAGTTAGGCCTTTTTGACTTAACCATATCATTTGTGCCTCGAGCCGGGCTTTGTTTGACTAAGCCTTATCATTTGCACCTTGAGTCGGGCCTCGTTTGACTCACCCATATGTTTGCGTCTCAAGTCGTGTCTTGTTTGACTCACCCATATCATTTGCTCCTCGAGTCGGGAGTTGTTTGACTTAACCAAATCATTTTCGCCTCGAGTTTGGCCTCGTTTCACTCACCCATGTGTTTGTGCCTTGAGTGGGCCTCATTTGACTCTCCCATATCATTTGTACCTCGAGTCAGGACTCGTTTGACTCAGTCATATCATTTGCGCCTCGACTAAGGCCTCTTTTGAGTGAACTATATCATTTGTGCGTTGAGTCGGGCCTCATTTGACTTACACATATGTTTGCACCTCGAAAAAGGCCTCGTTTGACTCAACCACATCATTTGCGCCACGAGTCAGGCATCGTGTGACTCAACCATGTCATTAGCATCTCGGGTTAGGACTCATTTGACTTACACATATGTTTACACCTCGAGATGAGCCTCATTTGACTCAACAGATCATTTGCCCCTCGTGTTGAGCCTCGTTTGACTCAACCATATCATTTGCACCTTGAGTCCGGCTTCGTTTGATTGAGCCTTAGCATTTGTGTCTTGAGTCATGCCTCGTTTAACTCAACCATATCATTTGCTCCTCGATTCGGGCCTCGTTTATGCCCTGAGTCAGGCCTCGTTTAACTGACCCCAATCAATTGGGCCTCGATTCAGGCCTCCTTTGACTCAACAATATCATTTGTGCCTCGAGTCGGTCTTCATTTGACTATGCCTTATAATTTGTGCCTCGAGTTGGGCCTCATTTGGCTCAACCATATCATTTGCGCCTCGAGATAGGCCTCGTTTGACTCACCCATATGTTTGCACCTCGAGTTAGGTATCATTTGACTCAGCCATATCATTTGCGCCTCAAGTTGGGCCTCTTTTGACTCAACCAGATCATTTGCACCTCGAGTCAGGCATCATTTGACTTAACCATATTATTTGCGCCTCAAGTTAGGCCTCGTTTGACTCAACCATGTGTTTACGCCTCGAGTCGGGCCTTATTTGACTCAACAATATCATTTGTTCCTCGAGTCGGGTTTCGTTAGACTAAGCCTTATCATTTGTGCCTCGAGTTAGGCCTCATTTGACTCAACCATATCATTTGCGCCCCGTGTCGGGCCTCGTTTGACTCACTCTTATTATTTGCAACTCGAGTTGGGCCTCGTTTAACTCAACCATATTATTTGCACCTTAAGTCAGGCCTTGTTTGACTAAACCATGTGTTTGCACCTCGAGTCAGTCCTCATTTGACTCACCTATATGTTTGCACCTTGAGTCAGGCCTCGTTTGACTCAACCATATGTTTCGGCATCGAGTCAGGCATCGTTTGACTCACCCATATGTTTGCGCATCGAGTCGGGCCTTGTTTGACTCACCCATTTGTTTGTGCCTAGAGTCGGTCCTCATTTGACTCACCTATATCTTTTGCGCCTTGAGTCAGGCCTCATTTGACTCAACCATATCATTTGCGCCTTGAGTCAGGCCTCGTTTGACTGACCCTTATCAATTGGGCCCCGAGCCAAGCCTTGTTTGACACAACAATATCATTTGCGTCTCGAGTTGGGCTTTGTTTGACTAAGCCTTATCCTTTGTGCCTTGAGTTAGGCCTCGTTTGAATCAACCATATCATTTGCATCTCGAGTTAGGCCTCGTTTGACTCACCCATATGTTTGCGCCTCGAGTCCAGCCTCATTTGACTCACCCATATCATTTGCACCTTGAGTCAAGACTTGTTTGACTTAACCAAATCATTTGCACCTCGAGTTGGGCCCTGTTTCACTCACTCATATGTTTACGCCTTGAGTGGGGCCCCATTTGACTCTCGCATATCGTTTGTGCCATGAGTTGGGCCTCGTTTGACTCAACCATATCATTTGCACCTTGTGATAGGCTTTGTTTGATTGAGCCTTAGCATTTGTGCCTTGAGAGATGCCTCGTTTGACTCAACCATGTCATTTCCTCCCCGATTCGGGCCTCATTTGACTCACCCATATGTTTATGCCTCGAGTTTGGGCTTGTTTGACTCAACCATATCATTTGGACCTCGAGTCAGGACTCATTTGACTCACCCATGTGTTTGCGCCTCGAGTCGGGCCTCGTTTGACTCACCTATATGTTTGTGCATCGAGTCGGGCCTCGTTTGACTCACCCATTTGTTTGCATCTAGAGTTAGGCCTCATTTTACTCAGCAATATCTTTTACGCCTCGAGTCAGGCCTCAATTGACTCAACTATATAATTTGTGCCTCGAGTCGGGCCTCGTTTGACTGACCCCTACCAATTGGGCCCCGAGTCAGGCCTCGTTTGACTCACCCATATGTTTTCGCCTCGAGTTAGGCCTTGTTTGACTCAACCATATTATTTGCTCCTCGAGTTGGGCCTCATTTGACTTAACCAGATCATTTGCGCCCCAAGTCAAGCCTCGTTTGACTCATCCTTATCATTTGCACCTCGAGTTAGGCCTTGTTTGACTCAACCATATTATTTTCGCCTCGAGTCAGGCCTCGTTTGACTCACCCATGTGTTTGTGCCTCGAGTCGGGCCTCGTTTGACTCACCTGTATGTTTTCGCCTCGAGTCAGGCCTCGTTTGACTCAACCATATGCTTTGGCATCGAGTCAAGCCCCGTTTGACTCACCCATATGTTTGCGCACTGAGTCGGGCCTCATTTGACTCACCCATTTGTTTACACCTAGAGTCAGACCTCATTTGACTCACCCATATCTTTTGCGCCTTAAGTCAGGCCTCATTTGACTCAACCATATCATTTGCACCTTGAGTCAGGCCTCGTTTGACTAACTCCTATCAATTGGGCCCCGAGTCAGGCCTCGTTTGACTCAATAATATCATTTGCGCCTTGAGTCAGGTTTCGTTAGACTAAGCCTTATCATTTGTGCCTCGAGTTGGGCCTCGTTTGACTTAACCATATCATTTGCACCTCAAGTCAGGCCTCGTTTGACTGAAGTTGGGCCTCTTTTGACTCAACCAGATCATTTGCACCCCGAGTCGGGCCTCATTTGACTCACTCTTATCATTTGCACCTCGAGTTGGGCCTCGTTTGACTTAACCATATTATTTGTGCCTCAAGTCAGGCCTCATTTGACTTACCCATGTGTTTGCACCTCGAGTCGGTCCTAGTTTGACTCACCTATATGTTTGTGCCTCGAGTCAGGCCTCATTTGACTCAACCATTTGTTTCAGCATCGAGTCGGGCATCGTTTGACTCATCCATATGTTTGTGCATCGAGTTGGGCCTCGTTTGACTCACACATTTGTTTGCACCTAGAGTCGGGCCTCGTTTGACTAACCCTTATGAATTGGGCCCCAAGTCAGGCCTCGTTTGACTGAACAATATCATTTGCGCCTCGAGTCGGGCTTTGTTTGACTAAGCCTTATCATTTGCGCCTCGAGTTAGGCCTCGTTTGACTTAACCATATCATTTTCACCTTGAGTCAGGCCTCATTTGACTCACCCATATGTTTGCGCATCAAGTCGGGCCTCATTTGACACACCCATTTGTGTGGGCCTAGAGTTGGGCCTCATTGACTCACTCATATCTTTTACGCTTCGAGTCGGGCCTCATTTGACTCAACCATATCATTTGCACCTCGAGTCAAGCCTCGTTTGACTGACCCTTATCAATTGGGCCTCGAGTCAGGCCTCATTTGACTCAACAATATAATTTGCGCCTCGAGTTAGGCTTTGTTTGACTAAGCCTTATCATTTGCACGTTGAGTTGGACCTCGTTTGACTTAACCATATCATTTGCACCTCGAGTCAGGCCTCGTTTGACTCACCTATATGTTTGCGCCTCGAGTCTGGCCTTGTTTGACTAACCCATATCATTTGTGCCTTGAGTCAGGACTTGTTTGACTTAACCAAGTCATTTGTGCCACAAGTTAGGCCCTGTTTCACTCACCCATGTGTTTGTGCCTTGAGTGGGGCCCTATTTGACTCTCGCATATCATTTTTGCCTCGAGTCAGGCCTCGTTTGACTTTGCCATATCATTTACGCCTTGACTAGGTCCTCTTTTGAGTCAACCATATCATTTGTGCCTCGAGTTGAGCCTCGTTTGACGCACTGATATCATTTATGCCTCGAGTTGGGCCTCGTTTGACTTACCCTTATCATTTACGCCTCGAGTTGGGACTTGTTTGACTCACATATGTTGTTGTGCCTCGAGTCGGGCCTCATTTGACTTAACCATATCATTTGCACCTCGAGTCAGGCCTCGTTTGTTTGACCTTTATCATTTGCACCCTGAGTCGGGCCTCATTTGACTCAACCATATCATTTGCACCTCGAGTCGGGCTTTGTTTGGTTGAATCTTATCAATTGTGCCTCAAGTCATGCCTTGTTTGACTCAGCCATATCATTTACACCTCGAGTTGAGCCTCGTTTGACTACCCTTATGATTTGCACCTTGAGTTAGGCCTTGTTGGACTCAACCATATTATTTGCACCTGAAGTTAGGCCTCGTTTGACTCACCCATGTGTTTGCGGCTTGAGTCAGGCCTCGTTTGATTCAACCATATGTTTTGGCCTCCTGTTGGGTCTCGTTTGACTCACACTTATGTTTGTGCCTTGAGTCGGCCCTCGTTTGACTCACCTATATCATTTGCACCTCAAGTTGGGCCTCGTTTCACTTAACCATATCATTTGCACCTTAAGTTAGGCCTCGTTTGACTTACACATATGTTTGTACCTCGAGAAAGGCCTCGTTTGACTCATCGATTTGTTTACGCCTCGAGTCGGGCCACGTTTGACTCACCCATATCTTTTGTGCCTCAAGTCAGGCCTCATTTGACTTAACCATATCATTTGTGCCTCGAGTCGAGCCTCATTTGACTGACCTTTATCAATTGGGCCCTGAGTCGTGTCTCGTTTAACTCAACAATATCGTTTGTCCCTCGAGATGAACTTCATTTGATTAAGTCTTATCATTTGCGTCTCGAGTCAGGTCTCATTTGACTCAACCATATCATCTACACCTTAAGTCGGGCCTTGTTTGACTCACCCATATCATTTGCACCTCGAGTCGGGAATTGTTTGATTTAACCAAATCATTTGCGCCTCGAGTTAGGCCTCGTTTCACTCACCCATGTGTTTACGCCTTGAGTGGGGCCTCATTTGACTCTCCCATATCATTTGTACCTCGAGTCAGGCCTTGTTTGACTCAGCCATACCATTTGCGCCTTGACTAGGGACTCTTTTGAGTCAACCATATCATTTGTGTGTCGAGTTTGGCCTTGTTTGACTTACACATATGTTTGAACCTCAAGAAAGGCCTCGTTTGACTCAACCACATCGTTTGTGCCTCGAGTTAGACCTTATTTGACTCAACCATATCATTAGCGCCTAGAGTCTGGACTCGTATGACTTACACATATGTTTTCACCTCGAGTCGGGCCTCGTTCGACTCAATCATATCATTTGCACCTCGAGTCGGGCCTCGTTTAACTTAACCATATCATTTGCACCTCTTATCGGGACTCGTTTGACTGAACCACATTATTTGCACCTCGAGTCATGCCTCGTTTGACTCAACCATATCATTTGTGCTTTGAGTCGGGCCTCGTTTGACTCAACCATATCATTTGAGCATCAATTCGGGACTTGTTTGACTTACACATATGTTTGCACCTCGAGATGGGCCTCATTTGACTCAACCACATCATTTGCTCCTTGAGTCAAGCCTCGTTTGACTCAACCATATCATTTGCACTTCGAATTGTGCCTCGTTTGACTCAACCACATCATTTGCACCTCGAGTCGTGCCTCGTTTGATTTAACCATATCATTTGCGCCTCGAGGTGGGCCTTGTTTCACTCACCCTTATGTTTGCAACTTGAGTTGGGCCTCATTTGGCTCATGCATATCATTTGTGCCGTGAGTCGGGCCTCTTTGACTCAACCATATCATTTACACCTCGAGCCAGGCTTCGTTTGACTGAGTGTTATCATTTGTGCCTCAAGTCGGGCCTCGTTTGACTCAACCATATCATTTGCGCCTCGAGTCGGGCATCATTTGACTCATCCTTCTCATTTGCGCCTCGAGTCAGTCCTTGTTTGACTTAACCATATCATTAGCGCCTCGAGTCGGGCTTTGTTTGACTAAGCCTTATCATTTATGCCTCGAGTCGGGCCTCGTTTGACTCACCCATATGTTTGCGCCTCGAGTCATGTCTCATTTGACTCACCCACATCATTTGCTCCTCGAGTCGGGACTTGTTTGACTTAACCAAATCATTTTCGCCTCGAGTGAGGCCTCGTTTCACTCACCCATGTGTTTGTGCCTTGAGTGGGGACTCATTTGACTCTCCCATATCATTTGTACCTCGAGTCAGGGCTCGTTTGACTCAGCCATATCATTTGCGCCTCGACTAGGGCCTCTTTTGAGTCAACTATATCATTTGTGCATTGAGTCGGGCCTCGTTTGACTTACACATATGTTTGCACCTCGAAAAAGGCCTCGTTTGACTTAACCACATCATTTGCACCTTAAGTCGGGCATCGTTTGGCTCAACCATATCATTAGTGCCTCGGGTCAAGACTCGTTTGACTTACACACATGTTTGCACGTCGAGATGGGCCTCGTTTGACTCAACCACATCATTTGCACCTTAAGTCAAGCCTCGTTTGACTCAACCATATCATTTGCACCCCGAGTTGGGCCATGTTTGACTCAACTATATCATTTGCACCTCGAGTCGGGCCTCGTTTAACTCAACCATATCATTTGCACCTCTTGTCGAGACTCATTTGACAGAACCATATCATTTGCACCTTGAGTCGTGCCTCGTTTGACTTAACCATATCATTTGAGCCTCGGGTCGAGACATGTTTGACTTACACATATGTTTGCACCTTGAAATGGTCCTTGTTTGACTCAACCACATCATTTGAGCCTCGAGTCAGGCCTCGTTTGACTCAATCATATCATTTGCACCTCGAGTTGGGCCTTGTTTGACTCAACCATATCAATTGCAACCCAAGTTGGGCCTTGTTTGACTCAACCATATCATTTGCACCTCGAGTTGGGCCTCATTTAACTCAATCATATCATTTGTACCTCTTGTCGGGACTCGTTTGACTGAACCATATCATTTGCACCTCAAATCGTGCCTCGTTTGACACAACCATATCATTTGAGCCTCGAGTCGGGACTTGTTTGACTTACACATATGTTTGGACGTTGAGATGGGCCTCACTTGACTCAACCACATCATTTGAGCCTCGAGTCAGGCCTCGTTTGACTCAACCATATAATTTGCACCTTCATTCGGTCCTCGTTTGACTTAACCACATTATTTGCACCTCGAGTCGTGCCTCGTTCGACTCAACTATATCATTTGCGCCACGAGGTGGGCCTTGTTTGACTAACCCTTATGTTTGCAACTTGAGTCGGGCCTCGTTTGACTCACCCATATCATTTGTGCCTCGAGTTAGGCCTCGTTTGACTCAATCATTTACGCCTCGAGTCAGGCTTCATTTGACTGAGTCTTATCATTTGTGCCTCGAGTCAAGCATCGTTTGACTCAACTATATTATTTGCACCTCGAGTCAGGCATCGTTTGACTCACCCTTCTCATTTGGGCCTCGAGTCGGGCCTTGTTTGACTCAACCATATCAATAGTGCCTCGAGTCGGGACTCATTTGACTTACGCATATGTTTGCACCTCGGGATGGGCCTCGTTTGACTCAACCACATCATTTGCGCCTTGAGTCAGCCTCATTTGACTCAACCGTATCATTTGCACCTCGAGTCGGGCTTCGTTTGACTCAACCACATCATTTGCACCTCGAGTCCTGCCTTGTTTGACTCAACCATATCATTTACGCTTTGAGCTAGGCTTCATTTGACTAAGCCTTATCATTTGCGCCTCGAGTCAGGCCTTGTTTGACTCAACCATATCATCTACCACTCGAGTTGGGCCTCGTTTGACTCACCCATATGTTTGTGCCTTGAGTCAGGCCTTGTTTGACTCAACAATATCATTTGTTTCTCGAGTCGGGCTTCGTTTGACTAAGCCTTATCATCTGCGCCTCGAGTTGGGCCTCGTTTGACTCAACCGTATCATCTGCACCTCGAGTTAGGCCTTATTTGACTCACCCGTATCATTTGCGCCTCGAATCGAGACCTGTTTGATTTAACCGAATCATTTGCGCCTCGAGTTGGGCCTCATTTCACTCACCCATGTGTTTGCACCTTGAGTGGGGCTTTGTTTGACTCTCCCATATCATTTGTACCTCAAGTTAGGCCTCATTTGACTTAGCCATATCATTTGCGCCTCGACTAGGGCCTCTTTTGAGTCAACCATATCATTTGTGCGTCGAGTCAAGCCTCGTTTGACTTACACATATGTTTGCACCTCAAGAAAGCCCTCGTTTGACTCAACCACATCATTTGCGCCTCAAGTCAGACCTCGTTTGACTCAACAATATCATTTGTGCCTCGAGTCTGGACTCGTATGACTTACACATATGTTGGCACCTCGAGATGGGCCTCATTTGATTCAACCACATCATTTGTACCTCGAGTCGGGCCTCGTTTGACTCAACCATATCATTTACACCTCGGGTTGGGCCTCGTTTGACTCAACCATATCATTTGCACCTCGAGTCGGGCCTCGTTTAACTCAACCATATTATTTGCACCTCTTGTCGGACTCATTTGACTGAACCACATCATTTGCACCTCGAGTCGTGCCTCATTTGACTCAACGATATTATTTGCGCCTCGAGTCAGGCCTCGTTTGATTCAACCATATCATTTAAGCATCGAGTCAGGACTCGTTTGACTTACACATATCTTTGCACCTTGAGATGGGCCTCGTTTGACTCAACCACATCATTTGCGCTTTGAGTTAGGCCTCGTTTGACTCAACCATATCATTTGAACCATGAGTCATGCCTCGTTTGACTCAACCACATTATTTGCACCTGAGTTGTACCTCGAGATAGGCCTCGTTTGACTCACCCTTATGTTTGTAACTTGAGTCTGGCCTCATTTGACTCACCCATATCATTTGTGACTTGAGTCAGGCCTCGTTTGACTCAACCATAGCATTTATGCCTCGAGTTGGTCCTCGTTTGACTCACCCATGCCTTTGCGCCTCGAGTCGGGCCTCATTTGACTCACCCTTATCATTTGAGCCTCGAGTCGAGCCTCGGTTGACTCAACCATATCAGTTGCACCTAGAGTCAGACCTTGTTTTGACTCACCCATATGTTTGCGCCTTGGGCCGATCCTCGTTTGACTCACCTTTATCATTTGCGCCTCGAGTCGGTCCTCGTTTTGACAACCATATCATTTGCACTTCGAGTCGGGCCTCGTTTGACTCAACCATTTCATTTAAGCCTCAAGTCAGTCCTCATTTCACTCAGCCATATCATTTATTCCTCGAGTTGGGCCTCGTTTGACTCACCCATGTGTTTACACCTCGAGTCGGGCCTCATTTGACACACCCTTGTCATTTATGCCTCGAGTCAGGCCTCGTTTGACTCAACCATATCATCTGTATCTCGAGCTAGGCCTCGTTTGACTCAACCATATTATTCACGACTCGAGTTGGGCCTCGTTTGACTCACCTAAATCATATGTGCCTCGAGTCTGACCTCATTTGACTCATCCTTATAATTTATGCCTCGAGTCAGGCCTCGTTTGACTCTCCCATATGTTTGCGCCTTGAGTCGGGCATTGTTTGACTCAACCATATCATTTGTGCCTTGAGTTGGGCCTCGTTTGACTCGCCCATATCATTTGCGCCTTGAGCTTGGCCTCATTTGACTCACCCTTATCATTTGCGCCCCTAGTCAAGCCTCATTTACTCAACCATATCATTTGTGCCTGGAGTTGGTCCTCATTTAACTCACCCATGTCTTTGCGCCTCGAGTCGGGACTCATTTGACTCACCCTTATCATTTGTGCCTCGAGTCGGCCTCGTTTGACTCAACCATATCATTTGTGCCTAAAGTCGAGCCTTGTTTTGACTCACCCATATGTTTGTGCCTTGGGCCGGGCTTCCTTTGACTCACCCTTATAATTTGTGCCTCGAGTCGGCCTCGGTTGACTCAACCATATCATTTGTGCCTAGAGTCGAGCCTTGTTTTGACTCACCCATATGTTTATGCCTTGGGCCGGGCTTCGTTTGACTCACCCTTATAATTTGTGCCTCGAGTCGGGCCTCATTTCAGTTAACCATACCATTTGTGCCTCGAGTCGGGCCCCATTTGACTCAGCCATCTCATTTATGCCTCAAGTCAAGCCTCGTTTGACTCAACCATTTCATTTGTGCCTCAAGTCGGGCCTCGTTTGACTTAACCATATTATTTGTGCCTCCAGTTGGGCCTCATTTGACTCACCCATGTGTTTGCGCCTCGAGTTAGGCCTCACACCCTTGTCATTTACGCCTCAAGTCAGGCCTCGTTTGACTCAACCATATGATTTACACCTCGTGTCGGGCCTCGTTTTGACTCACCCATATGTTTACGTCTCATGCCGTGCCTCGTTTGACTTACCCATATGTTTGCACCTCAAGCCGGGCCTCGTTCAACTCACCCATGTCATTTGTGACTTGAGTCAGGCCTCGTTTGACTCAACCATATCATTTGTGCCTCAAGTCAGGCCTCGTTTGACTCAACCATATCATTTGTGCCTCGAGTCGGGTCTCGTTTGACTTACCTATATCATTTGTGCCTCGAGTCACTCCTTGGTTGACTTACCCTTAACATTTGCGCCTCGAGTTGGGCCTCGTTTGACTCACCCATATCATTTGCGCCTCGAGTCGGGCCTCGTTTGACTCACCCATATCACTTGCGCCACAAGTCGAGCCTCATTTGACTCACCCATATCACTTGCGCCAAAGTCGAGCCTCATTTGACTCACCCACTCTAGTCGGGCCTCGTTTGACTCACCCATATCATTTACACCTCAAGTCGAGCCTCATTTGACTCAACCTACTTATTTGCGCCATGAGTCAAGCCTTGTTGGACTCCACCGTATCAATTGCGCCTCGAGTCGAGCTTCGTTTGACTCAACCAAATTATTGGTGCTCAAGTCGGGCCTCTTTTGACTCAATTTGTAACTTGAGTCAGGCCTCGTTTGACTCACCTATATCATTTGTGCCTCGAGTCGGGCCTCATTTGACTTATGCTTATCATTTACCCCTCGAGTTGGGTCTCGTTTAACTCAACCATATTATTTGCGCCTCAAGTCGGGCCTCGTTTGACTAACCTATATCATTTGTGCCTTGAGTTGGGCCTCGTTTGACTCACCCATATCATTTGTGCCTCGAGCTGGGCCTCATTTGACTCACCCTTATCATTTGCGCCTTTAGTCAGGCCTCATTTGACATAACCATATCATTTGTGCATCGATTTGGGCCTCGTTTGTCTCAGCCATGTCTTTGCGCCTCGAGTCAAGCCTCATTTGACTCACGCTTATGATTTGTGCCTCAAGTCGGGCCTCGTTTGACTCACCCATATCATTTGCACATCGAGTAGGGCCTCGTTTGACTCACCCATATCATTTGCACCTCGAGTCGAGGCTTATTTGGCTCAACCTTCTCATTTGCGCCGCGAGTCGAGCCTCGTTGGACTTCACCGTATCAGTTGTGCCTCGAGTCGAGCTTCGTTTGACTTAAACAGATTATTTGTGCCTTGAGTCGGGCATTTGACTCACCTATATCATTTGTGCTTCGAGTCGGGCCTCATTTGACTTGCCCTTATCATTTACGTCCTAAGTCGGGTCTTGTTTGACTCAACCATATTATTTGCGCCACAAGTCGGGCCTCGTTTGACTAACCAATATCATTTGTGCCTCGAGTTGGGCCTCATTTGACTCACCCATATCATTTGTGCCTCGAGTCAGGCACCATTTGACTCACCCATATCATTTGCGCATCGAGTTGGGCCTCGTTTGACTATCCCATCTCATTTGCTCCTCGAGTCAAGCCTTGTTTGACTCAACCATATCAGTTGTGCATCGAGTCGAGCTTCGTTTAACTCACCCTTACCATTTGCACCTCGAGTCAAGCCTTGTTTAACTCAACCATATCATTTGTGTCTCGGGTCGAGCCTCATTTGACTCACCCATATGATTGCGCCTCAAGTTGGTCCTCATTTGACTCAATCATATAATTTGCACCACGAGTCGGCCCTCATTTGACTTACCCATATTTTATGCGTATTGAGTCAGGCCTTGTTTGACTCAACCATATTATTTACGCCTCGAGTTAGGCGTCATTTGACTCACCTAAATCATATCTGCCTCGAGTCGGGCCTCATTTGACTCACCCTTTTAATTTACGTCTGGAGTCGGGCCTCTTTTGACTCACCCTTATCATTTGCACCTCGAGTTAGCCTCGTTTGACTCAACCATATCATTTGTGCCTTGAGTTTGGCCTCGTTTGACTCAACCATATCATTTGCACCACGAGTCGAGCCTCATTTGACTCAACCATATAATTTGGGCCTCGTTTGACTGACCTATATCTTATGACATCGAGTCAGGCCTTGTTTGACTTAACCATATTATTTATGCCTCGAGTTAGGCCTCGTTTGACTCTCCTAAATCATATGTATCCCGAGTTGGGCCTTGTTTGACTCTCCTAAATCATATGTATCCCGAGTTGGGCCTTGTTTGACTCACCCATATCATTTGCACCTTAAGTCAGGCCTCGTTTAACTCAACCATATCATTTGCGCATCGAGTCGGGCCTCGTTTGACTCAACCATATCATTTGCGCCACTAGTCGGGCCTCGTTTGACTTTCTCTTATAATTTACGCCTCGAGTTGGACCTCGTTTATCTCAACCACATCATTTGTGCCTCAAGATGGGCCTCGTTTGACTCAACCATATCATTTGTGCCTCGTGTTGGGCCTCGTTTGACTGACCCATATCTTATGCGCATCGAGTCGGGCCTCGTTTGACTTAACCATATTATTTATGCTTCGAGTTAGGCCTCGTTTGACTTAACCATATTATTTACGCCTCGAGTTAGGCCTCGTTTGAGTCACCTAAATCATATGTGCCTCGAGTCGGGCCTCATTAGACTCACCCTTATAATTTACGCCTCGAGTCAATCCTCGTTTGACTCAACTATATCATTTGCGTCATGAGTTGAGCCTCATTTGACTCAACCATATCATTTGCGCCTCGAGTTAGGCCTCATTTGACTCACCCATATCATATGCGCCTCGAGTCGGGCCACGTTTGACTCAACCATATTATTTACGCCTCGAGTTGGGCCTCATTTGAGTTACCCATATCACATGTGCTTGGAGTTGGGCCTCATTTGACTTAACCATATCATTTGTGCCTCAAGTCGGGCCTCGTTTGACTCTCCTATATGTTTGAGCCTCGAGTCGGGTATCGTTTGACTCGAACATATCATTTGTGCCTCGAGTTGGGCCTCGTTTGACAGACCCATATCATTTGAATCTCGAGCCGGGCCTCATTTGACTCACCCTTATCAGTTGCACCACTAGTCAGGTCTCGTTTCACACAACCATATCATTTGTGCCTCGAGTTGGGCCTCGTTTGAGTTTCCCATGCTTTGTGCCTCGAGTTAGGCCTCGTTTGACTCCCCTATATCATTTGAGCCTTGAGTTAGGCCCTGTTTGACTCACCCATGTCATTTTTGCCTGGAGGCAGGCTTTCTTTGACTCAACCATATAATTTGTGCCTCAAATTGGGCCTCGTTTGACTCAACCTTATCATTTGTGCCTTGAGTTTGGCCTCGTTTGACTCAATCATACATTTGTGCCTCGAGTCAGGCCTCATTTGTCTCAACCATATTATTTGTGCCTCAAGTCAGGCCTCGTTTGACTCAGCCATATCATTTGTGCCTCAAGTTGGGCCTTGTTTGACTCAACCATATCATTTCTCCCTCGAGGCAGGCCTTGTTTGACTCACCTATATCATTTGTGCCTCGAGTCAGGCCTCATTTGACTCACTCATATCATATGCTTCTCAAATCAGGCATCGCTTGACTCACCCATATCATTTGCGCATTGACTAAGGCCTCGTTTGACTCACCTATATAATTTGCACCTCGAGTCGAGCCTCATTTGACTCCACATATCAATTGCGGCTCGAGTTGGGCATTGTTTGACTCAACCATGTCATTTGTGCCTCGAGTCAGGCCTCATTTGACTCAACCTTATCATTTGCACCTCAAGTCGAGCATCGTTTGACTTAACCATATCATTTGTGCCTCGAGTTAGGCCTCGGTTGACTTACCCTTATCATTTGTGCCTCGAGTCGAGCCACGTTTGTCTCAACCAAATCATTTGTGCCTCAAGTCGAGCCTCGTTTGACTCACCCATTTCATTTGTACCTTGAGTCAGGCCTCGTTTGACTCAACCATATCATTTGTGCCTCAAGTCGGGCATCGTTTGACTAACCTGTATCATTTGTGCCTCGAGTTGGGCCTCGTTTGACTCACCCATGACATTTGTGTCTCGAGCCGAGCCTCACTTGACTCACCCTTATCATTTGCACATCTAGTCAGGTCTCGTTTGACTCAAGCATATCATTTAGGCCTCATCTAACTCACCGATGCCTTTACGCTGCGAGTCGAGCCTCATTTGACTCACCCTTATCATTTGTGCCTCATTTGACTCAACTATATCATTTGCGCCTAGAGTCAGGCCTCGTTTTGACTCACCCATATGTTTGCGCATCGGGCCGGGCCTCGTTTGACTCACCCTTATCATTTGTGCCTCGAGTCGAGCCTCGTTTCACTCAACCATGCCATTTGCGCCTCGAGTCGGGCCTCGTTTGACTCACCTATATCATTTGTGCCTCAAGTCAGGCTTCATTTGACTCAACCATATTATTTACGCCTCAAGTTGAGCCTCGTTTTACACACCTAAATAATATGTGCCTCAAGTCGGGCCTCATTTGACTCACCCTTATAATTTATTCCTCTAGTTGGGCCTCATTTGACTCAACCATATTATTGGCGCCTCGAGTCAGGCCTCATTTGACTCTCCCATATGTTTGTGCCTCGAGTCGGGCATTGTTTGGCCCAACCATATCATTTGTACCTCGAGTTGGGCCTCGTTTGACTCACCCATACCATTTGCACCACGAACTAGGCCTCATTTGACTCACCCTTATCATTTGCGCCTCTAGTCAGGCCTCATTTGACTCAACCATATCATTTGCACCTTAAGTTGGGCATCGTTTTGACTTACCCATATGTTTGCGCCTCGAGCCGGGCCTCGTTTGACTTAACTATATCTTTGTACCTCGAGTCGGGACTCGTTTGACTCACCCATGTCATTTGTGCCTCAAGTCAGGCGTCATTTGACTCAACCATATCATTTGCGCCTCAAGTCGGGCATTGTTTGACTCAACCATATCATTTGTGCCTCGAGTCGGGCCTCGTTTAACTCATTTATATCATTTTCGCCTTGAGTCGGGCCTCGGTTGACTTACCCTTATCATTTGCTCCTCAAGTCGGGCCTCATTTGTCTCAACCATATCATTTGTGCCTAGAGTCGGGCCTCGTTTGACTCACTCATTTCATTTGTGCTCGAGTCAGGCCTCGTTTGACTCAACCATATCATTTGCGCCTCAAATCAGGCCTCATTTGACTCAACCATTTCATTTGCGCCTCAAGTCAGGCCTCGTTTGACTAACCTATATCATTTGTGCCTCAAGTTGGGCCTCGTTTGACTCACCCATGTCATATCTGCCTCGAGTCAGGCCTCATTTGACTCACCCTTATCATTTGCACCTCTCGTCAGGTCTCGTTCGACTCAAGCATATCATATGTGCCTCGATTTAGGCCTCGTTTGACTCACCCATGTCATTTGTGCCTCAAGTCAGGCCTCGTTTGACTCAACCATATCATTTGCGCCTCAAATCGAGTCTCATTTAACTCAACCATTTCAGTTGCGCCTCAAGTCGGGCCTCGTTTAACTAACCTATATCATTTATGCCACGAGTTGGGCCTCGTTTGACTCAACCTTGTCATTTGTGCCTCGTGCTGGGCCTCATTTCACTCTCCCTTATCATTTGCACCCCGAGTCAGGCCTCGTTTGACTCATACATGTCATTTGCACCTCGAGTCAGGCATCGTTTTGACTCACCGATATGTTTGCGCCTCGAGCTGGGCCTCGTTTGACTTACCTATATCTTTGTACCTCGAGTCGAGCCCCGTTCGACTCACCCATGTCATTTGTGCCTCGAGACAGGCCTCATTTAACTCAACCATATCATTTGCGCCTCAAGTTGGGCACCGTTTGACTCAACCATATCATTTGTGCCTCGAGTCGGGCCTCGTTTGACTCATCTATATCATTTGCACCTTGAGCCAGCCTCAGTTGACTTACCCTTATCGTTTGCGCCTTGAGTCGAGCCTTATTTGTCTCAACCATATCATTTATGACTTAAGTCGGGCCTTGTTTGACTCACTCATTTCATTTGTGCCTCGAGTCAGGCCTCATTTGACTTAACCATATCATTTGTGCCTCAAATTGAGCCTTATTTGACTCAACCATTTCATTTATGCCGCAAGTCCGGCCTCGTTTGACTAACCTATATTATTTGTGCCTCGAGTTGGGCCTCATTTGACTCACCCATGTCATTTGTGCCTCGAGCTGGGCCTCATTTGACTCACCCTTATCAATTGCTCCTCTAGTCAAGTCTCGTTTGACTCAAGCATATCATTTGGGCCTCGAGTCAACCCTCGTTCTACTCTACCATATCAGTTGTGCCTCGAGTCGAGCTTTGTTTGACTCAACCATATCATTTGTTCCTCAAGTCAGGCCTCAATTGACTCAACCATTTCATTTGTGCCTTGAGTTAGGCCTTGTTTGACTTAACCATATCATTTATGCATCGAGTTGGGCCTCGTTTGACTCAACCTTGTCATTTGTGCCTCGTGCTAGGCCTCATTTCACTCACCCTTATCATTTGCGGCTCGGGTCAGGCCTCGTTTTGACTCACCCATATGTTTGCGTCTTGAGCTGGGCCTCGATTAACTTACCTATATCTTTGTACCTCGAATCGGGCCTCGTTCGACTCACCCATGTCGTTTGTGCCTCGAGTCAGGCCTCATTTCACTCAACCATATCATTTGCGCCTCAAGTTAGGCATCGTTTGACTCATCCATATCATTTGTGCCTTGAGTCGAGCCTCGTTTGACTCATCTATATAATTTGCGCCTTGAGTCGGGCCTCATTTGACTTACCCTTATCATTTGTGCCTCGAGTTGAGCCTTATTTGTCTCAACCATATTATTTATGCCTCAAGTCGGACCTTGTTTGACTCACTCATTTTATTTGTGCCTCGAGTCAGGCCTCGTTTGACTCAACCATATCATTTGCACCTCAAATCAGGCCTCATTTGACTGAACCATTTCATTTATGCCTCAAGTCAGGCCTCGTTTGACTAACCTATATCATTTGTGCATCGAGTTGGGCCTCATTTGACTCACCCATGTCATTTATGCCTCGAGCCAGGCCTCATTTGACTCACCCTTATCATTTGCACCTCTCGTTAGGTCTCGTTCGACTCAAGCATATCATATGTGCCTCGATTTAGGCCTCGTTTGACTCACCCATGTCATTTGTGGCTCGAGTCAGGCCTCGTTTGACTCAACCATATCATTTACGCCTCAAATCGAGTCTCATTTAACTCAACCATTTCAGTTGCACCTCAAGTCGGGCCTCGTTTGACTAACCTATATCATTTATGCCACGAGTTAGGCCTCGTTTGACTCAACCTTGTCATTTGTGGGCCTCGTGCTGGGCCTCATTTCACTCACCCTTATTATTTGCACCCTGAGTCAGGCCTCGTTTGACTCATACATGTCATTTTCACCTCGAGTCAGGCATCGTTTTGACTCACCCATATGTTTGCGCCTCGAGCTGGGCCTCGTTTGACTTACCTATATCTTTGTACCTCGAGTCGGGCCCCATTCGACTCACCCATGCCATTTGTGCCTCGAGTCAGGCCTCATTTAACTCAACCATATCATTTGCGCCTCAAGTTGGGTATCATTTGACTCAACCATATCATTTGTGCCTCGAGTCGAGCCTCATTTGACTCATCTATATCATTTGCACCTTGAGTCGGGCCTCAGTTGACTTACCCTTATCATTTGCGCCTCGAGTCGAGCCTTATTTGTCTCAACCATATCATTTGTGCCTCAAGTCGGGCCTTGTTTGACTCACTCATTTCATTTGTGCCTCGAGTCAGGCCTCGTTTGACTTAACCATATCATTTGCGCCTTAAATCGAGCCTTATTTGACTCAGCCATTTCATTTACGCCTCAAGTCCGGCCTTGTTTGACTAACCTATATTATTTGTGACTTGAGTTGGGCCTCATTTGACTTACCCATGTCATTTGTGCCTCGAGCCGGGCCTTATTTGACTCAACCTTATCATTTGTACCTCTAGTGAAGTCTCGTTTGACTCAAGCATATCAGTTGTGCCTCGAGTCAACCCTCGTTTGACTCTACCATATCAGTTGTGCTTCGAGTCGAGCTTTGTTTGACTCAACCATATCATTTGTTCCTCAAGTCAGGCCTCAATTGACTCAACCATTTCATTTGTGCCTTGAGTCAGGCCTTGTTTGACTCAACCATATCATTTGCGCCTCAAGTCGAGTCTCATTTAACTCAACCATTTCAGTTGCGCCTCAAGTCGGGCCTCGTTTGACTAACCTATATCATTTATGCCTCGAGTTGGGCCTCGTTTAACTCAACCTTGTCATTTGTGCCTCGTGCTGGGCCTCATTTCACTCACCCTTATCATTTGCGGCTCGAGTCAGGCCTCGTTTTGACTCACCCATATGTTTGCGCCTCGAGCTGGGCCTCGATTAACTTACCTATATCTTTGTACCTCAAGTCGGGCCTCGTTTGACTCACCCATGTCATTTGTGCCTCAAGTCAGGCCTCATTTTACTCAACCATATCATTTGCGCCTCAAGCTGGGCATCGTTTGACTCCTCCATATCATTTGTGCCTTGAGTCGGGACTCGTTTGACTCATCTATATAATTTGCGCCTTGAGTCGAACCTCATTTGACTTACCCTTATCATTTGTGCCTCGAGTTGAGC
The DNA here is from genome assembly GCA_037013595.1 of Dicorynia guianensis. Lineage (NCBI taxonomy): Eukaryota > Viridiplantae > Streptophyta > Magnoliopsida > Fabales > Fabaceae > Dicorynia > Dicorynia guianensis. The sequence goes on along the minus strand of JASUAB010000013.1, from coordinate 16,122,904 downwards.
CTTATTTGTCTCAACCATATTATTTATGCCTCAAGTCGGGCCTTGTTTGACTCACTCATTTCATTTGTGCCTCGAGTCAGGCCTCGTTTGACCCAACCATATCATTTGTGCCTCAAATCAGGCCTCATTTGACTCAACCATTTCATTTATGCCTCAAGTCAGGCCTCGTTTGACTAACCTATATCATTTGTGCCTCGAGTTAGGCCTCATTTGACTCACCCATGTCATTTGTGCCTCGAGCCAGGCCTCATTTGACTCACCCTTATCATTTGCACCTTTAGTCAGGTCTCGTTTGACTCAAGCACATCACATGTGCCTTGATTTAGGCCTCGTTTAACTCACCCATGTCTTTGCACCTCGAGTCAAGCCTCATTTGACTCACCCTTATCCTTGCACCTCAGGGCGGGCCTCGTTTGACTCAACCTTATTATTTGTGCCTCGAGTTGGGTCTCGTTTCACTCAACCATATCATTTGCGCCTCGAGTCAGGCTTCTCTTGACTCATCCATATCATTTATGCCTTAAGTTGGACCTCGTTTGACTAAACCATATTATTTATGAGTTAGCCCTCGTTTTACACACCTAAATAAGATGTGCCTTGAGTCGGGCATCATTTGACTCACCCTTATAATTTATGCCTTGAGTTGAGCCTCGTTTGACTCAACCATATCATTTACGCCTCGTGTCAGGCCTCGTTTGACTCTCCCATATGTTTGTGCCTCGAGTTGAGCATTGTTTGACTCAAGCATGTCATTTGTGCCTCGAGTTGGGTCTCGTTTGACTCACGCATGTCATTTGTGCCTCAAGTCAGGCCTTATTTGACTCAACCATAGCATTTGTGCCTCAAGCCGGGCCTCGCTTGAGTCAACCATATCATTTGTGCCTTGAGTCAGGCCTCGTTTGACTCACCTATATCATTTGTACCTCGAGTTGGGCCTCGGTTGACTTACCCTTATCATTTGCGCCTCAAGCCAGGCCTCGTTTGTCTCAACCATATTATTTGTACCTCAAATTGGGCCTCGTTTGACTCACCCATATTATTTGTGCCTCAAGTCAGGCCTTGTTTGACTCAACCATATCATTTGTGCCTTGTGTCGGCCTTGTTTGACTCACCCTTATCATTTGTGCATCGAGTAGGGCCTCGTTTGACTCACCATATCATTTGTACCACGAGTCGAGCCTCATTTGACTCAACCTTCTCATTTGCACCTCGAGTCAACCCTCGTTTGACTCCACCATATCAGTTGCGCCTCAAGTCAAGCTTTGTTTGACTCAACCATATCATTTGTGCCTCAAGTCGGGCGTCAATTAACTCAACCATATCATTTGCGCCTCAAGTCAGCATCGTTTGACTCAACCATATCATTTGTACCTCGAGCCGGCCCTCATTTGACTCATCTATATCATTTGCGCCTTGAGTCGAGCCTCGGTTGACTTACCCTTATCATTTGTGCCTAGAGTCGAGCCTCGTTGGACTCACTCATTTCATTTGTGCCTCGAGTCAAGCCTCGTTTGACTCAACCATATCATTTGCATCTCAAATCGGGCCTCATTTGACTCAACCATTTCATTTGTGCCTCAAGTTGGGCCTCGTTTGACTACCCTATATCATTTATGCCTCGAGTTGGGCGTCATTTGACTCACCCATGTCACGTGTGCCTCGAGCCGGGCCTCATTGACTCACCCTAATCATATGCACCTCTAGTTAGTTCTCGTTTGACTCAAGCATATTATATGTGTCTCGATTTAGGCCTTGTTTGACTCACCCATGTCTTTACGCCTCGAGTCGAGCCTCATTTGACTCACCCTTATCATTTGTGCCTCAAGATGGGCCTCGTTTGACACAACTATATCATTTGTGCCTAGAGTTGGGCCTTGTTTTGACTCAACCTTCTCCTTGCACCTTAGGCTGGGCCTCGTTAGACTCACCCATATCAATTGCGCCTCAAGTCAAGCCTTGTTTGACTCAACCATATCATTTGCGCATCTAGTCGGGCCTCGTTTGACTCACCCATATTATTTATGCCTCAAGTCAGACCTCGTTTGACTCAACCATATTATTTATGCCTTGAGTTAGGCCTCGTTTTACACACCTAAATAATATGTACCTCAAGTCGGGCCTCATTAGACTCACCCTTATAATTTATGCCTCGAGTTGAGCCTCGTTTGACTCAACCATATCATTTGTGCCTCAAGTCAGGCCTCGTTTGACTCTCCCATATGTTTGTGCCTCGAGTCGGCCATTGTTTGACTAAACCATATCATTTGTGCCTCGAGTTGGGCCTCGTTTGACTCACCCATATTATTTGCTCCTCGAGCTGGGCCTCATTTGACTCACCCTTATCATTTGCGCCTCAAATCGGGCCTCGTTTGACTCACCCTTCTCCTTGCACCTCAGGCGGGGCCTCGTTTGACTCACCCTTATCATTTGTGCCTCGAGTCGAGCCTCGTTTCACTCAACCATATCTTTTGCGCCTCGAGTCTGGCCTCGTTTGACTCACCCATATCATTTATGCCTCAAGTTGGACCTCGTTTGACTCAACCATATTATTTACACCTTGAGTTAGGCCTCGTTTTACACACCTCAATATTATGTGCCTCGAGTCGGGCCTCATTTGACTCACCCTTATAATTTATGCCTCGAGTTGTGCCTCATTGGACTCAACCATATCATTTGCACCTTGAGTTAGGCCTCGTTTGACTCTCCCATATGTTTGCACCTTGAGTGGGGCATTGTTTGACTCAGCCATATCATTTGTGCCTCGAGTTGGGCCTCGTTTGACTCACCCATATCATTTGTTCCTCGAGCTGGGCCTCATTTGACTCACCCTTATGATTTGTGCCTTGAGTCAGGCCTCATTTGACTTAACCATATCATTTGCACCTTGAGTCGGGCCTTGTTTTGACTCACCCATATGTTTGCGCCTTGAGCCGAGCCTCGTTTGACTTACCCATATCTTTGTACCTCAAGTCGGGCCTCATTCGACTCACCCATGTCACTTGTGCCTCGAGTCATGCCTCGTTTGATTCAACCATATCATTTGCGCCTCAAGTTGGGCCTCGCTTGAGTCAACCATATCATTTGTGCCTCGAGTCAGGCCTTATTTGACTCACCTATATCATTTGCACCTCGAACTGGTCCTCAGTTGACTTACCCTTATCATTTGCGCTTCGAGTCAAACCTCGTTTATCTTAACCATATTATTTGTGCCTCAAGTCATGCCTCATTTGACTCACCCATATCATTTGCGTCTGAACTCGGGCCTCATTTGACTCAGCCATATCATTTGCGCCTTGAGTCGAGCCTCGTTTAACTCGCCCATATCATTTGTGCATCGAGTAGGGCCTCGTTTGACTCACCATATCATTTGCGCCACGAGTCAAGCCTCATTTAACACAACCTTCTCATTTGTGCCTCGAGTCAACCCTCGTTTGACTCCACCATATTAGTTGTGCCTCGAGTCGAGCTTTGTTTAACTCAACCATATCATTTGCGCCTCAAGTCAGGCCTCATTAGACTCAACCATTTCATTTGTGCCTTGAGTCAGGCCTTGTTTGACTCAACCATATCATTTGCGCCTCAAGTTGGGCCTCATTTAACTCAACCATTTCATTTGCGCCTCAAGTAAGGCCTCGTTTGACTCACCATATCATTTGCGCCATGAGTCGAGCCTTATTTGACTCAACCTTCTCATTTGTGCCTTGAGTCAACCCTCGTTTGACTTCACCATATCAGTTGTGCCTCGAGTCGAGCTTTGTTTGATCAACCATATCATTTGCGCCTCAAGTCGGGCCTCAATTTAGTCAACCATTTCATTTGTGCCTTGAGACAGGCCTTGTTTGACTTAACCATATCATTTGCACCTCAAGTCGGGCCTCATTTAACTCGACCATTTTATTTGCGCCTCAACTTGGGGCTCGTTTGACTAACCTATATCATTTATGCCTCCAGTTGGGCCTCGTTTGACTCACCCTTGTCATTTGTGCCACGTGCTGGGCCTCATTTCACTCACCCTTAACATTTGTGCCTCAAGTCAAGCCTTATTTGACTCAACCATATCATTTGCACCTCGAGTCGGGAATCGTTTTGACTTACCCATATGTTTGCGCCTCGAGCTGGGCCTCGTTTGAGTTACCTATATCTTTGTACCTTGAGTCGGGCTTTGTTTGACTCACCCATGTCATTTCTGCCTCGAGTCAGGCCTCATTTGACTCAACCATATCATTTGCGCCTCAGGTCGGGCCTCGTTTGACTCATCTATATCATTTGCGCCTTGAGTCGGGCCTCGGTTGACTTACCCTTATCATTTGCGCCTCGAGTCCAGCTTCATTTGTCTCAACCATATCATTTGTACTTCAAGTTGAGCCTCGTTTAACTCACCCATTTCATTTGTGCCTCGAGTTAGGCCTCGTTTGACCCAACCATATCATTTGCGCCTCCAATTGGGTCTCATTTGACTCAACCATTTCATTTGCGCCTCAAGTCGGGCCTCGTTTGACAAACTTATATCATTTGTGCCTCGAGTTGGGCCTCGTTTGACTCACCCATGTCATTTGTGCCTCGAGCCGGGCCTCATTTGACTCTCCCTTATCATTTGCACCTCTAGTCAGGACTCGTTTGACTCAAGCATATCATATGTGCCTCGATTTAGGCCTCATTTAACTCACCCATGTCTTTGCACCTCGAGTCGAGCCTCATTTGACTCACCCTTATCATTTGTGCCTCAAGATGGGCCTTGTTTGACTCAACTATATCATTTATGCCTAGAGTTGGGCCTTGTTTTAACCCACCCTTCTCCTTGCACCTCAGGCCGGGCCTCGTTTGACTCACCCTTATCATTTGTGCCTTGAGTCAGGCCTCGTTTCACTCAACCATATCATTTGCGCCTTGAGTCAGGCCTCGTTTGACTCACCCATATCATTTACGCCTCAAGTCGAACCTCATTTGACTCAACCATATTATTTACGCCTTAAGTTAGGCCTCGTTTTACACAACTAAATAATATGTGCCTCGAGTTGGTCCTCATTTGACTCACCCTTATAATTTATGCCTTGAGTTGAGCCTCGTTTGACTCAACCATATCATTTGCACCTTGAGTCAGGCGTCGTTTGACTCTCCCATATGTTTGTGACTCGAGTCGGTCATTGTTTGACTCAACCATATCATTTGTGCCTCGAGTTGGGCCTCGTTTGACTCACCCTTATTATTTGCACCTCTAGCTGGGCCTTATTTGACTCACCCTAATCATTTGTGCCTCAAGTCAGGCCTCGTTTGACTCAACCATATCACTTGCAACTCGAGTCGGGCCTCGTTTTGACTCACCCATATGTTTGCGCCTCGAGCCAAGCCTCGTTTGACTTGCCCATATCTTTGTACCTCGAGTCAGGCCTCATTTGGCTCACCTATAACATTTGCACCTCGAGTCGAGCCTTAGTTGACTTACCCTTATGTTTGTGCCTCAAGTCAGGCCTCGTTTGTCTCAACTATATTATTTGTGCCTCAAGTCGGGCCTCATTTGACTCACCCATATCATTTGTGCCTCAAGTTGGGCCTTGTTTGACTCAGCCATATCATTTGCGCCTTGAGTTGGCCCTCGTTTGACTCACCCATATCGTTTGCGTATCGAGTAGGGCCTCATTTGACTCACCATATCATTTGCGCCATGAGTCGAGCCTCATTTGACTCAACCTTCTCATTTGCGCCTTGAGTCAACCCTCGTTTGACTCCACCATATCAGATGCGCCTCGAGTCGAGCTTTGTTTGACTCAACCATATCATTTGCGCCTCAAGTCGGGCGTCATTTGACTCAACCATTTCATTTATGCCTTGAGTCAGGCTTCATTTGACTCAACCATATCATTTGCGCCTCAAGTCGGGCCTCGTTTGACTCAACCATATCATTTGCGCCACGAGTTGGACCTCGTTTGACTCACCCATATCGTTTGTGCCTCAAATCAGGTCTCGTTTGACTTACCCATATGTTTACACCTCGAGTCAGGCCTCGTTTCACTCACCCATATCATTTGTGCCTCGAGTTAGGCCTCATGTAACTCAACCATATCATTTGCGCCTCGAGTTGTTCCTCGTTTGACATAACCATATTATTTGTGCTTCGAGGCAGGCCTTGTTTGACTCACCCATATGTTTACGCCTCTAGTTGGGCCTTGTTTGACTCACCCATATCATTTGAACCTTGAGTTAGGCCTCGGTCGACTCAACCATATCATTTGCATCTCGAGTCAGGCATCGTTTGACTCACCCATATGTTTGCACCTCTAGTCGGGCTCGTTTGAGTCACCCATATCATTTGTGCCTCGAGTTCGGCCTCATTTGACTCACCCATATATTTGCGCCTCGAGTCAGGCATCGCTTGACTCACCCTTATTAGTTGTGCCTCAATTCGGCCTCGTTTGACTCACCCATATGTTTATGCCTCGAGTCAGGGCTCATTTGACTCACCCATATCGTTTGTGCCTCGAGTCAGGCCTCGTTTGACATAACCATATCTTTTGCACCTTGAGGCGGGCCAGTTTGACTCAACCATATCAATTGTGCCTCAAGTCGGGCCTTATTTGACTCACCCTCATCATTTGCACCTCGTGTTGGTCCTCGCTTGACTCACCCATATCATTTATGCCTTAAGTCGGGCCTGGTTCGACTCAATCATATCATTTGCACCTCGAGTTGGGTCTCGTTTGACTCACCCATATTAGTTGTGCCTCGAGTTAGGCCTTGTTTGACTCAACCATATCATTTGTGCCTCAAGTTGGGCCTCATTTCACTCAACCATATCATTTGTGCCTCGGGTCGAGCCTCATTTCTCTTACCCATTTGTTTGCACCTCAAGTCGGGCCTCATTTGACTCACCCATATCATTTGTGCATTGAGTTAGGCCTCATTTGACTCAACCATATCATTTGCACCTCGAGTCGGGCCTCGTTTGACATAACCATATCATTTGTGCCTCGATTGGGTCCTTATTTGACTCATAGATATAATTTGCACCTTAAGTTGGGCCTCATTTGACTCAAGCTCATCATTTGCGCCTTGAGGCGGGCCTCATTTGACTCAACCATATCATTTGTACCTCAAGTCGGGCCTCGTTTGAGTCACCCATATAATTTGTGCCTAGAGTCGAAGCTCATTTGACTCACCTGTATCATTTGTACCTCGAGTCAGGCCTTGTTTAACACAACCATATCATTTGTGCCTTGAGTCGAGCCTCATTTGACTCAACCATATAAATTATGCCTCGAGTCAGGCCTCATTTGACTCACCCATTTAATTTGCGTCTTGAGTTGGGCCTCATTTAACTTGCCTTTATCATTTGTGCCCTAAGTCGGGCCTCGTTTTACTCACCCATATCATTTGCACCTCCAGTCAGGCTTCGTTTGACTCAATTATATCATTTGTGCCTTGAGTCTAGCCTCATTTGATGTAGCCTTATCATTTGCGCCTCAAGTCAGGCCTTGTTTTACTCACCCATATCATTTGCACCTCGAGTTGGACCTTGTTTGACTCAACCATATCATTTGTGCCTCGAGTCGGGCCTCATTTAACTTACCCATATGTTTGAACCTCAAGTTGGGACTCGTTTCACTCACCCATATCATTCATGCCTTGAGTTAGGCCTCATTTGACTCAACCATATCATTTGTGCCTCGAGTCGGGCCTTGTTTGACATAACCATATTATTTGTACCCTGAGTTGGACTCATTTAACTCACCCATGTGTTTGCACCTCGACTCAGGCCCCATTTGACTCACCAATATGTTTGCACCTAGACTAGGGCCTTGTTTGACAAACCCTTATCATTTGCGCCTCGGGTCGGGCCTCATTTGACACAACCATATCATTTGTGCCTCGAGTCAGGCTTCGTTTGACTCACCTACGTGTTTACGCCTCGAGTCCAGTGTCGTTTGACTCAACCATATAATTTGCACCTCGAGTAGGGCCTCGTTTGACTCACCCATGTGTTTGCACCTCGAGTCGAGCCTCGTTTGGCTCACCCATATCATTTGCACCTCGAGTCAGGCCTCATTTGACTCACCCTTATCATTTGTGCCTCAGGTCAGGCCTCGTTAGACTCAACCATATCATTTGCTCCTCAAGTCGGGCCTCATTTGACTTAACCATATGTTTGCGGCTCAAGACAGGCCTTGTTTGACTCAACCATATCATTTCAGCCTCGAGTAGGACCTCGTTTGACTCACCGATATGTTTGCGCCTCAAGTTGGGCCTCGTTTCACTCACCCATATCATTTACACCTCGAGTTGGGCCTTGTTTGGCTCAACCAAATCATTTGCATCTCGAGTTTGGCCTCATTTGATTCACCCATGTGTTTACTCGGGCGTCATTTGACTCAACCATATCATTTGTACCTCGAGTTAGGCCTCGTTTGACTCACCCATGTGTTTGCACCTCGAGTCGGGACTCATTTGACTCACCCATATGTTTGTGCCTCGACTCGGGCCTCGTTTGACTCTCCCATGTGTTTGCGCCTCGAGTCGGGTCTCGTTTGACTCTCTCATATCATTTGTGCCGCAAGTCAAGCCTCATTTGACTCACCCATATAATTTGTTCCTCTAGTTAGGCCATATTTGACTCAACCATATGTCTACACACCGAGTCGAGCCTCGTTTGACTAAACCATATGTTTGCGCCTCGAGTTAGGCCTTGTTGGACTCACTGATATCATTTGCGCCTCGAGTTACGCCTCGTTTGACTCACCCATATCATTTGCACCTCGAGTCAAGTCTCATTTGACATAACCATATCATTTGCGCCTCGAGTCGGTCCTCGTTTGACTCACCCTTATCATTGGTGCCTCGAGTTAGGCCTCGTTTGACTCACCCTTATCATTTATGCCTCGGGTTGGGCCTCGTTTGACTCAACCATATCATTTGCACTTCGAGTCCAGCCTCATTTGACTCAACCATATGTTTGCGGCTCGAGTCGGGCCTTGTTTGACTCACCCATATCATTTTCGCCTCGAGTCGGGCCTCGTTTGACACACCCATATATTTGCGCGTCAAGTCAGGCCTCATTTGACTCACCCATATCATTTGCGCCTCGATTTGAGCCATGTTTAACTCAACCAAATCATTTGCACCTCGAGTCAGGCCTTATTTGACTCACCCATGTGTTTGCGCCTCGAGTCAAGCGTCGTTTGACTCAACCATATCATTTGCACCTCGAGTTAGGCCTCGTTTGACTCACCCATGTGTTTACGCCTCGAGTCAGACCTCCTTTGACTCACCCATTTGTTTGCGCCTCGACTCAGGCCTTGTTTGACTCTCCCATGTGTTTGCACCTCGAGTCGAGCCTCGTTTGACTCTCCAATATCATTTGTACCTCAAGTCAAGCTTGTTTGACTCACCTATATAATTTGTTCCTTTAGTTAGGCCACATTTGACTCAACCATATGTTTACACACCGAGTCGATCCTTATTTGACTAAAGCATATGTTTGCGCCTCGAGTTGGGCCTCGTTGGATTCACCGATATCATTTGTGCCTCGAGTCGAGCCTCGTTTGACTCACCCATATCATTTACGCCTCGAGTCGGACCTCGTTTGACACAACCATATCATTTGCATTTCGAGTCAGTCCTCGTTTGACTCACCCTTATCATTGGTGCCTCAAGTTAGGCCTCGTTTGACTCAACCATATCATTTGTGCCTCGAGTCGTACCTTGTTTAACCCACTCATGTGCTTGCGCTCCGAGTCGAGCCTTGTTTGACTTAGTCATATCATTTGCACCTTGAGTAGGGCCTTGTTTGACTCACCCATGTGTTTGCGCCTCCAGTTAGGCCTCGTTTGGCTCACCCATATCATTTGCACCTCGAGTTGGGCCTCGTTTGACTCACCCTTATCATTTGCACCTTGTGTCGGGCCTCATTTGACTCAACCATATCATTTGCGCCTCGAGTCAAGCCTCGTTTGACTCAACCATATGTTTTTGGCTCGAGTCATCCCTCGTTTGACTCACCCATAGGTTTGCAGCTCCAGTCGGGCCTTGTTTGACTCACCCATATCATTTGTGCCTTGAGTTAGGCCTCATTTAAGTCAACCAAATCATTTGCGCCTCGAGTCTGGCCTCATTTGACTAACCATATCATTTACGCCTCGAGTCAGGCCTTGTTTGACTCACCCATATCATTTGTGCCTCGAGGTGGGCCTCATTTGACTCGCCCATATCATTTATGCCTCGAGTAGGGCTTCGTTTGACTCAACCTTATGTTTATGCCATGAGTCGGTCCTCGTTTGACTCAACCTTATGTTTGTACCTTGAGTCAAGCGTCATTTGACTCACCCATATGTTTGCGCCATGAGTTAGGCCTAGTTGGACTCCACGATATCATTGTACCTCAAGTCAGAATTCATTTGACTCACCCATATCTTTTGTGCCTCGAGTCGAGCCTCGTTTAACACAACCATACAATTTGCGCATCGAGTTGGTCCTTGTTTGACTCACCCTTATCATTGGCACCTTGAGTTAATCCTCATTTGACTTAACCATATCATTTGTGCCTCAAGTCGGGCCTCGTTTGACTCACTCATGTGTTTGCACCCCAAGTTGGGCCTCGTTTGACTCAACCATATGATTTGCACCTCGAGTTGGGCCTTGTTTGACTCACCCATGTGTCTACGCCTCAAGTCGGTCCTCGTTTAACTCACCCATGTGTTTGTGCCTCAAGTCGGTCCTCGTTTGACCCACCCATATCATTTGCACCTCGAGTCTATCCTCGTTTGACTCACTCATATTATTTGTGCCTTAAGTCGAGCCTCATTTGACTCAACCACATCATTTGCACCTCGAGTTGGGCCTCATTTTACTCACCTATATGTTTACGCCTCGAGTTGGGCCTAGTTGTACTCACCAATATCATTTTCGCCTCAATTCAGGTCTCATTTGACTCATTCATATCATTTGTGCCTCAAGTTGGGCCTCATTTGAGTCGACGATATCATTTGCGCCTCGACTCGAGCCTCGTTTGTCTCTATAACATGTTTGTGCCTCAAGTCAGGCCTCAGTTGACACACCCATATCATGTGTGCCCCGAGTCAGGACTCGTTTCACTTAACCAAATCATTTACGTCTCGAGTCAGGCCTCATTTGACCCAACCATATCATTTGCACCTCGAGTCGGCCCTCGTTTGACTTACCCATATGTTTGCACCTTCAGTCGAGCCTTGTTTCACTCAACCATATCATTTTCACCTTGAGTTGGGCCACATTTGACTCACCCATATGTTTACACCTCGAGTCGGGCCTCATTTGACTAACCCATATGTTTACGCCTCAAGTCAGACCTTGTTTGATTGAACCATGTCATTTGTGCCTCGAGTCGGGCCTCATTTGACTGACACTTATAATTTGCGCCCTAAGTCGGACCTTATTTGACTCACCCATATCTTTTATGCCTCTAGTCGGGCCTCATTTGACTCAACCTTATCATTTGTACCTCGAGTTGGGCCTCGTTTGCCTTAACCATATCTTTTGCGCCTCGAGTCAGGCTTCGTTTAACTGAGCCTTATCATTTGCACCTCGAGTCAGGCCTTGTTTGACTCACCCATATCATTTGTACCTTGTGTCGGGCCTTGTTTTACTCAACCAAATCATTTGCGCCTCGAGTTGGGCCTCGTTTGACTCACCCATGTGTTTGCGCCTTTAGTGGGCCCTCGTTTGACTCATCCATATCACTTGTGAATCGAGTCAGCCCTCGTTTGACTCAGCCATATCATTTGCACCTTGAGTCAGGCCTCTTTTGACTCAACCATATCATTTGCACTTCCAGTCGTGCCTCATTTGACTTACCCTTATCATTTGCACCATGAGTTGGGCCTCATTTGACTCACCCATATGTTTACGCCTCTAGTTAAGCCTTATTTGATTCACCAATATCATTTGTGCCTTGAGTCGGGCCTTATTTGACTCAACCAAAGCATTTGCATCTCGAGTTAGCCCTCGTTTGACTCACCGATATCATTTGCGCCTCGAGTTGGGCCTTAGTTGGCTCAACCATATCATTTACACCTTGATTCAGGCCACGTTTGACTCAACCATATGATTTGGGACTCGAGTTGGGCCTCGTTTGACTCACCCATATGTTTGCGCCTCGAGTCAGGCCTCGTTTGATTCACCTATATGTTTATGCCTCGAGTCAGGCCCTGTTTGATAGGACCATATCATTTGCGCCTTGAGATGGGCCTCGTTTCACTCACCCATGTGTTTGTGCCTTGAGTGGGGCCTCGTTTGACTCCGGCATATCATTTGCGCCTCAGGTCAGGCTTCTTTTTACTCAAGCATATCATTTGCGCTTTGAGTCGGGCCTTGTTTGACTCACCAATATCATTTATGCCTCGAGTCGGGCCTCGTTTGACTTAACCTTATCCTTTGTGCCTCGAGTCAGGCCTTGTTTGACTCAACCATATCATTTGCGCCATGAGTGGGGCCTCGTTTGACTAACCCTTATCATTTGCACCCCAAGTCAGGCCCGTTTAACTCAACCATATCATTTGTGCCTCGAGTTGGGCCTCGTTTGACTCACCCATATGTTTACACCTCGAGTCGGGCCTTGTTTGACTCAACCAAATCATTTGCGCCTCGAGTTAGGCCTCGTTTGACTCACCCATATCATTTGTGCCTCGAGTCAAGCCTCGTTTAACTTAGCCATATGATTTGTACCTCGAGTTGGGCCTCTTTTGATTCAACCAAATCATGTACACCTCAAGTCGAGTATCGTTTCACTCACCGTTATCATTTGCACCTCGAGTTGGGCCTCGTTTGACTCAGCCAAATTATTTGCGACTCAAGTTAGGCCTCGTTTGACTCACCCTTGTGTTTGCACCTTGAGTCAAGCCTCATTTAACTCAACCATATCATCTGCGCCTTGAGTCGGGCCTCATTTGACTCACCCATATGTTTATAGCTCGAGTCAGGCCTCGTTTGACTCACCCATGTGTTTGTGCCTCAAGTCAACACTCGTTTGAGTCACCCATATGTCTACACCTCTAGTCGGGCCTCGTTTGACTCACCCATAGCTTTTGCACCTCGAGTCGATCCTCGTTTGACTCAATCATATCATTTGCACCTTGAGTTGGGCCACGTTTGACTAACCCTTATCATTTGTGCACCGAGTCGATCCTCATTTAAATCAATCATATCAATTGCACCTCGAGTTGGGCTTTGTTTGACTGAGCCTTATCATTTGAGCCTCGAATCAGTCCTCGTGTGACTCAACCATATGTTTACGCCTCGAGTCGGGGTCGTTTAACTTAACCATATCATTTGTGCCTCGAGTTGGGCCTCGTTTGACTCACGCATGTCTTTATGCCTAGAGTTGGGCCTCGTTTGACTCACCCATATGTTTGCACCTTGAGTCAGGCCTTGTTTGACTCACCCATATCATTTGTGCCTTGTGTCAGTCCTTGTTTGACTCTACCAAATCATTTGTGCCTTGACTTGGGCCTCGTTTGACTCACCCATGTGTTTGCACCTTGAGGGGGCCTCGTTTGACTAACCTATATCATTTGTGCCTTGAGTCAGGCCTCCTTTGACTTGCCCATATCATTTGTGTCTCGAGTTAGGCCTCTTTTGACTTAACTATATCATTTGCGCCTTGAGTTGGGCCTCGTTTGACTTACCCATATCATTTGTGCCTCGAGTCGGGCATTATTTGATAGACCTTTATCATTTGTGTCCCGAGTCGGGCCTCATTTGACTCAACCATATCATTTTTATGTCGAGTTAGGCCTCGTTTGACTCACCCATGTGTTCCTGCCTCGAGTCAGCCCTCCTTTGATTCATCCATATGTTTGCGCCTATAGTCGTGCCTTGTTTGACTCACCCATATCATTTGCTCCTCGAGTCGGACCTCGTTTGACTCAACCATATCATTTGTGCCTCGAGTCGGGCCTCATTTGACACACCCTTATCATTTGCGCCTCGAATCGTGCCTTGTTTGACTCAACCATATCATTTTTGCCTCGAGTTGGGCCTCGTTTGACTCAACATGCGTTTGTGCCTCGAGTCAGGCCACATTTGACTCACCCATATCATTTGCGCATTGAGTCGGGGCTCGTTTGACTTAACCATATCATTTGTGCCTCAAGTTGGGCCTCATTTCACCCACCCTTATTATTTGCACCTCGAGTGAAGCCTCGTTTGGCTTAACCATATCATTTGTGCCTCGAGTTGGGCCTCGTTTGACTCTCTCATATCATTTGTGCCTCGAGTTCAGCCTCGTTTGACTCAACCATATCATTTGTGCCTCGAGTTGGGCCTCGTTTGACTCAACCGTATCATTTGTGCCCCGAGTCGGACCTCGTTTGACTTAACCGTATCATTTGTGCCTCGAGTCAGGCTTCGTTTGTCTGAGCCTTATCATTTGCACCTTGAGTCGGGCGTTGTTTGACTCAACCAAATATTTGTACCTCGATTTGGGCCTCGTTTGACTCATCCATGTTTTTACGCCTTGAGTAGGGCCTCATTTGACTCACCCATGTCTTTACACCTCGAGTCGGGACTCGTTTGACTCACCCATATGTTTGCCCCTCAAGTCGGGCCTCGTTTGACTCACCCATATCATTTGTGCCCCTTGTTGGGCCTTGTTTGACTCAACCGAATCATTTGCACCTTGGCTTGGGCCTCGTTTGACTCACCCATGTGTTTGCGCCTTGAGTGAGGCCTCATTTGACTAACCCATACCATTTGTGCCTCGAGTCAGGCCTCGTTTAACTCAGCCATATCATTTGTGCCTCGAGTCGGGCCTCTTTGGACTCAACGATATCATTTGCACCTAGAGTTGGGCCTCATTTGACTCACCCATATCATTTGTGCCTCGAATCAGGCCTCATTTGACTCATCCTTATCATTTGTGCCTCAAGTCGTGCCTCATTTGACTCAACCATATCTTTTTTGCCTTGAGTTGGGCCTCGTTTGACTCAACCATGTGTTTGCGCCTCAAGTCAGGCCACGTTTGACTCACCCATATCATTTGCGCCTCGAGTCGGTCCTCGTTTGACTTCACCATATCATTTGTGCCTCGAGTTGTGCCTCGTTTCACCCACCCTTACTATTTGCACCTCGAGTGAAGCATCGTTTGACTCAACCATATCATTTGCGCCTCGAGTTGGGCTTCGTTTGACTCACCCATATGTTTGCGCCTCTAGTCAGGCCTCGTTTGGCTCTCCCATATCATTTGTGCCTCGAGTTCAACCTCGTTTAACTCAACCATATAATTTGCGCCTTGAGTCGGGCGTCGTTTGACTCAACCATATCATTTGTTCCCCGAGTTGGACCTCGTTTAACTCAACCATATCATTTGCACTGGGAGTTGGGCCTCGTTTGACTCACCCATATCATTTGTGCCTCAAGGCGGGCCTCGTTTGACTTACAGATATCATTTGTGCCTCGAGTCAGGCCTCGTTTGACTGACCGTTACCATTTAGGTCCCGAGTCAGGGCTCGTTTGACTCATCCTTATCATTTGCACCTCGAGTTGGGCCTCCTTGACGCAGCCATATTATTTGTGCCTTGAGTCAGGCCTCGTTTGACTGACCCTTATCATTTGCTCCTCGAGTCGAGCCTCATTTGACTCAACCATATCTTTTACCCCTCGAGTTGGGCCTCGTTTGACTCAACCATATGTTTACGCCTCGAGCCGGGCCTCGTTTAACTCAACCAAATCATTTGTGCCTCGAGTTGGGTCTCGTTTGACTCATCCATGTGTTTGCGCCTTGAGTGGGGCCTCGTTTGAGTCACCTATATCATTTGTGACTTGAGTTAGGCCTCGTTCGATTCAGCCATATCATTTGCGCCTTGAGTCGAGCCTCTTTTGACTCGACCATATCATTTGTGCCTCGAGTCGAGCCTCGTTTGACTCAACCATATAATTTGCGGCTCAATTTAGGTCTCATTTGACTCACCCATATGTTTGCGCTTCGAGTCGGGCTTCATTTGACTCAACCAAATCATTTACACCTCAAGTTGGTCCTCGTTTGACTCACCCATATGTTTACACCTCGAGTCAGGCCTCGTTTGACAAACCCATGTGTTTGCTCCTCAAGTCAAGCCTCGTTTAACTCAACCAAATCATCTGCACCTCGAGCCAGGCCTCGTTTGACTCACCCATATGTTTGCACCTCGAGTTGGGCCTCATTTGACTCAACCATATGTTTGCACCTCGAGTCAGGCCACGTTTGACTCACCCATATCATTTGTGCCTCGAGTCGGTCCTCGTTTGACTTAACCATATCATTTGCACCTCGAGTTGGGCCTTGTTTGACTCACCCATATGTTTGTGCCTCTAGTCGGGCCTCGTTTGACTCTCTCATATCATTTGTGCCTCGAGTTCAACCTCGTTTGACTCAACCATATCATTTGTGCCTCAAGTCAGGGATCATTTGACTCAACCATATCATATGTTCCCCGAGTCAGACCTTATTTGACTCAACCATATCATTTGCGCCTCAAGTCAGGCTTCGTTTGTTTGAGCCTTATCATTTGCACCTTGAGTCGGGCGTCGTTTGACTCAACCAAATCATTTGCACCTCAATTTGTGCCTCGTTTGACTCATTCATGTTTTTGCACCTTGAGTAGGGCCTCATTTGACTCACCCATGTCTTTACGCCTCGAGTCGGGCCTCGTTTGACTCACCCATATGTTTGCGCCCCGAGTCGGGTCTCGTTTGACTCACCCATATCATTTGTGCCTCATGTCAGGCTTTGTTTGACTCAACCAAATCATTTGCGCCTTGGCTTGGGTCTCGTTTGACTCACCCATGTGTTTGCACCTTGAGTGAGGCCTCATTTGACTAACCCATACCATTTGTGCCTCGAGTCAGGCCTCGTTTAACTCAGCCATATCATTTGTGCCTCGAGTCGGGCCTCTTTTGACTCAACCATATCATTTGCACCTAGAGTTAGGCCTCGTTTGACTCACCCATATCATTTGTGCCTCAAGGCAGGCCTCGTTTAACTCATAGATATCATTTGTGCCTCGAGTCAGGCCCCTTTTGACTGACCGCTATCATTTAGGTCCCGAGTCGGGCCTCATTTGACTCATCCTTATCATTTGCACCTCGAGTTAGGCCTCGCTTGACGTAACCATATTATTTGTGCCTCGAGCTGGGCCTCGTTTGACTCAACCAAATCATTTACGCCTCGAGTTGGGCCTCGTTTGACTCACCCATATCATTTGCGCCTCAAGGAGGGCCTCGTTTTACTCACAGATATCATTTGTGCCTCGAGTCAGGCCTCGTTTGACTGACGGTTATCATTTAGGTCCCGAGTCAGGCCTCATTTAACTCATCCTTATCATTTGCACCTCGAGTTGGGCCTCGCTTGATGCAACCATATTATTTGTGCCTTGAGTTGGGCCTCGTTTGACTGACCCTTATCATTTGCTGCACGAGTCGAGCCTCATTGGACTCAACCATATCATTTGCGCCTTGAGTTGGGCCTCGTTTGACTCAACCATATATTTACGCCTCGAGCCAGGCTTCATTTAACTCAACCAAATCATTTGCGCCTCGAGTTGGGTCTCGTTTGACTCATCCATGTGTTTGTGCGTTGAGTGGGCCTCGTTTGAGTCACCAATATCATTTGTGACTTGAGTTAGGCCTCGTTCGATTCAGCCATATCATTTGTGCCTTGAGTCTAGCCTCTTTTGACTTAACCATATCGTTTGCGCCTCGAGTCCGGCCTCGTTTGACTCAACCATATAATTTACGGCTCGAGTTAGGGCTTATTTCACTCACCCATATGTTTGTGCTTCAAGTCGGGCCTTATTTGACTCAACCAAATCATTTGCACCTCAAGTCGGGCCTTGTTTGACTCACCCATATCATTTGTGCCTTGTGTCAGTCCTTGTTTGACTCCACCAAATCATTTGTGCCTTGAGTTGGGCCTCGTTTGACTCAACCATGTGTTTGCACCTCGAGTCAGGCCACGTTTGACTCACCCATATCATTTGCGCCTCGAGTCGGTCCTCGTTTGACTTAACCATATCATTTGTGCCTCGAGTTGTGCCTCGTTTCACCCAACCTTACTATTTGCACCTCGAGTGAAGCATCGTTTGACTTAACCATATCATTTGTGCCTCGAGTTGGGCCTCGTTTGACTCACCCATATGTTTGCGCCTCTAGTCGGGCCTCGTTTGACTCTCCCGTATCATTTGTGCCTCGAGTTCAACCTTGTTTGACTCAACCAGATCATTTGCGCCTTGAGTCATTTGTCGTTTGACTCAACCATATTATTTGTTCCCTGAGTCGGACCTCGTTTGACTCAACCATATCATTTGCGCCTTGGTCAGGCTTTGTTTGTCTGAGCCTTATCATTTGCACCTTGAGTCGGGCCTCGTTTGACTAAACCAAATCATTTGCATCTCGATTTGGGCCTCGTTTGACTCACCCATGTTTTTGCACCTTGAGTAGGGCCTCATTTGACTCACCCATATCTTTACGCCTCGAGTCGGGCCTCGTTTGACTCACCCATATGTTTGTGCCTCGAGTCGGGTCTCGTTTGACTCACCCATATCATTTGTGCCTCATGTCGGGCCTTGTTTGATTCAACCAAATCATTTCCGCCTTGGCTCGGGCATCGTTTGACTCACCCATGTGTTTGCACCTTGAGTGAGGCCTCATTTGACTAACCTATACCATTTGTGCCTCAAGTCAGGCCTCGTTTAACTTAGCCATATCATTTGTGCCTCGAGTCGAGCCTCTTTTGACTCAACCATATCATTTGCGCCTAGAGTTGGGCCTCGTTTAACTCACCCATATCATTTGCGCGGGCCTCGTTTGACTCACAGATATCATTTGTGCCTCGAGTCAGGCCTCATTTGACTGATCGTTATCATTTAGGTCCCGAGTCGGGCCTCATTTGACTCATCCTTATCATTTGCACCTCGAGTTGGGCCTCGCTTGACGCAACCATATTATTTGTGCCTCGAGCTGGGCCTCGTTTGACTCAACCAAATCATTTACGCCTCGAGTTGGGCCTCGTTTGACTCATCCATGTGTTTGCGCCTCGAGTCGGGCCTCTTTTGACTCAACCATATAATTTGTGCTGGGAGTTGGGCCTCGTTTGACTCACCCATATCATTTGCGCCTCAAGGCGGGCCTCGTTTGACTCACAGATATCATTTGTGCCTCGAGTCAGGCCTCGTTTGACTCACCGTTATCATTTAGGTCCCGAGTCAGGTCTCGTTTGACTCATCCTTATCATTTGCACCTCGAGTTGGGCTTCAGTTGACGCAACCATATTATTTGTGCCTTGAGTTGGGCTTTGTTTGATTGACCCTTGTCATTTGCTCCTCGAGTCGAGCCTCATTTGACTCAACCATATCATTTGCGCCTTGAGTTGGGTCTTGTTTGACTCAACCATATGTTTATGCCTCGAACCGGGCTTCGTTTAACTCAACCAAATCATTTGCGCCTCGAGTTGGGTCTCGTTTGACTCATCCATGTGTTTGCACATTGAGTGGGGCCTCGTTTGAGTCACCTATATCATTCGTGACTTGAGTTAGGCCTCATTCGATTCAGCCATATCATTTGTGCCTTGAGTTGAGCCTCTTTTGATTCAACCATATCATTTGTGCCTCGAGTCGGTCCTCGTTTGACTTAACCATATAATTTGCGGCTCGAGTTAGGGCTCATTTGACTCACCCATATGTTTGCGCTTCGAGTCGGTCCTCATTTGACTCAACCAAATCATTTGCACCTCAAGTTGGATCTCGTTTGACTCACCCATATGTTTACGCCTCGAGTAAGGCCTCGTTTGACAAACCCATGTGTTTGCTTCTTAAGTCAGGCCTCGTTTAACTCAACCAAATCATCTGCGCCTCGAGGCAGGCCTCGTTTGACTCACCCATATGTTTGCGCCTCGAGTTGGGCCTCGTTTGACTTAACCATATCATTTTCGCCTCGAGTTGCACCTTGTTTGACTCAACCATGTGCTTATGCCTTGAGTCAGGCCACGTTTGACTAACCCATATCATTTGCGCCTCGAGTCAGTCCTCATTTGACTTAACCATATCATTTGTGCCTCATTTCACCCAACCTTACTATTTGCACCTCGAGTGAAGCATCGTTTGACTTAACCATATCATTTACGCCTCGAGTTGGGCTCGTTTGACTCACCCATATGTTTGCGCCTCTAGTCAGGCCTCGTTTGACTCTCCCATATCATTTGTGCCTCGAGTTCAACCTCGTTTGACTCAACCATATCATTTGCGCCTTGAGTCGGGTGTCATTTGACTCAACCATATCATTTGTTCCCCGAGTCGTATCTCGTTTGACTCAACCATATCATTTGCGCCTCGAGTCAGGCTTCGTTTGTCTGAGCCTTATCATTTGCACCTTGAGTCGGGCCTCGTTTGACTCAACGAAATCATTTGCACCTCGATTTGGGCGTCGTTTGACTCACCCATATTTTTGCACCTTGAGTAGGACCTCATTTGACTCACCCATGTCTTTACGCCTCGAGTCGGGCCTCGTTTGACTCACCCATATGTTTGCGCCATGAGTCGGGTCTCATTTGACTCACCCATATCATTTGTGCCTCATGTCGGGCCTTGTTTGACTCAACCAAATCGTTTGCTCCTTGGCTTGGGCCTCGTTTGACTCACCCATGTGTTTGCGCCTTGAGTGAGGCCTCATTTGACTAACCCATACCATTTATGCCTTGAGTCAGGCCTTGTTTAACTCAGCCATATCATTTGTGCCTCGGCTCAGGCCTCTTTTTACTCAACCATATCATTTACGCTTCAAGTTGGGCCTCATTTGACTCACCGATATCATTTGTGCCTTGAGTCGAGTCTCCTTTAACTCACCCTTATCCTCTGCGCCTCGAGTTAGGCCTTGTTTGACTCAACCATATCATTTGTGCCATGAGTTGGGCCTCGTTTGACTGACCATTATCATTTGCACCCTAAGTCGGGTCTTGTTTGACTCAACCATATCATTTGTGCCTCGAGTCGGGTTTTGTTTGACTGAGCCTTATCATTTGCACCTTGAGTCGAGGATTGTTTGACTCAACCATATCATTTGCACCTCGAGTCAGGCCTCGTTTGACTCACCCATATGTTTATGCCTCGAGTCGGGCCTCGTTTGACTCACCCATATGCCTACGCCTCGAGTCCGGCCTCGTTTGACTCACCCATGTGTTTGCACCTCAAGTCAAGCCTTGTTTAACTCAACCATATTATCTGCGCCTCGAGTCGGGCCTCGTTTGACTTAACCATATCATTTGTGCCTCGAGTAGGGCCTCGTTTGACTCACCCATATATTTTGCACCTTGAATTAGGCCTCATTTGACTCAACCATATCATTTGCGCCTCGAGTCTAGCCTCGTTTGACTCACCCAAATGTTTATGCCTCGAGTCGAGGCTCATTTGACTCAATCATATGTTTGCGCCTCGAGTTGGGCCTCGTTTGACTCACACATATGTTTGGGCCTCGAGTTTGGCCTCGTTTGACTCAGCCACATAATTTGTGCCTTGAGTCGGGTCTCGTTTGACTCAACCATATCATTTGCACCTCGAGTCGGGCTTCGTTTGACTGAGCCTTATCATTTATGCCTCGAGTCAGGCCTTGTTTGATAGGACCATATCATTTGCACCTCGAGTTAGGCCTCGTTTCACTCACCCATGTGTTTACGCTTTGAGTGGGGCCTCGTTTCACTCACCCATGTGTTTACGCTTTGAGTGGGGCCTCGTTTGACTTAGGCATATCATTTGCACCTCGGGTCCAGCTTTTTTTTACTCAAGCATATCATTTGATCTTTGAGTCAGGCCTCGTTTGACTCACCAATATCATTTGCGTCTCAAGTCGGGCCTCGTTTGACTTAACCTTATCCTTTGCACCTCGAGTCGGGCCTTGTTTGACTTAACCATATCATTTGCACCATGAGTGGGGCCTTGTTTGACTAACCCTTATCATTTGCATCCTGAGTCAGGCCCTGTTTGACTCAACCATATCATTTGCACCTTGAGTTGGGCCTCGTTTGACTCACCAATATGTTTATGCCTCGAGTCGGGCCTTGTTTGACTCAACCAAATCATTTGCGTCTCGAGTTAGGCCTTGTTTGACTAACCCATATCATTTGTGCCTCGAGTCAAGCCTTGTTTGACTTAGCCATATGATTTGTGCCTCGAGTTGGGCCTCTTTTGATTCAACCAAATCATTTACACCTCAAGTCGGGTATCGTTTGACTCATCGTTATCATTTGCACCTCGAGTTGAGCCTCGTTTGACTCAACCATATTATTTGCGACTCAAGTTAGGCCTAGTTTGACTCACCCTTGTGTTTGCACCTTGAGTCAGGCCTCATTTAACTCAACCATATCATCTGCGCCTCGAGTCAGGCCTCATTTGACTCACCCATATGTTTATAGCTTGAGTCAGTCCTCGTTTGACTCACCCATATGCTTCGGGCTCGAGTCGAGCCTCGTTTGACTGACCCTTATTAGTTGTGCCCTGAGTCAGGCCTTGTTTGACTTAACCATATCATTTTTCCATCGAGTTGGGCCTCGTTTGACTCACCCATGTGCTTGTGCCTTAAGTCAGCACTCGTTTGATTCACCCACATGTTTATCCCTCTAGTCGGGCCTTGTTTGACTCGCCCATATCTTTTGCACCTTGAGTCAATCCTCGTTTGACTCAATCATATCATTTGCACCTCGAGTCGGGCCACGTTTGACTGACCCTTATCATTTGTGCCCCGAGTTGGGACTCGTTCGACTTAACCATATCAATTAAGCCTCGAGTTGGGCTTCGTTTGACTGAGCCTTATCATTTGAGCCTCGAATCAGTCCTCGTTTGACTCACCCATATGTTTACGCCTCGAGTCGGGGCTCGTTTAACTTAACCATATCATTTGTGCCTCAAGTTGGGCCTTGTTTGACTCACCCATATGTTTGCACCTTGAGTCGGGCCTTGTTTGACTCAACCATATCATTTGTGCCTTGTGTCAGGCCTTGTTTAACTCCACCAAATCATTTGCGCCTTGACTTGGGCCTCATTTGACTTACCCATGTGTCTGCGCCTTGAGGGGGCCTCGTTTGACTAACCCATATCATTTGTGCCTCGAGTCAGGCCTCCTTTGACTCGCCCATATCATTTGTGCCTTGAGTTAGGCCTCTTTTGACTTAACGATATCATTTGCGCCTTGAGTCAGGCCTCGTTTGACTCACCCATATTATTTGTGCCTTGAGTCGGGCATTATTTGACAGACCCTTATCATTTGTGCCCCGAGTCGGGCCTTATATGAGTCAACCATATCATTTTTACGTCGAGTTGTGCCTCGTTTGACTCAACCATATGTTCCCACCTCGAGTCAGCCCTCGTTTGATTCATCCATATGTCTACGCCTATAGTCGTGCCTCATTTGACTCACCCATATCATTTGCTCCTCGAGTCGGGCCTTGTTTGACTCAACCATATCATTTGAGCCTTGAGTCGAGCCTCATTTGACATACCCTTATCTTTTGCGCCTCGAATCATGCCTCGTTTGACTCAACCATATCATTTTTGCCTCGAGTTGGGACTCGTTTAACTCAACCATGTGTTTGCACCTCGAGTCAGGCCACGTTCGACTCACCTATATCATTTGCGCATCGAGTCGGGCCTCGTTTGACTTAACCATATCATTTGTGCCTCAAGTTGGGCCTCGTTTCACCCTCCCTTATTATTTGCACCTCGAGTGAAGCCTCGTTTGACTTAACCATATCATTTGTGCCTCGAGTTGGGCCTTGTTTGACTCACCCATATGTTTTCACCTTGAGTCGGGCCTTGTTTGACCCACCCATATCATTTGTGCCTCATGTCGGGTCTTGTTTGACTCAACCAAATCATTTGCGCCTTGGCTTGGGCCTCGTTTGACACACCCATGTGTTTGTGCCTTGAGTGAGGCCTCATTTGACTAACCCATACCATTTGTGCCATGAGTCAAGCCTCGTTTAACTCAGCCATATCATTTGTGCCTCGATTCAGGCCTCTTTTGACTCAACCATATCATTTGTGCCTGGAGTTGGGCCTCATTTGACTCACCCATACCATTTGCGCCTCGAATCAGGCCTCGTTTGACTCATCCATATCATTTGTGCCTTGAGTCGTGCCTCATTTGACTTGACCATATCATTTTCGCCTTGAGTTGGTCCTCATTTGACTCAACCATATTATTTGCGACTCAAGTTAGGCCTCGTTTGACTTAACCATATCATTTGCACATCGAGTCGGGCCTCGTTTGACTTAACCATATCATTTGTGCCTCAAGTTGGGCCTCGTTTCACCCACCCTTATTATTTACACATCGAGTGAACCTTGTTTGACTTAACCATATCATTTGTGCCTCGAGTTGGGCCTCGTTTAACTCACCCATATCATTTGTGCCTCGAGCCAGGCATTATTTGACAGACACTTATCATTTATGCTCCAAGTCAGGCCTCATATGACTCAACCATATGATTTTTATGTTGAGTTGGGCCTCATTTGACTCAACCATGTGTTCCTGCTTCGAGTCAGCCCTCGTTTGATTCATCCATATGTCTGCACCTATAGTCGTGCCTCGTTTGACTCACCCATATCATTTGCTCCTCGAGTCGGGCCTCGTTTGACTCAACCATATCATTTGTGCCTAGAGTAGCCTCATTTGACCCACCCTTATCATTTGTGCCTCGAATCGTGCCTCGTTTGACTCAACCATATCATTTTCGCCTCGAGTTGGGACTCGTTTGACTCAACCATGCGTTTGCACCTCGAGTCAGGCCACGTTTGACTTACCCATATTATTTGCGCATCGAGCCGGGCCTCGTTTGACTTAACCATATCATTTGTGCCTCAAGTTGGGCCTCATTTCACCCACCCTTATTATTTACACATCGAGTGAAGCCTCGTTTGACTTAACCATATCATTTGTGCCTCGAGTTGGGCCTCATTTGACTCACCCATATGTTTTCGCCTCGAGTCGGGCCTTGTTTGACTCACCCATATCATTTGTGCCTCATGTCGGGTCTTGTTTGACTCAACCAAATCATTTGCGCCTTGGCTTGGGCCTCGTTTGACACACCCATGTGTTTGCGCCTTGAGTGAGGCCTCATTTGACTAACCCTTACCATTTGTGCCATGAGTCAAGCCTCGTTTAACTCAGCCATATCATTTGTGCCTCGATTCAGGCCTCTTTTGACTCAACCATATCATTTGTGCCTGGGTTGGGCCTCATTTGACTCACCCATATCATTTGCGCCTAGGCCATCGTTTGACTCATCCTTATCATTTGTGCCTTGAGTCGTGCCTCATTTGACTCAACCATATCATTTTCGCCTCGAGTTAGTCCTCATTTGACTCAACCATATTATTTGCGACTCAAGTTAGGCCTCGTTTGACTCACCCTTATGTTTGCACCTTGAGTCAAGCCTCGTTTAACTCAACCATATCATCTGCGCCTCGAGTCGGGCCTCATTTGACTCAACCGAATGTTTATAGCTCAAGTCAGGCCTTATTTGACTCACCCATATGCTACGGGCTCGATTTAGGCCTCGTTTGACTGACCCTTATTAGTTGTGCCCAGAGTCGGGCCTCGTTTGACTCAACCATATCATTTTTGCATCGAGTTAGGCTTTGTTTGACTCACCCATGTGTTTGTGCCACAAGTCAGCACTCATTTGACTCACCCATATGATTATGCCTCTAGTCGGGCCTTGTTTGACTTGCCCATATCTTTTGCACCTCAAGTCGATCCTCGTTTGACTCAATCATATCATTTGCACCTTGAGTCGGGCCACCTTTGACTGACCCTTATCATTTGTGCCCCGAGTCGGGCCTCGTTTGACACAACCATATCAATTGTGCCTCGAGTTAGGCTTTGTTTGACTGAGGCTTATCATTTGAGCCTCGAATTAGTCCTCGTTTGACTCACCCATATGTTTACGCCTCGAGTCGAGGCTCGTTTAATTTAACCATATCATTTGTGCCTCGAGTTGGGCCTCGTTTGACTCACCCATGTCTTTACGCCTCGAGTTGGGCCTCGTTTGACTCACCCATATGTTTGCACCTTGAGTTGGGCCTTGTTTGACTCAACCAAATCATTTGCGCCTTGGCTTGGACCTCGTTTGACTCACCCATGTGTTTTTGCCTTGAGTGAGGCCTCATTTGACTAACCCATACCATTTGTGCCATGAGTCAGGCCTCGTTTAACTCAGCCATATCATTTGTGCCTCGATTCAGGCCTCTTTTGACTCAACCATATCATTTGCTCCTGGAGTTGCACCTCGTTTGACTCACCCATATCATTTGCACCTCGAATCAGGCCTCGTTTGACTCAACCTTATCATTTGTGCCTCGAGTCATGCCTCATTTGACTCAACCATATCATTTTCGCCTCGAGTTGGTCCTCATTTGACTCAACCATATTATTTGCGACTCAAGTTAGGCCTCATTTGACTCACCCTTGTGTTTGCACCTTGAGTCAGGCCTCATTTAACTCAACCATATCATCTGCGCCTCGAGTCGGGCCTCATTTGACTCACCAATATGTTTATAGCTCGAGTCAGGCCTCGTTTGACTCACCCATATGCTTGGGGCTTGAGTCAGGCCTCGTTTGATTGACCCTTATTAGTTGTGCCCAGAGTCGGTCCTCGTTTGACTCAACCATATCATTTTTGCATCGAGTTGGGCCTCGTTTGACTCACCCATGTGTTTGCGCCTCAAGTCAACACTCATTTCATTCACCCATATGTTTATGCTCTAGTTGGGCCTCGTTTGACTCGCCCATATCGTTTGCACCTCAAGTCGATCCTCGTTTGACTCAATCATATCATTTGCACCTCGAGTCAGGCCACGTTTGATTGACCCTTATCATTTGTGCTCAGAGTCGGGCCTCGTTTGACTCAACCATATCAATTGCGCCTCGAGTTGGGCTTCGTTTGACTAAGCCTTATCATTTGAGCCTCAAATCAGTCCTCGTTTGACTCACCCATATGTTTACGCCTTGAGTCGAGGCTCGTTTAATTTAACCATATCATTTGTGCCTCGAGTTGGGCCTCGTTGACTCACCCATGTCTTTACGCCTCGAGTTGGGCCTCGTTTAACTCACCCATATGTTTGCACCTTGAGTCGGGCCTTGTTTGACTC
Source organism: Dicorynia guianensis (assembly GCA_037013595.1). Taxonomy (NCBI): domain Eukaryota; kingdom Viridiplantae; phylum Streptophyta; class Magnoliopsida; order Fabales; family Fabaceae; genus Dicorynia; species Dicorynia guianensis. The sequence continues at coordinate 16,095,770 of JASUAB010000013.1, read as the reverse complement.
AACCAAATCATTTGCGCCTTGGCTTGGGACTCGTTTGACTCACCCATGTGTTTTCGCCTTGAGTGAGGCCTCATTTGACTAACCCATACCATTTGTGCCATGAGTCAGGCCTCGTTTAACTCAGCCATATCATTTGTGCCTCGATTCAGGCCTCTTTTGACTCAACCATATCATTTGCTCCTGGAGTTGCACCTCGTTTGACTCACCCATATCATTTGCACCTCGAATCAGGCCTCGTTTGACTCAACCTTATCATTTGTGCCTTGAGTCATGCCTCATTTGACTCAACCATATCATTTTCGCCTCGAGTTGGTCCTCATTTGACTCAACCATATTATTTGCGACTCAAGTTAGGCCTCATTTGACTCACCCTTGTGTTTGCACCTTGAGTCAGGCCTCGTTTAACTCAACCATATCATCTGCGCCTCGAGTCGGGCCTCATTTGACTCACCCATATGTTTATAGCTCGAGTCAGGCCTCGTTTGACTCACCCATAAGCTTCGGGCTTGAGTCAGGCCTCGTTTGATTGACCCTTATTAGTTGTGCCCAGAGTCAGTCCTCATTTGACTCAACCATATCATTTTTGCATCGAGTTGGGCCTCGTTTGACTCACCCATGTGTTTGCGCCTCAAGTCAGCACTCATTTGATTCACCCATATGTTTATGCTCTAGCCGGGCCTCGTTTGACTCGCCCATACCGTTTGCACCTCAAGTCGATCCTTGTTTGACTCAATCATATCATTTGCACCTCGAGTTGGGCTTCGTTTGACTGAGCCTTATCATTTGAGCCTCAAATCAGTCCTCGTTTGACTCACCCATATGTTTACACCTCGAGTTGGGGCTCGTTTAACTTAACCATATCATTTGTGCCTCGAGTTGGGCCTCGTTTGACTCACCCGTATGTTTGCACCTTGAGTCGGGCCTCGTTTGACTCACCCATATCATTTGTGCCTTGTGTTAGGCCTTGTTTGACTCCACCAAATCATTTGCGCCTTGTCTTGGGCCTCGTTTGACTCACCCATGTGTTTGCGCCTTGAGGGGGCCTCGTTTGACTAACCTATATCATTTATGCCTTGAGTCAGGCCTCCTTTGACTCGCCCATATCATTTGTGCCTCGAGTTAGGCGTCTTTTGACTTAACCATATCATTTGCACCTTGAGTTGGGCCTCGTTTGACTCACCTATATCATTTGTGCCTCGAGTTAGGCATTATTTGATAGACCCTTATCATTTATGCCCCGAGTCGGGCCTCATATGACTCAACCATATCATTTTTATGTCGAGTTGGGCCTCATTTGACTCAACCATGTGTTCCTGCTTCGAGTCAGCCCTCGTTTGATTCATCCATATGTCTGCGCCTATAGTCGTGCCTCGTTTGACTCACCCATATCATTTGCTCCTCGAGTCGGGCCTCATTTAACTCAACCATATCATTTGTGCCTAGAGTGGCCTCATTTGACACACCCTTATCATTTGCTCCTCGAATCGTGCCTTGTTTGACTCAACCATATCATTTTCGCCTCGAGTTGGGACTCGTTTGACTCAACCATGTGTTTGCACCTCGAGTCAGGCCACGTTTGACTTACCCATATCATTTGCACATCGAGTCGGGCCTCGTTTGACTTAACCATATCATTTGTGCCTCAAGTTGGGCCTCGTTTCACCCACCCTTATTATTTACACATCGAGTGAACCTCGTTTGACTTAACCATATCATTTGTGCCTCGAGTTGGGCCTCGTTTAACTCACCCATATCATTTGTGCCTCGAGCCAGGCATTATTTGACAGACACTTATCATTTATGCTCCAAGTCAGGCCTCATATGACTCAACCATATGATTTTTATGTTGAGTTGGGCCTCATTTGACTCAACCATGTGTTCCTGCTTCGAGTCAGCCCTCGTTTGATTCATCCATATGTCTGCACCTATAGTCGTGCCTCGTTTGACTCACCCATATCATTTGCTCCTCGAGTCGGGCCTCGTTTGACTCAACCATATCATTTGTGCCTAGAGTAGCCTCATTTGACCCACCCTTATCATTTGTGCCTCGAATCGTGCCTCGTTTGACTCAACCATATCATTTTCGCCTCGAGTTGGGACTCGTTTGACTCAACCATGCGTTTGCACCTCGAGTCAGGCCACGTTTGACTTACCCATATTATTTGCGCATCGAGTCGGGCCTCGTTTGACTTAACCATATCATTTGTGCCTCAAGTTGGGCCTCATTTCACCCACCCTTATTATTTACACATCGAGTGAAGCCTCGTTTGACTTAACCATATCATTTGTGCCTCGAGTTGGGCCTCGTTTGACTCACCCATATGTTTCCGCCTCGAGTCGGGCCTTGTTTGACTCACCCATATTATTTGTGCCTCATGTCGGGTCTTGTTTGACTCAACCAAATCATTTGCGCCTTGGCTTGGGCCTCGTTTGACACACCCATGTGTTTGCGCCTTGAGTGAGGCCTCATTTGACTAACCCTTACCATTTGTGCCATGAGTCAAGCCTCGTTTAACTCAGCCATATCATTTGTGCCTCGATTCAGGCCTCTTTTGACTCAACCATATCATTTGTGCCTGGGTTGGGCCTCATTTGACTCACCCATATCATTTGCGCCTAGGCCTCGTTTGACTCATCCTTATCATTTGTGCCTTGAGTCGTGCCTCATTTGACTCAACCATATCATTTTCGCCTCGAGTTAGTCCTCATTTGACTCAACCATATTATTTGCGACTCAAGTTAGGCCTCGTTTGACTCACCCTTATGTTTGCACCTTGAGTCAAGCCTCGTTTAACTCAACCATATCATCTGCGCCTCGAGTCGGGCCTCATTTGACTCACCCGAATGTTTATAGCTCAAGTCAGGCCTTATTTGACTCACCCATATGCTACGGGCTCGATTTAGGCCTCGTTTGACTGACCCTTATTAGTTGTGCCCAGAGTCGGGCCTCGTTTGACTCAACCATATCATTTTTGCATCGAGTTAGGCTTTGTTTGACTCACCCATGTGTTTGTGCCACAAGTCAGCACTCATTTGACTCACCCATATGATTATGCCTCTAGTCGGGCCTTGTTTGACTTGCCCATATCTTTTGCACCTCAAGTCGATCCTCGTTTGACTCAATCATATCATTTGCACCTTGAGTCGGGCCACCTTTGACTGACCCTTATCATTTGTGCCCCGAGTCGGGCCTCGTTTGACACAACCATATCAATTGTGCCTCGAGTTAGGCTTTGTTTGACTGAGGCTTATCATTTGAGCCTCGAATTAGTCCTCGTTTGACTCACCCATATGTTTACGCCTCGAGTCGAGGCTCGTTTAATTTAACCATATCATTTGTGCCTCGAGTTGGGCCTCGTTTGACTCACCCATGTCTTTACGCCTCGAGTTGGGCCTCGTTTGACTCACCCATATGTTTGCACCTTGAGTTGGGCCTTGTTTGACTCAACCAAATCATTTGCGCCTTGGCTTGGACCTCGTTTGACTCACCCATGTGTTTTTGCCTTCAGTGAGGCCTCATTTGACTAACCCATACCATTTGTGCCATGAGTCAGGCCTCGTTTAACTCAGCCATATCATTTGTGCCTCGATTCAGGCCTCTTTTGACTCAACCATATCATTTGCTCCTGGAGTTGCACCTCGTTTGACTCACCCATATCATTTGCACCTCGAATCAGGCCTCGTTTGACTCAACCTTATCATTTGTGCCTCGAGTCATGCCTCATTTGACTCAACCATATCATTTTCGCCTCGAGTTGGTCCTCATTTGACTCAACCATATTATTTGCGACTCAAGTTAGGCCTCATTTGACTCACCCTTGTGTTTGCACCTTGAGTCAGGCCTCGTTTAACTCAACCATATCATCTGCGCCTCGAGTCGGGCCTCATTTGACTCACCAATATGTTTATAGCTCGAGTCAGGCCTCGTTTGACTCACCCATATGCTTGGGGCTTGAGTCAGGCCTCGTTTGATTGACCCTTATTAGTTGTGCCCAGAGTCGGTCCTCGTTTGACTCAACCATATCATTTTTGCATCGAGTTGGGCCTCGTTTGACTCACCCATGTGTTTGCGCCTCAAGTCAACACTCATTTCATTCACCCATATGTTTATGCTCTAGTTGGGCCTCGTTTGACTCGCCCATATCGTTTGCACCTCAAGTCGATCCTCGTTTGACTCAATCATATCATTTGCACCTCGAGTCAGGCCACGTTTGATTGACCCTTATCATTTGTGCCCAGAGTCGGGCCTTGTTTGACTCAACCATATCAATTGCGCCTCGAGTTGGGCTTCGTTTGACTAAGCCTTATCATTTGAGCCTCAAATCAGTCCTCGTTTGACTCACCCATATGTTTACACCTCGAGTCGGGGCTCGTTTAACTTAACCATATCATTTGTGCCTCAAGTTAGGCCTCGTTTGACTCACCCATATGTTTGCACCTTGAGTCGGGCCTCGTTTGACTCACCCATATGTTTGCGCCTTGAGGGGGCCTCGTTTGACTAACCTATATCATTTATGGCTTGAGTCAAGACTCCTTTGACTCGCCCATATCATTTGTGCCTCGAGTTTGGTGTCTTTTGACTTAACCATATCATTTGCGCCTTGAGTTGGGCCTTGTTTGACTCACCCATATCATTTGTGCCTCGAGTCAGGCATTATTTGATAGACTCTTATCATTTATGCCCCGAGTCGGGCCTCATATGACTCAACCATATCATTTTTATGTTGAGTTGGGCCTCATTTGACTCAACCATGTGTTCCTGCTTCGAGTCAGCCCTCGTTTGATTCATCCATATGTCTGTGCCTATAGTCGTGCCTCGTTTGACACACCCATATCATTTGCTCCTCGAGTCGGGCCTCGTTTGACTCAACCATATCATTTGTGCCTAGAGTGGCCTCATTTGACACACCCTTATCATTTGCTCCTCGATTCATGCCTTGTTTGACTCAACCATATCATTTTCGCCTCGAGTTGGGACTCTTTTGACTCAACCATGTGTTTGCACCTCGAGTCAGGCCACGTTTGACTTACCCATATCATTTGCGCATCAAGTCGGGCCTCGTTTGACTTAACCATATCATTTGTGCCTCAAGTTGGGCCTCGTTTCACCCTCCCTTATTATTTACACATCGAGTGAAGCCTCGTTTGACTTAACCATATCATTTGTGCCTCAAGTTGGGCCTCGTTTGACCCACCCATATGTTTGTGCCTCTAGTTGGGCCTCGTTTGACTCTCTCATATCATTTGTGCCTCGAGTTCAGCCTCGTTTGACTCAACCATATCATTTGTGCCTCAAGTTGGGCCTCGTTTGACTCAACCATATCATTTGTGCCCCGAGTCGGACCTCGTTTGACTCAACCATATATTTGCGCCTTGAGTCAGGCTTTGTTTGACTGAGCCTTATCATTTGCACCTTGAGTCAGGCCTCGTTTGACTTAACCAAATCATTGGTATCTCGATTTGGGCCTCGTTTGACTCACCCATGTTTTTACGCCTTGAGTAGGGCCTCATTTGACTCACCCATGTCTTTATGCCTCGAGTCGAGACTCATTTGACTCGCCCATATGTTTGCGCCTCATGTCAGGCCTTGTTTGACTCAACGAAATCATTTGCGCCTTGGCTTGGGCCTCGTTTGACTCACCCATGTGTTTGCGCCTTGAGTGAGGCCTTATTTGACTAACCCATACCATTTGTGCCTTGAGTCAGGCCTCGTTTAACTCAGCCATATCATTTGTGCCTTGAGTCGGGCCTCTTTTGACTCAACTATATCATTTGCACCTGGAGTTGGGCCTCGTTTGACTCACCCATATCATTTGCGCCTCGAATCAGGCCTCGTTTGACTCATCCCTATCATTTGTGCCTCGAGTCATGCCTCATTTAACTCAACCATATCATTTTCGCCTCTAGTTGGGCCTCGTTTGACTCAACCATGTGTTTGCACCCCGAGTCAGGCCATGTTTGACTCACCCATATCATTTGTGCCTTGAGTCGGTCCCCGTTTGGCTTAACCATATCATTTGTGCCTCGAGTTGTGCCTTGTTTCACCCACCCTTACTATTTGCACCTCGAGTGAAGCATCGTTTGACTTAACCATATCATTTGCACCTCGAGTTGGGCCTCGTTTGACTCACCCATATGTTTGTGCCTCTAGTTGGGCCTCATTTGACTCTCCCATATCATTTGTGCCTCGAGTTCAGCCTCGTTTGACTCAACCATATCATTTGCGCCTTGAGTCCGGCATTGTTTGACTCAACCATATCATTTGTGCCTCGAGTCTGGTTTTGTTTGTCTGAGCCTTATCATTTACACCTTGAGTCAGGCCTCATTTGACCCAACCAAATCATTTGCACCTCGATTTAGGCCTCGTTTGACTCACCCATGTTTTTGCACCTTGAGTAGGGCCTCATTTGACTCACCCATGTCTTTACGCCTCGAGTCGAGCCTCGTTTAACTCACCCATATGTTTGCGCCCCGAGTCGGGTCTCGTTTAACTCACCCATATCATTTGTGCCTCATGTCGGGCCTTGTTTGACTTAACCAACTCATTTGTGCCTTGGCTTAGGCCTCGTTTGACTCACCCATGTGTTTGCGCCTTGAGTAAGGCCTCATTTGACTAACCCATACCATTTGTGCCTCGAGTCAGGCCTTATTTAACTCAGCCATATCATTTGCGCCTCAAGTCGGGCCTCTTTTGACTCAACCATATCATTTGCACCTCGAGTTGGGCCTCGTTTGACTCACCCATATGTTTCCACCTCGAGTCGGGCCTCGTTTGACTCACTCATATCATTTGCGCCTCAAGGCGGGCCTCGTTTGACTCACAGATATCATTTGTGCCTCGAGTCAAGCCTCATTTGACTGACCGTTATCATTTAGGTCCTGAGTCGGGCCTCATTTGACTCATCCATATCATTTGCACCTCGAGTTGGGCCTCGCTTGACGCAACCATATTATTTGTGCCTTGAGCTAGGCCTCGTTTGACTCAACCAAATCATTTGCGCCTCGGGCTGGGCCTCGTTTGACTCATCCATGTGTTTGCGTCTCGAGTCGGGCCTCTTTTGACTCAACCATATCATTTGCGCCAAGAGTTGGGCCTCGTTTGACTCACCCATATCATTTGCGCCTCAAGGCGGGCCTCGTTTGACTCACAGATATCATTTGTGCCTCGAGTCAAGCCTCATTTGACTGACCGTTATCATTTAGGTCCCGAGTCAGGCCTCGTTTGACTCATCCTTATCATTTGCACCTCGAGTTAGGCCTCGCTTGACGCAACCATATTATTTGTGCCTTGAGTTAGGCATCGTTTGACTAACCCTTATCATTTGCTCCTTGAGTCGAGCCTCATTTGACTCAACCATATCATTTGCGCCTCGAGTTGGGCCTCGTTTGACTCAACCATATGTTTACGCCTCGAGCCAGGCCTCGTTTAACTTAACCAAATCATTTGCGTCTCGAGTTAGGTCTCATTTGACTCATCCATGTGTTTGCGCCTTGAGTGGGGCCTCGTTTGAGTCACCTATATCATTTGTGACTCGAGTTAGGCCTCGTTTGATTCAGCCATATCATTTGCACCTTAAGTCAGGCCTCTTTTGACTCAACCATATCATTTGTGCCTTGAGTCAGGCCTCGTTTGACTCAACCATATCATTTACGGCTCGAGTTAGGGCTCATTTGACTCACCCATATGTTTGCGCTTCGAGTCGGGCCTCATTTGACTCAACCAAATCATTTGCACCTCAAGTTAGGCCTCGTTTGACTCACCCATATGTTTACACCTCGAGTCAAGCCTCGTTTGACTAACCCATGTGTTTGCTCCTCAAGTCAGGCCTCGTTTAACTTAACCAAATCATCTGCGCCTTGAGGCAGGCCTCGTTTGACTCACTCATATGTTTACGGCTCGAGTTAGGCCTCGTTTGACTTAACCATATTATTTGTGCCTCGAGTTAGGCCTCGTTTGACTCACCCATCTGTTTGCGCCTTGAATGGGTCCTCGTTTCACTCACCCATATCATTTGTGCCTCGAGTCAGGCCTCTTTTGATTCAACCATACCATTTGCGCTTCGAGTCGGGCCTCGTTTGATTCACCCATATGTTTATGCCTCAAGTCAGGCCTCGTTTGACTCAACCATACCATTTGTGCCTCAATTCTGGCCTCGTTTGTCTTACCCATACAATTTGTGCCTCGGTCAGGCCTTATTTGACTCACCCAAATCATTTGCGCCTCGAGTTGGGCCTCGTTTGACTCGCCCATGTGTTTGTGCCTTGAGTGGGGCCTCATTTGACTCACCCATATCATTTGTGTCTCGAGTCAGGCCTTTTTGATTCAGCCATATCATTTGTTCCTCGAGTTGGGCATCTTTTGACTCAACCATATCATTTACGCCTCAAGTCGGGCCTTATTTGACTCAACGATATCATTTGCGCCTCAAGCGGCCTCATTTGACTCACCAATATCATTTGCATCTCGAGTTAGGCCTCGTTTGACTGAACCATATTATTTGTACCTCAAGTTAGGCCTCGTTTGACTCACCCATGTGTTTGCGCCTCGAGTCAGGCCTCGTTTAAATCAACCATATCATCTGCGCCTCGAGTCGGGCCTCGTTTGACTCATCCATATCTTTTGCGCCTTGAGTCTGCCTTGTTTGACTCAACTATATCATTTGTGCCTCGAGTCGGGCCTCGTTTGACTCACAGATATCATTTGTGCCACGAGTCGGGTCTCATTTGACTCACCCTTATATTTTGCGCCTTGTGTTGGGCCTCGTTTAACTCACCCATGTGTTTGTGCCTCAAGTCGGGCCTCGTTTCACTCACCTATGTAGTTGTGCATCGAGTCGGGCCTCGTTTGACTCAAACATATCATTTGCGCCTCGAGTTAAGCCTCATTTGACTCGTCCATATGTTTACATCTCGAGTCAGGCCTTGTTTGAATCACCTATATGTTTGCGCCTCGAGTCAGGCCTCGTTTGACTCAACCATATACTTTGCACCTCGAGTCGTGCCTCGTTTGACTGATGCTTATAATTTGCACCCCGAGTCAGACCTTATTTGACTCACCCATATCTTTTACGCCTCTTGTCGAGCCTCGTTTGAGTCAACCTTAACATTTGTACCTCGAGTCGGGCCTCGTTTGCCTCAACCATATCTTTTGTGCCTCGAGTTAGGCTTTGTTTGACTGAGCCTTACCATTTGTGCCTAGAGTTAGGCGTCGTTTGACTCACCCATATGTTTACCCCTTGAGTCGGGCGTCGTTTGACTCACCCATATCATTTGCGCCTCATGTCGGGCCTTGTTTCACTCAACCAAATCATTTGTGCCTCGAGTTAGGCTTGTTTGACTCTCCGATGTGTTTGCGCCTTTAGTGGGACCTCGTTTAACTCACCCTTATCATTTGTTCCTTGAGTCAGGCCTCGTTTGACTCACCCATATCATTTGCGCCTCGAGTCAGGTCTCTCTTGACTCAACCATATCATTTGCGCTTCGAGTCATGCCTCATTTGACTCACCCTTATCATTTGCACCTTGAGTTGGCTCGTTTGTCTCACCCATATGTTTACACCTCGTGTCAAGCTTCATTTGATTCACCAATATCATTTATACCTCGAGTCGGGCCTTGTTTGACTCAACCAAACATTTGCGCCTCGAGTTGGGCCTCGTTTAACTCACCCATATCATTTGTGCCTCGAGTCGGGCCTTAGTTGGCTCAACCATATCATTTGCACCTCGATTCGGGCCACGTTTCACTCAACCATATAATTTGGGCCTTGAGGCAGGCCTCGTTTGACTCACCCATATGTTTGTGCCTCGAGTCGGGCCTCGTTTGACTCTCCTATATGTTTGTGCCTTGAGTCGGGCCTCGTTTAACTTAATCATATCATTTGTGCCTCGAGTTAGGCCTCGTTTGACTCACCCATGTGTTTGCACCTCGAGTTGGGCCTCGTTTGACTCATCCATGTGTTTGCGCCTCGAGTCAGGCTTTATTTGACTCACCTATATCTTTTGCACCATGAGTGGGGCCTCATTTGACTCAACCATATCATTTACGTTTCGAGTCAGGCCTTGTTTGACTCACCCATATGTTTACGCCTTGAGTAGGGGCTTAATTGACTCAACCATATCATTTGTGCCTCGAGTTGGGCCTCGATTGACTCACCCATGTGTTTAAGCGTCGAGTCAAGCCTCATTTTACTCACCCATATGCTTGCAACTTGAGTTGGGCATTTAACTCACCCATATGTTTGTGCCTCGAGTCTGGCCTCATTTGACTCACCCATATCATTTGCACCTTGTGTCGGGCCTTGTTTCACTCAACCAAATCATTTGTGCCTCGAGTTGGGCCTCATTTGACTCACTCATGTGTTTACGCCTTGAATTGGGCCTCGTTTCACTCACCGATATCATTTCTACCTCGAGTTAGGCCTCATTTGACTCAGCCATATCATTTGTGCCTCGAGTCGGGCCTCTTTTGACTCAACCATATCATTTACGCTTCGAGTCGGGCTTTGTTTGAGTCACCCTTATCATTTGCACCTTGAGTTGGGCCTCGTTTCACTTGCCCATATGTTTATGCCTCGAGTCAGGCCTCATTTGATTCACCCATATGTTTACGCCTCGAGTCAGGCCTCGTTTGACTCAACCATACCATTTGTGCCTCGAGTTGGGCCTCGTTTGATGCACCCATATCATTTGCGCCTCGAGTCGGGCCTCAATTGGCTCAACCATATCATTTACACATTGATTCGGCCCTCGTTTGACTCAACCATATTATTTGTGCCTCGAGTCGGGCCTCGTATGACTCACACATATGTTTGCGCCTCGAGACGGGCCTCGTTTGACTCACCTATATGTTTGAGCTTCGAATTGTGCCTTGTTTGACACAACCATATCATTTGCGCCACAAGTTAGGCCTCGTTTGACTCACCTATATGTTTGCGCCTCAAGTCATGCCTCGTTTGAGTCAACCATATAATTTGCGCCTCGAGTTGGGCCTTGTTTGACTCACCCATGCATTTACGCCTTAAATCGGGCCTCGTTTCACTCACCCATATCATTTGTGCCTCGAGTCATGCCTCATTTGACTCAACCATATCATTTGCACCTTGAGTTAGGCTTCATTTGACTCACCTATATGTTTATGCCTCGAGTCATGCCTCGTTTGAGTCAACCATATCATTTGTGCCTCGAGTTGGGCCTTGTTTGACTCACCCATGCGTTTGCGCCTCAAGTCGAGCCTTGTTTCACTCACCCATATCATTTGCGCCTTAAGTCAGGCCTCGTTTGACTCACCCTTATTATTTGTGCCTTGAGTCAAGCCTCATTTGACTCAATCAAATCATTTGCACCTCGAGTTGAGCCTTGTTTGACTCACCCATGTCGTTGTGCCTTGAGTGAGGCCTCGTTTGACTCAGCCATATCATTTGTGCCTCAGGTTGGGCCTCTTTTGACTCAACCATATAATTTGCGCTTCAAGTCGAGCCTTGTTTGACTCACTGATATCATTTGCGCCTCGAGTCGGGCCTCATTTGGCTCACCCTTATCCTTTGCGCCTTGAGTCGAGCCTCGTTTGACTCAACCATATCATTTGCACCTTGAGTTGGGGCTCATTTGACTGACTGTTATGATTTACGCCCCGAGTCGGGCCTCCTTTGACTTAACCATATCAATTGTGCCTCAAGTCGGGCTTCGTTTGAATGATCCTTATCATTTGCACCATCAGTCGGGCCTCGTTTGACTCACCCATATGTTTATGCCTCGAGTCGGGTCTTATTTCACTCACCCACATGTTTATGCCTCGAGTCGGGCCTCGTTTGACTCACCCATATGTTTATGCCTCGAGTCCAGCCTCATTTCACTCACCCACGTGTTTGCACCTCAAGTCAAGCCTCATTTAACTCAACCTTTTCATCTGCACCTCAAGTCGGGCCTCATTTGACTCACCCATATGTTTGCACCTCAAGTCGGGCCTCATTTGACTTAACCATATCATTTGTGCCTCTAGTTGGCCTCGTTTGACTCACCCATATCTTTTGCACCTTGAGTCGGGCCTCGTTTAACTCAACCATAACATTTGTATTTTGAGTCTCGTTTGACTCACCGATATGTTTATGCCTTGAGTCGGGACTCATTTGACTCAACCATATCATTTGTGCCCCGAGTTGGGCCTCATTTGACTCAACCATGTATTTGCACCTTGAATTGAGCCTCGTTTGACTCACCCATATGTTTGCGCCTCGAGTTAAGCCTCGTTTGACTCACCCATATCATTTTGCCTCGTGTCGGGCCTTGTTTGACTCAACCAAATTATTTGTGCCTCGAGTTGGGCCTCGTTTGACTGACCCATGTATTGTGCCTTGAGTGGGGCCTCGTTTGACTCATCCATATCATTTGTGGCTCGAGTCAGGCCTCATTTGACTCAGCTATATCATTTGTGCCTCAAGTCGGGCCTCGTTTGACTCTCCCATATCTTTTGCACCTCGAGTCGGGCCTCGTTTGACTCAACCATAACATTTGTATTTTGAGTCTCGTTTGGCTCACTGATATGTTTATGCCTTGAGTCAGGGCTTATTTGACTCAACCATATCATTTGTGCCCCGAGTTGGGCCTCGTTTGACTCAACCATGTGTTTGCACCTCGAGTTGAGCCTTATTTGACTGACCCATGTGTTTGTGTCTTAAGTGGGGCCTCGTTTGACTTATCCATATCATTTGTGCCTCAAGTTAGGCCTCGTTTGACTCAACTATATAATTTGTGCCTCGAGTCGGGCCTCTTTTGACTCAACCATATCATTTGCGCTTTGAGTCAGGCCTTGTTTGACTCACCGATATAATTTGCGCATCGAGTGGGGCCTCGTTTGACTCACCCATATGTTTACGCCTCAAGTTAAACCTCATTTGATTCACCAATATCATTTGCAACTTGAGTTGAGCCTCGTTTGACTCACCCATATTATTTGCACCTCGAGTTAGGCCTTAGTTGGCTCAACCATATCATTTGCACCTTGATTCGGGTTACATTTGACTCAACCATCTAATTTGGGCCTCGAGTCAGGCCTCATTTGACTCACCCATATGTTTACACCTCAAGTCAAGCCTCGTTTGACTCACCTATATGTTTGTGCCTCGAGTCGTGCCTCTTTGACTCAACCATATCATTTGCGCCTTGAGTTAGGCCTCCTTTGAATCACCCATACATTTGCGCCTCAAGTCGGGCCTCGTTTGACTCACCCATATCATTTGTGCCTCGAGTCGAGCCTCATTTGACTTGTCCTTATTATTTGTGCCTCGAGTCAACCTCATTTGACTTAACCAAATCATTTGTGCCTCAAGTTAGGCCTCGTTTGACTCACCCATGTGTTTGCGCCTTGAGTGGGGTCTCATTTGACTCAGCCATATCATTTGCACCTCGGGTCGGGCCTCTTTTGACTTAACCATATCATTTGCAATTTGTGTTAGGCCTCGTTTGACCCACCGATATCATTTGTGCCTCGGGTCGGGACTCATTTGAATCACCCTTATTGTTTGCATCTCTTTCGGGCCATGTTTGACTTAACCATATCATTTGTGCCTCGATTCAGGCCTCGTTTGACTCACCCACATGTTTACACCTCGAGTCGGGCCTCGTTTGACTAACCCGTATGTTTATGCCTCGAGTCAGGCCTTGTTTGACTCACCCATGTGTTTGCTCCTCAAGTTAAGCCTCGTTCAACTCAACCATATCATCTATGCCTCGAGTTGGGCCTCGTTTGACTCACCCATATGTTTACACCTCGAGTCGGGCCTCGTTTGACTTAACCATATCATTTGTGCCTAGAGTTGGGCCTCGTTTGACTCACACATGTGTTTGTGCCTCGAGTCAGGCTTTGTTTGACTCACCCATATCTTTTGCACCACGAGTGGGGCTTTATTTGACTCAACCATATCATTTACATTTTGAGTCGGGCCTCGTTTGACTCACTATATGTTTATGCCTCAAGTTGGGGCTCATTTGACTTAACCATATCATTTATGCCTCGAGTTGGGCCTCGATTGATTCACCCATGTGTTTGCGTGTCAAGTCAAGCCTTATTTTACTCACCCATATGCTTATACCTTGAGTTGGGCCTCGTTTGACTCACCCATATGTTTGCGCCTCGAGTCTGACCTCGTTTGACTCACCCATATCATTTGTGCCTTGTGTCAGGCCTTGTTTCACTCAACCAAATCATTTGTACCTCGAGTTGGGCCTCGTTTGACTCACCCATGTGTTTATGCCTTGAATTGGGCCTCGTTTCAGTCACCCATATCATTTGTGCCTCGAGTCAGGCCTCATTTGACTCAGCCATATCATTTGCGCCTTGAGTCAGGCCTCTTTTGACTCAACCATATCATTTACACTTTGAGTTAGGCCTTGTTTGAGTCACCCTTATCATTTACACCTTGAGTTAGGCTCGTTTCACTTGCCTATATGTTTATGCTTCGAGTCGAGCCTCATTTGACTCACCGATATCCTTTGTGCCTCGAGTTGAGCCTCATTTGACTCACCCTTATCCTTTGCGCCTTGAGTCGAGCCTCGTTTGACTCAACCATATCATTTGTGCCTTGAGTCGGGCCTCGTTTGACTGACCGTTATCATTTGTGCCCTGAGTCAGGCCTCGTTTGACTCAACCATATCAATTGTGCCTCGAGTCGGGCTTCGTTTGAATGAGCCTTATCATTTGCACCATTAGTCAAGCCTCGTTTGACTCCACCATATCATTTGCTCCTCGAGTCAGGCCTTATTTGACTCACCCATATGTTTACACCTTGAGTCGAGCCTCGTTTAACTCATCCATGTGTTTGCACCTCAAGTCAGGCCTCGTTTAACTCAACCTTATCATCTGCACCTCGAGTCAGGCCTTATTTCACTCACCTATATGTTTGCACCTCAAGTCGGGCTTTGTTTAACTTAACCATATCATTTGTGCATCTAGTTGGGCCTCGTTTGACTCACCCATGTGTTTGTGCCTCGAGTCGGGCCTCGTTTGACTCACCCATATCTTTTGCACCTCGAGTCAGGCCTCATTTGACTCAACCATAACATTTATATTTTGAGTCTTGTTTGACTCACCGATATGTTTATGCCTTTAGTCGGGGCTCATTTGACTCAACCATATCATTTGTGCCCCGAGTTGGGCCTCATTTGACTTAACCATGTGTTTGCGCCTCTAGTTGAGCCTCGTTTGACTGACCCATCTGTTTGTGCCTTGAGTGGGGCCTCGTTTGACTCATCCATATCATTTGTGCCTTGAGTCAGGCCTCGTTTGACTCAGCTATATCATTTGCACCTCGAGTCGGGCATCTTTTGACTCAACCATATCATTTGCCCTTTGAGTCGGGCCTCGTTTGACTCACCGATATCATTTGCGCCACGAGTTGGGCCTCGTTTGACTCACCCATATGTTTACGCCTCGAGTCAAGCCTCGTTTGATCCACCAATATCATTTGCGACTTGAGTTGGGCCTCGTTTGACTCACTCATATCATTTGCGCCTCGAGTTAGGCCTTAGTTGGCTCAACCATATCATTTGCACCTTGATTCGGGTCACGTTTGACTCAACCATATAATTTGGGCCTCGAGTTGGGCCTCGTTTGACTCACCCATATGTTTGCGCCTTGAGTCAGGCATCGTTGGACTCACCTATATGTTTGTGCCTCGAGTCGTGCCTCTTTGACTCAACCATATCATTTGTGCCTTGAGTGGGGCCTCGTTTGACTTAGCCATATCATTTGCACCTCGGGTCGGGCCTCTTTTGACTTAACCATATCATTTACAATTTGAGTCAGGCCTCATTTGACCCACTGATATCATTTGTGCCTTGAGTCGGGAGTCATTTGACTCACCCTTATCGTTTGCATCTCGAGTCGGGCTCGTTTGACTCACCTGTATGTTTAGGCCTCGAGTTAGGGCTCATTTGACTTAACCATATCATTTGTTCCTCGGGTTGGGCCTCGATTGAATCATGCCTGTGTTTGCGCATCGAGTCGAGCCTCATTTTACTCACCCATATGCTTGCACTTCGAGTTGGGCCTCGTTTGACTCACTCATATGTTTGCGTCTCGAGTCCGACCTCGTTGGACTCACCCATATCATTTGCGCCTTGTGTCAGGCCTTGTTTCACTCAACCAAATCATTTGTGCCTCGAGTTGGGCCTCGTTTGACTCACCCATGTGTTTACGCCTTGAATTGGGCCTGGTTTCACTCACCTATATCATTTGTGCTGTGAGTCAGGCCTCATTTGACTCAGCCATATAATTTGCGCCTCGAGTCGGGCCTCTTTTGACTCAACCATATCATTTACGCTTCGAGTTGGGCCTTGTTTGAGTCACCCTTATCATTTGCACCTTGAGTTGGGCCTTGTTTCACTTGCCCATATGTTTTTGCCTCGAGTCGGGCCTCGCTTGATTTGTCCATATGTTTACGCCTTGACTCAGGCCTCGTTTGACTCAACAATACCATTTGTGCCACGAGTTGGGCCTCGTTTGACTCACCCATATCATTTGCACTTCGATTAGGGCCTCAGTTGGCTCAACCATATCATTTATGCCTCGATTCGGCCCTCGTTTGACTCAACCATAACATTTGTATTTTGAGTCTTGTTTGACTCACCGATATGTTTATGCCTTTAGTCGGGGCTCATTTGACTCAACCATATCATTTGTGCCCCGAGTTGGGCCTCATTTTACTCAACCATGTGTTTGCGCCTCTAGTTGAGCCTCGTTTGACTGACCCATCTGTTTGTGCCTTGAGTGGGGGCCTCGTTTGACTCATCCATATCATTTGTGCCTTGAGTCAGGCCTCGTTTGACTCAGCTATATCATTTGCACCTCGAGTCGGGCATCTTTTGACTCAACCATATCATTTGCCCTTTGAGTCGGGTCTCGTTTGACTCACCGATATCATTTGCGCCACGAGTTGGGCCTCGTTTGACTCACCCATATGTTTACGCCTCGAGTCAAGCCTCGTTTGATCCACCAATATCATTTGCGACTTGAGTTGGGCCTCGTTTGA
This sequence comes from Dicorynia guianensis, assembly GCA_037013595.1. Classification (NCBI taxonomy): domain Eukaryota; kingdom Viridiplantae; phylum Streptophyta; class Magnoliopsida; order Fabales; family Fabaceae; genus Dicorynia; species Dicorynia guianensis. Next base: position 16,078,747 of record JASUAB010000013.1, on the reverse strand, counting down.
CTCACCCATATCATTTGCGCCTCGAGTTAGGCCTTAGTTGGCTCAACCATATCATTTGCACCTTGATTCGGGTCACGTTTGACTCAACCATATAATTTAGGCCTCGAGTTGGGCCTTATTTGACTCACCCATATGTTTGCGCCTTGAGTCGGGCATCGTTGGACTCACCTATATGTTTGTGCCTCGAGTCGTGCCTCTTTGACTCAACCATATCATTTGCGCCTTGAGTGGGGCCTCGTTTGACTTAGCCATATCATTTGCACCTCGGGTCAGGCCTCTTTTGACTTAACCATATCATTTACAATTTGAGTCAGGCCTCATTTGACCCACTGATATCATTTGTGCCTCGAGTCGGGAGTCATTTGACTCACCCTTATCGTTTGCATCTCGAGTCGGGCCTCGTTTGACTCACCTATATGTTTAGGCCTCGAGTTAGGGCTCATTTGACTTAACCATATCATTTGTTCCTCGGGTTGGGCCTATTGAATCATGCATGTGTTTGTGCATTGAGTCGAGCCCCATTTTACTCACCCATATGCTTGCACCTCGAGTTGGGCCTCGTTTGACTCAACCATATGTTTGCGTCTCGAGTCCGACCTCGTTTGACTCACCCATATCATTTGCGCCTTGTGTCAGGCCTTGTTTCACTCAACCAAATCATTTGTGCCTCGAGTTGGGCCTCGTTTGACTCACCCATGTGTTTACGCCTTGAATTGGGCCTGGTTTCACTCACCTATATCATTTGTGCCTTGAGTCAGGCCTCATTTGACTCAGCCATATCATTTGCGCCTCGAGTCGAGCCTCTTTTGACTCAACCATATCATTTACGCTTCGAGTCGGGCCTTGTTTGAGTCACCCTTATCATTTGCACCTTGAGTTGGGCCTTGTTTCACTTGCCCAAATGTTTATGCCTCGAGTCGGGCCTCGTTTGATTTGTCCATATGTTTACGCCTCAAGTCAGGCCTCGTTTGACTCAATAATACCATTTGTGCCACGAGTTGGGCCTCGTTTGATGCACCCATATCATTTGCACTTCGACTAGGGCCTCAGTTGGCTCAACCATATCATTTACGCCTCGATTCGGCCCTCGTTTGACTCAACCATATCATTTGCGCCTCGAGTTAGGCCTTAGTTGGCTCAACCATATCATTTGCACCTTGATTCAGGTCACGTTTGACTCAACCATATAATTTGGGCCTCGAGTTGGGCCTCGTTTGACTCACCCATATGTTTGCGCCTCGAGTCGGTCTTTGTTGGACTCACCTATATGTTTGTGCCTCGAGTTGTGCCTCTTTGACTCAACCATATCATTTGCGCCTTGAGTGGGGCCTCGTTTGACTTAGCCATATCATTTGCACCTCGGGTCGGGCCTCTTTTGACTTAACCATATCATTTGCAATTTGAGTCAGGCCTCGTTTGACCCACTGATATCATTTGTGCCTCAAGTCAGGACTCATTTGACTCACCCTTATCATTTGCATCTCAAGTCGGGCCTCGTTTGACTCACCCGCATGTTTATGCCTCGAGTTAGGGCTCAATTGACTTAACCATATCATTTGTTCCTCGGGTTGGGCCACGATTGAATCACGCATGTGTTTGCGCATCGAGTCGATCCTCATTTTACTCACCCATATGCTTGCACCTCGAGTTAGGCCTCGTTTGACTCACCCATATGTTTGCGTCTCGAGTCCGACCTCGTTTGACTCACCCATATCATTTGCGCCTTGTGTCAGGCCTTGTTTCACTCAACCAAATCATTTGTGCCTCGAGTTGGGCCCCGTTTGACTCACCCATGTGTTTACGCCTTGAATTGGGCCTGGTTTCACTCACCCATATCATTTGTGCCTTGAGTCAGGCCTCATTTGACTCAGCCATATCATTTGCGCCTCGAGTCGGGCCTCTTTTGACTCAACCATATCATTTACGCTTCGAGTCGGGCCTTGTTTGAGTCACCCTTATCATTTGCACCTTGAGTTGGGCCTTGTTTCACTTGCCCATATGTTTATGCCTCGAGTCGTGCCTCGTTTGATTTGTCCATATGTTTACGCCTCAAGTCAGGCCTCGTTTGACTCAACAATACCATTTGTGCCACGAGTTGGGCCTCGTTTGACGCACCCATATCATTTGCACTTCAACTAGGGCCTCAGTTGGCTCAACCATATCATTTACACCTCGATTCGGCCCTCGTTTGACTCAACCATATCATTTGCGCCTCGAGTTAGGCCTTAGATGGCTCAACCATATCATTTGCACCTTGATTCGGGTCACGTTTGACTCAACCATATAATTTGGGCCTCGAGTTGGGCCTCGTTTGACTCACCCATATGTTTACGCCTCGAGTCGGTCCTTGTTGGACTCACCTATATGTTTGTGCCTCGAGTTGTGCCTCTTTGACTCAACCATATCATTTGCGCCTTGAGTGGGGCCTCGTTTGACTTAGCCATATCATTTACACCTCGGGTCGGGCCTCTTTTGACTTAACCATATCATTTGCAATTTGAGTCAGGCCTCATTTGACCCACTGATATCATTTGTGCCTCGAGTCGGGAGTCATTTGACTCACCCTTATCGTTTGCATCTCAAGTCGGGCCTCGTTTGACTCACCCGCATGTTTACGCCTCGAGTTAGGGCTCATTTGACTTAACCATATCATTTGTTCCTCGGGTTGGGCCACGATTGAATCACGCATGTGTTTGCGCATCGAGTCGAGCCTCATTTTACTCACCCATATGCTTGCACCTCGAGTTAGGCCTCGTTTGACTCACCCATATGTTTGCGTCTCGAGTCCGACCTCGTTTGACTCACCCATATGTTTGCGTCTCGAGTCCGACCTCGTTTGACTCACCCATATCATTTGCGCCTTGTGTCAGGCCTTGTTTCACTCAACCAAATCATTTGTGCCTCGAGTTGGGCCTCGTTTGACTCACCCATGTGTTTATGCCTTGAATTAGGCCTCGTTTCACTCACCCATATCATTTGTGCCTCGAGTTAGGCCTCATTTGACTTAGCCATATCATTTGTGCCTCGAGTCGGGCCTCTTTTGACTCAACCATATCATTTATGCTTCGAGTCGGGCCTTGTTTGAGTCACGCTTATCATTTGCACCTTGAGTTGGGCCTCGTTTCACTTGCCCATATGTTTATGCCTCAAGTCGGGCCTCGTTTGATTCGTCCATATGTTTACGCCTCGAGTCAGGCCTCGTTTGACTCAACAATACCATTTGTGCCTCGAGTTGGGTCTCGTTTGACACACCCATATCATTTGCACCTTGACTAGGGCCTCAGTTGGCTCAACCATATCATTTATGCCTCGATTCGGCCCTCGTTTAACTCAACCATATCATTTGCGTCTCGAGTCGGGCCTCATTTGACTCACCCATATGTTTGCGCCTCGAGTCAGGCCTCATTTGACTCACCTGTATGTTTGTGCTTCAAGTCGTGCCTCGTTTGACACAACCATATCATTTGCGCCTCAAGTTAGGCCTCGTTTAAATCGCCCATGCGTTTGCGCCTCGAGTCGTGCTTCATTTGACTCAACCATATCATTTGCACCTCGAGTCAGGCCTCGTTTGACTTACCTATATGTTTGTGCCTCGAGTCATGCCTCGTTTGAGTCAACCATATCATTTATGCCTCGAGTTGGGCCTTGTTTGACTCACCCATGTGTTTGTGCCACAAGTCGGGCCTCGTTTCACTCACCCATATCATTTGTGCCTTAAGTCGGGCCTCGTTTGACTCACCCTTATTATTTGTGCCTCGAGTCAAGCCTCATTTGACTTAATCAAATCATTTGCACCTTGAGTTAGGCCTCGTTTGACTCACTCATGTCTTTGCGCCTTTAGTGGGGCCTCGTTGGACTCAACCATATCATTTGCGCCTCGGGTTCAACCTCTTTTGACTCAACCATATAATTGGCGCTTCGAGTCGAGCCTCATTTGACTCACTGATATCCTTTGCGCCTCGAGTCGGGCCTCATTTGACTCACCCTTATCCTTTGCGCCTTGAGTCGAGCCTCGTTTGACTCAACCATATCATTTGCACCTTGAGTCGGGCCTCGTTTGACTGACCATTATCATTTACGCCCTGAGTCGGGCCTCGTTTGACTCAACCATATCAATTGTGCCTCGAGTCGGGCTTTGTTTGAATGAGCCTTATCATTTGCACCATCAGTCAGGCCTCGTTTGACTCCACCATATCATTTGCGCCTCAAGTCAGGCCTCATTTGACTCACCCACATGTTTATGCCTCGAGTCGGGCCTCGTTTGACTCACCCATATGTTTACGCCTCGAGTCGGGCCTCGTTTGACTCACTCATGTATTTGCACCTCAAGTTAGGCCTCATTTAACTTAACCTTATCATCTGCGCCTTGAGGCGGGCCTCGTTTGACTCAACCATATGTTTGCGCCTCAAGTCGGGCCTCGTTTGACTTAACCATATCATTTGTCCTCTAGTTGGGCCTCGTTTGACTCACCCATGTGTTTGTGCCTCGAATCGGGCCTCGTTTGACTCACCCATATCTTTTGCACCTCGAGTCGGGCCTCGTTTGACTTAACCATAACATTTGTATTTTGAGTCTCGTTTGACTCACCGATATGTTTATGCCTTGAGTCGGGGCTCATTTGACTCAACCATATCATTTGTTCCCCGAGTTGGGCCTCGTTTGACTCAACCATATATTTACGCCTCGAGTTGAGCCTCATTTAACTCACTCATATGTTTGCGCCTCGAGTTAAGCCTCGTTTGACTCACCCATATCATTTGCACCTCGTATCGGGCCTTGTTTTACTCAACCAAATCATTTGTGCCTTGAGTGGGGCCTTGTTTGATCATCCATATCATTTGTGCCTCGAGTCAGGCCTCGTTTGACTCAGATATATCATTTGCGCCTTGAGTCGGGCCTCTTTTGACTCAACCATGTCATTTGCACTTCGAGTCGGGCCTCGTTTGACTCAACCTTATCATTTGCACCTTGAGTTGGCCTCATTTGACTCACCCATATGTTTACGCCTCGAGTTGAGCCTCGTTTGATTCACCCATATGTTTACGCCTCAAGTCAGGCCTCATTTGACTCACCCATATCTTTTGCCCCTTGAGTCGGGCCTTGTTTGACTCAACCAAATCATTTGTACCTCGAGTTGGACCTCATTTGACTCACCCATGTCTTTGCGCCTTGAGTGGGGCCTCATTTGACTCAGCCATATCATTTGCGCCTTGGGTTGGGCCTCTTTTGACTCAACCATATCATTTGTGCTTTGAGTCAAGCCTCGTTTGACTCACCGATATCATTTGCGCCTCGAGTTGGGCCTCATTTGACTCACCCTTGTTGACACGCGATGCGGAGTGGCAATCCTGAAGCAAGTAAAAAATAAATTTAGGTGAGGTTTTAGAAAATGATATAAAAAAATGGAGTTGCCACCGACTTAGATTGAAATGGTGAAGTCGGACACCGAATAGTATGGCCTACATTATAGAGAAATGGATTCGGGGGTTGGTTACATGTAGGGAAGGTATTAGCACCCTACAATGCCCTTTCAGTACCACGTTGGTGTTTGATGCTTTTGATTTCAAAACTATGCTTTGCCTTTTGTTAAATAAATTAATTTTCGCATGTGATTGTGATTTAAGATTATTTGTAAATGCCGCAATAGAGTCATGCTAGTTGACTGGCTAAACTCATGATATAATTTCTCTTGAGATAGTTATATAGCGGCCAGTTAACTGACAACCATATTTATCTATCGTCAGGAGTTTATTTTTAATGCATTAATAAAACCATGCCAGTTAACTGATTAGGTTTGCAACATGATTTTCCTCAGGATAATTCAATAGTGGCTAGTTGATTAACAACTATATTTATCCATCATTGAGAGCTTCTTTTTAATGCATCAATAGAATCATGCCAGTTGACTGACTAGATTCGTAATATGATTTCCCTCAGGATAGTTCAATAGCGGCCAGTTGACTGACAACTATATTTATCCATTGTTGGGAGCTTCTTTTTAATGCATCAATAGAATCATGCTAGTTGACTAATTAGATTCGTAATGTGATTTCCCTCAGGATAGTTCAATAGCGGCCAGTTGACTGACAACTATATTTATCCATCGTTGGGAGTTTCTTTCTAACCAAGATAGTGGATCAAAATAGTTGGAAAAATTATAACTAAATAGAACATTGTAAAGTGGTTAGAGCAAAGCCACAACTATTCATAACTCCAAATAATCAATACTTCAATACTTACTTGTAGAAAAAGTATAAGCAAAGTTATAATAGCATACAATTATTCAAAAAAATAATATGTCTAACAATGGGAGAACATAAAGAAATAAGTGAAACCTGTGTTTAGAGTGCTTGAATGGCCTAACAAGGGCCGGAAATATGATCTTCAAGATATGAATGAGGATGACTTCCAAAGGAAAAGTTGAACTTCTCAAAATCAGTGTGATGAGCTTGTTCAAGGGAAACTAGAAGAATCAAAGGGGATTTAAATTTTTTCTCTCTAACCCCTTTCCTTACTCCTATCTTCCTCTTTTTCTCTCTTCTTCTCCTCTCCCTCTCTTCTCCTCTTCTTCCACACTTTCTCCTCTTGCTCTCTAAGTGTTTTGGTTTTGTTGTGTGTCTAAGAGAGATTGATATGGGCTATTTATAGTAGTTAATTGTAGGTTTTTTCTTTTTTTTTATTTTTAATTTTCATCTTCCTACCTAATCTTTATTAACTTTATTCATCATCTTTCTCTTCTTTCAACATTTTCTTCTCTTTTTTCAACAATTTCTTCTCTTCTTTCATCATTTTCCAACTTTGTTCAACATTTTCTTCTCTTCTTTCAACAATTTCTCCTCTTCTTCATTATTTTCCTACTTCATTCAACATTTTCTTCTCTTCTTTCAACAATTTCTCCTCATGGCCAACACCCCTTTTCACTCTTTCTACCTTCACCCACCTTCTTTGATTTGCTTCTCTTCAATTCACACTTCTTTTTTCTTTTGTTCTCTTTTTTTCCATTTTTTCCATTTTTTCTAATTTTTTAATTTTTAATTTTTTTTAATTTTTAACAATTTTTATTATTATTCACATTTGGGACCCAAAAATATCTTTAAATTTTTTATTTTCGCTCAATTAATTTCTAGAAAAAAAAATAAATTCAAGTAGGATAATTTTAGAACTTATGCATGGGTCCACTTTAATTTTTAAGGTCCGGACAAAATTAGGTGTCTACAAATTGCCCCCCTTTGCTAATCTTTTAGGGACTAAAAGATGGGCAAAGGTTGAGAGACACTCTTTTGTCCGGATGCGAAGGGTTACCGTCCACCCAATGGGGACACTGAAGGGTACTAAATCCAACTTTGGGGATACCTAAGAGTAACTTTAAATTTAAAAGCAACCTGAGGTAACCCATCTCATGATGAACTTGGGATAACTCATCCCAAGTTTGAAATAATCACCTAGAGAAACTCGTTCCAGGATTTAAAAACAACCTGAGATAACTCGTCTCAGGATGAACTTGGGATAACTCGTCCAAGTTTGAAACAATTACCTGGAGAAACTTGTTCCAGGATTTTAAGGGTTATGATCCACCCAATGGGGATACCTAAGAGTGACTTAGGATTTAAAACATACTAGAGGTAACTCGTCCCAAATTTGAAACAATTACTTGGAGAAACTCGTTCCAGGATTTAAAAACAACCTGAGGTAACTCGTCTCAGGATGAACTTGGGGTAACTCGTCCCAAGTTTGAAACAATTACCTAGAGAAACTCGTTCCAAGATTTTAAGGGTTATGATCCACCCAATGGGGATACCTAAAAGTGACTTAGGATTTAAAACATACCTGAGATAACTCATCTCAAGATAAACTTGGGGTAACTCATCCCAAGTTTTGAATTTCCTAGAGAAACCCATTCCAGGATTTGAAACAAAATAACCTGAGGTAACTCGTCTCAGGATTTAAAGAAAAGAAGCTTGGGGTAACCCATCCCAAGATAAACTTGGGGTAACTCATCCCAAATTTGAAACAATTACCTGGAGAAACTCGTTCTAGGATTTAAAAACTACCTGAGGTAACTCATCTCAAGATGAACTTGGGGTAACTCGTCCCAAGTTTGAAACAATTACCTAGAGAAACTTGTTCCAGGATTTTAAGGGTTATGATCCACCCAATGGGGATACCTAAGAGCGACTTAGGATTTAAAACATACCTGAGATAACTCATCTCAGGATGAACTTGGGGTAACTCATCCCAAGTTTTGAATTACCTGGAGAAACCCGTTTCATGATTTGAAACAAAATAACCTGAGGTAACTCGTCTCAGGATTTAAAGAAAAGAAGCTTGGGGTAACCCGTCCCAAGTTACAATATCTTGGAAAATCATGTTCCAAGATTTGAAGGGTTTTAATCCACCCAGTGGGAACACCTAAGAGTGACTTATGATTTGAATGGTTATCATCCACCCAGTGAGGATACCTAAGAGCGACTTAGGATTTGAAACAAAATGACTTGAGGTAATCCATCTCAGGATTTAAAGAAATAAATCTAGGGTAATATGTCCCAAGTTTTGAATTACTTGGAGAAACACATTCTAGGATTTGAAACAAAATAACCTAAGGTAACCCGTCTCAAGATTTGAAGAAAAGAACTTGGGGTAACCCATCCCAAGTTTTGAATTACCTGGAGAAAATCATTCCAAGATTTGAAACAAAATAACCTGAGGTAACCCATCTCAGGATTTCAAGAAAAGAACTTGGGGTAACCAGTCCCAAGTTTTGAATTACCTAGAGAAACCCGTTCCAAGATTTGAAACAAAATAACTTGAGGTAACTTGTCTCAGGATTTAAAGAAAAGAACTTGGGGTAACCCGTCCCAAGTTTTGAATTAAACGACATTGTTTGAAATGTGAATGTGGTTAACACATGAAAGGTTTATCTTGAAAATGATATGCTTGATCTACAGACTTATTTGCAAACTTATTTGGTATGCGAAAGGCTTGACCTAAAATAGCATGCTTGACATGCAAACACACTTAACATTTGATAAGCTGGACTTAAAATGGCATGGTTGTCATGCAAATGTGCTTGATATGTGAAAGGCTTGACCTTAAAAGGCATGCTTGACTTGAAATACTTGAGCATGAAAACACATTTATCATGTGAAAGGCTTAAATGACATGCTTGATATAAAAGGCTTGATCTGAAGATGACATGCAAAAGTTTTGATCTAAAATGGTATGGTTGTGATGAACACATGCTTAACATGCAAAATTAATATAGATGCCAAAATCACAATGCAAATGGTGAGTGATATGTGTGTGTGTGTGTGTGTTTTTTTTTTTTTTCTTTTCATAAATCATGAGTGAATTAGAATGTCAGACTCTATAGAAGTATACCTTTTGGTATTGGTATTTGGTAACTCTCCCCGACTCTTTTATAAACTCGAGACTCTTTTTCTCTTTTAAGAAGCCTTTTCTATAGATCCTCATCCTCACTCTCTGTTATTTCAGGGATATTTTGGATTTGGGGTCATTCTCTCAATTCTTGCCCCGATTCAAATTTGGTAATCTCCAAACAATGGAAGATTTTTTTACTCTAGGTTTGCTTTCCTAACAACTACCCCCAGTTTGTACTTTTGAACATTTTTCAAATTCTAGGTTCACTCTCGGTTATTGCCCCTAGTTTGCTTTGATTACCTTTGAGCAAAGAAATGATGAAAAGTTTTTCTTAGTTCATCATTTCCTTTTTAAGAACATGCCAAAAAGGAATCCATATATTGGATGAAGACTACTCAATTCTCTGGAATCAAGACTTCTTTGTTGAGCATCTCCCTCATTAGGAAACTTTCGAGTGTTTGTGCTCTCATACAAGTGTTTGTCCCCTTGACAAGTGTTTGCACTCAAGTATTTGCCCTCTTGACAAGTGTTTGCACTCATAAGTATCCCATAAGCGTGTGTTCATGTCCCTTTCCGCATTTGTCATCTTACCACATTAACCAGAATCACTAGGTCTTTATAATATAAGGCTTCGGTAATGGCTTAGAAAGAAATGGATATGGGTTTAGCAAACAAGGAGAGCACAAGATTGAGCACATAAAGCCTTGTATTTCCCTTTTCATCTTTAACAACTTAGGAATCTTACTAGACATGGGAGGAACTAACTTTCTTTTGGCCATCTTTCATTTTCTCTATTTTTGGGCTTGCTCTTTTCTTTTCCAATTTCCCAAATTCTTCTTTTTTTTATTTCCCATGATTCCCTTTTGTTCCTGCCTTTTCATAATTAAGGCCCCGACGAATTAGAAAAGATTCTTGAGTTATTCCTAATAGCATTCTTTCTCTGCTAATTACTTTGGTGCTTCTTTGACTCTCCTTTTGGGTAAGGATCATGTTCTTCCTGGTTGAGAGGTTAAGGTAAATGAGGGTTGAAAGATGGATATTTGATGGTGGCCTTGCCATCCTTTAGGACTCAAATGGGTGACTACGGATATTTTGCTTTAAGGTTTGGCTTAAAAGGCTCAAACGATCCAAAGACAACCTAGATCACTTCTCTAGTTAATGTGGTGTCTAACAAATTATTTCAAGGGACATTCAAACAAGTTCTAGGAACCTTACTTTCTCACAGCATTCTCATGAGTTACAAGACATCACTCTCTCACCACCGCTTATGATCTAAGATACTCTATCATCCAAGAGAATTGAGTATTTTGTCAGGCAATCCAATTTCATCATTGGCAAATATGGATTTGGTTAGGATGAACTTAAGATATCCGATCACCAATTAATTGCTCTTAGGCATCAAAACGTGAAAAAAGTATCACAACCCTGATTGCCCCTAGTGTTGGTTCATTCTGGTGGTGATAACCCTCCTTAAGTGTCTGCTATTCATCAATCACTAACATAAAAAGGGAAGGAATGACATACAATACATTCATCATGCAAGATGTCTTATTGAATTCAAAAGGGCATCCCCATACAGTCTACCAAGGCCTTGGACAGGGCTATTAAAAGATGCAATAACACTACACAAAAGACATGCGTAAAGAGAAATGCAACATTTTCTTTTGAAACAGAAGACGCCTATGATGTTCCTAATGAGTTGTGTATGGGATGCGTATCAAGAGTTAAGAACAACTCTTTACTCTGCCGTAAGACTCCATGAAAGACATGCACAATAAAGAAAAACAACACACTTTTTTTTGTTTTTTGGATACACGAGAATGCATATGATGCTTCTAGTAAGATACACATAGGATGCGTATCAAGAGTTAAGAATAACTCTTTACTCTGCCATCCATCACACACTTCAATCTCGATAACTTTGCTTAGCCACTCTTCTACTCGAACCATCCTTCCTAGACTTGTACATTATCCCAATAACACAAAAATAACAAAAAGTAAAGCCATGATAAGTTACAATCGAAGCATGGTATCTATTTTACGCTTCCTGCTACCATTGGGAGGCTGTTCGTCCACTTGTTTCATCAATGAGTAAGGTTGAAATACATAGGCTTGCAGTCGATCAATCAATTGATCGATGTCTGAACCAAATATTATGGCACGGCAGGCCTCCAGAGATATAAAGCATTGTTCCATAGCGGAATCTATAAAAGATAACAAGCCATCGTAAAAGCCATTAACATTTAATAATCCTAATGGCCTTTTTTGATAGTTAAATTTGATCCAGAATAATACACTAGAAATTCCTTCTAGAGTTTCTAGACCACTAGGTAATGCGATAAAGGCTTCAGCATTGCAAAACATGTGCCCGAAGCGTTCATGCATAGATGAAACCTTTAACTCAATACCAAAGGTGTAGTCACTGACTCTTTTGTCGGCCAACCCTTTTATAAGGATGCCTAAGACATGGCTCCTTCCTATAAATGTAGTTGCAGCTGCACATCCTCTTATCCCATGGATGCCTCCACCATACACCAGGTTTATTTTTCTAGTAGCTAAAACCCTACCAAGTTCATTGGCTACCTTTATAAACTCATTATCCTTCCCTAGAATGGAAGCACCAAAGACACAGATAGATTTGAATCTACGTGCCGATGATGTTTCTCCTTCTTTTTCTACCCCAGCCATGCATGGATGATCCAATGTGAAGGTGTATTTGTAGGGGAGAAATGAACAATAGAAAATAGTCAGGTACAATAATTTCAGACAATGACAATAATTTCAGACAATGACAATAAGAAAGTCCAAAAGACAAGACACACATGCATATACGATAGTCCTCCGGCAAAGAAAAGTCGTAAAGCTACCAATAATGAACAGGCAACTAGCTGGCTTTCTTAAAGTTTGTGTGCAGAGTCAAAAAGTGAACAGCGAAACTAATAAATGCATAGGCAATTGTCAAAAAGAAAGGACAATTACACCGATATTATCAAAATCATACAGGCAAAGTCAGAAAGCAAACAGTAAATATGACAGATGTGCCAGCAATTAAGAAGGAGAAAAGACAACCACATCAACATTGTCAAAATTATGCATGCAAAGTCAGAATATAAATAGTGTACCAATAATTAACAAGGAAGAAAAACTACTAACAACAACTGTACTAATCGAAACCATGCATACACAATTGGAAAGCAAATAATGAAAATGATGAATTCACCGATGATACACAATGATCTAATGCCACATCCATTAACCAATGCCATTAAAGATTTCCTTTCTAATCTACTAGCAAGCAAGGTCTTTTAACATCAGATTTCCTTGACAAAATACTCCTTTTCTTTGTAGAATATGTCCACTAAGGCAAGGAACAAAATAAAGATGTTCATTAAGATGCGTCTCAAGAGTCTATTGGATATTATCCAAAGATTCTTTACTCAGTCCATCCTTAATGAATTTGATTTTGTCTTCCTACCTAGGAACATCACTCCTCCATCCTTATAGCACACTATTCATGGATCAGGATTGCTATCAAATTTCCTTACAAACTGATAAACAGGGTCATTTAGTGTTAGCTTCTCAAGACAGTGGTGCTCCTTTTCCTTGTGGAATTTGTCCGCTAAAGCGAGAAGAATACCATGAACATGTCCACTAGGATGTGTCTCAAGACTCTGAAGGATATTATCCAATGACTCTTTACTCAGTCCATCCTTTATGAACTGGATTTTGTCTTCTCAATTCACAGACACCATTCCTTTGCCCCTGCATCGTGTATTACAGTCCATCTTGCACACTTATAACAAACCTCCATCCTTTTAGTTCTTCTTTTCTTAGCACAAGAGCTTTTTCCCATTCCTGGTAAATGTTTCACGAATGAATCTTGAAACTCACCTGCTAGGCATACCTTGGCTTCAATGATCCAATGCACATCTTCAGGGAGTCCTAGACGTGTGAGTGTCTTCATTCTTTCAAGTCGGCACTTATACATCTTCCAAAGTACATCTTGGGGAAGAGAAGGAAATCTGATTCTAAGCTTTGCATGATTTTCCTCCATTTCTGGCTTTCTGGTAAGGTGAGGGTTAGGACACTCGAAAAATACTCTTCCAAAGTCTTTAGAGAGTCTCTCTGTGTTTAGTCATAAAATGATAGCAAGGTCGGTGATGAACCGGAACTTAAACATGAACAGTAAAACATCAAGAAAGAAAAAAAAAAACTAGGCACCTTCAGACAACTGGGCCTCTGGTTGCCCAAAAGCGTAGATAGGCCTCATGTTACCCTTTGGACCAAAAACCAAATATTTTTTTTTTGGGACAAAGCATGCTTAATGCTGCATGTATGATGACATGATTGTCATCAACCCTCGAGAATGCATGTTTAAAATGCTAGTGCATTTGATGCAAAAAAAGTAAAAGAGATTCAAGTAACTTCAAGTCCGCAATCTCAACCATAGACTCATGAGTGTTCCTGGATCAAACTCAGATGACTCAAGATTTGTTAATCTTAAGATTTGAAACCAAACCAAATTAAGAATCATCCCTTACGTTCTCTGATCTTTTAGGCTCATCATACATTCTTGCAGCATTTCATGTTCAAGAGAGCTTCTTTCCTAAAAACTTCAATCAAACTAGCAAATTGCTTCAACTTTAAAGGAACATGTAATTTAGAAGCACCCTTTGATTTTCGTGTTTATCATGTCTTAAACGCGTGACTAACAATATCATGCAAGTGATTATAAAAGAACTGTCATTGTATTGATAACTGAAATGGAAAATTCATATCCCTTAAAGGGTTTTGACAAGCCAATGGCAAAAGGTTTGGTACAAAATACAATAGGTGTGGGAAAACAAAAGGTAAGATACTCTCTTTTTTTTTTGGTTTTTGTTTTTTTTTTTTGAAGACAAATCTTGAACATAGCTGCACTTAATCTCAACCCTTAATTTTTTTGTGCCAATCCTTAAGCATAATATTTCTTCACGGCATCTGCATTTACAGGATTTGGTAATTCATCACCATCCATGTTAGCTAAGATCAAAGCACCTCTTGAAAATGCCATTTTCACCACATGAGGCCCTTCATAGTTTGGGGACCATTTGCCACGGTTGTCTTTTGTGATTGGCAGATATTTCTTAACACCAGATCTCCTTCACGAAATTGTCTTGGGTGGACTTTCTTGTTATGGGCTCTTATCATCCTTTTTTGATAGAGTTGCCCATGAGATAAAGCTGCTAGCCTCTTTCCCTCAATCAGGTTTAATTACTCGTACCACATTTGAACCCATTCTGCTTCATCAAGTTGGGTTTCCATTAATACTCTTAGAGAAGGTATCTCCACTTCAAATGGGAGAACTGCCTCCATTCCGTATACTAGGGAAAATGGGGTTGCCCCAGTTGAAGTCCTTATAGATGTGCAATACCCATGCAGAGCAAAGGGTAGTAGGTCATGCCAATCTCTATAAGTGAAAGTCATCTTTTCTATAATCTTCTTGATATTTTTATTCGCTGCTTCTACTGCACCATTCATTTTTAGGCGATATGGGGTCAAATTGTGATGAATTATCTTGAACTTCTCACACAATTCTTTCATCATCTTACTGTTGAGATTGCGGGCATTATTAGTGATGATTCTTTCTGGAAGACCGTATCTGCATATGATCTCCCTTTTAAGGAATCTTAAACCACATTCTTTGTCACACTGCTATAGGAAGTAGCTTTTACCCACTTTGTGAAATAATCAATCGCTATTAAGTTGAAACAATGACCATTAGAGGCCTTAGGTTGAATTGGCCTAATCACATCCATACCCCACATTGCAAATGGCCATGGTGAAGTTAATACATTAAGTGCTGAAGGAGGTGTATGAATCTTGTCAGCATAAATCTGACACTTATGGCATTTTCTGACATAGTTGATGCAATCACACTCCATCATGGGCCAATAATATCCTGCTCGCAAGACCTTTCGGGCCATTGCATGACCATTGATGTGAGTGCCGCACACTCCATCGTGAACTTCTTGTATCAACCTTCATGCTTCTTTGGCTTCTACACATCTTAAGAGTATGGTATCTTGATTTCTTTTGTACAAAACATCACCACTAAGAAAGAAACCCATGGCCAATCTCCATAGAGTTCTCTTATCATTCTCTAATGCCCAGTAGTATATTCCCTGGTTTTAATAAATTGTAAGATATCTTCATACCATGGCTTTTCATTTGGCTCCCCCTCCACAAAAGAACAATAAGCTGGAGAATTATGTTTCCTTATTTTAAACATTGGGAGTTCATTCTCATTCACAACTGGATACATAGCAGAGAGTGTGGCCAAGGCATCAGCCATTTGATTTTCTTCTCGAGAAACATGGTTAAAGGTGATTTCCTCAAATTGTTCCACCAACTTACAAATATGCCTTTGGTAAGGGATCAGCTTCTGGTCCCTGGTCTCTCACTCACCTCTTAATTCGTGGATAACCAATGCAGAGTCTCTGAATACATCCAAAAGTGTAATTCGATAGTTTAAGGCTGTTTCTATCCCCAAAGCACAAGCCTCATATTCGGCTATATTGTTAGTGCATTCGAAGCACAACTTTGCAGTCGCAGGGTAATGCTTTCTTTTAGGGGATATCAAAATAGCTCCAATCCCATGTCCCATTGCATTGGAGGACCCATCGAACCTCATTGACCACCTTCCGTTCTCAAGCAACTCATCCTTAATTTCAAGCATCATGATATTTTCACCTGGAAATTCAAACTGAACTGGTTCATAGTTTGGGATCGGATTTTCTGCTAGGTGCTCAGCAATCACACTCCCTTTTATTGCCTTTTGAGGTACTTATTGTATATCGTATTCTGATAACAGCATGTGCCATCGCGCAATTCTTCCAGTCAATGCAGGCTTCTCAAATATGTACTTGATTGGATCCATTTTTGAGATCAACCAAGTTGTGTGGCGCAGCATATATGGTCAAAGTCGGTGTGCTGCCATGCTAAGGCACAACAAGTTTTCTCTAATATTGTGTATTTTGGCTCGTAATCCATAAACTTTTTGCTCAAGTAATAGATCACCTACTCTTTCTTCCCTGTTTCATCATATTGCCCCAGCATACAGCCCATTGATTCTTCATACACGGTGAGGTACATGAGCAAAGGTTTCCCAAGTACTGGTGGAACCAGGATTGGTGGGCTTTGAAGAAATCATTTGATTTTATCAAATGCCTCTTGACATTCATCATTCCAACCTGCATCTTAATTCTTCCTCAAGAGCTTGAAGATTGGCTCACGTGTAGGCGTTAGCTGAGATATGAATCTAGCAATGTAGTTTAGTCTCCCTAAGAAACCCCGCACCTCCTTTTCCGTCTCAAGGGTAGGCATATTAATGATGGCCTTAACTTTATCTGGATCCACTTTAATTCCTTTCTCACTCACCATGTATCCTAGCAATTTTCCCGATCTCACTCCGAAAGTACACTTTGCTGGGTTTAGTTTGAGCTGATATTTCCTTAATCGATCAAGGAGCTTTCTAAGGTGTATAAATGTTCAGCCTCTGATTTTGATTTTGCAATGATGTCATCAACATATACTTCTATTTCCTTATGCATCATGTCATGGAAAAGAGTCACCATGGCCCTTTGATATGTTGCCCCTGCATTTTTTAAACCAAAAGACATCACCTTGTAACGAAAGGTCCCCCATAGTGTAATGAAGGTTGTCTTATCTCTGTCTTCAGGAGCCAATTTAATTTGATTATAACCTGAAAACCCATCCATGAATGAAAAGATAGAGAATCCTGCAGCATTGTCAACAAGTACATCAATGTGTGGAAGTGGAAAATCATCCTTTGGACTTGCTTTGTTTAAGTCCCGATAATCCACGCATGCCCTAATTTTTCCATCTTTCTTTGGTACAGGCACAACATTAGCCACCCAATCAGGATATTTTGCTACTTCAATGAAACCAGCATCTAAGAGCTTTTGGACTTCATCTTTGATTTTTAACAAGATATCTAGCTTCATTCTTCGCAGCTTCTATTTTTCCAGCCTAAATCCTGGCTTTATAGGCAAGCAATGAACCACTATGTCTGTTTTTAGTCCTAGCATGTCTTGGTATGACCAAGCAAATACATCTTTATATTCTTGCAACAATTGGATCATTAATTACTTTTCTTTCATGGCCAACCTTGCTCCGATCGTTATTTCTTTCTTATCCTCTTCAGTTCCTAAATTGATCACTTCAATGGGTTCCTCATGAGGTTTGATCCCTTTATCCTCTTGTTCAACTAACCTCTGTAGCTCAGGTGACACTTCCTCATCATCTTCCTATTCCTCATCGCCCTCAGCACAAGTGATTTGACATCCAAGATTAAGACTTGGAAGATCAGTGCAGTTAATTTCAATATTATCTCTGTTATTTAACCTGGATTATTGGGTTTAAGTTATTTATGATATGTATAACACATGAAAAAGCATAAAACCATAAAAACTCTATTTTGGGAAATCAAATGCATTTTGATTGAAAATCACTTGTAAAAGACAAGACAAACAGGTTTATTTATACAACTCCAATCTAAACCATAGATAGAGTACTATAAATTACATGTCTTGCAAGTTGTGAATGATTGGAATTTCCTTGATTATCCAACTGCTTGCTTTAAACTTAGCATGGCTCAGCTTAACCACTTCCTTCTCCTTTCCAAAAGTGGAACCTTCTTCTATGATTGCAATTTGATTAGGAGTCCAAAGACCGGTGCTTACAAAAGTTTCATGAAGAGGTTTGATTATTGGCCTATTAGCTCCCATCATTCGGCCATTTAGGCGGGCCATCCTCCTTTCTTTCAAGATTTGAGCCATCCAAACCCTATCAATTCTTGTGGGCTTGAAACCCAACCCAAATGTGTCTTCTTTCTTTAGAAACTCTAGCAATTCCTTTATTCCTTGCCCTTTGTTCCCCAATCCCTTCTTAGGATCAAAATCGTTCCTCTTTAATACTTTTGTGGTCATCAGTGCAGCTCTAGAATATTGTGGAGTTGGTATGGGTCTTCCTACTCTGGCATACACCACATTAATAATTTCAAAAGATTAGAAGGAGCTCCCTATATCAGTTTTAGCTGATATGTACAGTGTTGAAGATAGGCTGGAAATCAATAGGTCTTCTTCTACAGACACCTCAACCAACTTGCCATCATGTATGAATTTGACCTTTTGATGCAAAGTAGACAGTATTGCCCCAGTAGTGTGGATCCATGGTCTCCCTAAAAGGCAACTATAGGCCAGACTTATCTTCATAACATGGAAAGGGATGGTGAAGGTACAAGGCCCAATTTGTATTGGTAACTCAATTTTCCCAATTACTTCACTTTTTGTTCCATCAAATGCCCTTACAATAGTAGTGCTGGGTCTCACTTGAGAACCATCAAATGGCAAGTCTCTCAATGTTGACTTTGGCAAGACATTCAAGGATGACCCATTGTCAATCATAACATTCGCCAAGTCTTGCCCCTTGCACTTCACAAAAATATGTAGGGCTTTGTTATGTCCTCGCCCTTCAGCCGGAAACTCTTCCTCAGAAAATGACAGGAAATTATGAGCCATGATATTTCCTACTACAATGTCAAATGCCTCTGTAGTTATGTCTTTATCCACATAGGCTTCATTAAGGATCTTTGTTAATGCCTGCCTATGTGGCTCAGAGTGCATGAATAAAGAGAGTAGTGAAATCTTTGCAGGAGTTTCTTTCAGTTGCTCAATTACTATATACTCACTCTAGCGAATAAGTTTGAGGAATTCACTAACTTCTTCCTCAGTGACTGACCTCTTAGGTGCAATTAGCCTTTCTTCTTTGTTTTTGACTTCAACAGGATCAGATTGCTTAGTCTTCTCAGACTGTTCTACCTCTATTGGATTACCAGTATCCACTTCTTCCTTTTGCGAGGATTCTATCAAGATTTCTTTTCCTTTAGGATTCGGCTCCACCACCTTTTTGGCTTCTTCTTTCTTGGATATGGTCAGAAGATAACAACGACCACTTCTTGTAATGCCAAAAACCCTAGATATATTGGTAATCTGAGAGTGAGAATTTTTTGTAATCACTTGGCAATCATAATTCCATGGGACTACTTTGTTACTCTCATAAGGAAATGGTTGAGGGGTCTTAATTGTCAATTGTCCCATGGCCTCGGTGGGTATCGGTAACATTGGTGATCTATCAGGTGTATACTTGATAGATAGTGATCTTTTTTCCTCAACTGATGACTGTGTTTTCTGCATCACATACTTGATTATTAATGGCTTCATAGTATTTTGGGTCTCAGTTTGCCCCAGTGTTTGTTGCATAAGACAAGAATCAACAACATTTACATTTTCTAGCTTAACCCCAACTTGCAATACACCTCTATTTATCAACCCTTGAAGTATATTTCGAAAAGCCTGACATTCCTCAATCCTATGGTCAACTCTTTCACCATGATATTCACAGCCAATATCTAGGGTAATCCCATACTTCTTCTCAATCCAACCATGTTCTACCAATGCCCAGAAGATATGACCCAAAGGAGTTTTAATTTTAGATACTTGCTTCCTTAAAGCAGTATCTGCTCCGTCAACAACCATGTTTACACTTGTCCCTCCATGATTAGGCAAAAGATTTCCATCAACATCAGGTCCCAGGGTAACTGGATCAAAATCTAACCACTTAGCATCAATAAGGTCTTGGACCGTTTTCTTTAATGCAATGCAATTATCAACAGAGTGCCCTTTAGCCCTAGCATGGTATTCAAAGGTGAGCTTGTCATTATACCATGGTGGGTAAGGAGCTTGTAAAGGAGGAAGTAGGGTACTAGAGACAATTATTTTACAGCAGCTGTGGCAACAATTGTGAGTACAGTATAGGAATGGGGTCAAAACTTCGGCACTTTCTATCATTATGCCTATTTTGATCTAATTGAAAATGGTCTCCTTGTTGATGGGTAGTATGTTGCAATTGAGATCTAGGCTAATAGAATGTGGATGGATGCTGTGGCATCAGTTGATATGCGACTTGTTGTTGAGGATGTGCCATTTGAGATGCAACCTTATATTGTGGAGACCTTAAATTAACTGGAGGAGCTTGGGTTACTGCCATCACAGGAGCAAATGCAGCCTGAGAGGAATGGTAAGCCTGCTGACTCTTGTCACGTTTACCTTTTCCCTTCCAATTTTATTGGGCATTTAACGTATTGATTTCTTCCTTCTTTTTTCCTTGAGCTAAGGTTCTCTTTTGATATGATGATCTTGCCATCTTCCCTTCCTGAATCCCATCTCTATGTTTTCTCCAATGATCACTAAATCAGGGAAGCTAGCGTTGCTAGATCCCACCATCTTCCCATAAAAAGGGTAGCTTAGTGTCTTCACAAATATTGTGCTTATTTCTCTTTCTGACAAAGGCGGTTGTACCCTAATGGCCATATTCCTCCAACGTTGAGCATATTCCTTGAATGACTCATTATCTGCTTTAGTCATTCTTTGAATATAAGTCCTGTCTGGGGCCATGACTCGGTTAAACTTATATTGTCTTAGGAATGTCTTAGCTAAATCCTGCCATGAGCGAACAGTGTTATGGTCTAGATTATCATACCATTCTGCGGCTCCATCAATTAAGCTATCTTGGAAAACATGCATCATTAATTTATCATCATCACTGTATGTTGCCATCTTACGACAATACATGATCAAATGAGTCTTAGGACAGGTAGTCCCATTATACTTGACAAACTCTGGGACCTTAAACTTAGGAGGAATGATCACATCTTTCACTAATCCCATGTTATGTACATCTACCATGTCTTCCTCAAATCCTTCCCACCTATTCATTCTAGCTTCCAGTTTCTTGTATTTTCCCAAATCTGAGCTTCTCCAGCATTCTTCTTTAACCTCTCTATCTCCATAGGGTCATTGAGGTTAGGTATAGGATTGGTTTCTAACTTAATGGCAGGCTCTTGATGACTAGGGCCATGTGGATGCTAGAAATGTGGTTCTTGGGGTTGCTGCTCTTGAGTATATTGACGGTGTGGACCTTGGTGATCATGTGGTTAAGGACCCTGCATGGGCTAAGGCATGAGGCCTGATTAACATTGCAACGGAGGACCTTGCGGATTTAGTGAGCTTTGAAATTCCAGATTATGGGGTAGAGGACTTTGCTGATTTTGTAATCTGAGCTCAGGAGGATATTGCAAGTGTTGGACCTCTTGATGACTTGGTTGATTTTGATTATGTTGATGATGGCATTGTGGATCTTGAGGGTTGAATGTTGAAGTCTCTACTTCAATTGATACTTTTGCCTGAAGCAACTCAGTTAACTTAGCCATTTGGGCCTTGAGATCATCAACTCAGCTTGTAATTCTTCTACTATTTTTTCTTCTCTTGGTTCCCCCATTCATTTAGATTGAGATTGCGTGATTGGAGCCATAATTTCTTATCTATGTTTAGCAAATGCAAATGAGTAACTAAATTTTAGTATGCATATGTAATGTTTGCATGCACAAATGACTGGCTCAAATTTTAGGAAATCATTAAACTATTTTATATTATTAAGAAAAATAACTACAATCATCCTTAGAGATCTTTTCTTAGGATCAACTTAATTGTATCTATGTAGTTCCCCCACTTTGACATAGTGCTCTTTTAATCCCTCAAGAAGACTTTTGGTTAGACCCAGTTCTAACTTAGCCTCTTGTTCTACTATCCGCATGGCTTCGAAAGCTATTATTCTGGCAACTTGCCTTATGCTAGCCTTCACCCCCTCTAACTGCTCTTGAGCATTTGCTAATTGATAATGAAGGTGCTCATTCTCTTTCACCATATTGATTATTGCATGATTATTCAAAACCTCTTTGAGGCATAGGTCATAAGCTTCCTTCACATCAATCAGGTTCTAGCGTAGACTCATATTGACCCTATCAATATGATTAATCCTTTCTTCTAAAGCTTGTTGATTTTGCAGCTGGGATTTTAGGAGTTGAATCTCCTCCTCATGCTGTTCTTCAAGGCTATTGATATATCCTTCGAGGCATTCCTTTTCCTGAGTCATCTTATCCAGACTAACTTCTAATGTGGCAAACGCATCCTTCATTTTCTGTAACCCCATTTTTTGTTTTTGGTGAGCCACCTTTTGCTTTTGAATGTAGTCTCTGAGTTGGAGCACTTCCCCATTAAGCTGTGTTGCTTTATATTGCAAATCTCTTTCGACAGGGTGTTTGTGCTTGTTCGCCAGGTATACCCCTCTTTTAGCCTCTTCAACCACCTTTTCTTTCTCAACTATTAACCGGGCATTATCTTGTTCCATAATCATGATCTTCTTTTGAAATTCTGCAGCCTTGGCTTTCCAGTCACCAACTTCTTGTTTCATCTTTAATTCTTTTTCTTCTAACATGGCTTCTCTAATTTGTAAGGTAGACAAAGTCTTTTTAGCTTTTAATCTTTCTTCAGTTTCAACACCCTCGTTTACCCTAATTCTTTTAGAAGATGAAATTGATAAGGCAATTTTAGGAACAATGAAACCTTGTCTTCTATTTTTTTGCCATCGAGAATACCCTGGAGTGGTTGTAGTCGAATGTTCCCCAAGCTCCATTTGCCTTTCTTGGCACCATAATTTCCTTACGGTGTCATTCTTGGGCTTGGTATCTTTGTCTCCAAACTCAAGGTCAAACTCATGAAGTCCCTCAGTGGCTGGTACAAATTGTATAGACCCATATTGCCTCATAACCATAGTTGGGGCATAACTGACTATCCCCCATGGGCCAACTAAAGGAACCCAAGGTCGATCTCCGCAACGATATATCACTAGTCTCTTGCGTAACCATGTACTCTCCCACTTGACATCCTTGAAATTGCGAAAGTATGCAATCCAAGCATTATGGTCACATGCTTTCTTAGGCCATTCATATTTGATGAAGTATTTCAAAGGCTCTCGGTCATTAAAATAAGATGGGTTAAAAGAGATTATAGGATAACCCATGTCCTTTGGAGAGAGTAAATGACTTACTAGCCATACCATTAATAATTGTGAGCATCCAAGAAATCGGCCTTCCCCCTTTTGCCTTAAGAAATTCAGAGATTTGAAAGTTTCTGATAGAATGGGTTGTACAGGATTTAGACCAGTCTTTAAGGCTTTGAATAGGATAATCACTTGTCCATCAACATACCCTAAAGCTCTAGGAAATACGACTGCTCCATAAATGGCCAAAGCTAAAGCTTGCATTGCCAACTCCTTGTCTGTTTGAGCATGATATAGTCTGACTAGGAAACTAATTGAAATAGCCCATCTTTTACCTTTCTCCTTGGCATCATTCCCAAAATTCATATTTGATAAGCCAAACATCTTATTTAAACTTTTCTTAGGCCCGACCTTCTTCTCATATATGTACACCTTGCGTCTAGTTAAAGGCTCAATTTTTAGCAAGTCACCATATTCTTCTAAAGTGGGTGTTAGATCATGACTTCCAAGAGTAAACACCCAGTAAACTGGATTCCAGAAGAAGATTAAGGCTTTAAGCAAGGCTTCATCTAATGGGACTAATAATAAATTTCCCAATTGGCCATACTTTTTTGCAAATTTCTCCTTTTCCACATCAGTAAAGCTGTCCCAAATCTCCCTCACATCAGACAAGTCATTTTGTTTAAAAGACAAATTCTTAATCTCTGGCCATGTTACACCATCCTGTCCATTTGAAACATCTCCTTGTTCATTCTAGGCCTTTTCTTGAGTAAAGATCACTTAGTCATGGGGTTCTACGATGATTATGGTTGGATTTGATGTAGCATTAATGTCCATAATGATATCACCTAAAATTTGAGTAAAAAAAATGATGATGAAAATATGGCATTATGCTAGGTTTCTTTAAGTGAGATAGTTCCAGTACCTGCACGGAGTCCAAAGGCCGCACGAAGAATACTTTTCCTATCCCCTCAAAGATGCAAAATTTGAAATTGAGATTTTATGCATGCAATGATGTATGTAGTTGTAAATGAGCAAATAGATAGGATTTCCCCATTGTGTCTTAGTTATGGTAAACCTTAAGCTTATTTTCCATGTCCAATGGTTTAGGCTAAACTTTCTTTATAGAAAAGTTCTAAGGCCACTATAGTGTGCAAAGGGGTAGGATCTAGATTCCTAAAATCAGGTCCCCATATTGCCCCAAAGGGTCAACTTGAGTGAGGGTGTTCAGGTGCCTACACGAAGACCAAGGGTCTCATGAAGGATGACCTTACTTTATGCCCTCGCTAGCCTAAAGGTTCCTAAGAGCTCGGGTACGGAGCTTAGGGGTCATGACCTCCCCTTTTCTAAAGTGCCACATGGTGTAAGTGTACGTGTGTGTGGAGAATATGCCATCCACTCATTCACTCACAACCTATAAAATAATCAGCCAACAACCATTCCATAGATATAGCAGATAATATTATGGAAAAGTAAATTGTTTAAACTTAATCTAGCAACATGATCCAGGCATGATTTAAGAATATAAATTTGAAATTCAGAGTTAAAAATCTAAAAGCAATCTGGAATGCAAAATTAGAACCCAAAAGACAAATAAACTAGACAATGAACCAAAGCATAGAAATAGAAAACAAAATACAGCAAACACCAACCCATGTGGCTTAACCCTCTCATATCCCCAGCGGAGTCGCTAAGCTATCGACACGTGACGCGGAGCGGTGATCCCGAGGCGATAAAAAAATAAATTTAGGTGAGGTTTTAGAAAATGATATAAAAAAATGGAGTCGCCACCGACTTAGATTGAAATGGTGAAGTCAGACACCGAATAGTATGGCCTATGTTATAGAGAAATGGATTCGGGGGTTGGTTATGTGTAGGGAAGGTATTAGCACCCTACAATGCCCTTTCGGTACCACGTTGGTGTTTGATGCTTTGGATTTCAAAACTATGCTTTGTCTTTTGTTAAATAAATTAATTTTTGCATGTGATTGTGATTTAAGATTATTTGTAAATGCCGCAATAGAGTCATGCCAGTTGACTGGATAAACTCATGATATAATTTCCCTTAAGATAGTTATATAGCGGCCAATTAACTAACAACCATATTTATCTATCGTCAGGAGTTTATTTTTAATGCATTAATAAAACCATGCCAGTTGACTGACTAGGTTTGCAACATGATTTCTCTCAGGATAATTCAATAGCGGCCAGTTGATTGATAACTATATTTATCCATTGTTGGGAGCTTCTTTTTAATGCATCAATAGAATCATGCCAGTTGACTAACTAGATTCATAATATGATTTCCCTCAGGATAGTTCAATAGTGACCAGTTGACTGACAACTGTATTTATCCATCGTTGGGAGCTTCTTTTTAATGCATCAATAGAATCATGCCAGTTGACTGACTAGATTCGTAATGTGATTTCCCTCAGGATAGTTCAATAGCGGCCAGTTGACTGACAACTATACTTTATCCATTGTTGGGAGTTTCTTTCTAACCAAGATAGTGGATCAAAATAGTTGGAAAAATTATAACTAAATAGAACATTGTAAAGTGGTTGGAGTAAAACCACAACTATTCTTAACAACTCCAAATAATCAATACTTCAATACTTACTTGTAGAAAAAGTATAAGCAAAGTTATAATAGCATACAATTATTCAACAAAACAATATGTCTAACAATGAGAGAACATAAAGAAATAAGTGAAACCTGTGTTTAGAGTGCTTGAATGGCCTAACAAGGACCGGAAATATGATCTTCAAGATATGAATGAGGATGACTTCCAAAGGCAAAGTTGAACTTCTCAAAATTAGTGTGATGAGCTTGTTCAAGGGAAACTAGAAGAATCAAAGGGGATTTAAATTTTTTCTCTCTAACCCCTTTCCTTACTCCTATCTTCCTCTTTTTCTCACTTCTTCTCCTCTCCCTCTCTTCTCCTCTTCTTCCACACTTTCTCCTCTTGCTCTCTTCTTCTCTTCTTCCTCACTTTCTCCTCTTGCTCTCTAAGTGTTTTCGTTTTGTTGTGTGTCTCAAGAGAGATTGATATGGGCTATTTATATTAGTTAATTGTAGGTTTTTTCTTTTTTTTTATTCTTAATTTTCATCTTCCTACCTAATCTTTATTGACTTTATTCATCATCTTTTTTTCCTTTCAACATTTTCTTCTCTTTTTTCAATAATTTATTCTCTTCTTTCATCATTTTCCAACTTTGTTCAACATTTTCTTCTCTTCTTTCAACAATTTCTCCTCTTCTTCATTATTTTCCTACTTCATTCAACATTTTCTTCTCTTCTTTCAACAATTTCTCCTCTTCTTCATTATTTTTTAACTTTGTTCAACATTCTCTTCTATTCCTTCAACAATTTCTCCTCATGGCCAACACCCCTTTTCACTATTTCCACCTTCACCCACCTTCTTTGATTTGCTTCTCTTCAATTCACACTTCTTTTTTCTTTTGTTCTCTTTTTTTCCTTTTTTTCTAATTTTTTAATTTTTAATTTTTTTAATTTTTAACAATTTTTAATATTATTCACATTTGGGACCCAAAAATATATTTAAATTTTTTATTTTCGTTCAATTAATTTCTAGAAAAAAAATATATTCAAGTAGGGTAATTTTAGAACTTATGCATGGGTCCACTTTAATTTTTAAGCTTCAGACAAAATTAGGTGTCTACAACCCTTATTCTTTGTGCCTTGAGTCGAGCCTCATTTGACTCAACCATATCATTTGTGCCTTGATTTAGGCCTTGTTTGACTGACCATTATCATTTGTGCCTCGAGTTGGGCTTCGTTTGACTCACCCATGTGTTTGTGTCTTGAGTGGGGTCTTGTTTGACTAATCCATATCATTTGTGCCTCGAGTCATGCCTCGTTTGACTCAGCCATATCATTTGCACCATGAGTTGGGCCTCTTGACTCAACCATATCATTTGCGCTTCGAGTCGGGCCTTGTTTGACTCAACCTTATCATTTGCATCTTGAGTTGGCCTCGTTTAACTCACCCATATGTTTATGCCTCGAGTCGAGCCTCGTTTGATTCACCTATATGTTTACGCCTCAAGTCAGGCCTCGTTTGATTCACCTATATGTTTACGCCTCAAGTCAGGCCTCATTTGACTCACCTATATCTTTTGCGCCTCGAGTCGGGCCTTGTTTGACTTAACCAAATCATTTGTGCCTCGAGTTAGGCCTCGTTTGACTCACCCAATCGTTTGCGCCTCAAGTCAGGCCTCAGTTGGCTCAACCTTATCATTTGCGCCTCGATTCAGGTCTTGTTTGACTCAACCATATCAATTGCGCCTCGAGTCGGGCCTCGTTTAACTGACCTATATGTTTACTCCTCAAGTTGTGCCTCGTTTGACTCAACCATATCATTTACGCCTCGAGTCGGGTCTCGTTTGACGCACCCATGCGTTTACGCCTCAAGTCGGGCCTCGTTTGACTTACCCATATCATTTATGCCTCGAGTCGGGCCTTGTTTGACTCACCCATGTGTTTGCGCCTTGAGTGGGGACTTGTTTGACTCAGCCACATCATTTGCACCTTGGGTCGGGCCTTTTTTTACTCAACCATATCATTTGCACTTCAAGTCGGGCCTTGTTTGACTCACTGATATCATGTGCGCCTCGAGTCAAGCCTCATTTGACTCACCCTTATCCTTTGCGCCTCGAGTCGGGCCTCGTTTGACTCAACCATATCATTTGCGCCATGAGTTGGGCCTCATTTGACCGACCGTTATCATTTGCGCTCTGAGTCAGGCCTCGTTTGACTCAACCATATCATTTCTGCCTCGAGTTAGGTTTTGTTTGACTGAGCCTTATCATTTGCTCCTTGAGTTGAGGCTTATTTGACTCAACCATATCATTTGTGCCTCGAGTCAGGCCTCGTTTGACTCACCCATATGTTTACACCTCGAGTCGGGCCTCTTTGACTCACCCATATGTTTATGCCTCGAGTCGAGCCTCGTTTGGCCCACCCATATCATTTGTGCCTCGAGTCAGGCCTTATTTGGCTCACCCTCATGATTTGCGCCTTGAGTTGGGCCTCGTTTGACTCAACCATATCATCTGTGCCTCAAGTCGGGCCTCGTTTAACTCACCCTTATCATCTGTGCCTCGAGTCGGGCCTCGTTTGACTCACCCATGTGGTTGTGCCTCGAGTCGGGCCTCGTTTCACTTAACCATATCATTTCTGCCTCGAGTTGGGCCTTATTTGACTCACCCATGTGTTTGTGCCTCAAGTCGGGCCTTCTTTGACTCACCCATATCTTTTGCACCCTGAGTTGGGCCTCGTTTGACCCAACCATATCATTTGCGCCTCGAGTTAAACCTAGTTTGACTCACCCATATGTTTATGCCTTGAGTTGGGCCTTATTTGACTCACCCATATCATTTGCGCCTCGTGTCGGCCCTTGTTTCACTCAACCAAATCATTCGTGCCTCGAGTTAGGCCTTGTTTGACTCACCCCTATGTTTGCGCCTTGAGTGAGGCCTCGTTTGACTCACTCATATTATTTGTGCCTTGAGTCAGGCCTCGTTTGACTTAGCCATATCATTTACGCCTCGAGTCAGGCCAATTTTGACTCAACCATATCATTTGCGCTTCGAGTTGGGCCTCGATTGACTCACCCTTATCATTTGCACCTTGAGTTGGTCCTCATTTGACTCAGCCATATGTTTACACCTCGAGTCGATCCTCGTTTGATTCACCCATATGTCTACGCCACGACTCAGGCCTCGTTTGACTCACCTATATCATTTGCGCCTCGAGTCGGGCCTTGTTTAATGCAACCAAATCATTTGCGCCTCAAGTTGGGCCCCGTTTGACTCACCCATATCATTTACGCCTCAATTCGGGCCTCATTTGACTTAACCATAAGTTTGCACCTCGAGTCAGGCCTCGTTTGACTCACCCATATGTTTGCACCTCGAATTCGGCCTCGTTTGACACAACCATATCATTTATGCCTCGAGTCAGGCCTTGTTTGACTCAACCATATCATTTATGCCTCGAGTCTGGCTTCGTTTGACTGAGCCTTATTGCGCCTTGAGTCGGGCCTTTTTTAACACGACCATATTATTTGCGCCTCGAGTTGGGCCTCGTTTCACTCACCCATGTGTTTGCACCTTGAGTGGGGCCTTGTTTGACTCAGCCATATCATTTGTGCCTCAGGTTGGGCCTCCTTTTACTTAACCATATCATTTGCGTTCGAGTCGGGCCATGTTTGACTCGCTGATATCATTTGCGCCTCGAGTCAGGCCTCATTTGACTTAACCTTATCCTTTGTGCCTCGAGCCAGGCCTCGTTTGACTCAACCATATCATTTGTATCATGAGTCGGGCCTCGTTTCACTAACCCTTATTATTTGCACCCTGAGTTAAGCCTCTTTTGACTCAATCATATCATTTGCGCCTCGAGTCGGGCTTTGTTTGACTAAGCCTTATCATTTGTACTTGGAGTCGGGCCTCTTTTGACTCAACCATATGATTTGCGCCTCGAGTCAGGCCACGTTTGACTCACCCATATGTTTACGTCTCGAGTCAGGCCTCGTTTGACTCACACATATCATTTGTGCCACTAGTCGGGCCTTGTTTGACTCAACCAAACCATTTGCACCTTGAGTTGGGCCTCGTTTAACTCACCCATGTGTTTGAACCTTGAGTGGCACCTCATTTGACTCACCCATATCAATTGTCCCTTGAGTTAGGCCTCATTTGATGCAGCCATATCATTTGCATCTCGAGTCAGGCCTCTTTTGACTTAACCATATCATTTGTGCCTTGAGTCAGGCCTTGTTTGACTCAGCCATATCATTTGCGCCTAGAGTCAGGCCTCGTTTGACTAGCCCTTAACATTTGTACCTCAAGTTGGGTCTCGTTTGACTGACCCTTATCATTTGCACCTTGAATCGGGCCTCATTTGACTCAACCATATCATTTGTGCCTCGAGTTGGGCCTCGTTTAACTCACCTATATGTTTATGCCTCGAGTCGAGCCTTGTTTGACTCAACCAAATCATTTGTGCCTCGAGTTTGGCCTCGTTTGACTCACCCATGTGTTTAAGCCTTGAGTGGGGCCTCGTTTGACTCACCTATATCAATTGTGCCTCGAGTTAGGCCTCGTTTGACTGAGCCATATGATTTGTGCCTCGAGTCGGGCCTCTTTTGATTCAACCATATCATTTACGCCTCAAATCGGGCCTCGTTTGACTGAACCTTATCATTTGCAACTCAAGTTGGGCCTCGTTTGACTCAACCATATTATTTGTACCTCAAGTTAGGCCTCGTTTGACTCACCCTTGTGTTTGTGCCTCGAGTCAGGCCTCGTTTAACTCAACCATATCATCTATGCCTCGAGTCGGACCTTGTTTGACTCACTCGTATGTTTATGGCTCGAGTTAGGCGTCGTTTGACTCACCCATATGTTTTGGCCTCGGGTCAGGTCTCGTTTGACTCACCCATATATTTGCGCCTCGAGTCAGGCCTCATTTGACTCAACCATATCATTGGTGCCTTGAGTGGGGCCTTGTTTGACTCTCCTATGTGTTTGCACCTTGGGTCGGGCCTCGTTTGACTCACCCATATCATTTGCGTCTCGAGTCGGGCCTCATTTGACTCACCCATATCATTTGTGCCTCAAGTCAGGCCTCGTTTGACTCAGCCATATCATTTGCGCCTCGAGTCGGTCCTCTTTTGACTCAACCATATCATTTGCGCCTGGAGTCAGGCCTCGTTTGACTCATCCATATCATTTGCACCTCGAGGCGGGCCTTGTTTGACTCACCCTTATCATTTGCACCTCGAGTTAGGCCTCATTTGACTCAACCATATTATTTGTGCCTCAAGTTAGGCCTCGAGTTGGGCCTCATTTGCGCCTTGTGTCGTGCCTTGTTTGACTCAACCAAATCTTTTGTGCCTTGAGATAGGCCTCGTTTGACTCACCCATGTCATTTGCGCCCCTAGTTGAGCCTCGTTTGACTCAACTATATCATTTGTGCCTCGAGTCGGGCTTTGTTTGACTGAACCTTATCATTTGCACCTTGAGGCAGGCCTCGTTTAACTCAACCATATCATTTGCGCTTCGAGTCAAGCCTCATTTGACTCAGCCATATCATTTGTGCCTCGGGTCGGGACTCTTTTGACTCAACCATATCATTTGCGCTTCGAGTCAAGCCTCATTTAACTCACCGCTATCATTTGTGCCTCGAGTCAGGCCTCATTTGACTCACCCTTATCCTTTGCCCTTGAGTCGAGCCTCGTTTGACTCATCCATATCATTTGCGCCTTAAGTTGGCCCTTGTTTGACTAACCGTTATCATTTGTGCCCTGAGTCGGGCCTCATTTCACTCAACCATAT
This sequence comes from Dicorynia guianensis, assembly GCA_037013595.1. Taxonomy (NCBI): domain Eukaryota; kingdom Viridiplantae; phylum Streptophyta; class Magnoliopsida; order Fabales; family Fabaceae; genus Dicorynia; species Dicorynia guianensis. Next base: position 16,047,046 of record JASUAB010000013.1, on the reverse strand, counting down.
CATTTGTGCCTCGAGTCGAGCTTTGTTTGACTAAGCCTTATCATTTGCACCTTGAGTCAGGCCTTGTTTGACTCTAACTTATCATTTGCGCTTCGAGTCAGGCCTCATTTGATTCAACCATATGTTTACCCCTCGAGTCAGGCCTCGTTTGACTTACCCATGTATTTGTGCCTCAAGTCAGGCCTCGTTTAACTCAACTATATCATTTGCGCCTCAAGTTGGGCCTCGTTTAACTCACCCATATGTTTGCGCCTCGAGTCGGGCCTCGTTTGACTTAACCATATCATTTGTGCCTCAAGTTGGGCCTCGTTTGACTCACCCATATGTTTGTGCCTCAAGTCAGGCCTCGTTTGACTTAACCATATCATTTGTACCTTTAGTTGGGCCTCGTTTGACTTACCCATGTGTTTGTGCCTCGAGTTGGGCCTCATTTGACTCAACCATAACATTTGTATTTCGAGTCTTGTTTGACTCACCGATATGTTTATGCCTCGAGTCGGGGCTCATTTGACTCAACCATATCACTTATGTCCCGAGTTGGGCCTCGTTTGACTCACCCATGTGTTTGCACCTCGAGTCGAGCCTCGTTTGACTCACCCATTATGTTTGCGCCTTGAGTTAAGCCTCATTTTACACACCCATATCATTTACGCCTCATGTTGGGCCTTGTTTGACTCAACCAAATCATTTGTGCCTCAAGTTAGGCCTCGTTTGACTCACCCATGTGTTTTGTGCCTTGAGTAGGGCCTCATTTGACTCATCCATATGATTTGTACCTCGAGTCAGGCCACGTTTGACTCAGCCATATCATTTACGCCTCAAGTCGGGCCTCTTTTGACTTAACCATATCATTTACACTTCGAGTCGAGCCTTGTTTGACTTAACCTTATCATTTGCACCTTGAGTTGGCCTCATTTGACTCACTCATATGTTTACACCTTGAGTCAAGCCTCGTTTGATTCACCCATATGTTTACGCCTCGAGTCAAGCCTTGTTTGACTCACCCATGTATCTGCACCTCAAGTCAGGCCTTGTTTAACTCAACCATATTATCTGCACCTTGAGTTGGGCCTCGTTTGACTTAACCATATCATTTCTACCTCGAGTAGGGCCTCATTTGACTCAACCAACTCATTTGTGCCTTGAGTTGGACCTCGTTTGATTCACCCATATCGTTTACACCTCGAGTCAGACCTTAGTTGGCTCAACCATATCATTTGCGCCTCGATTCGGGCCTCATTTGACTGACCTATATGTTTGTGCCTTGAGTTGGGCCTTGTTTGACTCAACCATATCATTTACACCTCAAGTTATGCCTCATTTGACTCACCCATGCATTTGCGCCTCAAGTCGGGTCTCGTTTGACTCACCCATATCATTTGCACCTTGAGTAGGGCCTTCTTTGACACAACCATATCAATTGCGCCTTGAGTTGGGCCTCGTTTGACTCACCCATGTGTTTGTACCTTGAGTGGGGCCTCGTTTGAGTTGGCCATATCATTTGTGCCTCAGGTCGGGCCTCTTTTTACTCAACCATATCATTTGCGCTTCGAGTCAGGCCTCATTTGACTCACTGATATCATTTGCACCTTGAGTTGGGCCTCATTTGACTCACCCTTATCCCCTGCGCCTCGAGTCGGGTCTTGTTTGACTCAACCATATCATTTGCACCATGAGTTGGGTCTCGTTTGACTGACCGTTATCATTCACACCCCGAGTCGAGCCTTGTTTGACTCAACCATATCATTTGTGCCTCGAGTTGGGTTTCGTTTGACTAAGCCTTATCATTTGCACCTTGAGTCGAGACTTGTTTGACTCAACCATATCATTTGCGTCTCGAGTCAGGCCTCGTTTGACTCACCATATGTTTACGCCTTGAGTTGGGCCTCGTTTGGCTCACCCATATGTTTACGCCTCGAGTCAGGCCTCATTTGACTCACCCATGTGTTTGCACCTCAAGTCAGGCCTCATTTAACTCAACCATATTATATGTGCCTCGAGTCGAGCCTCGTTTGACTTAACCATATCATTTCTGCCTTGAGTAGGGCCTCGTTTGACTCACCTTTGTGTTTGTGCCTCGAGTCAGGCCTCGTTTGACTCACCCATATCTTTTGTACCTCGAGCCGGGCCTCGTTTGACTCAATCATATCATTTGCGCCTTGAGCCCAAGCTCGTTTGACTCACCCATATGTTTATGCCTTGAGTCAGGGCTCATTTGACTCAACCATATCATTTGTGCCCTAAGTTGGGCCTCGTTTGACTCACACATATGTTTACGCCTCAAGTTGGGCCTCATTTGACTCACCCATATCATTTGTGCCTCATGTCGGCCCTTGTTTCACTCAACCAAATCATTTGTGCCTTGAGTTGGGCCTTGTTTGACTCAACCATGTGTTTTCGCCTTGAGTGGGGCTTCGTTTGACTCACCCATATCATTTGTGCCTTGAGTGAGGCGTCATTTGACTCAGCCATATCATTTGCGCCTCGAGTCGGGCTTCTTTTAACTCAACCATATCATTTACGATTCGAGTCGGGCCTCATTTGACTCATCCTTATCATTTTCACCGTGAGTATGGCCTCGTTTGACTCACCCATATGTTTATGCCTCGAGTCAGGCCTCGTTTAATTCACCCATATGTCTACGCCTTGAGACAGGCCTCATTTGACTCACCTATATCATTTATGCCTCGAGTCGGGCCTTGTTTGACTCAACCAAATCATTTATGCCTTGAGTTGGGCCCCATTTGACTCACCCATATCATTTGTGCCTCGATTTGGGCATCGTTTGACCCAACCATATCATTTGCGCCTCGAGTCAGGCCTCGGTTGACTCAACCATATGTTTGCGCCTTGAGTCGGGCCTCGTTTAACTCACCCATATGTTTGCGCCTCGAGTTCAGCCTTGTTTGACTCAACCATATCATTTACGCATCGTGTCAGGCCTCATGTGACTCAACCATATCATTTGCGCCCCGAGTCGGGCTTCGTTTGACTGAGCATTATTATTTGTGCCTCGAGTCAGGCCTTGTTTGACATGACAATATCATTTGCACCTCGAGTTGGGCCTCGTTTCACTCACCCATGTGATTGCGCCTTGAGTGGGGCCTCGTTTGACTCAGCCATATCATTTGCGCCTTGAGTCGGGCCTCTTTTTACTCAACCATATCATTTGTGCTTCGAGTCGGGCCTTGTTTGACTCACCGATATTATTTGCACCTTGAGTCGGGCCTCATTTGACTCAACTTTGTCCTTTGCACCTCGAGTCGGGCCTCATTTGACTCAACAATATCATTTGCGCCATGAGTAGGGCCTCGTTTGACAACCCTTATCACTTGCACCCCGACTCGGGCCTCGTTTGACTCAACCATATCATTTGTGCCTCGAGTTGGCCCTCGTTTGACTCACCCATATGTTTACGCCTCGAGTCGGGCCTTGTTTGACTCAACAAAATCATTTGTGCCTTGAGTTGGGCCTCGTTTGACTCACCCATATCATTTGTGCCTCGAGTAAGGTCTCGATTGACTCAACCATATGATTTGTACCTCAAGTTGGGCCTCTTTTCACTCAACCATATCATTTGTGCCTCGAGTCGAGCTTCATTTGACTGAGCCTTATCATTTGCACCTCGAGTTGGGCCTTATTTAACATGACCATATCATTTACGCCTCGAGTTGGGCCTCGTTTCACTCACCCATGTGTTTGCATCTTGAGTGGGACCTCGTTTGACTCAGCCATATCATTTGCGCCTCGGGTTGGGCATCTTTTACTCAACCATATCATTTGCGCTTCGAGTGGAGCCTCGTTTGACTCATCGATATCATTTGCGCCTCGAGTCGGGCCTCATTTGACTTAACCTTATCCTTTGCGCCTCGAGTCGGGCCTCGTTTGACTCAATCATATCATTTGTGCCATGAATCGGGCCTCGTTTCACTAACCCTTATCATTTGCACCCCGAGTCGGGCCTCTTTTGACTCAACCATATCATTTATGCCTTGAGTTGGGCTTCGTTTGACTAAGCCTTATCATTTGCACCTAGAGTCGGGCCTCGTTTGACTCAACCATATGATTTGTGTCTCAAGTCAGGCCATGTTTGACTCACCCATATGTTTACGCCTCGAGTCAGGCCTCGTTTGACTCACCCATATCATTTGCGCCATGAGTCGGGCCTTGTTTGACTCAACCAAACCATTTACGCCTTGAGTTAGGCCTTGTTTGACTTGCCCATGTGTTTGTACCTTGAGTGACGCCTCGTTTGACTCACCCATATCATTTGTCCCTTGAATCAGGCCTCATTTGATGCAGCCATATCATTTGCATCTCAAGTCAGGCCTCTTTTGACTCAATTATATTATTTGCGCCTTGAGTCAGGCCTTATTTGACTCACCCATATTATTTGCGCCTCGAGTCAGGCCTCATTTGACTAACCCTTATCATTTGTACCTCGAGATGGGTCTCGTTTGACTGACCCTTATCATTTGAACCTCGAGTTGGGCCTCGTTTGACTCAACCATATCATTTGTGCCTCGAGTTGGGCCTCGTTTGACTCACCTATATGTTTATGCCTTTAGTCGAGCTTTGTTTGACTCAACCAAATCATTTCCGTCTCGAGTTAGGTCTCATTTGACTTACCCATGTGTTTGCGCCTTGAGTGGGGCCTCGTTTGACTCACCCATATCAATTGTGCCTCGAGTCAGGCCTCGTTTGACTGAGCCATATGATTTGCGCCTCGAGTTGGGCCTCTTTTGATTCAACTATATCATTTACGCCTCAAGTCGGGCCTCGTTTGACTCAACCTTATCATTTGCACCTCGAGTTGGGCCTCGTTTGACTTAACCATATTATTTGTACCTCAAGTTAGGCCTCATTTGACTCACCCATGTGTTTGTGCCTCGAGTCAGGGCTCGTTTAAGTCAACCATATCATCTATGCCTCGTGTCGGACCTCGTTTGACTCACCCGTATGTTTATGGCTCGAGTCAGGCGTAGTTTGACTCACCCATATGTTTTGGCCTCGAGTCAGGCCTCATTGACTCACCCATATATTTGCGCCTCAAGTCAGGCCTCGTTTGACTCAACCATATCATTGATGCTTCAAGTGGGGCCTCGTTTGACTCTCCCATGTATTTGCACCTTGGGTTGGGCCTCGTTTGACTCACCCTTATCATTTGCGCCTCGAGTCAATCCTCGTCTTACTTACCCATGTGTTTGCACCTCGAGTCTAGCCTCGTTTGACGCACCCATATCATTTGTGCCTTGAGTCAGGCCTCGTTTGACTCAGTCATATCATTTGTGCCTTGAGTTGGGCCTCTTTTGACTCAACCATATCATTTGCGCCTAGAGTTAGGCCTCGTTTGACTCACCCATATCATTTATGCCTCGATTTGGGCCTTGTTTGACTCACCCTTATCATTTGCACCTCGAGTTGGGCCTCGTTTGACTCAACCATATTATTTGTGCCTCAAGTTAGGCCTCATTTGCACCACATGTCGTGCCTTGTTTGACTCAACCAAATCTTTTGTGCCTTGAGATGGGCCTCGTTTAACTCACTCATGTCATTTGCGCCCTGAGTTGAGCCTTGTTCGACTTAACCATATCATTTGCACCTCGAGTCGGGCCTCGTTTGACTGAACCTTATCATTTGCACCTTGAGTCGGGCCTCGTTTGACTCAACCATATCATTTGCACCTCGAGTCAGGCCTTGTTTGACTTAGCAATATCATTTGCGCCTCAGGTTAGGACTCTTTTGACTCAACCGTATCATTTGCGCTTCGAGTTGAGCCTCGTTTGACTCACCGATATCATTTGCGCCTTGAGTCGGGCCTCATTTGACTCACCCTTATCCTTTGCACCTTGAGTCGAGCCTCGTTTGACTCAACCATATCATTTGCGCCTTGAGTTAGTCCTTATTTGACTAACCATTATCATTTGTGCCCTGAGTCAGGCCTCGTTTCACTCAACCATATCATTTGTGCCTCGAGTTGGGCTTCGTTTGACTGTGCCTTATCATTTGCACCTTGAGTCAAGCCTCATTTGACTCCACCATATCATTTGCGCCTCGAGTTAGGCCTCATTTGATTCAACCATATGTTTACGCCTCGAGTCAGCCTCGTTTTACTTACCCATTTGTTTGCGCCTCAAGTTGGGCCTTGTTTGACTCACCCATATGTTTTTGCCTCAAGTCGGGCCTCGTTTGACTTAACCATATCATTTGTGCCTCTAGTTGCGCCTCATTTGACTACCCATGTGTTTGTGCCTCGAGCCGAGCCTCGTTTGACTCAACCATAACATTTGTATTTTGAGTCTCGTTTGACTCACCGATATATTTATGCCTCGAGTCAGGGCTCATTTGACTCAACCATATCATCTATGCCTCAAGTTGGGCCTCATTTGAATCACCCATCTGTTTGCGCCTTGAGTCAAGCCTCGTTTGAATCACCCATATGTTTGCGCCTCGAGTTAAGCCTTGTTTTACACACCCATATCATTTGTGCCTCGTGTCAGGCCTTGTTTGACTTAACCAAATCATTTGTGCCTCGAGTTGGGCCTCGTTTGACTCACCCATGTGTTTGTGCCTTGAGTGGGGCCTCGTTTGACTCATCCATATGATTTGTGCCTCGAGTCAGGCCTCATTTGACTCAGCCATATTATTTGTGCCTCAAGTCGGGCCTCTTTTGACTCAACCATATCATTTGCACTTTGAGTCAGGCCTCGTTTGACTCAACCTTATCATTTGCACCTTGAGTTGGCCTCATTTGACTCACCCATATGTTTACGCCTTGAGTTAGGCCTCGTTTGACTCACCCATGTGTTTGCACCTCAAGTCAGGCCTCGTTTAACTCAACCATATTATCTGCGCCTCGAGTCAGGCCTTGTTTGACTTAACCATATTATTTCTGCCTCGAGTAGGGCCTCGTTTGACTCAACCAACTCATTTGCGCCTCGAGTTGGACCTTGTTTGACTCACCCATATCGTTTACGCCTCGAGTCGGGCCTTAGTTGGCTCAACCATATATTTGCGCTTTGATTCAGGCCTTATTTGATTGACCTATATGTTTGTGCCTCGAGTCGGGTCTTGTTTGACTCAACCATATCATTTATGCCTTGAGTCGGGCCTTGTTTGACTCACCCATGTGTTTGCGCCTTGAGTCCAAGCTCGTTTGACTCACCCATATGTTTATGCCTTGAGTCGGGGCTCATTTGACTCAACCATATCATTTGCGCCTTGAGTTGGGCCTTGTTTGACTCACACATATGTTTAAACCTCAAGTTGGGCCTCATTTGACTCACCCATATCATTTGTGCCTCGTGTCAGCCCTTGTTTCACTCAACCAAATCATTTGTGCCTCGAGTTGGGCCTTGTTTGACTCACCCATGTGTTTTCGCCTTGAGTGGGGCCTCGTTTGACTCACCCATATCATTTGTGCCTTGAGTAAGGCCTCGTTTGACTTAGCCATATCATTTGTGCCTCGAGTCAGGCTTCTTTCGATTCAACCATATCATTTGCACTTCGAGTCGGGCCTCTTTGACTCACCCTTATCATTTGCACCTTGAGTATGGCCTCGTTTGACTCACCCGTATATTTATGCCTCGAGTCGGGCCTCATTTGATTCACCTATATATCTATGCCTCGAGTCATGCCTCCTTTGACTCACCTATATCATTTGTGCCTCGAGTCGGACCTTGTTTGACTCAACCATATCATTTGTTCCTCGATTCGGTCCTTGTTTGACTCACCCATTTTATTTATGCCTCGATTCGGGCCTTGTTTGACTCAACCATATCATTTGCGCCTCGAGCCGAGCCTCGGTTGACTCAACCATATGTATGCACCTCGAGTTGGGCCTCGTTTGACACACCCATATCATTTGTGCCTCGATTTGGGCCTCGTTTGACTCAACCATATCATTTGTGCCTCGAGTCGAGCCTCAGTTGACTCAACCATATGTTTGCACCTCGAGTTGGGCCTCGTTTAACTCACCCATATGTTTGCACCTTGAGTTCGGCCTCATTTGACTCAACCATATCATTTGCGCATCGAGTCGGGCCTCTTTTTACTCAACCATATCATTTGCACTTTGAGTCGGGCCTCGTTTGACTCACCGATATCATTTGTGCCTCGAGTTGGGCCTCATTTGACTCAACCTTGTCCTTTGCGCTTCGAGTCAGGCCTCGTTTGACTCAACTATATCATTTGCGCCATGAGTGGGGTCTCGTTTGACTAATGCTTATCATTTGCACCCCAAGTCGGCCCTCGTTTGGCTCAACCATATCATTTGTGCCTCAAGTTAGGCCTTGTTTGACTCACTCATATGTTTACGCCTCGAGTCGGGCCTTGTTTGACTCAACCAAATCATTTGTGCCTTGAGTTGAGCCTCATTTGACTCACCCATGTGTTTGTGCCTTGAGTGGGGCCTCGTTTCACTCGCCCATATCATTTGTGCCTTGAGTCAGGCCTCGATTGACTCAACCATATGATTTGAGCCTCGAGTTGGGCCTCTTTTGATTTAACCAAATCATTTATGCCTCAAGTCGGGCCTCGTTTGACTCACCCTTATTATTTGCACCTCGAGTTGGGCCTCATTTGACTCAACCATATTATTTGTGCCTCAAGTTAGGCCTCGTTTGACTCACCCTTGTGTTTGTGCCTCGAGTCAGGCCTTGTTTAACTCAACCATATCATCTGCGCCTCGAGCCGAGTCTCGTTTGACTCACCCATATGTGTATACATGTCAAAACGGGCCAGCCCGCCCCGGCCCACCCTGACCCGCAACAACCCGCAATCTGGCGGGGCGGGGCGGGCCGGTCCGCATAATTGGCGGGCTGGGATTTATCTAACCCAACCCGCCCACGGCGGGTTGCGGGTTAGGCGGGCCAGCCCGCCAATAATTAAAAAAAATAAAAATTTTATTAAAAATTTAAATTTATGAATGATAGTAAATGAGTAATTAAATTTAATACACTAATTTTAAAATAATTACAAATGAATACAATCAAATTTGCTTTTTAATAATATACCTAAAAGTATAACCTGAATTTAGCTTGTAATAAATTATAAAAACTTTGATTCTACTCATAAAATTGCTAATATACAATATTATTTTTTAGGCAAGGCTTCAATAATATTACTAACATACATGCACAATAAAACATGTGCTTACAAAGGCATAAAGGTCATATTCCTATATGTGACAAAGTCTAACATTGATGTTGTTCAAACTAAACTACATGCTAATTGAAAATAGAGTTATGCTATTATACATTTATACCATTATTTCTATATATGCAATGCTTGAGTTTTACACCTTAAATTATGATAACATAAAAGCTGAACAACTCAATACAAATATAAAGATAATATTTTTTACTTCAAAAAATAATATATAAATGTGATATTGATGATAGCTATGTAACAACACAAGTTTTATATTATCATCTAAATGATTCAGAATGAGTTGTTGCATAGTATAATAATTTGTCTTCTCTTTAAACTCATCAATTTTTACTTACCTTTTAACTCGAAACCTTTTAAAAATTCTTTTGTCTCTACAGTCACCTATAAAATCATACATTATACATAAGATATTCAAAACATAAGAAAATTATATCTAAACTGTATGAGGATTCTGCCTAAATTACATAATTCAAATTGGAACCAAATGACAATCATTTGAATTGCCCTCCTCTTCCAATGCATATCCATTGATCTTGTTGTCATAATAGTATAACTTACAGTAATTTTTTAAAAGTTGAAACTATTTTAAATGATATGTCATTTAAAAAAATTAAAATTAAATTAAAATTATGCGGGTTCAAACCCACGGGTTGAACCCGCCCCAACCCGCATTGACCCGCGGGTTATGCGGGTGCGGGCTAATTTACCCGCGAATAAATGGGCCACCTATATAGTAACCCAACCCGCCCCTTATACATTGCGGGGCGGGCTGGCCCAACCCGTTTTGACATCCCTACATATGTGTCAAACTCGAGTCAAGCCTTGTTTGACTCAACCACATCTTTTTTGCATCGAGTTGGGCCTCGTTTGACTCACCCATGTGTTTGTGCCTCAAGTCAGCACTCGTTTGATTCACCCATATGTTTGGGCCTCTAGTCGGGCCTCGTTTGACTCGCTCATATCTTTTGCGCCTCAAGTCAGGCCTCGTTTGACTCAATCGTATCATTTGCGCCTCGAGTAGGGCCACATTTGACTGACCCTTATCATTTGTGCCCCAAGTCAGGCCTCGTTTGACTTAACAATATGAATTGCACCTCGAGTTGGGCTTCGTTTGACTGGGCCTTATCATTTGTGCCTTGAATCGGTCCTTGTTTGACTCACCCATATGTTTACGCCTCGAGTTGAGGCTCATTTAACTCAACCATATCATTTGTGCCTCGAGTTGGGCCTTGTTTGACTCATCCATGTCTTTACGCCTCGAGTCGGGCCTCATTTGACTCACCCATATGTTTGCGCCTTAATTCATGCCTCATTTGACTCACCCATATCATTTGTTCCTTGTGTCAGGCCTTGTTTGACTCAACCAAATCATTTGTGCCTTGACTTGGGCCACGTTTGACTCACCCATATGTTTGCGCCTTGAGGGGGGCCTCGTTTGACTAACCCATATATTTGTGCCTCGAGTCAGGCCTTGTTTGACTCAGCCATACCATTTGTGCCTTGAGTCGGGCATCGTTTGACAGACCCTTATCATTTGTGCCCTGAGTCAGGCCTCGTTTGACTCAACCATATCATTTTTATGTCAAGTTGGGCCTTGTTTGACTCACCCATGTGTTCGCGCCTCGAGTCAGCCCTTGTTTGATTCACCCATATGTTTGCACCTCTAGTCGGGCCTCATTTGACTCACCTATATCTTTTGCTCCTCGAGTCAGGCCTCGTTTGACTCTACCATATCATTTGTGCCTTGAGTCGGGCCTCATTTCACACACCCTTATCATTTGCGCCTTGAGTCGTGTCTCGTTTGACTCAACCATATCATTTTTGCCTCGAGTTGGGCCTCGTGTGACTCACCCATGCATTTGCCCCTCGAGTCAGGCCACGTTTGACTCACCCATATCATTTGCGCTTCAAGTTGGGCCTCGTTTGACTTAACCATATCATTTGTACCATGAGTTGGGCATCATTTGACTCACCCATATTATTTGCACCTCAAGTGAAGCCTCATTTGACTTAACCATATCATTTGTACCTCGAGTTGGGCCTTGTTTGACTTACCCATATATTTGCACCTCTAGACGGGCCTCGTTTGACTCTCCCATATCATTTGTGTCTCAAGTTTAGGCCTTGTTTGACTCAACCATATCATTTACGCCCCGAGTTAGGGATTGTTTGATTTAACCATATCATTTGTGCATCGATTTGGGCCTCGATTGACTCACCCATGTGTTTGTACCTCAAGTCGGGCCTCGTTTGACTCACCCATGTATTTGCGCCAAGTTAGACCTCATTTAACTCAACCATATCATCTGCGCCCCAAGTTGGTCCTCGTTTGACTCACCCATATTTTTACGCCTTGAGTTGGGCCTCGTTTGACTCACCCATATGTTTGTGCCTCAAGTTGGGCCTCATTTGATTCAACCATATCATTTGTGCCTCGAGTTAGGACTCGTTTCACTCAACCATATGTTTGTGCCTCGAGTCAGGCCTTGTTTGACACAACCATATTATTTGTGTCTCGAGTCGGGCCTCATTTGACTGACCCTTATCATTTGCACCTTGAGTCGGGCCTCGTTTGACTCAACCATATGATTTGCTCCTCAAGTTGGGCCTCGTTTGACTCACCTATACATTTACGCCTCGAGTCGAGCCTCGTTTGACTCAACCAAATCATTTGCACCTCGAGTTGGGCCTCATTTGACTCACCCATGTGTTTGCGCCTTGAGTGGGGCTTCGTTTGATTCACCCATATCATTTGTGCCTTGAGTCGGGCCTCGTTTGACTCACCCATATCTTTTGCACCTTGAGTCGGGCCTTATTTGACTCAATCATATCATTTGCGCCTCAAGTAGTGCCACATTTGACTAACCCTTAACATTTATGCCCCGAGTCAGGTCTCGTTTGACTCAACAATATGAATTGCACCCTGAGTTGGGCTTCGTTTGACTGGGCCTTATCATTTATGCCTTGAATCAGTCCTCGTTTGACTCACCCATATGTTTACGCCTCGAGTTGGGGCTCGTTTAACTCAACCATATCATTTGTGCCTCGAGTTGGGCCTCATTTGACTCACCCATTTCTTTATGCCTCGAGTCGGGCCTTGTTTGACTCACCCATATGTTTACGCCTTGATTCAGGCCTCGTTTGACTCACCCATATCACTTGTGCCTCGTGTCAGGCCTTGTTTGACTCAACCAAATCATTTGTGCCTTGACTTGGGCTTCGTTTGACTCACCCATGTGTTTGTGCCTTGAGGGGGGCCTCGTTTGACTAACTCATATATTTGTACCTCGAGTTAGGCCTTGTTTGACTCAACCATACCATTTGCACCTTGAGTCGGGCATCGTTTGATAGGCCCTTATCATTTGTGCCCTGAGTCAGGCCTCATTTGTCTCAACCATATCATTTTTACGTCGAGTTGGGCCTCATTTGACTCACCCATGTGTTTGCGCCTCGAGTCAGCCTTTGTTTGATTCACCCATATTTTGCGCCTCTAGTCGGGCTTCATTTGACTCACCTATATCTTTTGCTCCTCGAGTTAGGCCTTGTTTGACTCAACCATATCATTTGTGCCTTGAGTCGGGCCTCATTTCACACACCCTTATCATTTACGCCTCGAGTCGTGTCTCGTTTGACTCAACCATATCATTTTCACCTCGAGTTGGGCCTCGTGTGACTCACCCATGTATTTGCCCCTCGAGTCAGGCCACGTTTGACTCACCCATATCATTTGCGCTTCAAGTTGGGCCTCGTTTGACTTAACCATATCATTTGTGCCTCCAGTTAGGCCTCATTTGACTCACCCTTATTATTTGCACCTCAAGTGAAGCCTCATTTGACTTAACCATATCATTTGTACCTCGAGTTGGGCCTCGTTTAACATACCCATATATTTGCGCCACTAGACGGGCCTCGTTTGACTCTCCCATATCATTTGTGCCTCAAGTTTAGGCCTCGTTTGACTCAACCATATCATTTACGCCCCGAGTTAGGGATCATTTGACTTAACCATATCATTTGTGCATCGATTTGGGCCTCGATTGACTTATCCATGTGTTTGCGCCTCAAGTCAGGCCTCGTTTGACTCACCCATGTGTTTGTGCCTCGAGTCAGAACTCATTTAACTCAACCATATCATCTGCGCCTCAAGTTGGTCCTCGTTTGACTCACCCATATTTTTACGCCTCGAGTTGGGCCTCGTTTGACTCACCCATATGTTTGTGCTCGAGGCGAGCCTCGTTTGGTTCAACCATATCATTTGTGCCTCGAGTTAGGACTCGTTTCACTCAACCATATGTTTGCACCTCGAGTCAGGCCCCATTTGACCTAACCATATTATTTGTGCCTCAAGTCAAGCCTCATTTGACTGACCCTTATCATTTGCGCCTCGAGTCGGGCCTCATTTGACTCAACCATATGATTTGCTCCTCGAGTTGGGCCTCATTTGACTCACCTATACATTTACGCCTCGAGTCGGGCCTTGTTTGACTCAACCAAATCATTTGCACCTCGAGCTGGGCCTCATTTGACTCACCCATGTGTTTGCGCCTTGAGTGGGGCTTCGTTTGATTCACCCATATCATTTGCACTTCGAGTCGGGCCTCGTTTGACTCAGCCGTATCATTTGCGCCTCAAGTTGGGCCTCTTTTGACTCAACCATATCATTTGCACCTCGAGTCAGGCCTTGTTTGACTCAGCCATATGTTTACGCCCCGAGTCTGCCTCGTTTGACTCACCCATATATTTGTGCCTCAAGTCAAGCCTCATTTGACTCAGTCATATCATTTGCACCTCGAGTTGGTCCTTTTCTGACTCAACCATATCATTTGTGCCTCAAGTCGAGCTTCATTTAATGCACTGATATCATTTGCGCCTTGAGTCGAGCCTCGTTTGACTCACCCTTATCATTTGTACCTCGAGTTAGGCCTCGTTTGACTCACCCATGTGTTTGTGCCTCATGTTGGGCCTCGTTTGACTCACCCATATGTTTGCGCCTCGAGTCGGGCCTCGTTTAACTCACCCATATCTTTTACGCCTCGAGTCGGGCTTCGTTTGACTCAACCATATAATTTGCGCCTCATGTCAGGCCTCGTTTGATTGACCCTTATCATTTGCGCCTCGAGTTGGGCCTCGTTTGACTCAACCATATTATTTGTGCCTCAAGTTAGGCCTTGTTTAACTCACCCATGTGTTTGCTCCTCGAGTCAGGTCTCATTTAACTCAACCAGATCATCTATACCTCGAGTCGGGCCTTATTTGACTCACCCATATGTTTGTGCCTTGAGTCGAGCCTTGTTTGACTCAATATCATTTGCACCTCGAGTTAGGCCCTGTTTGACTCAACCAAATCATGTGCGCCTTGAGTTGGTCCTCGTATGACTCACCCATGTGTTTGCTCCTTGAGTGGGGCCTCGTTTGACTCACCCATATCATTTGCGCCTCGAGTCAGGCCTCGTTTAACCACTTATATCATTTGTGCCTCGAGTCGGGTCTCGTTTGACTCACCCTTATCATTTGCACCTTGAGTTGGGCCTTGTTTAACTAAACCATATTATTTGCACCTATAGTTAGGCCTTGTTTGACTCACCCATGTGTTTGTGCCTCGAGCCAAGCCTCGTTTAACTGAACTATATCATCTATACCTCGAGTCGGGCCTCGTTTCACTCACCCATATGTTTGCGCTTTGAGTCGGGCCTCGGTTGACTCACCCATATTTTTGGCCTCATGTCGGGCCTCGTTTGACTCGCACATATCTTTTGCGCCATGGGTCAGGCCTTGTTTGACTCAACAATATCATTTGCACCTCGAGTCGAGCTTCGTTTGACTAAGCCTTATCATTTGCGCCTCGAGTCGAGCCTTGTTTGACTTACCCATATCATTTGGGCCTCAAGTTGGGCCATGTTAGACTCAACCAAATCATTCGTGCCTCGAGTTGGGCCTCGTTTGACTCACCCATGTGTTTGCGCCTTGAGTAGGCCTCATTTGACTCACCCATATCATTTGTGCCTCGAGTCGGGCCTTGTTTGACTCACCGATATCATTTGCACCTCAAGTCAGGCCTTGTTTGACTCACCCATTTGTTTGCCCCTCAAGTCGGACCTCATTTGACTCACCCATATCATTTGGGCCTCAAGTTGGGCCTTGCTTGACTCAACCAAATCATTTGCGCCTCGAGTTGGGCCTTGTTTGACTCACCCATGTGTTTGCACCTTGAGTGTGGCCTCGTTTGACTCACCCATATCATTTGTGCCTCAAGACAGGCCTCGTTTGACTCACCCTTATCATTTGCACCTCAAGTTGGGTGTTGTTTGACTCAACCATATTATTTGCACCTAAAGTTAGTCCTCATTTGACTCACCCATGTGTTTGTGCCTCGAGTCAGGCCTCGTTTAACTTAGCCATATCATCTGCGCCTTGAGTTAGGCCGCATTTCACTCACCCATATGTTTCTGCCTCAAGTCTTGCTTTGTTTGACTAAGCCTTATCATTTGTGCCTCGAGTCATGCCTCATTTGACTCAACCATATCATTTGTGCCTCGAGTCGGGTCTCGTTTGACTCTCCCATATGTTTATGCCTCGAGTCGGGGATCGTTTGACTCAACCATATCATTTGTACATCGATTTGGGCCTTGATTGACTCAGCCATGTGTTTACGCCTCAAGTCAGGCCTCGTTTGACTCACGCATGTGTTTGCGCCTCGAGTCAGACCTCGTTTAACTCAACCATATCATCTGTGCCTCAAGTTAGTCCTCGTTTGTCTCACCCATATTTTTACTCTTCGAGTCAGGCCTCATTTGACTCACCCATATGTTTGTGCCTCGAGTCGAGTCTCGTTTGACTCAACCATATCATTTGTGCCTCGAGTTAGGACTCGTTTGACTCAACCTTATGTTTGCACCTCGAGTTCAGCCTCATTTGACTCACCCATATCATTTGCACCAAGTGTCGTGCCTTGTTTGACTCAGCCAAATCGTTTACAGCTTGAGTTGGACCTCGTTTGACTCACCCATGTGTTTGTGCCTTGAGTGGTGCTTTGTTTGACTCACCCATATCATTTATGCCTCGAGTCAGGCCTCATTTGACTCCCCCTTATCATTTGCACCTCGAGTTGGGCCTCGTTTGACACAACCATATTATTTACGCCTCGAGTCGGGCCTCATTTGACTGACCCTTATCATTTGCGCCTCGAGTCGATCCTCGTTTGAGTCTACCATATCATTTGCTCATCGAGTTGGGCCTCGTTTGACTCAACTATATGTTTACGCCTTGAGTCGGGCCTCGTTTGACTCAAACAAATCATTTGTGCCTCAAGTTGGACCTCGTTTGACTCACCCATGTGTTTGCACCTTAAGTGGGGCTTCGTTTGACTCACCTATATCATTTGTGCCTCAAGTCAGGCCTCGTTTGACTCAGCCATATCATTTGCGCCTCGAGTCGGGCCTCTTTTGACTCAACCATATCATTTGTACCTCGAGTTGGGACTTGTTTAATTCAGCCATATGTTTACACCCCGAGTCTGGCTCGTTTGACTTGCCTATATGTTTGCGCCTCAAGTTAAGCCTCATTTGACTTAGCCATATCATTTGCACCTCGAGTCAGTCCTTTTTTAACTGAACCATATCATTTGCACCTCGAGTCGAGTCTCATTTGATGCATCGATATCATTTGCGCCTCGAGTCGGGCCTCGTTTGACTCAACCTTATTATTTGCGTCTCGAGTTGAGCATCGTTTGACTCACCCATGTGTTTGAGCCTCGTGTTGGGCCTCGTTTGACTTGTCCATATGTTTGCGCCTTGAGTCGGGCCTTGTTTGACTCAACCATATCATTTGTGCCTCGAGTCGGGCCTCGTTTGATTGACCCATATCATTTACGCCTCGAGTTGGGCCTCGTTTGACTCAACCATACTATTTACGCCTAAACTTTGGCCTCGTTTGACTCACCCATGTGTTTGCGCCTCGAGTCAGGGCTCGTTTAACACAACCATATCATCTGCGCCTTGAGTCGAGCCTCATTTCACTCACCCATATGTTTACACCTCGAGTTGGGCCTCATTTGACTCACTCATATGTTTTGGCCTCGTGTTGGGCCTTGTTTGTCTTACCCATATGTTTGTACCTTGAGTCGGGGCCTCGTTTGACTCAACCATATCATTTGTGCCTCAAGTCGGGCATCGTTTCACTCAACCATATCATTTGCACGTCGAGTCGGGCCTCATTTCACTAACATATATGTTTGCACCTCAAGAAAGGCCTCGTTTGACTTAACCACATCATTTGCGCTTCGAGTCGGGCCTCGTTTGACTTAACCATATCATTTGTGCCTCGAGTCAGGACTTGTTTGACTTACACATATGTTTCCACCTCGAGATGGGCCTTGTTTGACTCAACCATATCATTTGCGCCTCGAGTTAGGACTCATTTGACTCAACCATATCATTTGCACCTCAAGTCGGTCCTCCTTGGACTGAACCACATCATTTGCACCTTGAGTCGAGTCTCGTTTGATGCATCGATATCATTTGTGCCTCGAGTCGGGCCTCGTTTGACTCAACCTTATTATTTGCGTCTCGAGTTGAGCATCGTTTGACTCACCCATGTGTTTGAGCCTCGTGTTGGGCCTCGTTTGACTTGTCCATATGTTTGCGCCTTGAGTCGGGCCTTGTTTGACTCAACCATATCATTTGTGCCTCGAGTCGGGCCTCGTTTGATTGACCCATATCATTTGCACCTCGAGTTGGGCCTCATTTGACTTAACCATATTGTTTGTGCCTCTAGTTAGGCCTCATTTGACTCACCCATGTGTTTGCAGCTCGATTCAGGCCTCATTTCACACAACCATATCATCTGCACCTCGAGTCGAGCCTCGTTTCACTCACCCATATGTTTACACCTCGAGTTGGGCCTCGTTTGACTCACTCATATGTTTTGGCTTCGTGTTGGGCCTCGTTTGACTTACCCATATGTTTGTGCCTTGAGTCGGGCCTCGTTTGACTCAACCATATCATTTGCGCCTCAAGTCGGGCATCGTTTCACTCAACCATATCATTTGCACCTCGAGTCGGGCCTCATTTCACTAACATATATGTTTGCACCTCAAGAAAGACCTCGTTTGACTCAACCACATCATTTGCGCCTTGAGTTGGGCCTCGTTTGACTCAACCATATCATTTGCGCCTTGAGTCAAGACTCCTTTGACTTACACATATGTTTCCACCTCGAGATGGGCCTTGTTTGACTCAACCATATTATTTGCACCTCAAATTGGGCCTCGTTTGACTCAACCATATCATTTGTACCTCAAGTCGATCCTCCTTTGACTCAACCACATCATTTGCCCCTTGAGTCATGCCTCATTTGACTCAACCAAATCATTTGTGCCTTGAGGTGGGCCTCGTTTGACTCACCCTTAGGATTTGCACCTCAAGTTGGGCCTCGTTTGACTTAACCATATTGTTTGCGCCTCTAGTTAGGCCTCATTTGACTCACCCATGTGTTTGCGCCTCGAGTCAGGCCTCATTTAACTCAACCAGATCATCTGTGCCTTGAGTTGGGCCTTGTTAGACTCAACCATATCATTTGCGCCTCGAGTCAGGCCTCGTTTAACTAAGCCATATCATTTGCGTTTCAAGTTAGGCCTCATTTGACTCAACCATATTATTTGTGCCTAAAGTTTGGCCTCATTTGACTCATCCATGTGTTTGCGCCTCGAGTCAGGCCTCATTTAACACAACCATATCATCTGCACCTCGAGTCGAGCCTCATTTCACTCACCCATATGTTTACACCTCGAGTTGGGCCTCGTTTGACTCACTCATATGTTTTGGCCTCGTGTTGGGCCTCCTTTGACTTACCCATATGTTTGTGCCTTGAGTCAGGCCTCGTTTAACTTAACCATATCATTTGCACCTTAAGTCAGGCATCATTTCACTCAACCATATCATCTGCGCCTCGAGTCGGGCCTCATTTCACTAACATATATGTTTGCACCTCAAGAAAGGCCTCGTTTGACTCAACCATATCATTTGCGCCTCGAGTTGGGCCTCGTTTGACTCAACCATATCATTTGCGCCTCAAGTTAGGACTTGTTTGACTTACACATATGCTTCCACCTCGAGATGGGCCGTGTTTGACTCAACCATATTATTTGCACCTCAAATTGGGCCTTGTTTGACTCAACCATATCATTTGTACCTCAAGTCGGTCCTCCTTTGACTCAACCACATCATTTGCACCTTGAGTCATGCCTCATTTGACTCAACCATATAATTTGCGCCTCGAGGTGGGCCTTGTTTGACTCACCCTTAGGATTTGTACCTCGAGTTGGGCCTCGTTTGACTTAACCATATTGTTTGCGCCTCTAGTTAGGCCTCACTTGACTCACCGATGTGTTTGCGCCTCGAGTTAGGCCACATTTAACTCAACCAGATCATCTGCGCCTTGAGTCGGGCCTTGTTTGACTCAACTATATCATTTGCGCCTCGAGTCAGGCCTCGTTTAACTAAGCCATATCATCTGTGCTTCGAGTTGGGCCTCGTTTCACTCTCCCATATGTTTGCGCTTTTAGTCGGACCTCGATTAACCCACCCATATGTTTTGGCCTCGTGTTGAGCCTCGTTTGACTCACCCATATGTTTGCGCCTCGAGTCGGGCCTTATTTGACTTGCCCATATCTTTTGCGCCTCGAGTTGGGCCTCGTTTGACTCAACAATATCATTTGCTCCTCAAATTGAGCTTTGTTTGACTAAGCCTTATCATTTGTGCCTCGAGTCAAGCCTTGTTTGACTCAACCATATCAATTGTGCCTCGAGTCAGGCCTCATTTGACTCACCATTTGTTTGCCCCTCAAGTCGGGCCTCGTTTGACTTCCCCATATCATTTGGACCTCAAATTAGGCCTGGTTTGACTCAACCAAATCATTCGCGCCTCGAGTTGGGCCTTGTTTGACTTACCCATGTGTTTGCGCCTTGAGTGGGGCCTCGTTTGACTCACCCATATCACTTGTGCCTTGAGTCGGGTCTCATTTGACTCACCGATATCATTTGTGCCTCGAGTCAGGCCTCATTTGACTTACCCTTATCATTTGGACCTCAAGTTGGGCATTGTTTAACTTAACCATATTATTTGCGCCTAAAGTTAGGCCTCGTTTGACTCATCCATGTGTTTGCGCCTCGAGTCAGGCCTCGTTTAACTCAGCCATATTATCTACGCCTTGAGGCGGGCCGCGTTTCACTCACCCATATGTTTCTGCCTCGAGTCTGGCTTCGTTTGACTGAGCCTTATCATTTGTACCTCGAGTTGGCCCTCGTTTGACTCAACCATATCATTTGCGCCTTGAGTTAGGCCTCATTTGATTCAACCATATCGTTTATGCCTCGAGTCGGACCTCGTTTGAATCACCATTTGTTTGCGCCTTGAGTGGGGCCTCGTTTGACTCACCCATATCATTTGTGCCTCGAGTCAGGTCTCGTTTGACTCACCGAATTCATTTGTGCCTCAAGTCAGGACTTGTTTGACTCACCCTTATTAGTTGGACCTCGAGTTGGGCCTTGTTTGACTTAACCATATTATGTGCGCCTAAAGTTAGGCCTCATTTAACTCACCCATGTGTTTGTGCCTTGAGTCAGGCCTCGTTTAACTCAGCCATATCATCTGTGCCTTGAGGCGGGCCACATTTCACTCACCCATATATTTTTGCCTCGAGTCTGGCTTTATTTTACTGAGCCTTATCATTTGTGCCTCGAGTCGGGCCTCATTTGACTCAACCATATCATTCGAGCCTCGAGTCGGGCCTTATTTGACTCTCCCATATGTTTATGCCTCAAGTCGGGACTCATTTGACTTAACTATATCATTTGTACATCGATTTGGGCCTCGTTTGACTCAACCATGTGTTTGCGCCTCGAGTCAGACCTCGTTTAACTCAACCATATCATCTGTGCCTCAAGTCGGGCCTCGTTTGACTCATCCATCGTTTTACGCCTCGAGTCAAGCCTCATTTGACTCACCCATATGTTTGTACCTCAAGTCGGGCCTTGTTTGACTCAACCATATCATTTGTGCCTCGAGTCGGGCCTCATTTGATTGACCCTTATCATTTGCGCCTCGAGTTGGGCCTTGTTTGACTCAACCATATTATTTGTGCCTAAAGTTTGGCCTCGTTTGACTCACCCATGTGTTTGCGGCTCGAGTCAGGCCTCGTTTAACACAACCATATATCTGTGCCTCGAGTCGAGCCTCGCTTCACTCACCCATATGTTTACAGCTCGAGTTGGGCCTCGTTTGACTCACTCATGTTTTGGCCTCGTGTTGGGCCTCATTTGACTTACCCATATGTTTGCGCCTTCAGTTGGGCCTCGTTTGACTCAACCATATCATTCGCGCCTCAAGTCGGGCATCGTTTCACTCAACCATATCATTTGCACCTCGAGTTGGGCCTCATTTCACTAACATTGATGTTTGCACCTCAAGAAAGGCCTCGTTTGACTCAACTACATCATTTGCGCCTCGAGTTGGGCCTCGTTTGACTCAACCATATCATTTGTGCCTCGAGTCAGGACTCATTTGACTTACACATATGTTTCCACCTCGAGATGGGCCTGGTTTGACTCAACCACATTATTTGCACCTCGAGTTGGGCCTCGTTTGACTCAACCATATCATTTGCACCTCAAGTTGGTCCTCCTTTGACTCAACCACATCATTTGCACCTTGAGTTTGCGCCTCGAGGTGGGCCTCGTTTGACTTACCCTTAGGATTTGCACCTCGAGTTGGGCCTCGTTTGACTTAACCGTATTATTTGTGCCTCTAGTTAGGCCTCATTTGACTCACCCATGTGTTTGCACCTCGAGTCAGGCCCCATTTAACTCAACCAGATCATCTACGCCTGGAGTCGGGCCTTATTTGACTCAACCATATCATTTGCGCCTTGAGTCAAGCCTCGTTTAACTAAACCATATCATCTGTACTTTGAGTCGGGCCTCGGTTGATCCACCCATATGTTTTAGCCTCGTGTCGAGCCTTGTTTGACTCACCCATATGTTTGCGCATCGAGTTGGGCCTCATTTGACTTGCCCATATCTTTTGCGCCTCGAGTTGGGCCACGTTTGACTTAGCAATATCATTTGCGCCTCGAGTCGAGCTTTGTTTGACTAAGCCTTATCATTTGCGCCTCGAGTCGAGCCTTGTTTGACTCAACCATATCAATTGCGCCTCGAGTCAGGCCTCGTTTGACTCACCATTTGTTTGCGCCTAAAGTCGGGCCTCGTTTGACTTTCCCATATCATTTGGGCCTCGAGTTGGGCCTCGTTTGACTTACCCATGTGTTTGCACCTTGAGTGGGGCCTCGTTTGACTCACCCATATCATTTGTGCCTCGAGTCAGATCTCGTTTGACTCACCTATATCATTTGTGCCTCGAGTCAGGCCTCGTTTGACTTACCCTTATCAGTTGGACCTCGAGTTGGGCCTTGTTTGACTTAACCATATTATGTGTGCCTAAAGTTAGGCCTCATTTAACTCACCCATGTGTTTGCGCCTCGAGTTAGGCCTCGTTTAACTCAGCCATATCATCTGCGCCTTGAGGCGGGCCGCGTTTCACTCACCCATATGTTTCTGGCTCGAGTCTGGCTTCGTTTTACTGAGCCTTATCATTTGTGCCTCGAGTCGGGCTTCGTTTGACTCAACCATATCATTTGAGCCTCAAGTCGGGCCTCATTTGACTCTCCTATATGTTTACGCCTCAAGTCAGGAATCATTTGACTCAACCATATCATTTGTGCATTGATTTGGGTCTCGTTTGATGCAACCATGTGTTTGTGCCTCGAGTCAGACCTCGTTTAACTCAACCATATCATCTGTGCCTCAAGTCGGGCCTCGTTTGACTCACCCATACTTTTATGCCTCGAGTCGAGCCCATGTGACTCACCCATATGTTTGTACCTTGAGTAGGGCCTCATTTTACTCAACCATATCATTTATGCCTCGAGTTAGGCCTCATTTGACTCAACCATATGTTTGCACCTCGAGTTTGGCCTCATTTGACTCACCCATATCATTTGCGCCTCGTGTCGGGCCTTGTTTGACTCAACCAAATCATTTACGGCTTGAGTTGGGCCTCGTTTGACTCACCCATATCATTTGTGCCTCTAGTCAAGCCTCGTTTGACTCAGCCATATCATTTGCACCTCGAGTTGGGCCTCTTTTGACTCGCCCATATCATTTGCGCCTTGAGTCGGCCCTTGTTTGACTCGCCCATATGATTTGCGCCTCGAGTTGGGCCTCGTTTGACACAACCATTTTATTTGCACCTCGAGTCGGGCCTCGTTTGACTCACCTATATGTTTACGCCTTGAGTCAGGCTTTGTTTGACTCAACCAAATCTTTTGCGCCTGAGTCGGGCCTCGTTTGACTCAACCATATCATTTGCTCCTCGAGTTGGGCCTCGTTGGAATCACCTATATGTTTACGCCTCGAGTCGGGCATCGTTTGATTCAACCAAATCATTTGTGCCTCGAGTTGGGCCTCGTTTGACTTAACCATGTGTTTGCGCCTTGAGTGGGGCTGTATTTGACTCACCTATATCATTTGTGCCCCGAGTCAAGCCTCGTTTGACTCAGCCAAATCATTTGCGCTTTAAGTCGGGCCTCTTTTGACTCATCCATATCATTTGCACCTCGAGTCAGGTATTATTTGACTCACCCATATGTTTAGGCCTCGAGTCTACCTTGTTTGACTCACCCATATGTTTGCACTTTGAGTCAAGCCTCGTTTGACTCAGCCATATCATTTGTACCTCGAGTCGGTCCTCTTTTGACTCAATCATATCATTTGCGCCTCGAGTCGAGCCTCGTTTGACACACCCATATCAATTGCGCCTTAAGTCGGGCCTCATTTGACACACCCTTATCATTTGTGCATCGAGTTGGGCCTCGCTTGACTCACCCATGTGTTTGTGCCTCGTGTCGGGCCTCGTTTGAGTCGTCCATATTTTTGCGCCTTAAGTTGGGCCTCGTTTGACTTGCCCATATCTTTTGTGCCTCGAGTCGGGCCTCGTTTGACTCAACCAAATCATTTGCGCCTTGAGTCAAGCCTCGTTTGATTAACCCTTATCATTTGTGCCCCGAGTCATGCCTCGTTTGACTCAACCATATCATTTGTGCCTTGAGTCGGGAATCGTATGACTTACACATATGTTTGCACCTCGATTCGGGCCTCATTTGACTTACCCATATGTTTATGCCTTGAGTCGGGATTTGTTTGACTCACCCATATCTTTTGCACCTCGAGTCGGGCCTCATTTGACTCAACCATAACATTTGCGCCTCAAGTATGGCCTCATTTGATTGACCCTTATCATTTGCGCCCTGAGTCGGGCCTTGTTTGACTCAACCATCTCATTTGCGCCTCAAGTTGGGCTTCATTTGACTGAGCCTTATCAATTGTGCCTCGAGTCAGGACTCGTTTAACTCAACCACATTATTTGCACCTCAAGTCGTGCCTCGTTTGACTCAACCATATCATTTGTGCCTCGAGTCGGGCCTCGTTGGACTCACCCATATGTTTTGTCCTCGTGTCGATCCTCATTTGACTCACCCGTATGTTTGTCCCTCGAGTCAAGTCTCGTTTGACTCACCCATATGTTTGCGTCTCGAGTCGAGCCTCATTTGACTCGCCTATATCTTTTGTGCCTAGAGTCGGGCCTCATTTGAGTCACCCTTATCATTTACGCCTCGAGTTGGGACTCGTTTGACTCACCCATGTTGTTGTGCCTTGAGTGGGGCCTCGTTTCACTCTCGCATATCATTTGTGCCCCGAGTCGGGCCTCGTTTGACTCAACCATATCATTTGCACATCAAGTCGGGCTTTGTTTGACTAAGCCTTATCAATTGTGCCTCGAGTCGTGCCTCGTTCGACTCAACCATATCATTTGCGCCTCGAGTTGGGCCTTGTTGGACTCACCCATATGTTTTGTCCTCATGTCAGGCCTCGTTTGACTCACACATATGTTTGTGACTAGAGTCGGGCCTCGTTTGACTCACCCATATGATTTGCGCCTCAAGTCAGGCATCGTTTCACTCAACCATATCAATTACACCTCGAGTCAGGCCTCGTTTGACTTACACATATGTTTGCACCTCGAGAAAGGCTTTGTTTGACTCAACCACATCATTTGTTACAGTCGGGCCTCGTTTGACTCAACTATATTATTTTTTCCTCGAGTCAAGACTCGTTTGAGTTACACATATGTTTGCACCTCGAGATGGGCCTCGTTTGACTCAACCATATCATTTGCACCTCGAGTCAGTTCTCATTTGACTCAACCACATCATTTGCACCCCGAGTCATGCATCGTTTGACTCAACCATATCATTTGCATCTCGAGGTGGGACTTGTTTGACTCACCCTTGTGTTTGCATCTTGAGTCGGGCCTCGTTTGACTCAACCATATCATTTGCACCTCAAGTCGGGCCTCGTTTGATTGAACCACATAATTTGCACCTCGAGTCGGGCCTCGTTTGACTCAACCATTTCATTTACGCCTCGAGTCCATCCTCGTTTGACTCACCCATATGTTTGCGCCTTCAGTCAGGCCTCGTTCGACTCACCCATATCATTTGCGCCTTGAGTCAAGACTTGTTTGACTTAAGCAAATCATTTGTGCCTCGAGTTGGGCCCCATTTCACTCTCGCATATCATTTGTTCCTCGAGTTAGGCCTTGTTTGACTCTACCATATCATTTGTGCCTCAAGTAGGGCCTCTTTTTAGTCAACCATATCATTTGTGCCTTGAGTAGGGCCTCGTTTGATGCACTGATATCATTTGCACCTCGAGTTGGGCCTCGTTTGACTCACCCTTATCATTTGTGCCTCGAGTTGGGACTCGTTTGACTTGCCCATGTTGTTGTGCCTCGAGTCGGGCCTCGTTTGACTTGCCTATATGTTTACACCTCGAGTTGGGCCTCGTTTGCCTCGCCCATATCTTTTGCACCTCGAGTCAGGCCTCGTTTGACTCACCCTTATCATTTGTGTCTCGAGTTGGGACTCGTTTGACTCACCCATATTGTTGTGCCTCGAGTCGGGCCTCATTTGACTCACCCATATGTTTGTGCCTCGAGTCAGGTCTCGTTTGACTCAACCATATGTTTTGGCCTCCTGTCGGGTCTCATTTGAATCACCCATATATTTGTGCCTCGAGTCGGGCCTCGTTTGACTCACCTATATCATTTGCACCTCCAGTCGGGCCTCATTTCACTCAACCATATACTTTGCACCTCAAGTCGAGCCTCGTTTGGCTCAACCATATAATTTGCATCTCAGGTCGATCCTTGTTTGACTTACACATATGTTTGCACCTCGAGAAAGGCCTCGTTTGACTCAACCACATCATTTGCACCTCGAGTCGGGCCTCGTTTGACTCAACCATATCATTTGCATCTCGAGTCGGGTCTTGTTTGACTTATACATATGTTTGCACCTCGAGATGGGCCTCGTTTGACTCAACCACATTATTTACGCCTCGAGTCAGGCCTCATTTGACTTAACCATATCATTTGCGCTTGAGTCGGGCCTCGTTTTACTCAACCATATCATTTGCGCCTCGAGTCGAGCCTTTTTTGACTCAACCAGACATTTGCACCTCG
The DNA here is from genome assembly GCA_037013595.1 of Dicorynia guianensis. Lineage (NCBI taxonomy): Eukaryota > Viridiplantae > Streptophyta > Magnoliopsida > Fabales > Fabaceae > Dicorynia > Dicorynia guianensis. Next base: position 16,020,241 of record JASUAB010000013.1, on the reverse strand, counting down.
AGTCAGGCCTCGTTTAAGTCACCGATATCATTTGCACCTTGAGTCAGGCCTCGTTTGACTCACCCTTATCATTTGCACCTCGAGTTGGGCCTCGTTTGACTCAACCATATTATTTGCACCTCGAGTCAGGCCGCATTTGACTCTCCCATGTGTTTGTGCCTTGAGTCGGGCCTTGTTTGACTCACCCATATGTTTGTGCCTCGAGTCAGGCCTTATTTGACTCAACCATATGTTTCGGCATTGAGTCAGGCCTCGTTTGACTCACCCATATGTTTGTGCCTCAAGTCGGACCTCGTTTGACTCACCCATTTGTTTGTGCCTAGAGTCGGGCCTCGTTTGACTCACCCATATCTTTTGCACCTCGAGTCGGGCCTCGTTTGACTGACCCTTATCAATTGGGCCCCGAGTTGGGCCTCATTTGACTCAACAATATTATTTGTGCCTCAAGTTAGGCTTCGTTTGACTAAGCCTTATCATTTGCGCCTCGAGTCGGGACTCACCCATATCATTTGTGCCTTGAGTTGAGCCTCGTTTGACTTAACCAAATCATTTGTGCCTCGAGTCAGGCCCCATTTCACTCACCCATGTGTTTGCGCCTTGAGTAGGGCTTCGTTTGACTCTCGTATATCATTTGTGCCTCGAGTCAGGTCTCGTGTAACTCAGCCATATCATTTGCGCCTCTAGCAGGGCCTCTTTTGAGTCAACCATATCATTTGTGCCTCGAGTTGGGCCTCGTTTGACTCTCCCTTATTATTTACACTTCGAGTCGAGCCTCGTTTGACACACCCATATGTTTGTGGCTAGAGTCGGGTCTCGTTCAACTCAAATATATCATTTGCGCCTCGAGTCGAGCCTCGTTTGATTGACCCTTATCATTTGCGCCCTGAGTCGGGCCTCATTTGATACAACCATATCATTTGTGCCTCGAGTCAGGCCTCGTTTGACTCAACCATATCATTTGTGCCTTGAGTCAGGTCTCATTTAGCTTGACCATATCATCTGCGCCTTGAGTTAGGCCTCGTTTGACTCACCCCTATGTTTGCGGCTCGAGTCGGGCCTCTTTTGACACACCCATATGTTTGCGTCTAGAGTCAGGCCTCGTTTGACTCAAACATATCATTTGCGCCTCGAGTCGAGCCTCGTTTGATTGACCCTTATCATTGTGCCCTGAGTCAGGCCTCATTTGACTTAACCATATCATTTGCACCTCGAGTCAGGCCTCATTTAACTTACCCTTATCATTTGCGCCTCGAGTTGGGCCTCATTTGTCTCAACCATAATATTTGCGCCTAAAGTTAGGCCTCGTTTGACTCACCCATGTGTTTACGCCTCGAGTCAGGCCTCGTTTAACTCAATCATATCATCTGCGCCTTAAGTTGGTCCTTGTTTCACTCACCCTAATGTTTGCGCCTCGATTCGGGCCTTGTTTTACTCACCTATATCATTTGTGCCTCAAGTCGGGCCTCGTTTCACTCAACCATATAATTTGCACCTCAAGTCGTGCCTTGTTTGACACAACCATATCATTTGCACCTCGACTCGATCCTCGTTTGACTTCCACATATGTTTGCACCTCGAGAAAGGCCTCGTTTGACTCAACCACATCATTCGTGCCTCGAGTCGGGCCTCATTTAACTCAACTATATCATTTGCACCTCGAGTCGGGTCTTGTTTGACTTACACATATGTTTGCACCTTGAGATGGGCCTCGTTTTACTTAACCATTTCATTTGCACCTCAAGTCGGTCCTCGTTTGACTCAACCACATCATTTGCACCTCGAGTTATCCCTCGTTTGACTCAACCATATCAATTGCGCCTCGAGGTGGGCCTCGTTTGACTCACCCATATGTTTGCGCCTGGAGTCGGGCCTCGTTTGACTCACCCATATCATTTGCACCTTGAGTTAGGACTTGTTTGACTTAACCAAATCATTTGCACCTCAAGTTGGGCCTCATTTCACTCACCCATGTGTTTGCACCTTGTGTGGGGCCTCGTTTGACTCTCCCATATCATTTGTACCTCGAGTCAGGCCTCGTTTGACTCAGCCATATCATTTGTGCCTTGAGTTGGGTCTCATTTAGCTCAACCATATCATTTGTGCATTGAGTCAAGCCTCGTTTGACTTAACCAAATCATTTGTGCCTCGAGTTGGGCCCCGTTTCACTTACCCATGTGTTTGCGCCTTGAGTAGGGCCTCGTTTGACTCTTGCATATCATTTGTGCCTCCAGTCAGGTCTCGTGTAACTCAGCCATATCATTTGTGCCTCTAGTAAGGCCTCTTTTGAGTCAACCATATCATTTGTGCCTCGAGTCGGGCCTCGTTTGACTCACCCTTATTATTTGCACTTCGAGTCAGGCCTCGTTTGACACACCCATATGTTTGCGCCTAGAGTCGGGCCTTGTTTGACTCAAACATATCATTTGCGCCTCGAGTCGAGCCTCATTTGATTGACCCTTATCATTTGCGCCCTGAATCGGGCCTCATTTGACTCAACCATATCATTTGTGCCTTGAGTCAGGCCTCGTTTGACTCACCCATATCATTTGTGCCTTAAGTCGGGTCTCATTTAGCTCAACCATATCATCTGCGCCTTGAGTTGGGCCTCGTTTGACTAACCCCTATGTTTGCGGCTCGAGTCGGGCCTTGTTTGACACACCCATATGTTTGCGTCTAGAGTCGGGCCTTGTTTGACTCAAACATATCATTTGCACCTCGAGTCGAGCCTCGTTTGATTACCCTTATCATTTGTGCCTTGAGTTGGGCTTCATTTGACTTAACCATATCATTTGCGCCTCGAGTCAGGCCTCGTTTAACTTACCCTTATCATTTGCACCTTGAGTTGGGCCTCATTTGTCACAACCATAATATTTGCGCCTAAAGTTATGCCTCGTTTGACTCACCCATGTGTTTGTGCCTCGAGTCAGGCCTCGTTTAACTTAATCATATTATCTGTGCCTTAAGTTGGTCCTTGTTTCACTCACCCTAATGTTTGCGCCTCGAGTTCGGCCTCGTTTTACTCACCTATATCATTTGTGCCTCAGGTCAGGTCTCGTTTCACTCAACCATATAATTTGCACCTCAAGTCGTGCCTTGTTTGACACAACCATATCATTTGCACCTCGACTCGGTCCTCGTTTGACTTACACATATGTTTGCACCTCGAGAAAGGCCTCCTTTGACTCAACCACAATATTCGTGCCTCGAGTCAGGCCTCATTTGACTCAACTATATCATTTGCACCTCGAGTCAGGTCTTGTTTGACTTACACATATGTTTGCACCTTGAGATGGGCCTCGTTTGACTCAACCATATCATTTGCACCTCGAGTCGGTCCTCGTTTGACTCAACCACATCATTTGCACCTTGAGTTATCCCTCGTTTGACTTAACCATATCAATTGCACCTCGAGGTGGGCCTCGTTTGACTCACCCATATCATTTGCACCTCAAGTTAGGACTTGTCTAACTTAACCAAATCATTTGCACCTCAAGTTGGGCCTCATTTCACTCACCCATGTGTTTGCACCTTGTGTGAGGCCTCATTTGACTCTCCCATATCATTTGTACCTCGAGTTAGGCCTCGTTTGACGCAGCCACATCATTTACGCCTCGGCTAGGGCCTCTTTTGAGTCAACAATATCATTTGTGCGTCAAGTCGGGCCTCGTTTGACTTTCACATATGTTTGCACCTCAAGAAAGGCCTCATTTGACTCAACCACATCAATTGTGCCTCGAGTCGGTCCTCGTTTGATTGACCCTCATCATTTGTGCCCTGAGTCGGGCCTCGTTTTACTCAACCATATCATTTGTGCCATGAGTCGGGCCTCGTTTGATTGACCCTCATCATTTGTGCCTCGAGTCGGGCCTCGTTTGACTCAACCATATCATTTGCACATCAAGGTAGGCCTTGTTTGATTGACCTTCATCATTTGTGCCTCGAGTCGGGCCTCGTTTGACTCAACCCTATCATTTGCGCCTCGAGTTGGGCCTCATTTAATTGACCCTCATCATTTGTGCCCTGAGTCGGGCCTCATTTGACTCACCCATATCATTTGCACCTCGAGTTAGAACTTGTTTGACTTAACCAAATCATTTGCAACTCGAGTTGGGCCTCATTTCACTCACCCATGTGTTTGCACCTTGAGTGGGGCCTCGTTTGACTCTCCCATATCATTTATACCTCCAGTCAGGCCTCGTTTGACTATGCCATATCATTTGCGCCTCGACTAGGGCCTCTTTTGAGTCAACCATATCATTTGTGCGTCAAGTCGGGCCTTGTTTGACTTTCACATATGTTTGCACCTCGAGAAAGGCCTCATTTGACTCAACCACATCATTTGCACTCCAATCGGGCCTCGTTTGAAAGAACCATAACATTTGCACCTCGAGTCTGGCCTCGTTTGACTCAACCATATCATTTGCGCCTTGAGTCGGGCCTTGTTTGATTGACCCTCATCATTTGTGCCCTGAGTCAGGCCTCGTTTGACTTAACCATATCATTTGTGACTCGAGTCAGGCTTCGTTTGACTGAGCCTTAGTAATTGTGCCTTGAGTCAGGCCTCGTTTGACTCAACCATATCATTTGCGCCTCGATTCGGGCCTCGTTTGACTCACCCATATGTTTACGTCTCGAGTTAGGGCTCGTTTGACTTAACCATATCATTTGCACCTCGTGTCAGGCCTCATTTGACTCACCCATATATTTATGCCATGAGTCAAGCCTCGTTTGACTCAGCCATATCATTTGTGCCTCGAGTCGGGCCTCTTTTGACTTAACCAGATCATTTGCACCTCGAGTTGGGCCTCGTTTGACTCACCCTTATCATTTGGTCCTCGAATTAGGCCTCGTTTGAATCAACCATATTATCTGCGCCTCTAGTCAGGCCTTTTTTGACTCACCATGTGTTTGCGCCTTGAGTCAGGCATTGTTTGACTCACACATATGTTTGCACCTCGAGTTAGGCCTCGTTTGACACAACCATATGATTTGGCATCAAGTTGGGCCTCGTTTGACTCACCAATATGTTTGTGCCTTGAGTCGGGCCTCGTTTGACTCACCCATTTGTTTGCGCCTAGAGTCGGGCCTCATTTGACTCACCCATATCTTTTGTGCCTCAAGTTGGGCCTTGTTTGATTCAACCATATCATTTGCGCCTCGAGTCGGGCTTCGTTTTACTAAGCCTTAGCAATTGTGCCTTGAGTCAAGCCTTGTTTGACTCAACAATATCATTTGCGCCTCAATTCGGTCCTCGTTTGACTCATCTATATGTTTACACCTCGAGTTGGGGCTCGTTTGACTCAACCATATCATTTACACCTCGAGTCAGGCCTTGTTTGACTCACCCATCTATTTATGCCTTGAGTCAGGCCTCGTTTGACTCAGCCATATCATTTACGCCTCGAGTCGGGCCTCTTTTGACTTAATCAGATCATTTGCACCTCGAGTCAGGCTCGTTTGAGTCACCGATATCATTTGCGCCCTGAGTCGGGCATTGTTTGACTCACCCTTATCATTTGCACCTCGAATTGGGCCTCATTTGACTCAACCATATTATTTCTGCCTTGAGTCAGGCCTCGTTTGATGCACCCATGTGTTTGCGCCTTGAGTCAGGCCTCATTTGACTCAACCATATGATTCGGCCTCGAGTTGGGCCTCGTTTGACTCACCCATATGTTTACGCCTCGAGTCAGGCCTCGTTTGACTCACCCATTTGTTTTCGCCTCGAGTCGGGCCTCCTTTGACTCATGCATATGTTTTGCGCCTCAAGTCGGGCCTCCTTTGACTCAACCATATCATTTGCGCCTCGAGTCGGGCCTCCTTTGACACAACCATATAATTTGTGCCTCATTTTGGGCCTCGTTTGACTCACCCATATGTTTGCACCTCGAGTCGGGCCTCGTTTGACTCACCCATTTGTTTGTGCCTAGAGTTGGGCCTCATTTGACTCACCCATATCTTTTGTACCTCGAGTCAGCCCTCATTTGACTCAACCATATCATTTGCGCCTCGAGTCGGGCCTCGTTTGACTGATCCTCATCAATTGGGCCCTGAGTCGGGCCTCGTTTGACACACCCATATCTTTTGCACCTCGAGTCAGGCCTCGTTTGACTCACCCATTTGTTTGTGCCTAGAGTCGAGCCTTATTTGACTCACCCATATCATTTGCACCTCGAGTTAGGTCTTGTTTGACTCACCCATGCATTTGTGCCTTAAGTTGAGTCTCATTTGACTCAACCATATCATCTGTGCTTCGAATCGGGCCTCGTTTGACTCAACCATATCATTTGTGCCTTGAGACGGGCCTCGTTTGACTCACCCATATGTTTACGCCTTGAGTCGGTCCTCATTTGACACAACCATATCATTTACGCCTTGAGACGGGCCTCGTTTGACTCACCCATATGTTTGTGCCTCGAGTCTGGCCTCGTTTGTCTCACCCATATCATTTGCACCTTAAGTCGGGCATCGTTTGACTCAACCACATGATTTGCACCTCAAGTCGGGCGTCGTTTAACTCAACCATATCATTTGCACATCGAGTCGGGCCTCGTTTGTCCCACCCATATCATTTGTGCTTCGAGTTGGGCCTCGTTTGACCCACCCATATTTTGTGCCTTGAGTCTGGCCTCGTTTGCCTCACCCATATCATTTGCACCTTAAGTCGGGCATCGTTTGACTCAACCACATGATTTGCACCTCAAGTCGGGCGTCGTTTAACTCAACCATATCATTTGCACATCGAGTTGGGCCTCGTTTGTCCCACCCATATCATTTGTGCTTCGAGTCGGGCCTCGTTTGACTCAAGCACATGATTTGCGCCTCAAGTCAGGCGTCATTTAACTCAACCATATCATTTGCACATTGAGTCAGGCCTCATTTGTCCCACCCATATCATTTGTGGCTCGAGTCGGGCCTCGTTTTGACTCACCCATACATTTGCCCCTTGAATCGGGCCTCATTTGACTCAACCATGTTATTTGCGGCTCAAGTTGGGCCTCGTTTGACTCACCCATATCCTTTTCACCTCGAGTCAGGTCTCGTTTGACTCACCCATGCATTTGCGCCTTAAGTTGAGCCTCATTTGACTCAACCATATCATCTGCGCTTCGAATCGGGCCTCGTTTGACTCAACCATATCATTTGTGCCTTGAGACGAGCCTCGTTTGACTCACCCATATGTTTACGCCTTGACTCGGGCCTCATTTGACTCAACCTTATCATTTGCACCTCGAGACGGGCCTCGTTTGACTCACCCATCTGTTTGTGCCTCGAGTCTGGCCTCATTTGATTCACCCATATCATTTGCACCTTAAGTTGGGCATCGTTTGACTCAACCACATGATTTGTGCCTCAAGTCAGGCATCGTTTAACTCAACCATATCATTTGCGCATCGAGTCAGGCCTCGTTTGTCCCACCCATATCATTTGTGCCTCGAGTCGGCCCTCGTTTGACTCACCCATATGTTTGTGCCTCGAGTCGGTCCTCGTTTGACCTACCCATATGTTTGTGCCTCGAGTCGGGCCTCATTTGACTCAAGCACATGATTTGCGCCTCAAGTTAGGCATCGTTTAACTCAACCATATCATTTGCACATCAAGTCAGGCCTCGTTTGTCCTACCCATATCATTTGCGCCTTGAGTTGGGCCTCGTTTGACTTACCCTTATCATTTATGCCCCGAGTTGGGCCTTATTTGACTCAACCATATCTTATGTGCCTTGAGTCGGGCCTCGTTTAACTAACCCATATCATTTGCAGCTCGAGTCAGGACTCGTTTAACTCACCCTTATCATTTGCACCTCGAGTCAGGTCTCGTTTAACTCAATCATATCATTTGCGCATCGAGTCGGGCTTTGTATGACTCAACCTTATATTTATGCCTCAAGTTGAGTCTCGTTTAACTTACTCCTATGTTTGCACCTCGAGAAGGGCCTCGTTTGAGTTAACCACATCATTTGTGCCTCGAATCTGTCCTCATTTGACTCAACCATATCATTTGTGCCTCGAGTCGGGCCTTGTTTGACTCACCCATATCATTTGTGCCTTGTGTCGGGTCTCATTTAGCTCAACCATATCATTTATGCCTTGAGTCAGGCCTCGTTTGACTCACCCTTATGTTTGTGGCTCAAGTCAGGCCTCGTTTGACTCACCTATTTGTTTGCGCCTCGGGTTAGGCCGCATTTAACTCACCCATATGTTTGCACCTTGAATCAAGCCTCGTTTGACTCACCCATATAATTTGTGCCTCAAGTTGGGCCTCGTTTGACTTTCCCATATGTTTGAACCTTGGGTTGGGCCTCATTTGACTCAACCATATCATTTGCGCCTCGAGTTGGGCCTCATTTGACTTACCCTTATCATTTGTGCCTCGAGTTGGGCCTTGTTTGACTCAGCCATATCATATGCGCATCGAGTCGTGCCTCGTTTAACTAACCCATATCATTTGCGCATTGAGTCAGGCCTCATTTGACTCAACCACATGATTTGCGCCTCAAGTCGAATGTCGTTTAACTCAACCATATCATTTGCACATTGAGTCGGGCCTCGTTTGTCCCACCCATATCATTTGCCCCTCGAGTCGAGCCTTGTTTGACTTTCCCTTATCATTTATGCCTCGAGCTGGGACTCGTTTAACTCACCCTTATCATTTGTGCCTCAAGTCGAGTCTCGTTTGACTCAACCATATCATTTGCACATCAAGTCAAGTCTTGTTTGACTCACCCATATATTTATGCCTCAAGTTGGGTCTCGTTTGACTTATGCATATGTTTGAACCTTGAGAAGGGCCTCGTTTGACTCAACCACATCATTTGTGCCTCGAGTTTGGCCTCATTTCACTTAACCATATCATTTGTGCCTCGAGTCAGGCCCCGTTTGACTCACCCATATCATTTGTGCCTCGAGTGGGGCCTCGTTTGGCTCAACCATATCATCTATGCCTTGAGTCAGGACTTGTTTGACTCACCCATATGTTTGTAGCTCGAGTCAGGTCTTATTTGACTCACCCAAATGTTTGGGCCTTGGGTCAGGCCTCATTTGACTCACCAATATGTTTGCGCCTCGTGTCGGGCCTCATTTGACTCACCCTTATCATTGGCGCCCTGAGTCAGGCCTTGTTTGACTTAACCATATCATTTGCGCCTTGAGTAGGACCTCGTTTTGACTCACCCATACATTTGCCCCTTGAACCGGGCCTCGTTTGACTCAACCATATTATTTGCGGCTCGAGTTGGGCCTCGATTGACTCACCCATATCGTTTGCACCTCGAGTTAGGTCTCATTTGACTCACCCATGCATTTGCGCCTTAAGTTGAGTCTCATTTGACTCAACCACATCATCTGTGCTTCAAATCGGGCCTCGTTTGACTCAACCGTATCATTTGTACATTGAGACGGGCCTTATTTGACTCACCCATATGTTTACGCCTTGAGTCGGGCCTCATTTGATACAACCATATCATTTGCGCCTCAAGATAGGCCTCGTTTGACTCACCCATATGTTTGCGCCTCGAGTCTAGCTTCGTTTGACTCACCCATATCATTTGCGCCTTAAGTCAGGCGTCATTTGACTCAACCACATGATTTATGCCTCAAGTTAGGCGTCGTTTAACTCAACCATATCATTTGCACATCGAGTCGGGCCTTGTTTGTCTCACCCATATCATTTGCGCCTCGAGTCAGGCCTCGTTTGACTTACCGTTATCATTTGTGCCTTGAGTCAAGCCTTATTTGACTTAACCATATCTTATGTGCCATGAGTCAGGCCTCATTTGACTAACCCATATCATTTGAGCCTCAAGTCAGGACTTGTTTAACTACCCTTATCATTTGCACCTCGAGTTGGGTCTCGCTTGACTCAACCATATCATTTGCGCATCGAGTCGGGTCTCATTTGACTCACCCATATATTTATGCCTTGAGTCGGGTCTCGTTTCACTTACACATTGTTTGCACCTCGAGAGGGGCTCGTTTGACTCAACCACATCATTTATGCCTCAAGTTTGGCCTCATTTCACTCAACCATATCATTTGCGCCTTGAGTCGGGCCTCGTTTGACTCACCCATATCATTTGTGCCTCGAGTCGGGCCTTGTTTGCCTCAACCATATCATCTCTGCCTTGAGTCAGGTCTCGTTTGACTCACCCATATGTTTGCAACTCGAGTCGGGTCTCGTTTGACTCACCCAAATGTTTGGGCCTTTGGTCGAGCCTCGTTTGACTCACCCATATGTTTACGCCTCGAGTCAGGCCTCGTTTGACTCACCCATATCATTTGCGCCTCAAGTCGGGCCTCGTTTGACTTACCCATATGTTTGCACCTTGAGTCGTGCCTCGTTTCACTTAACCATATTATTTACGCATTGAGTCGGTCCACATTTGACTTACCCTTATCATTTGTGCCTCGAGTTGGGCCTTCTTTGACTCAACTATATATGTGCCTCAAGTCTGGCCTCGTTTAACTAACCCATATCATTTGCGCCTCGAGTCGGTGCCCGTATGACTCAACCATCTCATTTGAGCAATGAGTTGGGCCTTGTTTGCCTCACCCATGTGTTTGCACCTCAAGTCGGGCATCCTTTGACTCACCCATTTGCTTGCACCTCGAGTCGGGCCTCATTTGACTCACCCTTATCATTTGCGCCTCAAGTCGGGCCTTGTTTGACTCAACCATATCATTTGTGCCTTGAGTAGGACCTTGTTTTGACTCACCCATACATTTGGCCCTTGAACCGGGCCTCGTTTGACTCAACCATGTTAATTGCGGCTCGAGTTGGGCCTCGTTTGACTCACCCATATCGTTTGCACCTCGAGTTAGGTCTCGTTTGACTCACCCATGCATTTGCGCCTTAAGTTGAGCCTCATTTGACTCAACCATATCATCTGCGCTTCGAATCGGGCCTCATTTGACTCAACCATATCATTTGTGCATTGATATAGGCCTCGTTTGACTCACCCATATGTTTACGCCTTGAGTCAGGCCTCATTTGACTTAACCATATCATTTGCACCTCGAGACGGGCCTCGTTTGACTCACCCATATCATTTGCGCCTTAAGTCAGGCATCGTTTGACACAACCACATGATTTACGCCTCAAGTCGGGCGTTGTTTAACTCAACCATATCATTTGCACATCGAGTTAGGCCTCATTTGTCTCACCCATATCATTTGTTCCTCGAGTCAGGCCTCGTTTGACTTACCATTATCATTTGTGCCTTGAGTTAGGCCTTATTTGACTTAACCATATCTTATGTGCCAGGAGTCGGGCCTCGTTTGATTAACCCATATCATTTGCACCTCGAGTCGGGACTCGTTTAACTCACCCTTATCATTTGCGCCTCGAGTCAGGTCTCGTTTGACTCAACCATATCATTTGCGTATCGAGTCGGGTCTCGTTTGACTCACCCATATATTTACTCCTTGAGTCGGGTCTCATTTCACTTACACATATGTTTGTACCTCGAGAAGGGCCTCGTTTGACTCAATCACATCATTTGTGCCTCGAGTCGGGCCTCGTTTGACTCAACCATATCATTTGCACCTCGAGTAGGCCTCATTTTGACTCACCCATATGTTTATGCCTCGAACTGGGCCTCATTTGACTCACCCATGTCATTTGCGGCTTGAGTCGGGCCTCGTTTGACTCACCTATATTGTTTGCACCTCGAGTCAAGTCTCATTTGACTCACCCATGTGTTTGCACCTTAAGTTGAGCCTCATTTGACTCAATCATATCATCTGTGCCTCGAGTCAGGCCTCGTTTGACTCAACCATATCATTTACACCTTGAGTCAATTCTCGTTTCGTTCATCCATATGTTTGTGCCTCGAGTCAGGCCTCGTTTCACTCACCCATATCATTTGTGCCCCGAGTTCAGCCTCGTTTGACTCAACCATATCATTTGTGCCTTGAGTCAGGTCTCGTTTTACTTTACCATATCATTTGTACCTTGAGTTAGGCCTTGTTTGACAGACCCTTATCATTTCCGCCCAGAGTCAGGCCTTATTTGATAGAATCATATCATTTGTCCCTCGAGTCAGGCCTTATTTGACTCAACCATATCTTATGTGCCTCGAGTCGGGTTTTGTTTGACTAACCCATATCATTTGTGCCTCGAGTCGGGACTCGTTTAACTCACGCTTATCATTTGCGTGTTGAGTCAGGTTTCGTTTGACTCAACCATATCATTTGCGCATCGAGCCAGGCCTTGTTTGACTTACCCTTATCATTTGTGCCTCGAGTTGGCCCTTGGTTGACTCAACCATATCATATGCACCTCAAGTTGGGCCTTGTTTAAGTAACCCATATCATTTGCGCATTGAGTCAGGACTCGTTTAACTCACCCTTATCATTTGCGCCACAAGTCGGTCCCCGTATGACTCAACCATCTCATTTGCACAACGAGTTGGGCCTCGTTTGATTCACCCATGTGTTTGCGCCTCGAGTAGGACCTCGTTTTGACTCACCCATATGTTTGAGACTCGAACTGAGCCTCATTTGACTCACCCATGTCATTTGTGGCTCGAGTCGAGCCTCGTTTGACTCACCCATATCATTTGCACCTCGAGTCAGGTCTTGTTTGACTCACCCATGTGTTTGTTCCTTAAGTCGAGACTCATTTGACTCAACCATATCGTCTGTGCCTCGAGTTGGGCCTCGTTTGACTCAACCATATGATTTATGCCTCGAGTCCATTCTCGTTTCATTCACCCATATGTTTGTGTCTCGAGTCAAGCCTTGTTTCACTCACCCATATCATTTGTGCCTCGACTTTGGCCTCGTTTGACTCAACCATATCATTTATGCCTCAAGTCAGGTCTTCTTTTACTCAACCATATCATTTGCGCCTCGAGTTGGGCCTTGTTTGACAAACTCTTATCATTTGCACCCTCGAGTCAGGCTTCATTTGACTGAGCCTTATCATTTGCCTCTCGAGTCAGGGCTCGTTTGACTCATCCATATCATTTGCTCCTCGAGTCAGGCCTCGTTTTACTCAACCATATCATTTGTGCCTCGAGTCGGGCCTCGTTTGACTTACCCTTATCATTTGTGCCTCCAATCGGGCCTCATTTGACTCACCCATATGTTTGGGCCTTCGGTCAGGCCTTGTTTGACTCACCCATATGTTTGTGCCTTGAGTCAGGCCTCGTTTGACTCACACATATCATTTGTGCCTCAAGTCGGGCCTCATTTGACTTACCCATATGTTTGCACCTTGAGTTAGGCCTCGTTTGACTCAACCACATCATTTGTGCCTCGAGTCTGGCCTCATTTGACTCAACCATACCATTTGTGCCTCGAGTCCGGCCTTGTTTGACTTACCCATATCATTTGCGACTCCAGTCGGGCCTCATTTGACTCACCCATATGTTTGCGCCTCGGGTTGGGCCTCATATGACTCACCCATATGTTTGTGCCTTGAGTTAGGCCTCGTTTGACTCACACATATCATTTGCGCCTCAAGTTGGGCCTCGTTTCACTTACCCATACGTTTGCACCTAGAGTTGGGCCTCGTTTGACTCAACCACATCATTTGCGCCTCGAGTCTGGCCTCGTTTGACTCACACATATCATTTGCGTCTCGAGTTGGGCCTTGTTTAACTAAACCATATCATATGCACCTCAAGTCGGGCTTTGTTTAAGTAACCCGTATCATTTGCACATTGAGTCGGGACTCCTTTAACTCACCCTTATCATTTGCGCCTCGAGTCAGTCCCCGTATGACTCAACCATCTCGTTTGCACAATGAGTTAGGCCTCGTTTGACTCATCCATGTGTTTGTGCCTCGAGTCGGGCCTTGTTTGACTCAACCATATCATTTGCGCTCGAGCAGGGCCTCGTTTTGACTCACCCATACGTTTACGCCTCAAATCAGGCCTCATTTGACTCACCCATGTCATTTGTGGCTCGAGTTGGGCTTCGTTTGACTCACCCAAATCATTTGCACCTCGAGTCAGGTCTCATTTGACTCACCCATGTGTTTGTGTTTTAAGTCAAGCCTCATTTGACTCAACCATATCATCTGCGCCTTGAGTTGGGCCTCGTTTGACTCAACCATATCATTTATGCCTTGAGTCCATTCTTGTTTCATTTAACCATATGTTTGTGCCTCGAGTCAGGCCTCGTTTCATTCAACCATATCATTTGTGCCTCGAGTTCAGCCTCGTTTGACTCAACCATATCATTTACGCCTCAAGTCAGGTCTCGTTTTAGTCAACCATATCATTGTGCCTCGAGTTGGGCCTTGTTTGACAGACCCTTATCATTTGTACCCTGAGTCAGGCCTCATTTGACTCAATCATATCATTTGTGCTTCGAGTTGAGCTTCATTTGACTGACCCTTATCATTTGCCCCTCGAGTCGGGCCTTGTTTGACTCAACCATATCATTTGCATCTCGAGTAAGGCCTCATTTTACTCACCCATATGTTTGCGCCTCGAGTTCAGTCTCGTTTGACTCACCCATATGTTTGTGTCTCGAGTCAGGCCTCATTTAACTCACCCATACAATTTGCACCTTGAGTCGGGCCTCGTTTAACTCTACCACATGATTTGCACCTCAAGTTGGGCGTCGTTTAACTCAACCATATCATTTGCATCTCGAGTCGGGCCTCGTTTGAGTCGGGCCTCGTTTGACTTACCCTTATCATTTGCACCTCCAATCAGGCCTCATTTGACTCACCCATATATTTAGGCCTTGGGTCGGGCCTCGTTTGACTCACCCATATGTTTGCACCTCGAGTCAGGCCTTGTTTGACTCACACATATCATTTGCGACTCAAGTCAGGCCTCGTTTGACTTACCCATATGTTTGCACCTTGAGTTAGGCCTCATTTGACTCAACCACATCATTTGTGCCTCAAGTCTGGCCTCGTTTGACTCAACCATACCATTTGCGCTTCGAGTCAGGCCTTGTGTGACTTACCATATCATTTGCGACTCTAGTCGGGCCTCATTTGACTCACCCATATGTTTGGGCCTCGGGTCAGTCCTCATTTGACTCACCCATATGTTTGTGCCTTGAATCAGGCCTCGTTTGACTCACACATATCATTTGCGCCTCAAGTTGGGTCTCATTTGACTTACCCATATGTTTGCACCTAGAGTTGGGCCTCGTTTGACTCAACCACATCATTTGCGCCTCGAGTCTGGCCTCGTTTGACTCACACATATCATTTACGTCTCGAGTTGGGCCTTGTTTAACTCAACGATATTATATGCGCCTCAAGTTGGGCTTTGTTTAAGTAACCCATATCATTTGCTCATTGAGTCAGGACTCGTTTAACTTACCCTTATCATTTGTGCCTTAAGTTAGTCCCTGTATGACTCAACCATCTCGTTTGTGCAATGAGTTAGGCCTCATTTGACTCATCTATTTGTTTGCGCCTTGAATCGGGCCTTGTTTGACTCAACCATATCATTTGTGCTCGAGCAGGGCCTCGTTTTGACTCAACCATATGTTTACGCCTCGAACCAGGCGTCGTTTGACTCACCCATGTCATTTGTGGCTCGAGTCGGGCTTCATTTGACTCACCCATATCATTTGCACCTCGAGTCAGGTCTCATTTGACTCACCCATGTGTTTATGCCTTAAGTCAAGCCTTATTTGACTCAGCCATATCATCTGCGCCTCGAGTTGGGTCTCGTTTGACTCAACCATATCATTTATGCCTCGAGTCCATTCTCGTTTCATTTAACCATATGTTTGTGCCTCGAGTCAGGCCTCGTTTCATTCACCCATATCATTTGTGCCTTGAGTTCGGCCTAGTTTGACTCAACCATATTATTTACGCCTCGAGTCGAGCCTCATTTTAGTCAACCATATCATTTGTGCCTCGAGTTAGGCCTTGTTTGACAGACCCTTATCATTTGCGCCCTGAGTCAGGCCTCATTTGACTTAATCATATCATTTGCGCCTCGAGTCAGGCTTCGTTTGACTAAGCCTTATCATTTGCCCCTCGAGCGGGCCTAGTTTCACTCAACCATATCATTTGCACCTCGAGTAAGGCCTCATTTTACTCACCCATATGTTTACGCCTCAAGTTCGGTCTCGTTTGATTCACCCATATGTTTGTGTCTCGAGTTAGGCCTCATTTAACTCCCCCATACAATTTGCACCTTGAGTTGGGCCTCGTTTGACTCACCCACATGATTTGCGCCTTGAGTCGGGCCTCGTTTGACTCACCCATATGTTTGCGCCTTGAGTCGGGCCTCGTTTGACTCAACCACATGATTTGCACCTCAAGTTGGGTGTCGTTTAACTCAACCATATCATTTGCATCTCGAGTCGGGCCTCGTTTGACTTACCCTTATCATTTGCGTCTCAAGTCAGGCCTTATTTGACTCAACCATATCTTATGTGCCTCGAGTTGGGGCTCGATTGACTAACCCATATCATTTGTGTCTCGAGTCGGGATTCGTTTAACTCACCCTTTTCATTTGCACCTCGAGTCGGGTCTCATTTGACTCAACCATATCATTTGTGCCTCGAGTCTGGCCTCATTTGACTCAACCATATCATTTACGCCTCGAATCAGGCCTCGTTTGACTTACCCATATCATTTGCTCCTCTAGTCCGGTGTCATTTGACTCACCCATATGTTTGGGCCTTGGGTCGGGCCTCGTTTGACTCAACCATATGTTTGCACCTCGAGTTAGGCCTCGTTTGACTCACACATATCATTTGCACCTCAAGTCAGGCCTTGTTTGACTTACCCATATGTTTGCACCGTGAGTTGGGCCTCGTTTGACTCAACCACATCATTTGCGCCTCGAGTCTGGCCTCATTTGACTCAACCATCTCATTTGTGCAATGAGTTGGGCCTCGTTTGACTAACCCATGTGTTTGCACCTCGAGTCGGGCATCCTTCGACTCACCCAATTGTTTGCGCCTCAAGTCACGCCTCATTCGACTAACCCTTATCATTTGTGCCTCGAGTCAGGCCTTGTTTGACTCAACCATATCATTTGCACCCCGAGAAGGGCCTCGTTTTGAATCACCCATATGTTTGCACCTCGAACTAGGCCTCGTTTGACTCACCCATGTCATTTACAGATTGAGTCGAGCCTCGTTTGACTGACCCATATCGTTTGCACCTCGAGTCAACTCTTGTTTGACTCACCCATGTGTTTGTGCCTTAAGTCGAGCCTCATTTGACTCAACCATATCATCTGTGCCTTGAGTTTAGCCTCGTTTGACTCAACCATATCATTTACACCTTAAGTCGATTCTCGTTTCATGAACCCATATGTTTGTGCCTCGAGTCAAGCCTCGTTTCACTCACCCATATCATTTGTGCCTCGAGTTCGGCCTCATTTGAATTAACCATATCATTTGCGCCTCGAGTCGGGTCTCGTTTTACTCAACCGTATTATTTGCGCCTCGAGTTGGGCCCTATTTGATAGACCCTTATCATTTGTGCCCTAAGTCGGGCCTCATTTAACTCAATCATATCATTTGCGCCTCGAGTCGGGCTTCATTTGACTGAGCCTTATCATTTGCCTCTCGAGTCGGTTCTCGTTTGACTCAACCATATCAATTATGCCTAGAGTCAGGCCTCCTTTGACTCACCGATATGTTTGCGCCTTGAGTCGGGCCTTGTTTGACTCACCCATATTTTTACGCCTCGAGTCAAGCCTCATTTGACTCACCCATATCATTTGTGCCTTGAGTCAGGGCTCATTTGACTCACCCATGTGTTTGTGCCTTTAGTCGAGCCTCATTTGACTCAACCATATCATCTGCGCCTCAAGTCGGGCCTTGTTTGACTCAACCATATCATTTGCGGCTCAAGTTGGGCCTCATTTGACTCACCTATATCATTTGCGCATTGAGTCGGGCCCCGTTTAACTTACCCTTATCATTTGGTCCTGGAGTCGGGCCTCGTTTGACTCAACCATATTATTTGTGCCTTAAGTTGAGCCTCATTTGACTCAACCATATCATCTGCGCCTCGAGTCAGGCCTCGTTTGACTCAACCATATCATTTGCTCCTTAAGTCGGGCCTCGTTTGACTCACCTATATCATTTACACTTCGAGTCGGGCCTCATTTGACTTACCCTTATCATTTGGTCCTCGAGTCAAGCCTCATTTGACTGAACCATATTATTTGCGCCTTATGTCGAGCCTCATTTGATTCACCCATATCATTTGTGCCTTGAGTCAGGCCTCGATTGACTCACCCTTATCATTTGTGCCTCAAGTTGGGCCTTGTTTGAATCATCCATATTAGTTGCACCTCGAGTCAGGTCTCGTTTGACTTACCCATGTCATTTACGCCATGAGTTGGTCCTTGTTTGACTTACCCATATGTTTGTACCTCGAGTCGGGCCTCATTTGAGTCACCCATGTCATTTATGCCTCGAGTCAGACCTCGTTTGACTCAACCATATCATTTGTGCCTCAAGTCGGGCATATTTTGACTCGCCCATATGTTTGTGCCTCAAGTCGGGCCTCATTTAACTCACGCTTATCATTTGCACCTCAAGTCGAGCCTCGTTTGACTTACCCATATCATTTGCACCTTGAGTCAGGCCTTGTTTGACTCAACCATATCATTTGCACCTCAAGTTGGGCCTCATTTGACTCACCCATATCCTTTACACCTCGAGTCAGTCCTCGTTTAACTCACCCGTATGTTTGTGCCTCGTACCAAGCCTCATTTGACTCAACCATATTATTTATGCATTAAGTTTGGCCTCATTTGACTCACCCATGTGTTTGTGCCTCAAGTTGAGCCTTATTTGACTTAACCATATCATCTGCGCCATGAGTTGGGCCTCGTTTGACTAACCAATATCATTTGCATCTTAAGTCAGACCTCATTTGACTCACACTTATCATTTGCATCTCGAGTCAGTCCTCGTTTGACTCAACCATATCATTTGTGCCTCAAGTTGGGACTCGTTTAAGTCAACCATATCATTTGCGCATCGAGTTGGTCCTCGTTTGACTCACCCAGATATTTGCACCTCAAGTCGGGCCCTGTTTGAGTCACCCATATATTTGCACCTTGAGTTAGGGTTTGTTTGACTCAACCATATCACTTGTGCCTTGAGTTAGGCCTCGTTTGACTCACCCATATCATTTGCGCCTCGAATTAGACCTCGTTTGACTCACACTTATCATTTGCACCTTGACATGGGTGCTGTTTGACTCAACCATATCATTTGCCCTCGAGTTAGGCCTCATTTGACTCACCCATATGTTTGCGCCTTGAGTCATGCCTTATTTGGCTCAACCATGTCATTTGTGCCTCGAGTTAGGCCTCGTTTGACTCACCCAAGTGTTTGTGCCTCGAGTCGGGACTTGTTTGACTCACCTATATCATTGAGCCTTGAGCAGGCCTCGTTTGGCACACCCATGTCATTTACGCCTTGAGGCAAGCCTAGTTCGACTTAACTATATCATTTGCACCTCGAGTCAAGCCTTGTTTGACTTAACCATATCAATTGCTCCTCAAGTCAGGCCTCATTTGACTAACCCATATGTTTGCACCTCGGGTCAGGCCTAGTTTGACTAACCCATATCATTTGCGCCTCGAGTTTAGCCTCGTTTGACATAACCATATCATTTGTGCCTCGAGTCGAGCCTCGTTTGACTGTACCATATCATTTGTGCCTCGAGTTGAGCCTCATGTGACTCACGCTTATCATTTGTGCCTTGAGTTGGGCCTCATTTGACTTACCAATATGTTTGTGCCTCGAGTCAGGCCTTGTTTGACTCAACCATATCATTTGTGCCTCGAGTTGGGCCTTGTTTAACTCACCCATGTGTTTGTCCTCGTGTCGGGCATCCTTTGACTCACCCATATGTTTGCGCCTTGAGTCGGGCCTCATTTGACTCAACCATATCATTTGCACCTCAAGTCGGGCCTCGTTTGACTTACCCTTATCATTTGCTCTCTGAGTCAGGCCTTGTTTGACTCAACCATATTATTTGCACCTTGATGCGAATCCCGCCAAGAATAACGAGACTCGTCAATGAAATTGATTCCCAAGACCGTTCTACAATCAGATTTTGTAGGTGGAAACCTCGACCCGATGTTTATAAGAAAACACGAACCTTGGTATGTGTAGACACCACAAACGGGATGGTGAACCGTTTGATAAGTCGGATGAACGCCACAAGAACAAGTTCTTGATAAGTTCAGAAAGTTCTTCAAAGAACCAAGAGAAAACTCTCAACTTTTATGTAGAAAACTGAACTCCACTTCTCAGCCTTGGTATACATATATATAGGCTGAGTTATTACAATTTGAAAAAGGAAACAAATAGCAAAAGGAAGGTAATCCCTATAATTATGGCATGTCAGCCTTTACAAGAGAATAATTAGCCATATAATCAGCCCAATGCAATAATTGCTGAAGATATAATCCAAAAGGCTGACCAAATCCCATAAAAAAAGGAAAGTTATCCCAAATTCGCTGGGTAATAATCAGCCAAATCTAATCTCCTTGATTCTCTCAAATCCACATGCTTGAACCGAAAGTAATCCTTCCAAGTGTATGGGCTTCAATAAAAAGGCTAAAATTGATCCTTCCAAGTGTATGGGCTTTAGAAACAAGGCTGAAATTACTCCACCACTTGGACCAACGAAATCCACCCTTGGTCTGCACTTGAGTCTAAGTATTTGGGCCTTAAAAGGCACTCCTCAACCCAAATGCTCTGCATCAATCCATTGAAAGCCTCCTTGAACCTTTTAGCTCTAGCTCTTGTAACTAGACCACTTGGAATTTGAATTGGATCAGCTGTTTCCACTATGCCTTTATCATCACACCTCAAGTTGAGCCTAGTTTGACTCACCCATATCATTTGCGCCTCCAGTCGGGCCTCATTTGACTCACCCATATGTTTGCACCTTGAACAATGCCTTGTTTGACTCAACCATATCATTTATGCCTTGACTGGGTCCTCGTTTGACTCACCCATGTGTTTACGTCTTGAGTCAGGTCTCATTTGACTCACCCCTATCATTTGCGACTTAAGTCAGGCCTCGTTTGACTCACCCATGTCATTTATGCCTCGAGGCAGTCCTCGTTAGACTCAACCATATTGTTTGTGCCTCGAGTTGGGCTTTGTTTGACTCACCCATATCATTTGCACCTCGAGTCGGGCCTCGTTTGACTCAACCATATCATTTGTCCCTCGATTCGGGCCTCGTTTGGCTCAACCATATCATTTGTGCCTCGAGTCGGGCCTCATTTCACTCAATCGTATTGTTTGTGCCTCTAGTTGGGCTTTGTTTGACTCAACCATATCATTTGTGCCTCGAGGTAGACCTCGTTTGACTCACCCATATCTTTGCGCCTCCAGTCGAGCCTCATTTGATTCACCCTTATCATTTGTGCCTCGACTTAGGCCTTGTTTAACTTACCCATGTCTTTGCACCTCGTGTCGGGCCTCATTTGACTCACCTTTATCATTTGCGCCTCGAGTCAGGCCTCGTTTGACTCACCCATATCATTTGTGCCTTGAGTATAGAGTTGTTTGACTCAACCATATCATTTGCGCCTCGAGTCAAGCCTCGTTTGACTCAACCATATCATTTACGCATCGAGTTAGGCCTTATTTGACTCCCCCATGTGTTTGTGCCTTGAGTTAAGCCTCGTTTGACTCACCCATATCATTTGTGGCTCGAGTCAATCATCGTTTTTGACTCACCCATGTCATTTACGCCATGAGGCGGCCCTCATTTGACTCAACCATATCATTTGCACCTCAAGTCGAGCCTCGTTTCACTCAACCTTATCATTTCTGCCTCGAGTCAATCCTCGTTTCACTCAACTATATCATTTACACCTCGAGTTGGGCCTTATTTGACTCACCCATACGTTTGCAGCTCGAGTCGGGCCTCATTTGACTCAACCGTATCACTTGCACCTCGAGTCGGGCCTCGTTTGACTTACCCTCATCATTTGCTCCCCGAGTCAGGCCTCGTTTGAGTCAACCATATTATTTGCGCCTCAAGTCGAGCCTAGTTTGACTCACCCATATCATTTGCGCCTCAAGTCGGGCCTCGTTTGACTCACCCATATGTTTGCACCTGCAACCATGCCTCGTTTGACTCAACCATATCATTTACGCCTCGACTGGGTCCTCATTTGACTCACTCATGTGTTTACACCTTGAGTCGGGCCTCATTTGACTCACCTCTATCATTTGCACCTTGAGTCAGGCCTCGTTTGACTCAACCATGTCATTTACGCCTCAAGGCGGGCCTCGTTTGACTCAACCATATTGTTTGTCCTCAAGTTGGGCTTTGTTTGACTCACCCATATCATTTGCACCTCGAGTTGGGCCTTGTTTGACTCAACCATATCATTTGTGCCTCGAGTCGAGCCTCGTTTCACTCAACCATATTGTTTATGCCTCGAGTTGGGGTTTGTTTGACTCTCCCATATCATTTGCGCCTTGAGTCGGGCCTCGATTGACTCACCCTTATCATTTGCACCTTGAGTTGGGCCCCATTTGACTCAACCATATCATTTGTCCCTTAAGGTAGGCCTCATTTGACTCACCCATATCTTTGCGCCTCAAGTCGAGCCTCATTTGATTCACCCTTATCATTTGTGTCTTGAGTCGAGCCTCGTTTTACTCAACCATATCATTTGTGCCTCGACTTAGGCCTCGTTTGACTTACCCATGTCTTCGTGTCTCATGTCGGGCCTCATTTGACTCATCCTTATCATTTGTGCCTCGAGTTGGGCCTCGTTTAACTCACCCATATCATTTGTGCCTTGAGTACAAAGTCGTTTGACTCAACCATATCATTTGCGCCTCAAGTCGAGCCTCGTTTGACTCAACCATATCATTTGTGCATCGAGCTGGGCCTCATTTGACTCTCCCATGTGTTTGTACCTTGAGTCAGGCCTCGTTTGACTCACCCATATCATTTGCGGCTCGAGTCAATCGTCGTTTGACTCACCCATGTCATTTATGCCATGAGACGGCGCTCATTTGACTCAACCATATCATTTGCACCTTAAGTCGGTCCTCGTTTCACTCAACCTTATCATTTCTGCCTCGAGTCAATCCTCATTTCAGTCAACTATATCATTTGCACCTCAAGTTGGGCCTTATTTGACTCACCCATATGTTTTCACCTCGAGTCAGGCCTCATTTGACTCAACCGTATCATTTGCGCCTCGAGTCAAGCCTCGTTTGACTACAACATATTATTTGCGCTTTGAGTTAGGCATCGTTTGACTTAACCATATCATTTGTACCTCAAGTCGGGCCTTGTTTGACTCACCCATTTGTTTGCGCCTCGATTCAGGCCTCGTTTGACTCACCCATATGTTTGTGCCTTGAGTCGGGCATCGTTTGACTTAACCATATATTTTGTGCCTTAAGTTGGGCCTCGTTTGACTCATTCACATCATTTGCGCCACGTGTCGGGCCTTATTTGTCTCACTCTTATTATTTGTGCCTCGAGTCAGGCCTTGTTTTACTCAACCATATCATTTGTACCTCGAGACAGGCCTCATGTGACTCACTCATATGTTTGCGCCTCGAATTAGGCCTCATTTGACTTAACCATATCATTTGTACCTCGAGTTAGGCCTCGTTTCACTCACCTTTATCATTTGCGCCTTGAATTAATCCTCGTTTAACTCAACCATATCACTTGCACCTTGAGTTGGGCCTTATTTGACTCACCCATATGTTTGCACCTCGAGTCGGGCCTCATTTGACTTACCCATATCATTTGTTCCTCAAGTTCAGCCTCATTTGACTCAACCATAACATTTGTGCCTCAAGTCAGGCCTGGTTCGACTCAACCATATCATTCGTGCCTCATGTCGGGCCTCGTTTGACTCAACCATATTGTTTGCGCCTCGAGTTAGGCTTCGTTTGACTCACCCATATCATTTGCACCTTGACTTGGTCTTAGTTTGACTCTCCCTTATCATTTGTGCCTTAAGTCGGGCCTCATTTGACTCAACCATATCATTGTCGCCTCGAGTCGGGCCTTGTTTGACTCACCCATATCATTTGTGCCTCAAGTTAAGCCTCGTTTGACTCACCCATATCATTTGTGCCTTAAGTCGGGCCTTATTTGACTCATCCTTATTATTTGCGCCTCAAGTTGGGCCTCATTTTACTCAACCATATCATTTGCAACTCGAGTCGGGCCTCGTTTGACTCAATATATCATTTGTGCCTCAAGTCGGGCCTTGTTTGACGGACCCTTATCATTTGCGCCTTGAGTCGGGCCTTGTTTGACTCAACATATCATTTATGCCTCGAGTCAGGCATTGTTTGACTGACCCTTATCATTTGCGCCTCAAGTCGGGCCTAGTTTGACTTAACCATATCATTTGTATGTCGAGTCGGGCCTCGTTTGACTCACCCATATCATTTGTGCCTCGAGTCAGGCCTCGTTTGGCACAATATCATTTGCACCTTGAGTCAGGCCTCTTTTGACTCAACCATATCATTTGCACCCCGAGTCGGGCCTCGTTTGACTCACCCTTTGAGTAGGGCCTCCTTTGACTCACCCTTATCATTTGCGCCTTGAGTCAAGCCTCATTTGACTCAACCATATCATTTGCGCCTCGAGTAAGGCCTCGTTTGACACACCCATATGATTGCGCCTCAAGTCGGGCCTTGTTTGTTTGACCCATATTATTTGTGCCTCGAGTATGACCTCGTTTGACTTAACCATATCATTTGCAGCTTGAGTCGAGCCTCGTTTGACTCAACCATATCATTTGTGCCTCAAGTTGGGCCTCGTTTGACTCACCCATGTGTTTGTGCCTCAAGTTGGGCCTCGTTTGACTCACCCATGTCATTTACGCCTTGAGTCGAGCCTCGATTCACTCACCCTTATTATTTGCGCCTCGAGTCAATCCTCGGTTGACCCAACCATATCACTTACACCTCAAGTTAGGCCTTATTTGACTTACCCATATGTTTATGCCTCGAGTTAGGCCTCGTTTGACTCACCCATATCATTTGTTCCTTAAGTTTAGTCACAATTGACTTAACCATATCATTTGCACCTCGAGTCATGGCTCGTTTGACTATACCATATCATTTGCATCTCGAGTCGAGCATTGTTTGACTCAACCATATCATTTGTGCCTTGAGTTAGGCCTCGTTTGACTCATCCATGTGTTTGCACCTCGATTAGGGCCTCATTTAACTCACCCATATGTTTGCCCCTCGAGTCGGTCATCGTTTGACTCAACCATATCATTTGTACTTGAAATTGGGCCTCGTTTGACTCACCCGCATCACTTGCACCGCGAGTTGAGCCTCATTTGACTCACTCTTATCATTTGCTCCTCGAGTCGGGTCTTGTTTGACTCAACCATATCATTTGTGCCTCAAGATGGGCCTCGTTTGACTTACCCATATGTTTGTGCCTCGAGTTGGGCCTCATTTGACTCAACCATATCATTTATGCCTCGAGTTAAGCCTTGTTTCACTCACCCTTATCATTTACGCCTCGAGTCAATCCTCGTTTGACTCAACCATATCACTTGCACTTCGAGTTGGGCCATATTTGACTCACCCATATGTTTGTGGCTCGAGTCAGGCCTCGTTTGACTCACCCATATTATTTGTTCCTCAAGTTTGGCCCCATTTGACTCAACCATATCATTTGCGCCTCGAGTCGAGCCTCGTCTGACTATACCATATTATTTGTGCCTTGAGTCAGGCCTCGTTTGACTCAACCATATTCTTTGTGCCTCGAGTTGGGCTTTGTTTGACTCACCCATATCATTTGCACCTCGAGTTGGGCCTCGATTGACTCACCCTTATCATTTGCGTCTCGAGTCGGGCCTTATTTAACTATACCATATCATTTGCATCTCGAGTCGAGCATCATTTGACTCAACCATATCATTTGTGCCTTGAGTCAGCCTCGTTTGACTCATCCATGTGTTTGCACCTCGATTCGGGCCTCATTTAACTCACCCATATGTTTGCACCTTGAGTCGGGCCTCGATTGACTCACCCTTATCATTTCGCCTTGAGTCGGGCCTTATTTGACTCAACCATATCATTTGCGCCTTAAGTTAGGCCTCATTTGACTCACCCATATCTTTACGCCTCAAGTCGGGTCTCATTTGATTCACCCTTATCATTAGCATCTCAAGTCGGGCCTTGTTTTACTCAACCATATCATTTGTGACTCGACTTGGGCCTCGTTGGACTCACCTATGTCTTTGCACCTCGAGTCGGGCCTCATTTGACTCACCCTTATCATTTATGCCTTGAGTTGGGCCTCGTTTGACTCACCCATATGATTGCGCCTCGAGTCGGGCCTCGTTTGACTGACTCATATCATTTGTGCCTCGAGTATAGACTCATTTGACTCAACCATATTATTTGCACCTCGAGTTGAGCCTCGTTTGACTCAACCATATCATTTGTGCCTCAAGTTGGGTCTCGTTTGACTTACCCATGTGTTTGTGCCTTGAGTCAGGCCTCGTTTGACTCACCCATATCATTTGCGGCTCGAGTCAGTCCTCGTTTGACTCACCCATGTCATTTATGCCATGAGGCGGCCTTATTTGACTCAACCAAATCATTTGCGCCTCGAGTTGAGCCTTGTTTCACTCACCCTTATCATTTGCGCCTCGAGTCACTCCTTGTTTGACTCAACCATATCACTTGCACCTCGAGTCGGGCCTTGTTTGGCTCACCCATATCATTTGTTCCTCAAGTTCGGCCTCATTTGACTTAACCATATCATTTGCACCTCGAGTCGAGCCTTGTTTGGCTATACCTTATCATTTGCACCTCGAGTCAGGCATTGTTTGACTCAACCATATCATTTGTGCCTCGAGTTGAGCCTCGTTTGACTCACCCATATGTTTGTGCCTCGAGTCAGCCATCGTTTGACTCAACCATATCATTTGTGCCTCAAGTTGGGCCTTGTTTGACTTACCCATATCATTTGCGTCACGAGTCGGGCCTCATTTAACTCACTCTTATAAGTTACGCCTCGAGTCGAGGCTCGTTTAACTCAACCATATTATTTGTGCCTCGAGATAGGTTTCATTTGACTCACCCATATGTTTGCACCTCGAGTTGGGCCTGATTTGACTTAACCATATCATTTGCACCCCAAGTCGAGCCTCGTTTCACTTATCCTTATCATTTGCGCTTCGAGTAAATCCTTATTTGACTTAACCATATCACTTGCACCTCAAGTTGGGCCTTATTTGACTCACCCATATGTTTGCCCCTCGAGTTGGGCCTTGTTTAACTCACCCATATCATTTGTTCCTCAAGTTCTGCCTCATTTGACTTAACCATATCATTTGCGCCTCGAGTCGAGCCTCATTTGACTATACCATATCATTTGCACCTTGAGTCGAGCATCATTTGACTCAACCATATCATTTATGCCTCGAGTCAGGCCTCATTTGACACACCCATATGTTTGCACCTCAAGTCGGGCCTCGTATAACTCACCCATATCATTTGTTCCTCAAGTTCTGCCCCATTTGACTTAACCATATCATTTACACCTCGAGTAGAGCCTTATTTGACTATACCATATCATTTGTGCCTCAAGTCAGGCCTTATTTGACTCAACCATATCATTTGTGCCTCGAGTCATGCCTCGTTTGACTCAACCATATTGTTTGCGCCTCAAGTTAGGCTTTATTTGATTGACCCATATCATTTGCGCCTCGAGTCAGGCCTCGATTGACTCACCCTTATCATTTGTACCACGAGTTGGGCCTCATTTGACAAACCATATGATTTGCGCCTCGAGTCAGGCCTCGTTTGACTCACCCATATCTTTGCACCTTGAGTTAGGCCTCATTTGACTCACCCTTATCATTTGTGTCTCAAGTCGGGCCTTGTTTGACTCAACCATATCATTTGTGCCTCGACTTGGGCCTCATTTGACTCACCCATGTCTTTGCACCTTGAGTTTGGCCTCATTTGACTCACCCTTATCATTTGCGCCTCCTGTCGGGCCTTATTTGACTCAACCATATCATTTGCGCCTCGAGTCAGGCCTCGTTTTGACACACCCATATGTTTGCGCCTCGAGCTGGCCCTCATTTGCTTTACCCATGTGTTTCTACCTTGAGTCAGGCCTTGTTTAACACACCTATGCCATTTGTGCCTCGACTCAGGCCTCGTTTGACTCAACCATATTATTTGTGGCTCGAGTGGGGCCTCAGTTGATTCACCCATATCATTTGTGCCTCGAGTCGGGTCTTGTTTGACTCAACATATCATTTGTGCCTCAAGTCGAGCCTCATTTGACTCACCCATACCATTTGCGCCTTGATTCGGGCCTCAATTGACTCACCCATATCATTTGTGCCTCGAGTTGGGTCTCATTTAACTAAGCCATATCATTTACGCCTAAAGTTGGCCCTCGTTTGACTCACCCTTATCATTTACGCCTTGAGTCAGGCCTCGTTTTGACTCACCCATATGTTTGCGCCTCGGCCCCGGCCTCGTCGTTTGCTTTACCCATATGTTTGAACCTCAAGTTGAGCCTTGTTTGACTCAACCATATCATTTGCACCTTGAGTCGGGCCTCGTTTTGACACACCTATATGTTTGTGTCTCGAGCCTTGACTCATTTTACTTGCCCATATGTTTGCACCTCAAGCCAGGCCTCGTTTAGCTTACCCATATGTTTGCACCTCGAGTCAGGTTGAGTTAAAGGAGGACCGACTCGAGGCGCAAATGATATGGCTGAGTCAAACAAGGCCTGACTTGAGGTGCAAACACATGGGTGAGTCAAACGAGGCCTAACTCGAGGCACAAATGATATGGTTGAGCCAAACGAGGCACGTCTCGAGGCGCAAACATATAGGTGGGTCAAACAAGGCCCAACTCGAGGCGCAAATGATATGAGTGAGTCAAATAAGGCCCAACTCGAGGCGCAAATGATATGGTTGAGTCAAATGAAGCATAACTCGAGGCACAAATGATACGGTTGAGTCAAACAAGGCCCAACTTGAGGTGCAAACACATGGGTGAGTCAAACGAGGCCTAACTCGAGGCAGAAATGATATGGTTGAGCCAAACGAGGCACGTCTCGAGGCGCAAACATATAGGTGGGTCAAATGAGGCCTGACTCGAGGCGCAAATGATATGGTTGAGTCAAACGAGGCCCAACTCGAGGCACAAATGATATGGGTGAGTCAAATAAGGCCCGACTCGAGGCGCAAATGATATGGTTGAGTCAAACGAGGCCTGACTCAAGGCACAAGTGATATGTTTGAGTCAAATAAAGCATAACTCGAGGCACAAATGATACGGTTGAGTCAAACAAGGCCCAACTTGAGGTGCAAATGATATGGGTGAGTCAAACAAGGCCTGACACAGGGCACAAATGATATGTTTGAGTCAAACGAGTCCCGACTTGAGGCACAAACATACAAGTGAGTCACACGAGGCCTGACTCGAGGCATAAATGATATGGGTGAGTCAAACGAGGCCTAACTAGAGGCACAAATAATATGGGCGAGTCAAATAAGGCCCGACTCGAGGTGCAAATGATATGGTTGAGTCAAACGAGGCCCAACTCGAGGCGCAAATGATATGGACGAGTCAAACAAAGCCCAACTTGAGGCATAAATGATATGGTTGTGTCAAATGAGGCTTGACTCAAGGCCCAAATGATATGGGTGAGTCAAACGAGTCCCAACTCGAGGCGCAAATGATATGGGTGAGTCAAACAAGGCCTAACTCGAGGCATAAACATATGGGTGAGCTAAACGAGACCCAACTCAAGGTGCAAACACATGGGTGAGTCAAATGAGGCCTAACTTGAGGCACAAATGATATATGGTTGAGTCATATGAGGCCTGACTCAGGGCGCAAACATATGAGTGAGTGAAACGAGGCCCGACTCGAGGCACAAACATATGGGTGGGCCCGACTCGAGACGCAAATGATAAGGGTGAGTCAAATGAGGCCCGACTTGAGGGACAAACATATGGGAAAGTCAAACAAGGCCCGACCCAAGGCACAAACATATAGGAGAGTCAAACGAGGCCTGACTTGAGGCACAAATTGTATGGTTGTGTCAAACGAGGCCTGACTCAAGGCCCAAATGATATGCACAAGTCAAACGAGTCCTAACTCGAGGTGCAAATGATATGGGTGAGTCAAACAAGGCCTAACTCGAGGCGTAAACATATGGGTGAGCCAAATGAGGCCCAACTCAAGGTGTAAACACATGGCTGAGTCAAATGAGGCCTAACTCGAGGCATAAATGATATGGTTGAGTCAAACGAGGCCTAACTCAGGGCACAAACATATGAGTGAGTCAAACGAGGCCTGACTCGAGGAGCAAATGATATGGTTGAGTCAAATGAGGCTTGACTCGAGGCGCAAATGATAAGAGTGAGTCAAATGAGGACCAACTCGAGACGCAAATGATATGATTATGTTAAACGAGGTTTGACTCTGGGCGTAAATGATAAGGGTGAGTCAAATGAGGATCGACTCGAGGCATAAATGATATGGTTGCATCAAACGAGGCCCAACTCAAGGCCCAAATGATATGGTTGTGTTAAACAAGGCCTAACTCGAGTTGCAAATGATATGGGTAAGTCAAACAAGGCCTAACTCGAGGCACAAACATATGGGTGAGTGAAACGAGGCCCGACTCGAGGCAAAAATTATATGGGTGAGTCAAAAGAGGCCCGACTCGTGGCGCAAATGATATGGGTGAGACAAACGATGCCCAACTCAAGACGCAAATAATATGGTTGAGTCAAACGAGGCCTAACTCGAGGTGCAAATTATATGGTTGAGTCAAACGAGACCCAACTCGAGGTGCAAACATATGGGTAAGTGAAACGAGGGTCGACTTGAGATGCAAATGATATGGTTGAGTCAAATGAGGCCTAACTCAAGGCACAAATGATATGCATGTGTCAAACGAGGCCCGACTTGAGGCGTAAACACATGGATGAGTGAAACGAGGCTCGACTCATGGTGCAAATGATACGGGTGAGTCAAATGAGGCCTGACTCGAGGCACAAATGATATGGTTGAGTCAAGATAGGCCCTTCTCGAGGCACAAATGATATGGTTGCATCAAACGAGGCCTGACTTGAGGCGTAAATGATATGGGTGAGTCAAACAAGGATCAACTCGAGGCATAAATGATATGGTTGTGTCAAACAAGGCCCAACTTGAGGCGCAAATGATATTGGTGAGTCAAACGAGGCCCGACTCGAGGCATAAATGATTTGGTTGAGTCAAACGAGGCCTGACTCTAGGCACAAATTATATGGGTAAGTCATACAAGACCTAACTCGAGGTGAAAACATATGGGTAAGTGAAATGACAGTAGACTCGAGGTCCAAATGATATAGTTGAGTCAAATAAGGCCTAACTCAAGGCGTAAATGATATGCGTGAGTCAAACGAGGCCCAACTCAAGGCATAAACATATGGGTGAGTGAAATGAGGCTCGACTCATGGCGCAAATGATATGGGTGAGTCAAATCAGGCCCGACTCGAGGTGCAAATCATATGGTTGAGTCAAGAGAGGCCCTTCTCGAGGCACAAATGATATGGTTGCATCAAACGAGGCTCGACTCGAGGCGTAAATGATATAGGTGAGTCAAACGAGGCCCGACTCAAGGCCCAAATTATATGGTTAAGTCAAATGAGGTCTAACTCGAGTCGAAAATGATATAGGTGAGTTAAGCAAGCCCTAACTCGAGGTGCAAACATATGGGTGAGTCAAATAAGACTCAACTCGAGGCGCAAACATATGGGTGAGTTAAACGAGGCCCGACTCGAGGCAAAAATTATGTGGGTGAGTCAAACAAGGTCCAACTCCAAGCACAAATGATATTGTTATGTCAAATGAGGCCCAACTCGAGGCGCAAACATATGGGTGAGTCAAACGAGGCCCAACTTGAGGCACAAATTATATGGGTGAGTGAAACAGGGCAAACTCGAGGTGCAAATGATATGCTTGAGTCAAACAAGTCCCGATTTGATGCGCAAATAATTTGGTTGAGTCAAACGAGGCCTAACTCAAGGCACAAATGATATGGGTGAGTCAAACGAGGCCCAACTGGAGGTGCAAACATATGGGCAAGTTAAACGAGGCCCCACTCGAGGTGCAAATGATATGGATGTGTGAAACGAGGCCTGACTCGAGGCACAAACATATGGGTGGATCAAACGAGGCCCGACTCAAGGCACAAGCATATGGTTGAGTCAAACAAGGCTAGACTCGAGGCACAAATGATATGGTTGAGTCAAATGAGGCCCGACTCGAGGCGCAAATGATAAGGGTGAGTCAAATGAGGCCCGACTCGAGGAACAAACATATGGGTAAGTCAAATGAGGCCCGACCCAAGGCACAAACATATGGGAGAGTCAAACGAGGCTTGACTTGAGGCGCAAATTATATGGTTGTGTTAAACGAGACCCAACTCAAGGCCCAAATGATATGGGTGAGTCAAATGAGGACCGACTCGAGGCATAAACATATGGGTGAGTCAAACGAGGCTCGACTCAAGGCACAAACATATGGGCTACTCAAACGAGTCCCGACTCAAGGCACAAATTATATGGGCGAGTCAAACGAGGCCTAACTCAAGGCACAAATGATATGGTTGAGTCAAATAAGGCCCGACTCGATGCGAAAATGATTTGGTTGTGTCAAACGAGGCCTGACTTGAGGCACAAACGATATGGGTGAGTCAAATGAGGCCCGACTCGAGGTACAAACATATTGGTAAGTCAAACGAGGCTCGATTCGAGGCACAAATGATATGGGTGAGTCAAACGAGGCCCGACTCGAGGAACAACTAATATGGATGAGTCAAACGAGGCCAAACTCACAGTGCAAATGATATGCTTGAGTCAAACGAGGCCCAACTCGATGCGCAAAAGATTTGGTTGAGTCAAATGAGGCCTAACTCGAGGCACAAATGATATGGTTGAGTCAAACGAGGCCCGACTGGAGGTACAAACATATGGGCAAGTCAAACGAGGGCCCACTCAAGGTGCAAATGATATGGTTGAGTCAAACGAGGTCCAACTCGATATGCAAATGACATGGTTGTGTCAAATGAGGCCCGACTCAAGGCCCAAATGATATGGTTGAGTCAAACAAGGCCCGACTTGAGGCGCAAATGATATAGGTGAGTCAAAGAAGCCCTAAGTTGAGGCACAAACATATGGGTGAGTCAAACGAGGCACGACTCGATGCGCAAACATATGGGTGAGTCAAATGAGGCCCGACTCTAGGCAAAATTATATGGGTGAGTCAAACAAGGCCCGATTTATGACGCAAATGACATGGGTGAGTCAAATGAGGCCCAACTCAAGGCGCAAATGGTATGGGTGAGTCAAATAAGGCCTGACTCGAGTTGCAATTGATATGGTTAAGTCAAACGAGGCCCGACTCAAGGCACAAATCATATGGTTAAGTCAATCGAAGCCTAACTCGAGGCACAAATGATATGAGTGAGTCAAATGAGGCCCAACTCAAGGTGCAAACATATGGGTAAGTCAAACAATGCCTGACTTGAGGAGCAAATGATATGGTTGAGTCAAACGAGGCCCAACTCAAGGCCCAAATGATATGGGTAAGTCAAACGAGGCCCAACTCGAGTTGCAAACATATGGGTGAGTCAAACGAGGCCTGACTCGAGGAGCAAATTATATGGATGAGTCAAACGAGGCTAGACTTGAGGCACAAATGATATGGGTAAGTCAAACAAAACCTAACTCGAGGCACAAATGATATGGGTAAGTCAAACAAAACCTAACTCGAGGCGCAAATGATATGCATGAGTCAAACGAGGCATAATTGGAGGTGAAAACATATGGGCAAGTTAAAAGAGGGACCACTCGAGGTGCAAATGATATGAATGAGTCAAACGAGGCTAGACTTGAGGCACAAATGATATGGGTAAGTCAAACAAAACCTAACTCGAGGCGCAAATGATATGCATGAGTCAAACGAGGCACAATTGGAGGTGAAAACATATGGGCAAGTTAAAAGAGGGACCACTCGAGGTGCAAATGATATGGATGAGTCAAACGAGGCTAGACTTGAGGCACAAATGATATGGGTAAGTCAAACAAAACCTAACTCGAGGCGCAATGATATGCATGAGTCAAACGAGGCACAATTGGAGGTGAAAACATATGGGCAAGTTAAAAGAGGGACCACTCGAGGTGCAAATGATATGGTTAAGTCAAACGAAGCCTAACTCGAGGTGCAAATGATATGGGTGAGTTAAACGAGGCCCGACTCGAGGCACAAACAAATGGGTGAGTCAAACGAGGCCCAACTCAAGGAGCAAATGATATGGGTGAGTCAAATAAGGCCGAACTCGAGGCATAAATATATAGGCGAGTCAAACAAGGCCTGACTCGAGGCACAAGTTATATGGGTGAGTCAAACGAGGACCGACTTGAGGAACAAATGATATGGTTAAGTTAAATGAGGCCCGACTCGAGGCACAAATGATTTGGTTGAGTCAAACGAGGCCTGACTCGAGGCACAAATGATATGGGTGAGTCAAACGAGGCCTGACTCAAGGTACAAACATATGGGTAAGTCAAACGAGGCCTGACTTGAGGAGCAAACGATATGGTTAAGTCAAACAAGGCTCGCCTTGAGGCCTAAGTGATATGGGTGAGTCAATTGAGGCCCAACTCGAGGCACAAACTTATGGGAAAGTCAAACGAGGCCAAACTCGAGGTGCAAATGATATGCTTGAGTCAAATGAGGCCCGACTCGATGCATAAATGAGTTGGTTGAGTCAAATGAGGCTTGACTCGAGGCACAAATGATATGGTTAAGTCAAACAATGCCCAACTAGAGGTGCAAACATATGGGTAAGTCAAACGAGGGATCACTCGAGGTGCAAATGATATGGTTGAGTCAAACGAGGCCTAACTCAAGGCACAAATGATATGGGTGTGTCAAAAGAGGCCTAACTCGAGGCGCAAACATATGGTTGAGTCAAACAAGGCCCGACTCAAGGGACAAACATATGGTTAAGTCAAACGAGGCCCGACTCGAGGCACAAACATAAGGAGAGTCAAACGAGGCCCGACTCGAGGCATAAATGATATGGTTGTGTCAAACGAGGCCCGACTTAAGGCTCAAATGATATGGGTGAGTGAAATGAGGCTTAACATCAGGCACAAATGATAAGGGTGAGTCAAATGAGGACCGACTTGAGACACAAATGATATGGTTGTGTTAAACGAGGCCCAACTCAAGGCATAAATGATATGGGTGAGTTAAAAAAGGCCTAACACGAGGTGCAAACATATAGGTGAGTCAAGTGAGGCTCAACTCGAGGCACAAACATATGGTGAGTCAAATGAGGCTCGACTCAAGGCATAAAGTATATGGGTGAGTTAAACGAGGCCTGACTCGAGGCACAAATGATATGGTTGAGTCAAACGATGCCTGACTCGAGGCACAAATATATGGTTAAGTCAAACAAGGCCTAAGTCGAGGCACAAATGATATGGTTGAGTCAAAGTAAGGGTTGACTCGATGTGCAAATGATAAGGGCAAGTCAAACAAGGATCAACTTGAGGCAGAAATGATATGGTTATGTCAAACGAGGCCCGACTCGAGGCATAAATTATATGAGTGAGTCAAACAAAGCCTGACTGGAGGTGCAAACATATGGGTAAGTCAAACGAGGGCCGACTTGAGTTACAAATGATATGGCTAAGTCAAAGGAGGCCCAACTCAAGGCGCAAATGATATGGGTGAGTCAAAGGAGGCCCGACTCGAGGTGCAAACATATGGTTGAATCAAACGAGCCTAGACTTGAGGCGCAAATGATATGGCTGAGTCAAAAAAGGCCTGACTTGTGGTGCAAATGATAATGGTAAGTCAAACGAGGCCCGACTCAAGGCACAAAATATAGGTAAGTTAAACGAGACCCGACTCGAGGTAAAAACATATGGGAGAGTCGAATGAGTTCGAGTCAAGGTGCAAATGATATGGTTGAGTCAAACGAGGCCCAACTCAAGGCACAAATGATATGGGTGAGTCAAACGAGGCCTGACTCGAAGCGCAAATGATATGGGTGAGTCAAATGAGGCCCGACTCGAGGCTCAAACAGATGGGTGAGTCAAACAAGGCCCGACTCAAGGTGCAAACACATGGGTGAGTCAAATGAGACCTAACTCGACACCCAAATGATATGGGTGAGTCAAACAAGGCCCGACTCGAAGTGCAAATGATGAGGGAGAGTTAAATGAGGCTTGACTCAAGGCGCAAACAAATGGGTGAGTCAAACGAGGCCCGACGCGAGACGCAAACACAAGGTGAATCAAACGAGGCCCAACTCAAGGCGCAAATGATATGGTTGAGTCAAGCGAGGCCTGACTTAGTGCGCAAACATATGAGTGAGTCAAACGAGGCCCGACTCTCGGCACAAATGATATGGCTGAGTCAAACAAGGCCCCACTCAAGGTGTAAATGATATGAGTGAGTCAAATAAGGCCCCACTCGAGGTGCAAATGATATGATTGAATCAAGAGAGGCCTTTCTCAAGGCACGAATGATATGGTTGAGTGAAACGAGGCCTGACTCAAGGCACAAATGATATGAGTAAGTCAAACGAGGCCTAACTCAAGGCACAAACATATGGGTAAGTCAAACAAGGATTGACTCGAGATGCAAATGATATGGGTGAGTCAAATAAGGCTCGACTCGAGGCACAAATGATATGGTTGAGTCAAACGAGGCCTAACTCGAGGCACAAATGATATGGTTGAGTCAAACAAGGCATAATTCAGGACGCAAATGATATGGGTGAGTCAAACAAGGCCTAACTCATGGTGCAAACATATGGGTGAGTCAAACGAGGCTCGACTCGAGGCACAAACATATGGGTGAGTCAAACGAGACCTAACTCGAGACACAAATGATATAAGTGAGTCAAACGAGGCCTGACTCGAGGCATAAATGATATGGTTGAGTCAAAGGAAATTTGACTCGAGGCGTAAATGATAAGGGTAAGGCAAATGAGGACCGACTTGAGGTGCAAATAATATGGTTGTGTCAAATGAGGCCCCACTCGAGGCACAAATGATGTGGGTAAGTCAAACGAGGCCTGACTTGAGGCATAAATGATATGGGTGAGTCAAATAAGCCCCAACTCGAGTGCAAACATATGGGTGAGTCAAATGAGGCTCGACTTGTGGCACAAACATATGAGTAAGTCAAATGAAGCCTAACTCGAGGTACAAATGATATGATTGAGTTAAACAAGTCCTGACTCGAGGTGCAAATGATTTGGTTAAGTTAAATGAGGCCTAACTTGAGGTACAAATGATATGGTTCTGACTTGAGGTGTAAACATATGGGTAAGTCAAACGAGGCCCGACTTGAGGTGCAAACATATGGGTAAGTCAAACGAGGGCCAACTCAAGGTGCAATTGATAAGGGTAAGTCAAACAAGGCCCGACTCAAGGCACAAGCATATGGGTAAGTCAAACGAGGCCTGACTCGAGGCCAAAACATATTGGAGAGTCGAATGAGTTCGAGTCAAGGCGCAAATGGTATGGTTGAGTGAAACGAGGCCCAACTCGAGGCACAAATGATATGGGTGAGTCAAACGATGCCCGACTCGAAGCACAAATGATATGGGTGAGTCAATCGAGGCTCGACTCGAGGCACAAATGATATGGGTGAGTCAAACAAGGCTCCACTCAAGGCGTAAATGATATGAGTGAGTCAAATAAGTCCCCACTCGAGGTACAAATGATATGATTGAATCAAGAGAGGCCTTTCTCGAGGCACGAATAATATGGTTGAATCAAATGAGGCTTGACTGAAGGCACAAACATATAGGTGAGTCAAATGAGGACTGACTCGAGGTGCAAATATATGGGTGAGTCAAATGAGGCCTGTCTAGAGGTACAAATGATATGGGTGAGTAAAATGAGGCCCAACTAGAGGTGCAAATAATTTGGGTGAGTCAAATTAGGCCTGACACAAGGCGCAAATAATATGGTTGAGTCAAATGAGGCCTAACTCAAGGCACAAATGATATGGGTGAGTCAAACGAGGCTCGACTCGAGGTGCAAATGATCAGGTTAAGTCAAACGAGGCCCGACTCGAGGCACAAATGATAAGGTTAAGTCAAACGAGGTCTGACTCGAGGAGCAAATGATACGGGTAAGTCAAATGATATGGGTAGGTCAGACGAGGCCTGACTCGAGGCACAAATGAAATGGGTTAGTCAAACGAGGCCCAACTTGAGGAGCAAATAATAAGGTTGAGTCAAACGAGGCCCAACTTGTGGCACAAATGATATGGTTGAGTAAAATGAGGCCCGACTCAAGCTACAAAGGATAAGGTTGAGTCGAACAAAGCTCAACTCAAGGTGCAAATGATAAAGTTAAGTCGAACGAGGCCTGACTCGAGGCTCAAATGATAAGGTTAAGTCAAACGAGGCTTGACACGAGCTGCAAATTATATGGGTGAGTCAAACGAGGCCCAACTCAAGGCATAAATGATATGGTCGAGTCAAACGAGCTCAACCCGAGGCGTAAATGATAAGGTTGAGTCAAACGAGGCATAACTCGAGGCTCAAATGGTAAGGAGGAGTTGAACGAGCCTGACTCGAGGCGCAAATGATCAGGTTGATCAAATGAGGCCCGCCTCAAGGCACAAATGATAAGGTTGAGTCAAACGAGACCTGATTTGAGGCGAAAATGATTTGGTTGAGTCAAATAAGGCTTGATTCGAGGCGCAAATGATAAGGTTGAGTCAAATGATGCCTGACTCCAGGTGCAAATGATATGGTTGAGTCAAATGAGACCCGACTTGAGGCACAAATGGTAAGTGTGAGTCAACTGAGGCCCGACTCGAGGCATAACTGATATTGTTGTGTCAAACAAGGCCCGACTCAAGGCGCAAATGATATAGTTGAGTCATACGATACTTGCTTTGAGGCATAAATGATATGGGTTAGTCAAACAAGACCCGACTCGAGGCACAAATGAAATGGGTTAGTCAAACGAGGCTCAACTTGAGGCGCAAGTAATAAGGTTATGTCAAACGATGCCCGACCCAACACGCAAATGATAAGGTTGAGCCAAACGAGGCCTGACGCGAGGCACAAATGGTAAGGGTGAGTCAAACGAGGCCCGACGCGAGGCACAAATGATAAGTTTAAGTCAAACGAGGCCTGACTCGAGGCGTAAATGATATGGTTGAGTCAAACAAGGCCTGCTTTGAGGCACAAATGATATGGGTGATTCAAACGATGCTCGACTCGAGCCGCAAATGAAATGGGTTAGTCAAACGAGGCCCGACTTGAGGCACAAATAATAAGGTTAAGTCAAACGAGGCCCGACTTGACACGCAAATGATAAGGTTGAGTCAAATAAAGCCCGACTTGAGGCACAAATGATATGGTTGAGACAAATGAGGCCCGACTGGAGGTGCAAATGATAAGGTTGAGTCGAACAAGGCCTGAATCGAGGCGCAAACGATAAGGTTGAGTCAAGCAAGGCCCGACTCGAGGCATAAATTATAAGATGAGTTAAACGAAGCCCGCCTTGAGACGTAAATGATATGGGTGAGTCAAACGAGGCCTGACTCGAGGCACAAATGGTAAGGGTGAGTTGAACGAGGCCCGACTCATGGCGCAAATGATAAGGTTGAGTCGTACGAGGCTCGACTCGAGGCGCAAATGATAAGGTTGAGTCGAATGAGGCCCAGCTCAAGGCATAAATGATAAGTTTCAGTCAAACGAAGCCTGCCTTGAGGCATAAATGA
The DNA here is from genome assembly GCA_037013595.1 of Dicorynia guianensis. Lineage (NCBI taxonomy): Eukaryota > Viridiplantae > Streptophyta > Magnoliopsida > Fabales > Fabaceae > Dicorynia > Dicorynia guianensis. Next base: position 15,980,495 of record JASUAB010000013.1, on the reverse strand, counting down.
TATTGGTAAGTCAAACGAGGCCTGATTCGAGGTGCAAATGGTAAGGATGAGTTGAACGAGGCCCGACTTGTGGCACAAATGATAAGGTTAAGTCGAATAAGGCTTGACTTGAGGCGCAAATAATAAGGTTGAGTCGAATGAGGCCTGGTTCAAGGCGCAAATGATAAGGTTGAGTCAAACGAGGCCTGACTTGAGGCGTAAATGATATGGGTAAGTCAAACGAGGCCGAACTCGAGGTGCAAATGGTAAGGTTGAGTTGAACGAGGCCCAACTCATGGCATAAATGATAAGGTTGAGTCAAACAAGGCCTGACTTGAGGCGTAAATGATATGGGTAAGTCAAACGAGGCCTGACTCGAGGCGCAAATGGTAAGGGTGAGTTGAACGAGGCCCAACTCATGGCGCAAATGATAAGGTTGAGTCGAATAAGGCCTGACTCGAGGCGCAAATAATAAGGTTGAGTCAAACGAGGCCTAACTTGAGGCGTAAATGATATGGGTAAGTCAAACGAGGCCCGACTCGAGGTGCAAATCATATGGTTGAGTCAAATGAGACCCGACTCGATGCACAAATTATATGGTTGAGTCAAACGAGGCCAAACTTGATGCACAAATAATAAGGTTGAGTTGAACGAGGCCTGACTCGAGGCGCAAATAATAAGGTTGAGTCGAATGAGGCCCAGCTCAAGGCACAATTGATAAGGTTGAGTCAAACGAAGCCCGACTTGAGGCGTAAATGATATGGGTGAATCAAATGTGGCCTAATTCGAGGCGCAAATGGTAAGGGTGAGTTGAACGAGGCCTGACTCATGGCGCAAATGATAAGGTTGAGTCGAACAAGGCCCGACTCGAGGCGTAAATGATAAGGTTGAGTCAAAGAAGGCCCAGCTCGAGGCACAAATGATAAGGTTGAGTCAAACGAGACCCGACTTGAGGCGCAAATGATATGGTTGAGTGAAACTAGGGCCGACTCGAGTAGTAAATAATAAGGTTGAGTCAAATGACGCCCGACTCGAGGAGCAAATGATTAGGTTGATTCAAACGAGGCCCGACTTGAGGAACAAATTATATGGTTGAGTCAAATGAGGCCCAACCCGAGGTGTAAATAGTAAGGTTGAGTCAAACGAGGCCTGACTGGAGGCATAACTGATATGGTTAAGTCAAACGAGGCCTGGCTTGTGGCACAAATGATATGGTTGAGTAAAAGGAGGCCCGACTCGAGGTGCAAAGGATAAGGTTGAGTCGAACAAAGCCTGACTCAAGGCATAAATGATAAGGTTAAGTTGAACGAGGCCCGACTTGAGGCTCAAATGATAAGGTTGAGTCAAACGAGGTTTGACTTGAGGCACAAAAGATATGATTGAGTCAAATGAGGCCCGACTTGAGGTTGAAATGATAAGGTTGAGTCAAATGAGGCTCGGCTCGAGGCACAAATGATAAGGTTTTGTCAAATGAGGCCTGACTCGGGGCACAAATATATAGTTGAGTAAAATGAGGCTCGACTCGATGCACAAATGATATGGTTGAGTAAAATGAAGCCCGACTCGGGGCACAATTCATATGGTTGGGTCAAATCAGGCCCAGCTCGAGCCACAAATTATAAGGTTGAGTCAAACGAGACCCAACTCGAGGCACAAATAATAAGGTTGAGTCAAACGAGGCCCGCCTCGATGCGTAAATAATATTGTTGTGCCAAACGAGGCCCGACTCGAGGCAGAAATGATAAGGTTGAGCTAAATAAGGCCCAACTCGGGGCACAAATGATAAGGTTAAGTCAAACAAAGCTCGACCCGAGGCGTAAATGATATGGTTGAGTCAAACGAGGCCTGACTCAAGGTGCAAATGATATGGGTGAGTCAAACGAGGCCCGACTTGTGGCACAAATGGTATGGTTGAGTAAAACGAGGCCCGACTCGAGGTGCAAAGGATAAGGTTGAGTCGAGGCGCAAATGATAAGGTTAAGTCGAACGAGGCTTGACTCGAGGCTTAAATAAAAAGGTTGAGTCAAATGAGGCCTGACTCGAGTTGCAAATGATATGGATGAGTCAAACGAGGCCTAACTCGAGGTGCAAATGGTAAGAAGGAGTTGAACGAGGACCAACTTGAGGCGCAAATGATCAAGTTAAGTCAAACGAGGCCCGCCTCGAGGTACAAATGATAAGGTTGAGTCAAACGAGCCCTGACTCAAGGCACAAATGATATGGTTGAGTCAAATGAGACTTGATTTGAGGTTTACTCAATTCGAGGCGCAAATGATAAGGTTCAGTCAAACGATGCCCGACTCAAGGCAGAAATGATAAGGTTGAGTCAAACGAGGACCAACTTGAGGCACAGATAATAAGGTTATGTCAAACGAGACACTACTCGAGGCGTATATGATAGTGTTGTGTCAAACGAGGCCCGACTCGAGGCAGAAATGATAAGGTTGAGTCAAACGAGGCCCAACTTGAGGCACAAATGATATGGTTGAGTCAAATGAGGCTCGACTCGAGGTGCAAATGATAAGATTGAGTCAAACGAGGCCTAGCTCGAGGCACAAATGATAAGGTTTAGTCAAATGAGGCTTGACTCGAGGTGTAAATGATATGGTTAAGTAAAATGAGGCTCGACTCGAGGCATAAATGATATGGTTGGGTCAAATGAGGCTCGGCTCGAGCTGCAAATAATATGGTTGAGTCAAACAAGACCTGGCTTGAGGGACAAACAATAAGGTTGAGTCAAATGAGGCCTGCCTCGATGCGCAAATAATATTGTTGTGTCAAATGAGGCCCGACTCGAGGCGCAATGATAAGGATGAGTCAAATGAGACCTGACTTGAGGCATAAATGATAAGGTTGAGTCAAACATGGCCCAACTCGAGGCGTAAATGATATGGTTGAGTCAAACGAGGCTCGCTTTTAGGCACAAATGATATGGGTGGGTTAAACGAGGCCCAACTTGAGGCGTAAATGAAGTAGGTTCGTCAAACGAGGCTTGACTTGATGCGTAAATAAGAAGGTTGAGTCAAACGAAGCCCAACTTGAGGCACAAATGATATGGTTGGCCCAACTCAAGGTGCAAATGATAAGGTTGAGTCGAACGAGCCCCAAATCGAGGCGCAAACGATAAGGTTGAGTCGAGCGAGGCCCGACTCAAGGCGCAAATGATAAGGTTGAGTCAAACGAAGCCTGACTTGAGGTACAGATAATAAGGTTGAGTCAAACGAGACACCACTCGAGGTGTGAATGATATTGTTGCGTCAAACGAGGCCCGACTCGAGGCGCAAATGATAAGGTTGAGTCAAACGAGGCCGGACTTGAGGCACAAATGATATCGTTGAGTCAAATGAGGCCCAACTCGAGGTGCAAATGATAAGGTTGAGTCAAACAAGGCCCGGCTCGAGGAACAAATATAAGGTTTAGTCAAACGAGGCCTAACTCGAGGCACAAATGATATGGTTGAGTAAAATGAGGCTCGACTCGAGGCACAAATGATATGGTTGAGTCCAATGAGGTCCAGCTCGAGCCGCAAATAATATGGTTGAGTCAAACGAGGCCCTACTGGAGGCGCAAATGATAAGGATGAGTCAAATGAGGCCTGACTTGAGGTGCAAATGATAAGGTTAAGTCAAACATGGCCTGACTTGAGACATAAATGATATGGTTGAGTCAAACGAGGCTCGCTTTTAGGCACAAATGATATGGGTGGGTCAAACGAGGCTAACTCGAGGCACAAATGAAGTGGGTTCATCAAACGAGGCCTGACTTGATGCGTAAATAATAAGGTTGAGTCAAACGAAACCCGACTTGAGGCATAAATGATATGGTTGGCCCGACTCTAGGTCCAAATGATAAGGTTAAGTCGAACAAGCCCAAATCGAGGTGCAAACGATAAGGTGGAGTTGAGCGAGGCCTGACTCGAGGCGCAAATGATAAGGTTGAGTCAAACGAAGCCTGACTTGAGGCATAAATGGTATGGGTTAGTCAAACGAGGCCCGACTTGAGGCACAAATGATCAGCTTGAGTCAAACGAGGCTTGCCTCGAGGCACAAATGATAAGGTTGAGTCAAACAAGGCCGAACTCAAGGCACAAATGATATGGTTGAGTCAAATGAGGCCCAATTCGAGGTGCAAATGATAAGGTTGAGTCAAACGATGCCCGACTCAAGGCACAAATGATAAGGTTAAGTTGAACAGGGACCGATTTGAGGCATAGATAATAAGGTTGAGTTAAACAAGGCACGACTAGAGACGCAAATGATATGGTTGAGCTAAACGAGGCCTGACTAGAGGCATAAACTATATTGTTGTGTCAAATGAGGCCCGCCTCGAGGCGCAAATGATAAGGTTAAGTCAAACGAGGCCCGACTTGAGGCACAAATATATGGTTGAGTCAAATGAGACCTGACTTGAGGTGCAAATGATAAGGTTGAGGCAAACGAGGCCCGGCTCGAGGCACAAATGATAAGGTTTAGTCAAATGAGGCCTGACTCGAGGCGCAAATGATATAGTTGAGTAAAATGAGGCCCGACTTGAGGCGCAAATGATATGGTTGAGTCAAACGAGGCCCGACTCGAGGTGCAAATGATATGGGTGAGTCAAACGAGGCCTGACTTGTGGCACAAATGATATGATTGAGTAAAATAAAGCCCGACTCGAGGTGCAAAGGATAAGGTGGAGTCGAACAAAGCCTGACACGAGCCGCAAATGATAAGGTTAAGTCGAACGAGGCTCGACTGGAGGCTCAAATAATAAGGTTGAGTCAAATGATATGGGTAAGTCAAACGAATCCCAACTCGAGGTGCAAATGGTAAGGAGGAGTTGAACGAGGACCAACTTGAGGCGCAAATGATTAGGTTGAGTCAAACGAGGCCCGCCTCGAGGTACAAACGATAAGGTTAAGTCAAACGATGCCCGACTCAAGGCACAAATGATAAGGTTGAGTCGAACGGGGACCGACTTGAGGTACAGATAATAAGGTTGAGTCAAACGAGGCACGACTCGAGGCATAAATGATATTGTTGTGTCAAATGAGGCCCGACTCGAGGCACAAACGATAAGGTTGAGTCAAACGAGGTCCAACTTGAAGTACAAATGATAAGGTTTAGTCAAACGAGGCCTAACTCGAGGCGCAAATGATATGGTTGAGTAAAATGAGGCTCAACTTGAGGCGCAAATGATATGGTTGAGTCAAATGAGGTCCAGCTCGAGCCACAAATAATGTGGTTGAGTCAAACGAGACCCGGCTCGAGTCTCAAACAATAAGGTTGAGTTAAACGAGGCCCGCCTCGACTCGTAAATGATATGTTGTGTCAAACGAGGCCCGACTCGAGGTGCAAATGATAAGGATGAGTCAAACGAGGGCCGAGTCGAGCAGCAAATAAGAAGGTTGAGTCAAACAAGGCCTGACTCGAGGCGCAAATGATAAGGTTGATTCAAACGAGGCCCGACTTGAGGAACAAATGCTATCGTTGAGTCAAACGAGGCCCGACTTGAGGCACAAATGATATGGTTGGCCTGACTCTAGGTGCAAATAATAAGGTTGAGTCGAGCAAGGCCCGACTCGAGGCGTAAATGATAAGGTTGAATCAAACAAAGCCCGACTTGAGGCGTAAATGATATGGGTGAGTCAAACGAGGCCTGACTCGAGGAGGAAATGGTAAGGGTGAGTTGAACGAGGCCCAACTCATGGTGCAAACGATATGGTTGAGTTGAACGAGGCCTGAATCGAGGCGCAAATAATAAGGTTGAGTCAAATGAGGCCCGCCTCGATGCACAAATGATATTGTTGTGTCAAACGAGGCCCGACTCAAGGCGCAGATGATAAGGATGAGTCGAACAAGGCCCGACTCGAGGTGCAAATGATAAGGTTGAGTCAAACAAGGCCCGACTCGATGCGTAAATGATATGGTTGAGTCAAATGAGGCCCGCTTTGAAGCACAAATTATATGGGTGGGTCAAACGAGGCTCAACTTGAGGCGCAAAGGAAATAGGTTAGTCAAACGAGGGCCGACTTGATGCGTAAATAATAAGGTTTAGTCAAATGAGGCCCGACATGAGGCACAAATGATATGGTTGGCCTGACTCAAGGTGCAAAGGATAAGGTTCAGTCGAACGAGCCCCAAATCGAGGCGCAAATGATAAGGTTGAGTCGAGTGAGGCCTAACTCGAGGTGCAAATGATAAGGTTGAGTCAAACAAAACCCGACTTGAGGCGTAAATGATATGGGTTAGTCAAACGAGGCCCGACTTGAGGCACAAATGATCAGGTTGAGTCAAACGAGGCCCGACTCGAGGCGTAAATTGTAAGGTTAAGTCAAACGAGGCCTGACTCGAGGCACAACTGATATGGTTAAGTAAAACGAGGCCCGACTTATGGCACAAACGATATGGTTGAGTAAAACGAGGCCCGATTCGAGGTGCAAAGGATAAGGTTGAGTCGAATGAAGCTCGACTTGAGGTGCAAATGATAAGGTTAAGTCGAACAAGGCCCGATTCGAGGTTCAAATGATAAGGTTGAGTCAAACGAGGCCTAACTCGAGGTGTAAATGATATGGGTGAGTCAAATGAGGCCCGACTCGAGGCGAAAATGGTAAGGAGGAGTTGAACAAGGACCGATTTGAGGCACAAATCATCAGATTGAGTCAAACGAGGCCTGCCTTGAGGTACAAATGATAAGGTTGATTCAAATGAGGCCTAACTTGAGGAACAAATGATATGGTTAAGTTAAATGACACCCAACTCAAGGCGCAAATAGAAAGGTGGAGTCAAACGAGGCCTGACTCGATGCACAACTGATATGGTTAAGTCAAACGAGGCCTGCTATGGCACAAATTATATGGTTGAGTAAAATGTGGCCCGACTCAAGGTGCAAAGGATAAGGTTGAGTCGAACAAAGCCCGACTCGAGGCGCAAATGATAAGGTTAAGTCAAACGAGGCCCGATTCGAGGCTCAAATGATAAGGCTGAGTCAAACGAGGCCTGACTCGAGGTGCAAATGATATGGGTGAGTCAAACGAGGCCTGACTCGAGGTGCAAATGATATGGGTGAGTCAAACGAGGCTTGACTCGAGGCGCAAATGGTAAGAAGGAGTTGAACGAGGACCGACTTGAGGCACAAATGATCAGGTTGAGTCAAAGGAGGCCCGCCTCGAGGTACAAATGATAAGGTTGAGTCAAACGAGCCCTCACTCGAGGCGCAAATGATATGGTTAAGCCAAATGAGGCCCGATTCGAGCCGCAAAAGATAAGGTTGAGTCAAATGATGCCGGACTCAAGGCAGAAATGATAAGGTTGAGTTGAACGAGGACCGACTTGAGGCACAGATAATAAGGTTGAGTCAAACGAGGCACGACTCGAGGCATAAATGATATTGTTGTGTCAAACGAGGCCTGACTCGAGGCGCAAATGATAAGGTTGAGTTAAATGAGGCTCGACTTGAGGCACAAACGATATGGTTGAGTCAAATGAGGCTCGACTCGAGGTGCAAATGATAAGGTTGAGTCAAACGAGGCCCAACTCAAGGGACAAATGATAAGGTTAAGTCGAACGGGGACCGACTTCAGGCACAGATAATAAGGTTGAGTCATACGAGGCACGACTCGAGATGCAAATGATATGGTTGAGTCAAACAAGGCCTGACTCGAGGCATAAATTATATTGTGGTGTCAAACGAGGCCCGCCTCAAAGCGCAAATGATAATGTTGAGTCAAATGAGGCCCGACTTGAGGTACAAATGAAATGATTGAGTGAAATGAGGCCGGACTTGAGGTGCAAATGATAAGGTTGAGTCAAATAAGGCTCGGCTTGAGGCACAAATGATAAGGTTTAGTCAAACGAGGCCTGACTCGAGGTGCAAATGATAAGGTTGAGTCAAACAAGGCCTGACTCGATGCGTAAAAGATACGATTGAGTCAAACGAGGCCCGCTGTGAGGCACAAATTATATGGGTGGGTCAAACGAGGCCCAACTCGAGGTGCAAATGAAATGGGTTAGTCAAACGAGGGCCGACTTGATGCGTAAATAATAAGGTTCAGTCAAACGAGGGCCGACATGAGGCACAAATGATATGGTTGGCCTGACTCGAGGTGCAAATGATAAGGTTGAGTCAAACGAGCCCCAAATCAAGGTGCAAATGATAAGGTTGAGTCCAACGAGGCCCAACTCGAGGCGCAAATGATAAGGTTGAGTCAAACAAAGCCTAACTTGAGGCGTAAATGATATGGGTTAGTCAAATGAGGCCTGACTTGAGGCGCGAAAGATCAGGTTGAGTCAAACGAGGCCCGCCTCGAGGTACAAATGATAAGGTTGAGTCAAACCAGGCCTGACTCGTGGCGCAAATGATATGGTTGAGTCAAATGAGGCCTGATTCGAGGCACAAATGATAAGGTTGAGTCAAACGATGCCTGTTTCAAGGTACAAATGATAAGGTTGAGTCGAACGGGGACCGACTTGAGGCACAAATAATAAGGTTGAGTCAAATGAGGCATGACTCGAGGCATAAATTGTATTGTTGTGTCCAATGAGGCCCGCCTCGAGGCACAAATGATAAGGTTGAGTCAAATAAGGCCAGACTTGAGGCACAAATGATATGGCTGAGTCAAATGAGGCCCGACTCGAGATGCAAATGATAAGGTTCAGTCAAATGAGCCCCAACTAGAGGTGTAAATGATATGGCTGAGTCAAACGAGGCCCAGCTCGAGGCACAAATGATAAGGTTTAGTCAAACAGGGCCTGACTCAAGGTGCAAATGATATAGTTGAGTAAAATAAGGACCGACTCGAGCGCAAATGATATGGTTGAGTAAAATGAGGCCCGACTCGAGGCGTAATTGATATGGTTGAGTCAAACGAGGCTCAGCTTGAGCCACAAATTATAAGGTTGAGTCAAATAAGACCTGGCTCAAGGCGCAAATAATAAGATTGAGTCAAACGAGGCCCACCTCGATGCGCAAATGATATTGTTATGCCAAACGAGGCCCGACTCGAGGCGCAAATGATAAGGTTGAGTCGAATGAGACTCGACTCGAGGCAAAAATGATAAGGTTGAGACAAACAAGGCCCGACACGAGGCGTAAATGATATGGTTGAGTCAAACGAGACCTGACTCGAGGTGCAAATGAAATGGTTGAGTCAAACGAGGCTCGACTCGAGGCACAAATGATAAGGTTGTTTCAAACGAGGTCGACATGAGGAACAAATGATATGGTTGAGTCAAATGATGCCCAACTTGAGGCACAATTGATATGTTTAGCCTGACTCGAGGTGCAAATGATAAGGTTAAGTTAAACGAAGTCCACCTTTAGGCGTAAATGATATGAGTGAGTCAAACGAGTCCTGACTCGAGCCACAAATGGTAAGGGTGAGTTGAACGAGGCCCGATTCGTGGCGCAAATGATATGGTTGAGTCGAACGAGGCCTGATTCGAGGCACAAATGATAAGGTTGAGTCAAACGAGGCCTGACTCATGGCGTAAATGATATGGGTTAGTCAAATGAGGCCTGACTCAAGGCGCAAATGGTAAGGGTGAGTTGAACGAGGCCTAACTCGAGGCACAAATTATAAGGTTGAGTCAAATGAGGCCTGACTCGAGGCGCAAATGATATGGTTGAGTAAAATGAGTCCTGACTCGAGGCACAAATGATATGGTTGAGTCACACGAGGCCCAACTCGAGTCGCAAATAATAAGGTTGAGTCAAACGAGGCCTGACTCGAGGCGCAAATGATATGGTTGGTTCAAACGAGGCTCGACTTATGGAACAAATGATGTGGTTGAGCCAAACGAGGCTCGACTCGAGGCGCAAATAGTAAGGTTGAGTCAAACAATGCCTGACTCAAGGCACAACTAATATGGTTAAGTCAAACGAGGCCCGACTGGGGGCACAAATGATATGGTTGAGTAAAACGAGGCACGAATCGAGGCACAAACGATAAGGTTGAGTCAAGCGAGGCCCGACTCGAGGCGCAAATAATAAGGGTGAGTCAAACAAGGCCCACCTCGATGCGCAAATGATATTGTCGTGCCAAACGAGGCCCGACTCGAGGCGCAAATGATAAGGTTGAGTCGAATGAGACCCGACTCGAGGCAAAAATGATAAGGTTGAGACAAACAAGGCTTGACCCGAGGGATAAATGATATGGCTGAGTCAAACGAGACCTGATTCGAGGCGCAAATGATATGGTTGAGTCAAATGAGGGCCGACTCGAGCAGAAAATAATAAGGTTGAGTCAAACGAGGCCCGACTCGAGGCACAAATGATAAGGTTGTTTCAAACGAGGCCGACTTAAGGAACAAATGATATGGTTGAGTCATATAAGGCCCGACTTAAGGCACAATTGATATGTTTAGCCTGACTCGAGGTGCAAATGATAAGGTTAAGTCCAACAAAGCCAGCCTTGAGGCATAAATGATATGGGTGAGTCAAACGAGTCCTGACTCGAGCCACAAATGGTAAGGGTGAGTGGAACGAGGCCCGATTCGTGGCGCAAATGATATGGTTGAGCCGAACGAGGCCTGACTCAATGCAGAAATGATAAGGTTGAGTCAAACGAGGCTTGACTCATGGCGTAAATGATATGGGTTAGTCAAATGAGGCCTGACTCGAGGCACACATGGTAAGGGTGAGTTGAACGAGGCCTAACTCGAGGCATAAATTATAAGGTTAAATCAAATGAGGCCTGACTCGAGGCGCAAATGATATGGTTAAGTAAAATGAGTCCTAACTCGAGGCACAAATGATATGGTTGAGTCACACGAGGCCCGACTCGAGTCGCAAATAATAAGGTTGAGTCAAACAAGGCCTGACTCGAGGCGCAAATGATATGGTTGGTTCAAACGAGGCTCGACTTGTGGAATAAATGATGTAGTTGAGCCAAACGAGGCTCGACTCGAGGCGTAAATAGTAAGGTTGAGTCAAACAATGCCTGACTCAAGGCACAACTGATATGGTTAAGTCAAACGAGGCCCGACTGGGGGCACAAATGATATAGTTGAGTAAAACGAGGCACGAATCGAGGCGCAAACGATAAGGTTGAGTCAAGCAAGGCCCGACTCGAGGCGCAAATGATATGGTTGAGTAAAATGAGGCTTGACTCGAGGCGCAATTGATATGGTTGAGTCAAACGAGGCTCGGCTCGAGCCGCAAATTATAAGGTTGAGTCAAATAAGACCCGACTCGAGGCGCAAATAATAAGGGTGAGTCAAACGAGGCCCACCTCGATGCGCAAATGATATTGTCGTGCCAAACAAGGCCCGACTCGAGGCGCAAATGATAAGGTTGAGTCGAATGAGACCCGACTCAAGGCAAAAATGATAAGGTTGAGACAAACAAGGCCCAACCCGAGGCATAAATGATATGGTTGAGTCAAACGAGACCTGACTCGAGGCGCAAATGATATGGTTGAGTCAAATGAGGGCCGACTCGAGCAGAAAATAATAAGGTTGAGTCAAACGAGGCCCGACTCGAGGCACAAATGATAAGGTTGTTTCAAACGAGGCCGACTTGAGGAACAAATGATATGGTTGAGTCATATAAGGCCCGACTTAAGGCACAATTGATATGTTTAGCTTGACTCGAGGTGCAAATGATAAGGTTAAGTCCAACGAAGCCCGCCTTGAGGCGTAAATGATATGGGTGAGTCAAATGAGTCCTGACTCGAGCCACAAATGGTAAGGGTGAGTGGAACGAGGCCCGATTCGTGGCGCAAATGATATGGTTGAGCCGAACGAGGCCTGACTCAATGCAGAAATGATAACGTTGAGTCAAACGAGACTTGACTCATGGCGTAAATGATATGGGTTAGTCAAATGAGGCCTGACTCGAGGCGCAAATGGTAAGGGTGAGTTGAACGAGGCCTAACTCGAGGCACAAATTATAAGGTTGAGTCAAACAAAGCCTGACTCGACGCACAAATGATATGGTTGAGTAAAATGAGTCCTGACTCGAGGCACAAATGATATGGTTGAGTCAAACGAGACCCGACTCAAGCCGCAAATAATAAGGTTGAGTCAAACGAGGCCTGACTCGAGGCGCAAATGATATGGTTGGTTCAAACGAGGCCCAACTTGTGGAACAAATGATATGGTTGAGCCAAACAAGGCTCGACTCGAGGCGCAAATAGTAAGGTTGAGTCAAACGAGGCCTGACTCGAGGCACAACTGATATGGTTAAGTCAAACGAGGCCCGACTGGGGGCACAAATGATATGGTTGAGTAAAATGAGGCACGAATCGAGGCACAAACGATAAGGTTGAGTCACGCGAGGCCCGACTCTAGGCGCAAATGATAAGTTTGAGTCAAATGAAGCCCGACTTGAGGCATAAATGATATGGGTGAGTCAAATGATGCCTGACTCGAGGCGCAAATGGTAAGGGTGAGTTGAACGAGGCCTGACTCGTGGCGCAAATGATATGATTGAGTCGAACGTGGCCCGACTCGAGGCGTAAATGATAAGGTTAAGTTAAACAAGGCTCAACTCGTGGTATAAATGATATGGGTTAGTCAAATGGGGCCTGACTCGAGGCGCAAATGGTAAGGGTGAGTTGAACGAGGCCCGACTCGAGGCACAAATTATAAGGTTGAGTCAAACGAGGCCTGACTCGAGGTAAAAATGATAAGGTTTAGTCAAACGAGGTCTGACTCGAGGTGCAAATGATATGGTAGAGTAAAATGAGGCCTGACTCAAGGCGCAAATGATATGGTTGAGTCAAATGAGGCTCGACTCGAGCCACAAATAATAAGGTTGAGTCAAACAAGGCCCAAATCAAGGTGCAAATAATAAGGTTGATTCAAACGAGGCCCAACTTGAGGCACAAATGATATGGTTGAGTCGAACAATGCCCGACTTGAGGCACACATCATATCGTTGAGTCAAACGAGGCCCGTCTTGAGGCGCAATTGATAAGGTTGAGTGAAATGAGGCCCGAACTGAGGCGCAAATGGTAAGGATATGTCAAATGAGGCCTAACTCGAGGCACAACTAATATGGTTAAATTAATCGAAGCCCGACTCACGGCACAAATTCAATGGGTGAGTTAAACGATGCTCGACTCGATGCCAAAATGATACGTTGAGTCAAACGAGGCCTGACTCGAGGCACAATTAATAAGGTTAAGTCAAATGAGGCTCGACTAGAGGCACAAATGATAAGGATGAGTCAAACAAGGCTCGGCTTCAGGAACAAATGATATGGGTAAGTCAAACGATGCCTGACTCGAGGTGCAAATGGTAAGGTTCAGTCAAATGAGGCCCAACTAGGGGTGTAAATGATATGGTTAAGTCAAACGAGGGCCAGCTCGAGGCGCAAATGATAAGGTTTAGTCAAACAGGGCCTGACTCGAGGTGCAAATGATATAGTTGAGTAAAATAAGGATCGACTTGAGCGCAAATGATATGGTTGAGTAAAATGAGGCCCGACTCGAGGCACAATTGATATGGTTGAGTCAAACGAGGCTTGGCTCGAGCCGCAAATTATAAGGTTGAGTCAAATAAGACCCAGCTCGAGGCGCAAATAATAAGGTTGAGTCAAACGAGGCCCACCTCGATGCGCAAATGATATTGTTGTGCCAAACGAGGCCCAACTCGAGGCGCAAATGATAAGATTGAGTCGAATGAGATCTGACTCGAGGCAAAAATGATAAGGCTAAGACAAACAAGGCCCGACCTGAGGCGTAAATGATATGGTTGAGTCAAACAAGACCTGACTCGAGGTACAAATGAAATGGTTGAGTCAAACGAGGCCCGACTCGAGGCACAAATGATAAGGTTGTTTCAAACGAGGCCGACTTGAGGAACAAATGAGATGGTTGAGTCAAATGATGCTCGACTTGAGGCACAATTGATATGTTTAGCCTGACTTGAGGTGCAAATGATAAGGTTAAGTCAAACGAAGCCTGCCTTGAGGCATAAATGATATGGGTGAGTCAAACGAGTCCTGATTCGAGCCATAAATGGTAAGGGTGAGTTGAACGAGGCCTGATTCGTGGCGCAAATGATATGGTTGAGTCGAACGAGGCCCGACTCGACGCACAAATGATAAGGTTGAGTCAAACGAGGCCTGACTTGCGGCGCAAATGATATGGGTTACTCAAATGAGGCCTGACTCGAGGCGCAAATGGTAAGGGTGAGTTGAACGAGGCCTGACTCGAGGCACAAATTATAAGGTTGAGTCAAACGAGGCCTGACTCGAGGCGCAAATGATATGGTTAAGTAAAATGAGTCCTGACTCGAGGCACAAATGACATGGTTGAGTCAAACGAGGCCCGACTCATGCAAATAATAAGGTTGAGTCAAATGAGGCCTGACTAGAGGCGCAAATGATATGGTTGGTTTAAACGAGGCCTAACTTGTGGAACAAATGATATGGTTGAGCCAAACAAGGCTCGACTCGAGGCGTAAATAGTAAGGTTGAGTCAAACGACGCCTAACTCGAGGCACAACTAATATGGTTAAGTCAAATGAGGCCCGACTGGGGGTACAAATGATAGGGTTGAGTAAAACGAGGCACAAATCGAGGCGCAAACGATAAGGTTGAGTCAAGCAAGGCCCAACTCGAGGCGCAAATGATATGGTTGAGTAAAATGAGGCCCGACTCGAGGCGCAATTGATATGTTTGAGTCAAACGAGGCTCAGCTCGAGCCGCAAATTATAAGGTTGAGTCAAATAAGACCCGGCTCGAGGCGCAAATAATAAGGTTGAGTCAAACGAGGCCCACCTCGATGCGCAAATGATATTGTTGTGCCAAACGAGGCCCGAGTCGAGGCACAAATGATAAGGTTGAGTCGAATGAGACCCGACTCGAGGCAAAAATGATAAGGTTAAGACAAACAAGGCCCGACCCGAGGTGTAAGTGATATGGTTGAGTCAAACGAGACCTGACTCGAGGCGCAAATGATATGGTTGAGTCAAATAAGGGCCGACTCGAGTAGCAAATAATAAGGTTGAGTTAAACGAGGACCGACTCGAGGCACAAATGATAAGGTTATTTCAAACGAGGCCGACTTGAGGAACAAATGATATGGTTTAGTCAAATGAGGCCTGACTTGAGGCACAATTGATATGTTTAGCCTGACTCGAGGTGCAAATGATAAGGTTAAGTCAAACGAAGCCCGCCTTGAGGTATAAATGATATAGATGAGTCAGACAAGTCCTGACTCGAGCCACAAATGATAAGGGTGAGTTGAACGAGGCCCGATTCGTGGCGCAAATGATATGGTTGAGTCGAACGAGGTCTGACTCAAGGCAGAAATGATAAGGTTGAGTCAAATGAGGCCTGACCCATGGCACAAATGATATGGGTTAGTCAAAATGAGGCCTGACTCGAGGTGCAAATGGTAAGGGTGAGTTGAACGAGGCCTGACTCGAGGCACAAATTATATGGTTGAGTCAAACGAGGCCTGACTCGAGGCGCAATTCATATGGTTAAGTAAAATGAGTCCTGACTTGAGGAACAAATGATATGGTTGAGTTAAACAAGGCCTGACTCGAGCCGCAAATAATAAGGTTAAGTCAAACGAGGCCTGACTCGAGGCGCAAATGATATGGTTGGTTCAAACGAGGCTCGACTTGTGGAACAAATGATATGGTTGAGCCAAACGAGGCTCGACTCGAGGCACAAATAGTAAGGTTGAGTCAAACGAGGCCTAACTCGAGGCACAACTGATATGGTTAAGTCAAACAAGGCCTGACTAGGGGCATAAATTATATGGTTGAGTAAAACGAGGCACGAATCGAGGCACAAACGATAAGGTTGAGTCAAGTGAGGCCCGAGTCGAGGCACAAATGATAAGGTTGAATCGAACGTGGCCCGACTCGAGGCGTAAATGATAAGGTTAAGTCAAACGAGGCTCGACTCATGGCACAAATGATATGGGTTAGTCAAATGGGGCCTGACTCGAGGCACAAATGGTAAGGGTGAGTTGAACGAGGCCCGACTCGAGGCACAAATTATAAGGTTGAGTCAAACGAGGCCTGACTCGAGGCAAAAATGATAAGGTTTAGTCAAATGAGGTCTGACTCGAGGCGCAAATGATATGATTGAGTAAAATGAGGCCTGACTCGAGGCGCAAATGATATGGTTGAGTCAAACGAGGCTCGACTCGAGCCGCAAATAATAAGGTTAAGTCAAACGAGGCCCGACTCGAGGTGCAAATAATAAGGTTTATTCAAACGAGGCCCAACTTGAAGCACAAATGATATGGTTGAGTCGAACGATGCCCGACTTGAGGCACACATCATATGGGTGAGTCAAATGAGGCCCGTCTTGAGACGCAATTGATAAGGTTGAGTAAAATAAGGCCCGACCCGAGGCGCAAATGGAAAGGGTAAGTCAAACGAGGCCTAACTCGATGCACAACTTATATGGTTAAGTCAATCGAAGCCTAACTCAAGGCACAAATGAAATGGGTGAGTTAAATGAGGCTCGACTCGACTCCAAAATGATATGTTGAGTCAAACGAGGCCTGACTCAAGGCACAATTAATAAGGTTGAGTCAAATGAGGCCCAACTAGAGGCACAAATGATAAGGTTGAGTCAAACAAGGCTCGACTTCAGGAACAAATGATATGGCTGAGTCAAACGAGACCCGACTCGAGGTGCAAATGATAAGGTTCAGTCAATTGAGGCCCAACTAGAGGCGTAAATGATATGGTTGAGTCAAACGAGGCCCAAATCGAGGTACAAATTGTAAGGGTGAGTCAAACGAGACCTGACTCGAGGCACAAATGATATGGTTAAGTCAAAGATAGCCCGACTCAAGGTGCAAATTAAATGGGTGAGTTAAACGAGGTCCGACTCGAGGCAAAAATGATACGATTGAGTCAAACGAGGCATAACTCGAGGCTCAAATAATAAGGTTGAGTTAAACGAGGCCCGACTTGAGGCATAAATGATATGGTTGAGTCAAACAAGGCCCAACTCGAGGCGCAAATGGTAAGTATGTGTTGAACAAGGACTGACTCGAGGCATATGATACGGTTGAGTCAAACGAGGCCTGACTCGAGGCGTAAATGATATTGTTGGGTCAAACCACGCCTGACTCGAGGCGTAAATGATAATGGTGATTCAAATGAGGCTCGACTCAAGGCACAAATGATAAGATTGAGTTGAACGAGACCCACCTTAAGGAACAAATGATAAGGTTGAGTCAAATAAGGCCTGACTCAAGACGCAAATGATATGGTTGAGTCAAACGAGGCCCGACTCGAGGCGCAAATAGTAAGGGTGAGTTGAATGAGGCCCAACTCGAGGCACAAATGATCAGGTTGAGTCAAACGAGGCCCGACTCGAGGAAAAAATGATAAGGTTGAGTCAAACAAGGCCCAACTCGAGGCACAAATGATCAGGTTGAGTCAAACGAGGCCCGACTCGAGGTAAAAATGATAAGGTTAAGTCAAACAAGGCCCAACTCGAGGCATAAATGATATGGGTGAGTCAAACGAGGCTCGACTCGAGGCACAAATGATAAGGTTAAGTCAAACGAGGCCTGACTCGAGGCACAAATGATATGGTTGAGTTAAATGACACCCGAGTCGAGGCACAAATGATATGGTTGAGTCAAATGAGGCCCGGCTCGATGCGCAAATTATAAGGTTAAGTCAAACAAGGCCCAACTCAAGGCGCAAATGATATGGTTAAGTCAAACGGGGCCCAACTCGAGGCGTTAATTATATGGTTGAGTCAAATGAGACCCAATTCAAGGCGCAAATGGTAAGGGTGAGTCAAACGAGGCCCAACTCAAGGCACAATGATATGGTTGAGTCAAACGAGACCCGACTCGAGCCGCAAATAATAAGGTTGAGTCAAACGAGGCCTAACTCGAGGCGCAAATGATATGGTTGGTTTAAAAGAGGCCCGACTTATGGAACAAATGATATGGTTGAGCCAAACAAGGCTCGACTCGAGGTGCAAATAGTAAGGTTAAGTCAAACGAGGCCTGACTCGAGGCACAACTGATATGGTTAAGTCAAACGAGGCCTGACTAGGGGCACAAATGATATGGTTGAGTCAAACGAGGCACGAATTGAGGCACAAATGATAAGGTTGAGTCAAGCGAGGCCCGACTCGAGGTGCAAAAGACAAGGTTGAGTCAAATGAAGCCCGACTTGAGACAAAAATGATATGGGTGAGCCAAACGAGGCATGACTCGAGGCGCAAATGGTAAGGGTGACTTGAACGAGGCCCGACTCGTGGCGTAAATGATATGATTGAGTTGAACGTGGCCCGACTCGAGGCACAAATAATAAGGTTAAGTCAAGCGAGGCTCGACTCGTGGCACAAATGATATGGGTTAGTCAAATGAGGCCTGACTCGAGGCAAAAATTTTAAGGTTTAGTCAAATGACGCCTGACTCGAGGCGCAAATGATATGGTTGAGTAAAATGTGGCCTGACTCGAGGCGCAAATGATATGGTTGAGTCAAACGAGGCTCGGCTCGAGCCGCAAATAATAAGGTTGAGTCAAACAAGGCCTGATTCGAGGTGTAAATAATAAGGTTGATTCAAATGAGGCCCAACTTGAGGCATAAATAATATGGTTGAGTCGAACGATGCCTGACTTGAGGCACACATCATATGGGTGAGTCAAACAAGGCCTGTCTTGAGGCGCAAATGATAAGGTCGAGTGAAACGAGGCCCGACCCGAGGCGCAAATGGTAAGGATAAGTCAAACAATGCCTAACTCAAGGCACAACTGATATGGTTAAGTCAATCGAAGCCCGACTCAAGGCACAAATTAAATGGGTGAGTTAAACGAGGCTTGACTCGATGCCAAAATGATACGTTGAGTCAAACGAGGCCTGACTCGAGGCGCAATTAATAAGATTGAGTCAAATGAGGCCCGGCTAGAGGCACAAATGATAAGATTGAGTCAAACAAGGCTCGACCTGGGGAACAAATGATATGGCTGAGTCAAACGAGGACCGACTCGAGGCGTAAATGGTAAGGGTGAGTTGAACAAGACCCGACTCGAGGCGCAAATGATAAGGTTCAGTCAAATGAGGCCCAACTAGAGGCATAAATGATATGGTTGAGTCAAACGAGGCCCAAATCCAGGTAAAATGGTAAGGTTGAGTCAAACGAGGCCTGACTCGAGGCACAAATGATATGGTTAAGTCAAAGAAAGCAGGACTCAAGGTGCAAATTAAATGGGTGAGTTAAATGAGGCCGACTCGAGGCAAAAATGATATGGTTGCGTGAAACGAGGCATAACTCGAGGCTCAAATAATAAGGTTGAGTTAAACGAGGCCCGACTTGAGGCACAAATGATATGGTTGAGTCAAACAAGGCCCAACTCGAGAAACAAATGGCAAGGGGGTGTTGAACAGGGACTGACTCGAGGCGCAAATGATACGATTGAGTCAAACAAGGCCCGACTCGAGGCGTAAATGATATGGTTAGGTCAAACGATGCCTGACTCAAGGCGCAAATGATAATGGTGAGTCAAATGAGGCTTGACTCAAGGCACAAATGATAAGATTGAGTCGAATGAGACCCAACTTGAGGAACAAATGATAAGGTTGAGTCAAATGAGGCCTGACTCAAGGCACAAATGATATGGTTGAGTTAAATGAGGCCCGACCCGAGGCGCAAAAGATAAAGTTGAGTCGAACGAGGCCCAACTCGAGGCTCAAATGGTAAGGAGGAGTTGAATGAGGCCCTACTCGAGGAGCAAATAATCAGGATGAGTCAAATGAGACCCGCCTCGAGGCACAAATGATAAGGTTGAGTCAAACGAGGCCTGACTTGAAGCGCAAATGATATGGTTGAGTCAAATGAGGCCTGATTTGAGGGGTAAATGATAAGGTTGAGTCAAAAGATGCCTGACTCAAGGCACAAATAATAAGCTTAAGCTGAACGGGGACCGATTTGAGGCACAGATAATAAGGTTGAGTCAAACAAGGCCCGACTCATGGCGCAAATGATATGGTTGAGTCAAATGAGGCCCGACTCGAGGCACAAAAGGTAAGGATGAGTCAAACGAGACACGACTCGAGGCATAAATGATATGGTTGAGTCAAACGATACCTGCTTTGAGGAACAAATAATATGGGTGAGTCAAACAAGAACCAACTCGAGGCACAAATGAAATGGGTTAGTCAAACGAGGCCTGACTCGACACGCAAATGATAAGGTTGAGTTAAACGAGGCCCGACTCGATGCGCTAATGATAAGGTTGAGTCAAATGAGGCTCGACTTGAGGCACAAATGGTAAGGGTGAGTCAAACGAGGCCTGACTCGAGGTGCAAAGGATAAGGTTGAGTCAAACGAGGCCCGACTCAAGGCGTAAATGATATGGTTGAGTCAAACGAGGCCCGCTTTGAGGCACAAATGATATGGGTGAATCAAACGAGTCCCGACTCGAGGCACAAATGAAATGGGTTAGTCAAACGAGGCATGACTTGATGCGTAAATAATAAGGTTGAGTCAAACGAGTCCTAACTTGATGCACAAATGATAAGGTTGAGTTGAATGAGGCCTGAATCGAGGCGTAAACGATAAGGTTGAGTCGAATGAGGCTTGAATCGAGGCGCAAACGATAAGGTTGAGTCGAACGAGGCCCGAATCGAGGCGCAAATGATAAGGTTGAGTCGAGCGAGGCCCGAATCGAGGCATAAATTATAAGGTTGAGTTAAACAAAGCCTGACTTAAGGCATAAATGATACGAGTGAGTCAAACGAGGCCTGACTCAAGGCGCAAATGGTAAGGGTAAGTTGAACGAGGCCTGAGTCATGGCCCAAATGATAAGATTGAGTCGAACGAGGCCCGACTCGAGGCGCAAATGATAAGGTTAAGTCGAACGAGGCCCAGCTCAACGCGCAATTAATAAGGTTGAGTCAAACAAGGCCTGACTTGAGGCGTAAATGATATAGGTAAGTCCAACGAGGCCAGACTCGAGGCACAAATGGTAAGGGTCAGTTGAACAAGGCTTGACTCATGGCGCAAATGAGGTTGAGTCGAATGAGGCCTGGCTCGAGGCGTAAATGATAAGGTTGAGTCGAATGAGGCGCGGCTCGAGGCATAAATGATAAGGTTGAGCCAAACAAGGCCTAACTTGAGGCACAAATGATATGGTTGAGTCGAACGAGGCCCAGCTCGAGGCGCAAATTATAAGGTTGAATCAAACGAGGCTTGGATTGAGGCGTAAATGATATGGGTAAGTCAAACGAGGCCAGACTCGAGGTTCAAATGGTAAGGGTAAGCTGAACGAGGCCTAACTTGTGGCGCAAATGATAAGGTTGAATCGAATGAGGCCCGGCTCGAGGCGCAAATGATAAGGTTGAGTTAAATGAGGCCCGAGTCGAGGCGCAAATGATAAGGTTGAGTCAAACGAGGCCCGACTTGAGGTGTAAATGATATGGGCAAGTCAAATGAGGCCTGACTCAAGGCGTAAATGGTAAGGGTGAGTTCAACGAGGCCCGACTCGTGGCGCAAATGATATGGTTGAGTCAAATGAGGCCCGACTCGAGGTGCAAATGATATGGGTGAGTCAAATGAGGCCCGACTCAAGGCGTAAATGATATGGGTGAGTGAAACAGGGCCCGACTTGAGGCACAAATGATATGGTTGAGTCAAACGAGGCCTAACTTGACGCGCAAATAATAAGGTTGAGTCAAACGAGGCCCGACTCGATGCTTAAATGATAAGGTTGAGTTAAACGAGGCCCGACTCGATGCGCAAATGATAAGGTTGAGTCAAACAAGGCCTAACTTGAGGCACAAATGATATGGTTGAGTCGAACGAGGCCTAGCTCGAGGCGCAAATGATAAGGTTGAATCAAACGAGGACTGGATTGAGGCGTAAATGATATGGGTAAGTCAAACAAGGCCAGACTCTAGGTACAAATGATAAGGGTGAGTTGAACGAGGCCTGACTTGTGGCGCAAATGATAAGGTTGAGTCGAATGAGGCCCAGCTCGAGGCGCAAATGTTAAGGTTGAGTCAAATGAGGCCCGAGTCGAGACGCAAATGATAAGGTTGAGTCAAACGAGGCCCGACTTGAGGTGTAAATGATATGGTCACGTCAAACAAGGCCTGACTCAAGGTGTAAATGGTAAGGGTAAGTTGAACGAGGCTTAACTCGTAGCGCAAATGATAAGGTTGAGTCAAATGAGGCCCGACTGGAGGCGCAAATGATATAGGTGAGTCAAATGAGGGCCGACTCAAGGCGCAAATGATATGGGTGAGTGAAACGGGGCCCGACTTAAGGCACAAATAATATGGTTGAGTCAAACAAGGCCTAACTTGAGGCACAAATAATAAGGTTGAGTTAAATGAGGGCCGAGTCGATGTGCAAATAATAAGGTTGAGTCAAATGAGGCCCGACTCGAGGCACAAATGATAAGGTTGTGTGAAACGAGACCCGACTCGAGGCGCAAATGGTATGGTTGAGTCAAACGAGACCCGACTCGAAGCGCAAATGATATGGTTGAGTGAAACGAGGCCAAACTCGATGCACAAATAATAAGGTTGAGTCGAACGAGTCCCAACCCGAGGCACAAATGATAAGGTTGAGCCGAATGAGGCCTGGCTCGAGCCACAAATGATAAGGTTGAGCCGAATGAGGCCTGGCTCGAGCCACAAATGATATGGGTGAGTCAAATGAGGCCTGACTCGAGGCGTAAATGATATGGGTGAGTCAAATGAGGCCTGACTTGAGGCGCAAATGGTAAGGGTAAGTTGAACGAGGCCTGACTCATGGCGCAAATGATAAGGTTGAGTTGAACGAGGCCTCACTCGAGGCTCAAATGATGAGGTTAAGTCAAACGAGGGCCAACTCGGGGTGCAAATGATATAGTTGAGTCAAACGAGGGCCAACTCGAGCAGCAAATATAAGGTTGAGTCAAACGAGGCCTGACTCGAGGCACAAATGATAAGGTTGATTCAAACGAGGCCCAACTTGAGGAACAAATAATATGGTTAAGTCAAACGAGGCCTGACTTGAGGCGTAAATGGTATGGGTAAGTCAAACGAGGCCATACTCGAGGCACAAATGGTAAGGGTGAGTTGAACGAGGCCTGACTCGTGGTGTAAATGATCAACTTGAGTCAAATGAGGCCCGGCTCAAGGTGCAAATGATAAGGTTGAGTCGAATGAAGCCCGGCTCAAGGCGCAAATTATAACGTTGAGTCAAACAAGGCCCGACTTGAGGCATAAATGATATGAGTAAGTCAAATGAGGCTTGACTCAAGGCGTAAATGGTAAGGGTGAGTTGAACGAGACCCGACTCATGGCACAAATGATAAGGTTGAGTCAAACAAGGCCCGACTCGAAGCGCAAATGATATGGGTGAGTCAAATGAGGGCTGACTCGAGGCGCAAATGATATGGGTGAGTGAAATGGGGCCCGACTTAAGGCACAAATGATATGGTTGAGTCAAACGAGGCCTAACTTGAGGCGTAAATAATAAGGTTGAGTCAAATGAGGCCTAACTTGAGGCGTAAATAATAAGGTTAAGTCAAACGAGGCCCGACTCAATGCACAAATGATAAGGTTGAGTCAAATGAGGCCTGACTTGTGGCACAAATGATATGGTTAAGTCAAACGAGGCCCGACTCAAGGCATGAATAAAAAGGTTGAGTCAAACGAGGCCCAAATGGTAAGGGTGAGTAAAATGAGGCCTAACTCGAGGCACAAATGATATGTTCAGTCAAAGAAAGCCTGACTCGAGGTGCAAATTAAATGGGTGAGTTCAACGAGGCTCGACTCGAGGCAAAAATGATACGGTTGCGTGAAACGAGGCATAACTCAAGGCTCCAATAATAAGGTTGAGTCAAACGAGGCCCGACTTGAGGCACAAATGATATGGTTGAGTCAAACAAGGCCCAATTCGAGGTGCAAATGGTAAGGGTGTGTTGAACAGGGACTGACTCGACGCGCAAATGATATGGTTGTGTCAAATGAGGCCCGACTCGAGGCATAAATGATATGGTTGGGTCAAACGACACCTGACCTGAGGCGTAAATGATATTGGTGATTCAAATGAGGCTTGACTCAAGGCACAAATGATAAGATTGAGTCGAACGAGACCCGACTTGAGGAACAAATGATAAGGTTGAGTCAAATGAGGCCTGACTCAATGCGCAAATGATATGGTTGAGTCAAACGAGGCCCGACTCAAGGCGCAAATAGTAAGGGTGAGTTGAACGAGGCCCGACTCGAGGCGCAAATGATCAGGTTGAGTCAAACGAGGCCTGACTCGAGGCAAAAATGGTAAGGTTGAGTCAAACAAGGCCCGACTGGAGGCACAAATGATATGGGTGAGTCAAACAGGCTCGACTCGAGGCACAAATGATAAGGTTAAGTCAAACGAGGCCTGACTTGAGGCACAAATGATACGGTTGAGTTAAATGACACCCGAGTCGAGGCACAAATGATATGGTTGAGTCAAATGAGGCCCAACTCAATGCGCAAATTACAAGGTTGAGTCAAACGAGGCCCAACTCAAGGCGCAAATGATATGGTTAAGTCAAATGGGGCCCAACTTGAGGCATTAATTATATGGTTGAGTCAAATGAGGCCTAATTCGAGGCACAAATGGTAAGGGTGAGTCAAACGAGGCCTAACTCAAGGCACAAGTGGTATGGTTGAGTCAAACGAGGCCCGACTCAAGCCGCAAACAATAAGGTTGAGTCAAACGAGGCCTGACTCGAGGCGCAAATGATATGGTTGGCTTAAAAGAGGCCCGACTTGTGGAACAAATGATATGGTTGAGCCAAACGAGGCTCAACTGGAGGTGCAAATAGTAAGGTTGAGTCAAACGAGGCCTGACACGAGGCACAACTGATATGGTTAAGTCAAACGAGGCCCAACTGGGGGCATAAATGATATGGTTGAGTCAAACGAGGCACGAATTGAGGCGCAAACGATAAGGTTGAGTCGAGCGAGGCCCGACTCGAGGCGCAAATGATAAGGTTGAGTCAAATGAAGCCCGACTATAGGCATAAATGATATGGGTGAGTCAAACGAGGCCTGACTCAAGGTGCAAATGGTAAGAGTGAGTTGAACGAGGCCCGACTCATGGCGTAAATGATATGATTGAGTCGAACGTGGCCCGACTTGAGGCGCAAATAATAAGGTTAAGTCAAACGAGGCTCGACTCGTGGCACAAATGATATGGGTTAGTCAAATGGGGCCTGACTCGAGGCGCAAATGGTAAGGGTGAGTTGAACGAGGCCCGACTCGAGGCACAAATTATAAGGTTGAGTCAAACAAGGCCTGACTCGAGTTGTAAATAATAAGGTTGATTCAAACGAGGCCCAACTTAAGGTACAAATGATATGGTTGAGTCGAACGATGCCCGACTTGAGGCACACATCATATGGGTGAGTCAAACGAGGCCCGTCTTGAGGCGCAAATGATAAGGTTGAGTGAAACGAGACCCGACCCGAGGCACAAATGGTAAGGGTAAGTCAAACGAGGCCTAACTCGAGGCACAACTGATATAGTTAAGTCAATCGAAGCCCGACTCAAGGAACAAATTAAATGGGTGAGTTAAACGAGGCTCGACTCGATGCCAAAATGATACGTTGAGTCAAACGAGGCCTGACTCGAGGTGCAATTAATAAGGTTGAGTTAAATGAGGCCCGACTAGAGGCACAAATGATAAGGTTGAGTCAAACAAGGCTCGACTTGAGGAACAAATGATATGACTGAGTCAAATGAGGCCCGACTCGAGGCGTAAAAGGTAAGGGTGAGTTGAACGCGGCCCGACTCGAGGCACAAATGATAAGGTTTAGTCAAATGAGGCCCAACTAGAGGCATAAATGATATGGTTGATTCAAACGAGGCCCAAATCGAGGCGCAAATGGTAAGGGTGAGTCAAACGAGGCCTGACTCAAGGCACAAATGATATGGTTAAGTCAAAGAAAGCCTAACTTGAGGTGCAAATTAAATGGGTAAGTTAAACGAGGCTTGACTCAAGGCAAAAAAGATATGGTTGAGTCAAATGAGGCTTGACTCAAGGCACAAATGATATGGTTGAGTCAAACGAGGCCCGACTCGAGGCACAAATGATCAGGTTCAGTCAAATGAGTCCCGACTCAAGGCAAAAATGATAAGGTTGAGTGAAACAAGGCATGACTGGAGGCAAAAATGATATGGGAGAGTTAAACGAGGCTCAACTCGAGGCACAAATGATATTGTTAAGTCAATCGAGGCCTGACTCGAGGCATAAATGATTTGGTTGAGTTAAATGACACCCAAGTCGAGGCACAAATGATATGGTTAAGTCAAATGAGGCCCGACTCGATGCACAAATTATAAGGTTAAATCAAACGAGGCCTAACTCAAGGCGCAAATGATATGGTTAAGTCAAACGGGGCTCGACTCGAGGCATTAATGATATGGTTGACTCAAATGAGGCCCGATTCTTGGCGCAAATGGTAAGGGTGAGTCAAACGAGACCCAACTCAAGGCACAAATGATATGGTTGAGTCAAACAAGGCCCGACCCGAGGTGCAAATGGTAAGGGTGAGTCAAACGAGGCCTGACTCGAGGCACAAATGACATGGTTAAGTCAAAGAAAACCCGACTCGAGGCAAAAATGATACGGTTGCGTCAAACGAGGCATAACTCGAGGTGCAAATAATAAGGTTGAGTCAAATGAGGCCCAACTTGAGGCACAAATGATATGGTTGAGTCAAACGAGGCCCAACTCGAGGCGCAAATGGTAAGGGTGTGTTGAACAAGGATCGACTCGAGGCGCAAATGATACGGTTGAGTCAAACAAGGTCCAACTCGAGGCGTAAATGATATGTTTGGGTCAAACGATGCCCGACTCGAGGTGCAAATGATAATGGTGAGTCAAATGAGGCTCGACTCAAGGCACAAATGATAAGATTGAGTCGAACGAGACCTGACTTGAGGAACAAATGATAAGGTTGAGTCAAATGAGGCCCTACTCAAGGTGCAAATGATATGGTTGAGTCAAACGAGGCCCAACTTGAGGTGCAAATAGTAAGGGTGAGTTGAACAAGGCCCGACTCGAGGCGCAAATGATCAGGTTGAGTCAAACAAGGACTGACTCGAGGCAAAAATGATAAGGTTGAGTTTAACAAGGCCCGACTGGAGGCGCAAATGATATAGGTGAGTCAAACGAGGCTTGACTCGAGGCACAATTGATAAGGTTAAGTCAAGCGAGGCCTGACTCGAGGTACAAATGATATGGTTGAGTTAAATGATGCCCAAGTCGAGGCACAAATGATATGGTTGAGTCAAATGAGCCCGACTCGATGCGCAAATTATAAGGTTAAGTCAAACGAGGCCTAACTCAAGGCGCAAATGTCAAACGAGGCCCGACTCGAGGCGTTAATGATATGGTTGAGTCAAATGAGGCCCGATTCGAGGCGCAAATGGTAAGGGTGAGTCAAACGAGGCCCAACTCAAGGCACAAATGATATGGTTGAGTCAAATAAGGCCCAACCCAAGGCACAAAAGATAAAGTTGAGTCGAATGAGGCCCAACTCGAGGCTCAAATGGTAAGGACGAGTTGAACGAGGCCCGACTCGAGGAGCAAATAATCAGGATGAGTCAAATAAGGCCCGCCTCGAGGCACAAATGATAAGGTTGAGTCAAACGAGGCCTGACTTAAAGCACAAATGATATGGTTGAGTCAAATGAGGCCCGATTTGAGGGGTAAATGATAAGGTTGAGTCAAACGATGCCTGACTCAAGGCACAAATAATAAGCTTAAGCCGAACGGGGACCGACTTGAGGCACAGATAATAAGGTTCAGTCAAACGAGCCCCGACTTAAGGCACAAATGGTAAGGGTGAGTCAAACGAGGCCTGACTCGAGGTGCAAAGGATAAGGTTGAGTCAAACGAGGCCCAACTTGAGGCGTAAATGATATGGTTGAGTCAAACGAGGCCCGCTTTGAGGCACAAATGATATGGGTGAATCAAATGAGTCCCGACTCGAGGCACAAATGAAATGGGTTAGTCAAACGAGGCCCGACTTGATGCACAAATAATAAGGTTGAGTCAAACGAGTCCTGACTTGATGCACAAATGATAATGTTGAGTTAAACGAGTCCCGACTTGAGGTGCAAATGATAAGGTTAAGTCGAATGAGGCTCGAATCGAGGCGCAAACAATAAGCTTGAGTCAAGCGAGGCCCGAATCGAGGCGCAAACGCTAAGGTTGAGTCGAGCGAGGCCTGGCTCGAGGCGCAATTAATAAGGTTGAGTCAAATGAGGCCCGACTAGAGGCACAAATGATAAGGTTGAGTCAAACAAGGCTCGACTTGAGGAACAAATGATATGACTGAGTCAAACGAGGCCCGACTCGAGGTGTAAATGGTAAGGGTGAGTTGAACGCGGCCCGACTCGAGGCACAAATGATAAGGTTCAGTCAAATGAGGCCCAACTAGAGGCATAAATGATATGGTTGAGTCAAACGAGGCCCAAATCGAGGTGCAAATGGTAAGGGTGAGTCAAACGAGGCCTGACTCAAGGCACAAATGATATGGTTAAGTCAAAGAAAGCCCAACTCGAGGTGCAAATTAAATGGGTAAGTTAAACGAGGCCTGACTCAAGGCAAAAATGATATGGTTGAGTCAAATGAGGCCTGACTCAAGGCGCAAATGATATGGTTGAGTCAAACGAGGCCCGACTTGAGGCGCAAATAGTAAGGATGAGTTGAACGAGGCCTGACTCGAGGCACAAATGATCAGGTTGAGTCAAATGAGTCCCGACTCGAGGCAAAAATGATAAGGTTGAGTGAAACAAGGCGTGACTGGAGGCAAAAATGATATGGGTGAGTTAAACGAGGCTCAACTCGAGGCACAAATGATAAGGTTAAGTCAATCGAGGCCTGACTCGAGGCACAAATGATATGGTTGAGTTAAATGACACCCGAGTCGAGGCACAAATGACATGGTTACGTCAAATGAGGCCCGACTTGATGCACAAATTATAAGGTTAAGTCAAACGAGGCCTAACTCAAGGCGCAAATGATATGGTTAAGTCAAACGAGGCCTGACTCGAGGCATTAATGATATGGTTGAGTCAAATGAGGCCTGATTCGTGGCGCAAATGGTAAGGGTGAGTCAAACGAGGCCCAACTCAAGGCACAAATGATATGGTTGAGTCAAACGAGGCCCGACCCAAGGTGCAAATGGTAAGGGTGAGTCAAACGAGGCCTGACTCGAGACACAAATGACATGGTTAAGTCGAAGAAAGCCCGACTCGAGGTAAAAATGATATGGTTGCGTCAAACGAGGCATAACTCGAGTTGCAAATAATAAGGTTGAGTCAAATGAGGCCAGACTTGAGGCACAAATGATATGATTAAGTCAAACGAGGCCCAACTCGAGGCGCAAATGGTAAGGGTGTGTTGAACAAGGACTGACTCGAGGCGCAAATGATACGGTTGAGTCAAACGAGGCCCAACTCGAGGCGTAAATGATATGGTTGGGTCAAACGACGCCCGACTCGAGGTGCAAATGATAATGGTGAGTTAAATGAAGCTCGACTCAAGGCACAAATGATAAGATTGAGTCGAACGAGACCTGACTTGAGGAACAAATGATAAGGTTGAGTCAAATGAGGCCCTACTCAAGGCGCAAATGATATGGTTGAGTCAAACAAGGCCCGACTCGAGGCGCAAATGATCAGGTTGAGTCAAACAAGGACTGACTCGAGGCAAAAATGATAAGGTTGAGTTTAACAAGGCTCGACTGGAGGCACAAATGATATGGGTGAGTCAAACGAGGCTCGACTCAAGGCACAATTGATAAGGTTAAGTCAAACGAGGCCTGACTCGAGGCACAAATGATATGGTTGAGTTAAATGACGCCCAAGTCGAGGCACAAATGATATGGTTGAGTAAAATGAGCCCGACTCGATGCGCAAATTATAAGGTTGAGTCAAACGAGGACCAACTCAAGGCGCAAATGTCAAACGAGGCCCGACTCGAGGCGTTAATGATATGGTTGAGTCAAATGAGGCCCGATTCGAGGCGCAAATGGTAAGGGTGAGTCAAACGAGGCCCAACTCAAGGCACAAATGGTAAGGGTGAGTCAAACGAGGCCCAACTCAAGGCACAAATGATATGGTTGAGTCAAATAAGGCCCGACCCAAGGCACAAAAGATAAAGTTGAGTCGAATGAGGCCCAACTCGAGGCTCAAATGGTAAGGACGAGTTGAACGAGGCCCGACTCGAGGAGCAAATAATCAGGATGAGTCAAATGAGGCCCGCCTCGAGGCACAAATGATAAGGTTGAGTCAAACGAGGCCTGACTTAAAGCACAAATGATATGGTTGAGTCAAATGAGGCTCGATTTGAGGGGTAAATGATAAGGTTGAGTCAAACGATGCCTGACTCAAGGCACAAATAATAAGCTTAAGCCGAACGGGGACCGACTTGAGGCACAGATAATAAGGTTCAGTCAAACGAGGCCCGACTTAAGGCACAAATGGTAAGGGAGAGTCAAATGAGGCCTGACTCGAGGCGCAAAGGATAAGGTTGAGTCAAACGAGGCCCAACTTGAGGCGTAAATGATATGGTTGAGTCAAACGAGGCCCGCTTTGAGGCACAAATGATATGGGTGAATCAAATGAGTCCTGACTCGAGGCACAAATGAAATGGGTTAGTCAAACGAGGCCTGACTTGATGCGCAAATAATAAGGTTGAGTCAAACGAGTCCCGACTTGAGGTGCAAATGATAAGGTTGAGTCGAATGAGGCCTGAATCGAGGTGCAAACAATAACCTTGAGTCAAGCGAGGCCCGAATCGAGGCGTAAACGCTAAGGTTGAGTCGAGCACGGCCTGACTCGAGGCGCAATTAATAAGGTTGAGTCAAATGAGGCCCGACTAGAGGCATAAATGATAAGGTTGAGTCAAACAAGGCTCGACTTGAGGAACAAATGATATGACTGAGTCAAACGAGGCCCGACTCGAGGCGTAAATGGTAAGGGTGAGTTGAACGCATCCCGACTCGAGGCACAACTGATAAGGTTCAGTCAAATGAGGCCCAACTAGAGGCATAAATGATATGGTTGAGTCAAACGAGGCCCAAATCGAGGCGCAAATGGTAAGGGTGAGTCAAACGAGGCCTGACTCAAGGCACAAATGATATGGTTAAGTCAAAGAAAGACCAACTCGAGGTGCAAATTAAATGGGTAAGTTAAACGAGGCCTGACTCAAGGCAAAAATAATATGGTTGAGTCAAATGAGGCCTGACTCAAGGCGCAAATGATATGGTTGAGTCAAACGAGGTCCGACTTGAGGCACAAATAGTAAGGATGAGTTGAACGACGCCTGACTCGAGGCACAAATGATCAGGTTGAGTCAAATGAGTCCCGACTCGAGGCAAAAATGATAAGGTTGAGTGAAACAAGGCGTGACTGGAGGCAAAAATGATATGGGTGAGTTAAACGAGGCTCAACTCGAGGCACAAATGATAAGGTTAAGTCAATCGAGGCATGACTCGAGGCACAAATGATATGGTTGAGTTAAATGACACCCGAGTCGAGGCACAAATGACATGGTTACGTCAAATGAGGCCCGACTTGATGCACAAATTATAAGGTTAAGTCAAACGAGGCCTAACTCAAGGCGCAAATGATATGGTTAAGTCAAACGGGGCCCGACTCGAGGCATTAATGATATGGTTGAGTCAAATGAGGCCTGATTCGTGGCGCAAATGGTAAGGGTGAGTCAAACGAGGCCCAACTCAAGGCACAAATGATATGGTTGAATCAAACGAGGCCCGACCCGAGGTGCAAATGGTAAGGGTGAGTCAAACGAGGCCTGACTCGAGACACAAATGACATGGTTAAGTCAAAGAAAGCCCGACTCGAGATAAAAATAATACGGTTGCATTAAACGAGGCATAACTCGAGTTGCAAATAATAAGGTTGAGTCAAATGAGGCCAGACTTGAGGCACAAATGATATGATTAAGTCAAACGAGGCCCAACTCGAGGCGCAAATGGTAAGGGTGTGTTGAACAAGGACTGACTCGAGGCGCAAATGATACGGTTGAGTCAAACGAGGCCCAACTCGAGGCGTAAATGATATGGTTGGGTCAAACGACGCCCGACTCAAGGTGCAAATGATAATGGTGAGTTAAATGACGCTCGACTCAAGGCATAAATGATAAGATTGAGTCGAACGAGACTTGACTTGAGGAACAAATGATAAGGTTGAGTCAAATGAGGCCCTACTCAAGGCGCAAATGATATGGTTGAGTCAAACAAGGCCCGACTCGAGGCGCAAATTATAAGGGTGAGTTGAACAAGGCCCGACTCGAGGCGCAAATGATCAGGTTGAGTCAAACGAGGCCTGACTCGAGGCAAAAATGATAAGGTTGAGTTTAACAAGGCCCGACTGGAGGCACAAATGATATGGGTGAGTCAAACGAGGCTCGACTCAAGGCACAATTGATAAGGTTAAGTCAAACGAGGCCTGACTCGAGGCACAAATGATATGGTTGAGTTAAATGACGCCCAAGTCGAGGCACAAATGATATGGTTGAGTAAAATGAGCCCGACTTGATGCGCAAATTATAAGGTTGAGTCAAACGAGGCCCAACTCAAGGCGCAAATGTGAAACAAGGCCCGACTCGAGGCGTTAATGATATGGTTGAGTTAAATGAGGCCCGATTCGAGGCGCAAATGGTAAGGGTAAGTCAAATGAGGCCCAACTCAAGGCACAAATGATATGGTTGAGTCAAATAAGGTCCGACCCAAGGCATAAAAGATAAAGTTGAGTCGAATGAGGCCCAACTCGAGGCTCAAATGGTAAGGACGAGTTGAACGATGCCCGACTCGAGGAGCAAATAATCAGGATGAGTCAAATGAGGCCCGCCTCGAGGCACAAATGATAAGGTTGAGTCAAACGAGGCCTGACTTAAAGCACAAATGATATGGTTGAGTCAAATGAGGCCCAATTTGAGGGGTAAATGATAAGGTTGAGTCAAACGATGCCAGACTCAAGGCACAAATAATAAGCTTAAGCTGAACGGGGACCGACTTGAGGCACAGATAATAAGGTTCAGTCAAACGAGGCCCGACTTAAGGCACAAATGGTAAGGGTAAGTCAAACGAGGCCTGACTCGAGGCGCAAAGGATAAGGTTGAGCCAAACGAGGCCCAACTTGAGGCGTAAATGATATGGTTGAGTCAAACGAGGCCCGCTTTGAGGCACAAATGATATGGGTGAATCAAATGAGTCCCGACTCGAGGCACAAATTAAATGGTTTAGTCAAACGAGGCCCGACTTGATACGCAAATAATAAGGTTGAGTCAAACGAGTCCCGACTTAATGCACAAATGATAATGTTGAGTCAAACGAGTCCCGACTTGAGGTGCAAATGATAAGGTTGAGTCGAATGAGGCCCGAATCGAGGCGCAAACAATAAGCTTGAGTTAAGCGAGGCCCGAATCGAGGTGCAAATGCTAAGGTTGAGTCGAGCGAGGCCTGACTCATGGCATAAATTATAAGGTTGAGTTAAACAAAGCCCAACTCGAGGCACAAATTGTAAGGGTAAGTTCAACGAGGCCCGAGTCATGGCCTAAATGATAAGATTGAGTCAAATGAGACTCGACTCGGGCCCAAATGATAAGGTTGAGTCGAAGGAGGCCCAACTCAAGGCGCAAATGATAAGGTTAAGTCAAATGAGGCCTGACTTAAGGCGTAAATGATATGGGTTAGTCAAACAAGGCTAGACTCGAGGCACAACCAGCTCGAGGCGCAAATGATAAGGTTGAGTCAAACGAGGCCTGACTTGAGGCGTAAATGATATGGGCAAGTCAAACAAGGCCTGACTCAAGGCATAAATGGTAAGGGTGAGTTGAACGAGGCCCGACTCGTGGCATAAATGATATGGTTGAGTCAAATGAGGCCCGACTCAAGGCGCAAATGATATGGGTGACTCAAATGACGCTCGGCACAAGGCATAAATGATATGGGTGAGTGAAACAATGCCTGACTCGTGGCGTAAATGATAAGGTTGAGTCAAACGAGGACTGACTCAAGACGCAAATGGTAAGGGTGAGTTAAACGAGGCCCGACTTGAGGCACTGATGATAAGGTTGAGTCAAACGAGGCCTAACTCGAGGCACAAATGATATGGTTGAGTCAAATGAAGCCCGACTCGAGGTGCAAATTGTAAGGGTGAGTCAAACCAGGCCCGACTGGAGGCACAAATGATGTGGTTGAGTAAAACGAGTCCTGACTCATGGCGCAAATGATAAGGTTGAGTCGAACGAGGCACGACTAGACACACAAATGATAAGGTTGGGTCAAACGAATCCCGAGTCGAGGCACAAATGATAATGTTGAGTCAAACGGGGCCCAACTTAAGGCACACATTATATGGGTGAGTCAAACGAGGCCTGACTCGAGGCACAAATGGTAAGGGTGAGTCAAATGAGGCCTGACTCAAGGCACAAATGATATGGTTGAGTCAAACGAGACCCGACTCGAGGCACAAATGATAAGGTTGAGTCGAACGAGCCACGAACGAGGCCTGACTCAAGGCGCAAATGATAAGGGTGAGTCAAACGAGGCCTGACTCGAGGCATAAATTATATGGTTGAGTCAAACGAGGCCTGACTCAAGGCTCAAATGATAAGGTTGAGTCGAATGATGCCCGACTTGAGGAAGAAATATAAAGTTGAGTCAAACAAACCCTGACTCGAGGCATAAATGATATGGATGAGTCAAACGACACCCGACTCGAGGCGCAAATGGTAAGGTTGAGTCAAACGAGGCCCAACTCGAGGCGCAAATGATAAGGTTGAGTCAAACGAGGGCCGACTCAAGGCATAAATGATATGGGTGAGTTAAATGAGGGCCGACTCATGGTGCAAATGATATGGTTGACTCAAACGAGGCCCGACTCGAGGCGCAAATGATAAGGTTGAGTTGAACAAGGCCCAACTCGAGGAGCGAATGATAAGGTTGAGCAAACGAGGCCCGACTCGTGGCACAAATGATATGGATTAGTCAAACGAGGCCCGACTCAAGATACAAATGATATGGCTAAGTCGAATGAGGCCCGACTCGAGTCACAAATGCTATGGTTGAGTCAAATGAGGCCCGACTCGAGGCGTAAATTGTAAGGGTGAGTCAAATGAGGCCCGAATTAAGGCACAAATGATATGGTTGAGTCCAATAAGGCCCGACTCAACATACAAATGATAAGGTTGAGTCGATGAGGCTCGACTCGAGGCATAAATGATATGGTTGAGTCAAACAAGGCCCGAATCAAGGCGCAAAAGATAAAGTTGAATCAAACAAGGTTTGACTCGATGTGCAAATTATATGGTTGAGTCAAACAAAGCCCAACTCGAGGCACAAATGGTAAGGGTGGGTCAAACGAGGATTGGACCCAAGTACAAATGATATGGTTGAGTCAAATGAAGGCCCACTCGAGGCGAAAAGGGTAAGGGTACATCAAACAAGGACTGGACCGAGTCACAAATGATATGGTTGAGTCAAATGAAGCCCGACTTGAGGTGCAAATGGTAAGGGTGAGTCAAATGTGGCCTGGACTGAGGCACAAATGATATGGTTGAGTCAAACGAATCTCGACTCTAGGCACAAATTATGTGGGTGAGTTAAATGAGGCTCGACTCGAGGCGCAAATGATAAGGTTGAGTCGAACGAGTCCTGACTTGAGGAACAAATGAAAAGGTTGAGTCAAACGAAGCCCGACTCAAGGCGCAGATGATATGGATGAGTCAAACGATGCCCGATTCGAGGCGCAAATGGTAAGGTCGAGTCAAACGAGGCCTGACTCAAGGCGCAAATGATAAGGTTCAGTCGAACAAGGCCCGACTCTAGGCACAAATGATAAGGTTAAGCCAAATGATGCCCGACTTGAGGCGCAAATGATACTGCTGAGTCGAATGAGGGCCGACTCGAGACACAAATGATACGGGTGAGTCAAATGAGGGCCGACTCGAGGCGCAAATGATATGGTTGACTCAAATGAGGCCCGACTCGAGGAGCAAATGGTAAGGTTAAGACAAACGAGGCCCGACTCGAGGCACAAATGATATGGTTGAGTCAAACGAGGCCAGACTCGAGGCGCAAATGATAAGGTTTAGTCAAACAAGGCCTGACTCGAGGCGCAAATGATAAGGTTGAGTCAAACGAGGCCCGACTCGAGGTGCAAATAATATGGCTGAGTCAAACGAGGGACGACTCTATGCGCAAAATGTAAGGGTGAGTCAAACGACGCCCGACTCAAGGCACAAATGATATGGTTGAGTTAAACGAGGCCCACTTCGAGATGCAAATGATAAGGTTGAGACGAACGAGGCCAACCTTGAGGCGTAAATGATATGGTTGAGTCAAACGAGGCCCGACTCGAGGCGCAAATGATAAGGTTGAGTCGAACGAGCCCCGACTCGAGGCGCAAATCTTATAGTTAAGTCAAACGAAGCCCGACTAGAGGCACAAATGGTAAGAGTGCATCAAATGAGGACTGGACCGAGGCACAAATGATGTGGTTAAGTCAAATGAAGCGCGACTAGAGGCACAAATTGTATGGGTGAGTTAAATGAGGCCCGACTCGAGGCAAAAATGATACAGTTGAGTCAAACGAGGCCTGACTCAAGGCGCAAATAATAAGGTTGATTCAAACGAGGCCCGACTTGTGGCGCAAATGATAAGGGTGAGTCAAACGAGGTCCGACTCAAGGCTCAAATGATAAGGTTAAGTCGAAAGAGACCCGACTTGATGAACAAATGATAAAGTTGAGTCAAACAAAGCTTGACTCAAGGCGCAAATGATATGGATGAGTCAAACAATGCCCAACTCGAGCCGTAAATGGTAAGGTTGAGTCAAACGAGGCCTGACTCAAGGTGCAAATGATAAGGTTAAGTGAAACAAGGCCCGACTCAAGGCACAAATGGTAAGGGTGAGTTAAACGAGGCCTGAATGGAGGCACAAATGATATGGTTGAGTCAAATGAGTCCTGACTCATGGTGCAAATGATAAGGTTGAGTCGAACAAGGCCTGACTCGAGGCATAAATGATAAGGTTGAGTCAAACGAGTCCCGAGTCAAGGCACAAATAATAAGGTTGAGTCAAACGAGGCCCGACTCGAGGCACAAATTATATGGGTGAGTCGAACGAGGCTCGCCTTGAGGAACAAATGAGTAGGTTGTGTGAAACGACGCCTGACTTGATGTGCAAATGATATGGTTGAGTCAAACGAGGCCCGACTCGAGGCGCAAATGGTGAGGGTGAGTTAAACGATGCCCGACGGGAGGCACAAATAATATGATTGAGTCAAACAAGTCCCGACTCATGGCATAAATGATAAGGTTAAGTCGAACGAGGCCTGACACGAGGCGCAAATAATAAGGTTGAGTCAAACGAGGCCTGAGTCGAGGATCAAATGATAAGGTTGAGTCAAACGAGTCCCGACTCAAGGCACAAACGGTAAGGGTGAGTTAAACGAGGCCCGACTAGAGGCACAAATAATATGGTTGCATCAAACGAGTCCCGACTCGTGTCCTAAATGATAAGGTTGAATCGAACGAGGCCTAACTCGATGCGCAAATGATAAGGTTGAGTC
Organism: Dicorynia guianensis; assembly: GCA_037013595.1. Taxonomy (NCBI): domain Eukaryota; kingdom Viridiplantae; phylum Streptophyta; class Magnoliopsida; order Fabales; family Fabaceae; genus Dicorynia; species Dicorynia guianensis. The sequence goes on along the minus strand of JASUAB010000013.1, from coordinate 15,942,995 downwards.
AAATGAGTCCCGAGTCGAGGCACAAATGATATGGTTGAGTCAAATGAAGCCCGACTTGAGGTGCAAATGGTAAGGGTGAGTCAAATGTGGCCTGGATTGAGGCACAAATGATATGGTTGAGTCAAACGAATCTCGACTCTAGGCACAAATTATGTGGGTGAGTTAAACGAGGCTCGACTCGAGGCGCAAATGATAAGGTTGAGTCGAACGAGTCCTGACTTGAGGAACAAATGAAAAGGTTGAGTCAAACGAAGCCCGACTCAAGGCGCAGATGATATGGATGAGTCAAACGATGCCCGACTCGAGGCGCAAATGGTAAGGTCGAGTCAAACGAGGCCTGACTCAAGACGCAAATGATAAGGTTCAGTCGAACAAGGTCCGACTCTAGGCACAAATGATAAGGTTGAGTCAAATGATGCCCGACTCGAGACGCAAATGATACGGCTGAGTCGAATGAGGGCCGACTCGAGACACAAATGATATGGGTGAGTCAAATGAGGGCCGACTCGAGGCGTAAATGATATGGTTGACTCAAATGAGGCCCGACTCGAGGAGCAAATGGTAAGGTTAAGACAAACGAGGCCCGACTCGAGGCACAAATGATATGGTTGAGTCAAACGAGGCCCGACTCGAGGCGCAAATGATAAGGTTTAGTCAAACAAGGCCTGACTCGAGGCGCAAATGATAAGGTTGAGTCAAACGAGGCCCGACTTGAGGTGCAAATGATATGGCTGAGTCAAACGAGGGACGACTCTATGCGCAAAATGTAAAGGAGTCAAACGACGCTCGACTCAAGGCACAAATGATATGATTGAGTTAAACGAGGCCCACTTCGAGACGCAAATGATAAGGTTGAGACGAACGAGGCCTGCCTTGAGGCGTAAATGATATGGTTGAGTCAAACGAGGCCCGACTCGAGGCACAAATGATAAGGTTGAGTCGAACGAGCCCCGACTCGAGGCGCAAATCTTATAGTTAAGTCAAACGAAGCCCGACTAGAGGCACGAATGGTAAGAGTGCATCAAATGAGGATTGGACCGAGGCACAAATGATGTGGTTAAGTCAAATGAAGCGCGACTAGAGGCGCAAATTATATGGGTGAGTCGAACGAGGCTCGCCTTGAGGAACAAATGAGTAGGTTGTGTGAAACGACGTCTGACTTGATGTGCAAATGATATGGTTGAGTCAAACGAGGCCCGACTCGAGGCGCAAATGGTGAGGGTGAGTTAAACGATGCCCGACGGGAGGCACAAATAATATGATTGAGTCAAACAAGTCCCGACTCATGGCATAAATGATAAGGTTAAGTCGAACGAGGCCTGACACGAGGCGCAAATAATAAGGTTGAGTCAAACGAGGCCTGAGTCGAGGATCAAATGATAAGGTTGAGTCAAACGAGTCCCGACTCAAGGCACAAACGGTAAGGGTGAGTTAAACGAGGCCCGACTAGAGGCACAAATAATATGGTTGCATCAAACGAGTCCCGACTCGTGTCCTAAATGATAAGGTTGAATCGAACGAGGCCTAACTCGATGCGCAAATGATAAGGTTGAGTCAAATGAGTCCCGAGTCGAGGCACAAATGATATGGTTGAGTCAAATGAAGCCCGACTTGAGGTGCAAATGGTAAGGGTGAGTCAAATGTGGCCTGGATTGAGGCACAAATGATATGGTTGAGTCAAACGAATCTCGACTCTAGGCACAAATTATGTGGGTGAGTTAAACGAGGCTCGACTCGAGGCGCAAATGATAAGGTTGAGTCGAACGAGTCCTGACTTGAGGAACAAATGAAAAGGTTGAGTCAAACGAAGCCCGACTCAAGGCGCAGATGATATGGATGAGTCAAACGATGCCCGACTCGAGGCGCAAATGGTAAGGTCGAGTCAAACGAGGCCTGACTCAAGACGCAAATGATAAGGTTCAGTCGAACAAGGTCCGACTCTAGGCACAAATGATAAGGTTGAGTCAAATGATGCCCGACTCGAGACGCAAATGATACGGCTGAGTCGAATGAGGGCCGACTCGAGACACAAATGATATGGGTGAGTCAAATGAGGGCCGACTCGAGGCGCAAATGATATGGTTGACTCAAATGAGGCCCGACTCGAGGAGCAAATGGTAAGGTTAAGACAAACGAGGCCCGACTCGAGGCACAAATGATATGGTTGAGTCAAACGAGGCCCGACTCCAGGCGCAAATGATAAGGTTTAGTCAAACAAGGCCTGACTCGAGGCGCAAATGATAAGGTTGAGTCAAACGAGGCCCGACTCGAGGTGCAAATGATATGGCTGAGTCAAACGAGGGACAACTCTATGCGCAAAATGTAAGGGTGAGTCAAACGACGCTCGACTCAAGGCACAAATGATGTGATTGAGTTAAACGAGGCCCACTTCGAGACGCAAATGATAAGGTTGAGACGAACGAGGCCTGCCTTGAGGCGTAAATGATATGGTTGAGTCAAACGAGGCCCGACTCGAGGCACAAATGATAAGGTTGAGTCGAACGAGCCCCGACTCGAGGCGCAAATCTTATAGTTAAGTCAAACGAAGCCCGACTAGAGGCACGAATGGTAAGAGTGCATCAAATGAGGATTGGACCGAGGCACAAATGATGTGGTTAAGTCAAATGAAGCGCGACTAGAGGCGCAAATTATATGGGTGAGTTAAACGAGGCCCGACTCGAGGCAAAAAGGATACAGTTGAGTCAAACGAGGCCTGACTCAAGGCGCAAATAATAAGGTTGATTCAAACGAGGCCCGACTTGAGGCGCAAATGATAAGGGTGAGTCAAACGAGGTCCGACTCAAGGCTCAAATGATAAGGTTAAGTCGAAAGAGACCCGACTTGATGAACAAATGATAAAGTTGAGTCAAACGAAGCTTGACTCAAGGCGCAAATGATATGGATGAGTCAAAAAATGCCCAACTCGAGCCGCAAATGGTAAGGTTGAGTCAAACGAGGCCTGACTCAAGGTGCAAATGATAAGGTTAAGTGAAACAAGGCCCGACTCAAGGCACAAATGGTAAGGGTGAGTTAAACAAGGCCTGACGGGAGGCACAAATGATATGGTTGAGTCAAACGAGTCCTGACTCATGGTGCAAATGATAAGGTTGAGTCGAACGAGGCCTGACTCGAGGCATAAATGATAAGGTTGAGTCAAACGAGTCCCGAGTCAAGGCACAAATAATAAGGTTGAGTCAAACGAGGCCCGACTCGAGGCACAAATTATATGGGTGAGTCGAACGAGGCTCGCCTTGAGGAACAAATGAGTAGGTTGTGTGAAACGACGCCTGACTTTATGTGCAAATGATATGGTTGAGTCAAACGAGGCCCGACTCGAGGCGCAAATGGTGAGGGTGAGTTAAACGATGCCCGACGGGAGGCACAAATAATATGGTTGAGTCAAACAAGTCCCGACTCATGGCATAAATGATAAGGTTAAGTCGAACGAGGCCTGACACGAGGCGCAAATAATAAGGTTAAGTCAAACGAGGCCTAAGTCGAGGATCAAATGATAAGGTTGAGTCAAACGAGTCCCGACTCAAGGCACAAATGGTAAGGGTGAGTTAAATGAGGCCCGACTAGAGGCACAAATAATATGGTTGCATCAAACGAGTCTCGACTCGTGTCCTAAATGATAAGGTTGAATCGAACGAGGCCTAACTCGATGCGCAAATGATAAGGTTGAGTCAAATGAGTCCCGAGTCGAGGCACAAATGATAAGGTTGAGTCAAACGAGGCCCAACTCGAGGCACAAATTATATGGGTGAGTCGCACAAAGCCCGAGTTGAGGTGCAAATGATATGGTTGAGTCAAACGAGGCACGACTCGAGGCGCAAATGATAAGGGTGAGTTAAATGACAGCCGACGAGAGGCACAAATTATATGGTTGAGTCAAACGAGTCCCGACTTGTGGCACAAATGATAAGGTTGAGTCGAACAAGGCTTGACACGAGGCGCAAATAATAAGGTTGAGTCAAACGAGTATCGAGTCGAGGCATAAATGATAAGGTTGAGTCAAACGAGTCCCGAGTCGAGGCGCAAATGATAAGGTTGAGTCAAACTAGGCCCGACTCAAGGCACAAATGATAAGGATGAGTCAAACGAGGTCCGACTCGAGGCACAAATGTTATGGCTAAGTCAAACAAGGCCCGACTCAAGTCGAAAAGGATAATGGTGAGTCAAACGAGGCCCCACTCGAGGTGCACATATATAGCTGAGTCAAACGAGGGCCGACACGAGGCGCAAATGATATGGGTGAGTCAAATAAGGCCCGACTAAAGGCACAAGTGATATGTTGAGTCAAACGAGGTCCGACTCGAGGCGCAAATTGCAAGGGTGAGTCTAGCGAGGCCTGACTCAAGGAACAAATGATATGGTTGAGTTAAACGAGGCCCAACTCGAGGCACAAATGATAAGGTTAAGTTGAACGAGGCCTACCTCGAGGCATAAATGATATGGTTAAGTCAAACAAGGCCCAACTCGAGGCACAAATGATAAGGGTGAGTCAAACGAGGCCCGACTCGAGGCGCAAATTATATGGTTGAGTCAAATGAAGCTCGACTAGAGGCACAAATGGTAAGGGTGCGTCAAACGAGGACTGGATCAATGCACAAATGATATGGTTGAGTCAAACGAAGCGCGACTCGAGCCACAAAGTATATGGGTGAGTTAAATGAGGCCTGACTCGAGGTAAAATGATACTGTTGAGTCAAACGAGCCCAGACTCAAGGTTGAGTCAAATGAGGCTTGACTCGAGGCACAAATGGTAAGAGTGAGTCAAACGAGGCCTGAATGATGGCTCAAATGATAAGGTTTAGTCGAACGAGGCCTGTCTAGAGGAACAAATGATAAGGTTAAGTCAAACGAAGCCCGACTCAAGGAGCAAATGATATAGATGAGTCAAACAACGCCTGACTCGAGGCGCAAATGGTAAGGCTGAGTCAAACGAGGCCCGACTCGATGCGCAAACGATAAAGTTGAGTTGAATGAGGCCTGAGTCGAGGCGCAAATGATAAGGTTGATTCAAACGAGGCCCGACACAAGGTGCAAATGGTACGGGTGAGTTAAACAAGGCTTGACTGCAGGCACAAATGATATGGTTGACTCAAACGAGTCCTGGCTCGTGGCGCAAATGATTAGGTTGAGTCGAACGAGGCCTGACTCGAGGCACAAATGATAAGGTTGAGTCGAATGAGTCCTGAGTCGAGGCACAAATGATAAGGTTGAGTCAAACGAGGCCCGACTCGAGGTACAAATTATATGGGTGAGTCAAACGAGGCCCGTCTTGAGGAACAAATGATCAGGTTGAGTCAAACGATGCTCGACTCGAGGTGCAAATGATATGGTTGAGTCAAACGATGCCCGACTCGAGGGGCAAATGGTAAGGGTGAGTTAAACGATGCCCGACGGGAGGCACAAATGATATGGTTGAGTCAAACGAGTCCCGACTCATGGCACAAATGATAAGGTTAAGTCGAACAAGGCTTGACAAGAGGCCCAAATAATAAGGTTGAGTCAAACGAGTCTCGAGTCGAGGCACAAATGATAAGGTTGAGTCAAATGAGTCCTGACTCAAGGCACAAATGGTAAGGGTGAGTTAAATGAGGCTCGACTAGAGGCATAAATGATATGGTTGCGTCAAATGAGTCCTGACTCGTGGCGCAAATGATAAGGTCAAGTCGAACGAGGTTTGATTTGGGCGTACAAATGATATGGTTGCGTCAAATGAGTCCTGACTCGTGGCGCAAATGATAAGGTCAAGTCGAACGAGGTTTGATTTGAGGCGCAAATGATAAGGTTGAGTCAAACGAGTCCCGAGTCGAGGCACAAATGATAAGGTTGAGACCAATGAGCCTGACTCGAGGCACAAATTTTATGAGTGAGTAGAACGAAGCCCGACTTGAGGAACAAAGGATAAGGTTAAGTCAAATGACACCTGACTCGAGGTGCAAATGATATGGTTGAGTGAAACGAGGCCCCACTTGAGGCACAAATGGTAAGGGTGAGTTAAACGACGCCCAACGGGAGGCACAAATGATATGATTGAGTCAAATGAGTCTCGACTCGTGGCACAAATGATAAGGTTGAGTCAAACGAGGCCTGACGTGAGGCACAAATTATAAGGTTGAGTCAAACGAGTCCCGAGTTAAGGCACAAATGATAAGGTTGAGCCAAACGAGTCCCGACTCGAGGTGCAAACGATAAGGGAGAGTCAAACGAGGCCCAACTCATGGCATAAATGATAAGGTTAAATTAAACAAGGCCCAACTCGAGGCGCAAATGTTCTGGTTGAGTTAAACAAGGCCCGGCTCTAGGCGCAAATGGTAAAGGTTAGTCAAACGAGGCACCACTCGAGGCGCAAATGATATGGCTGAGTCAAACGAGGGACGACACGAGGCGCAAATGACATGGGTGAGTCAAATGAGGCTCGACTCGAGGCGCATATGATATGGTTGAGTCAAACGAAGCCCAACTCGGGACGCAAATTGTAAGGCTGAGTCAAATGAGGCCCGACTCAAGGCACAAATGATATGGTTGAGTCAAATGAGGCCCAACTCAAGGCACAAATGTTATGGTTGAGATAAACAAGGCCCGACTCAAGGCACAAATGATATGGTTGAGTCAAACGAGGCCCGACTCGAGGCGCAAATGATAAGGTTGAGTCGAATGAGGCACGACTCGAGGTGCAAATGATAAGGTTGAGTCGAACGAGGCCTACCTCGAGGCATAATTGATATGGTTGAGTCAAATAAGGCCCGATTCGAGGCACAAATGATATGGTTGAGTCAAATGAGGCCTGACTCAAGGCGCAAATAATAAGGTCAATTCAAGTGGGGCCCAACTTCAGGCACAAATGATATGGTTGAGTCAAACGAGGCCCGACTTGAGGCGTAAATGATAAGGTTGAGTTAAACGAGGCCCGATTCGAGGCGTAAATGATATGGTTGAGTCAAACGAGGCCTGACTTAAGGAGCAAATGATAAAGGTGAGTCAAACGAGGCCTGACTCAAGGCACAAGAGATAAGGTTGAGTCAAACAAGGCCCAACTTGAGGAACAAATGATAAGGTAGAGTCAAACGAGGCCCGACTCAAGGCGCTATTGATATGGTTGAGTTAAACAAGGCCCGACTCGAGGCGCAAATGGTAAGGTTGAGTCAAACGAGGCCCGCCCAAGGCACAAATGATAAGGTTCAGTCGAACGAGACCTAACTCGAGGCACAAATGATAAGGTTGAGTCAAACGAGGCCCAACTGAAGGCGCAAATTATATGGTTGAGTCAAACGACGCCCAACTCGAGGCGCAAATGGTAAGGTTGAGTTGAACTAGGCCCGACTCGAGGAGCAAATGATAAGGTTGAGTTGAACTAGGCCCGACTCGAGGCGCAAATGATAAGGTTGAGTGAAACGAGGCCCGACTCGAGGCACAAATGATATGGCTGAGTCGAACGAGGGGCGACTGGAGGCACAAATGATATGGGTGCGTCAAATTAGGACTGCACCGAGGAACAAATGACATGGTTGAGTCAAATGAAGCCCGACTTGAGGCATAAATTTGATGGATGAGTCAAACGAGGCCAGACTCGAGGCGCAAATGGTAAGGGTGAGTTGAACGAGGCCTGACTCGAGACACAAATTGTAAGGTTGAGTCAAACGAGGCCAGACTCGAGTCACAAATGATAAGGTTGAGTCAAAAGAGGTCTGACTTGAGATGCAAATGATATCGTTGAGTTAAACGAGGCCCGACTCGAGGCACAAATGTGAGGGTGAGTCAAACAAGTCCCAACTCAAGGCACAAATGATAAGGTTGAGTCGAACGAGGCCCAACTTGAGGCACAGATCATAAGGTTGAGTCAAAGGAGGCCCGACTCGAGGCACAAATGGTAAGGGTGAGTTGAACGAGGCCCGACTCGAGGCATAAATGATAAGGTTGAGTCAAACGAGGCCCGACTCGAGGTGTAAATGATAAGGGTAAGTCAAACGAGGCCCGACTCCAGGCGCAAATGGTAAGGTTGAGTCAAACGAGGCCCGACTCGAGGCACAAATAATAAGGTTAAGTCAAATGAGTCCCGAGTCGAGGCACAAATGATAAGGTTAGGCCTGACTCAAGGGGCAAATAATAAGGTCATTTCAAACGGGGCCCGACTTGAGGCACAAATGATATGGTTGAGTCAAACGAGGCCTGACTCGAGTCGTACATGATCAGGTTGAGTCAAACGAGGCCCGATTCGAGGTGTAAATGATATGGTTGAGTCAAATAAGGCCTGACTTGAGGCGCAAATGATAAGGGTTAGTCAAACGAGGCCCGACTCAAGGCACAAATAATAAGGTTGTGTCAAATGAGGTCCGACTTGAGGAACAAATGATAAGGTGGAATCAAATGAGGCCCCAACTCAAGGCATTATTGATATGGCTGAGTTAAATGAGGCCCGACTCGAGGCACAAATGGTAAGGTTGTGTCAAACAAGGCCTGACCCGAGGCACAAATGATAAGGTTGAGTCGAATGAGGCCTGACTCGAGGCGCAAATGATAAGGTTGAGTTAAACGAGGCCTGACTCAAGGCGCAAATGATAAGGATGAGTCAAACAACGCCTGACTCGAGGCACAAATGGTAAGGTTGAGTCAAACGAGGCCCAACTCAAGGCACAAATGATAAGGTTGAGTCAAACTAGGCCCGACTCGAGGCACAAATGATAAGGTTGAGTCAAACAAGGCCTGACTCGAGGCGCAAATGATATGACTGAGTTGAACGAGGGCCGACCCGGGGCGCAAATTATATGGGTGAGTCAAATGAGGGCCGACTCGAGGTGCAAATTATATGGTTGACTCAAATGAGGCCCAACTCGAGGAGTAAATGGTAACAGTCAGACAAACGAGGCCTGACTTGAGGTACAAATGATATGGTTAAGTCAAATGAAGCCCGACTCGAGCGCAAACGATAAGGCTGAGTCGAACAAGGCCCAACTCGAGGCGTAAATGATAAGGTTAAGTCAAAGAAGGCCCGACTCGAGGCGCAAATGATATGGCTGAGCTAAACAAGGGTCGACTCGAGGCGCAAATGATATGGGTGAGTCAAATGAGGCCCGACTCAAGGCGCAAATGATATGGCTGGGTCAAATGAGGACCGACTCGAGGCGTAAGTTGTAAGGGTAAGTCAAACGAGGCCCGGCTCATGGCCTAAATGATATGGTTAAGTCAAATGAGGCCCGACTGGAGGCGCAAATGATAAGGTTGAGTCAAATGAAGCCTGCCTCGAGGCGTAAATGATATGGTTGAGTTAAACGATGCCCGATTCGAGGCACGAATAATATGGTTAAGTCAAACGAGGGAAGACTCAAGGCGCAAATAATAAGGACGATTCAAATGGGGCTCGACTTGAGGCACAAATGATATGGTTGAGTCAAACATAGCCCGAGTCGAGGCATAAATGATAAGATTGAGTCAACGAGGCCCGACTCGGGGCACAAATGATAAGGTTGAGTCGAACGAGGCCCGACTCGAGGTGCAAATATTATGGTTGAGTCAAATGAGGACCGCCTCGAGGCTTAAATGATATGGTTGAGTCAAAGGAGGCCCGGTTTGAGGCACAATTGATATGGTTGAGTCAAACGAGGCCTGACTCAAGGGGCAAATAAGAAGGTCGATTGAAACGGGGCCCGACTTAAGGCACAAATGATATGGTTGAGTCAAACGAGGCCCGACTCGAGGCATAAATGATAAGGTTGAGTCAAACAAGGCCCGATTCGAGGCGTAAATGATATGGTTGAGTAAAATGAGACCCTACTTGAGGCACAAATGATAAGGGTGAGTCAAACGAGGCCCGACTCAAGGCACAAATGATAAGGTTGAGTCAAACTAGGCCTGACTTGAGGAACAAATGATAAGGTGGAGTCAAACGAGGCCCAACTCAAGGCACTATTGAGATGGTTGAGTTTAACAAGGCCCGACTTGAAGCGCAAATGGTAAGGTTGTGTCAAACGAGGCCCCACTCGAGGTACAAATGATAAGGTTGAGTCGAATGAGGCCTGACTTGAGGCGGAAATGATAAGGTTGAGTCAAATGAGGCCCGCTCAAGGTGAAATGATATGGATGAGTCAAACGACGCCTGACTCGAGGCGCAAATGATATGGTTGACTCAAATGAAGCTCAACTCGAGGAGCAAATGGTAATGGTCAGACAAACGAGGCCCGACTCAAGGCACAAATGATATGGTTGAGTCAAATGAAGCCCGACTCGAGGCGCAAATGATAAGGCTGAGTCAAACAAGGCCCGAGTCGAGGCGCAAACGATAAGGTTGAGTCAAACGAGGCCCGACTCGAGGCACAAATGATATGGTTGAGTCAAATGAGGCCTGACTCAAGGGGCAAATAATAAGATCAATTCAAACATGACCCGACTTGAGGCAGAAATGATATGGTTGAGTCAAACGAGGCCCGACGCGAGGCGTAAAAGATAAGGTTGTGTCAAACAAGGCTGATTCGAGGCGTAAATGATATGTTTGAGTCAACTGAGACCCGACTTGAGACGCAATTGATAAGGGTGAGTCAAATGATATGGCTGAGTTGAACAAGGGCTGACTTGAGGCACAAATGACACGGGTGAGTCAAATGAGGCCTGACTCAAGGTGCAAATGATATGGTTGGGTTAAACGAGGCCCGACTCGAGGTGCAAGTTGTAAGGGTGAGTCAAACGAGGCCCGACTCATGGCCCAAATGATATGGTTAAGTTAAACGAGGCCCGACTCATGGCGCAAATGATAAGGTTGAGTTAAACGAGGCCTGCCTCGAGGCATAAATGATATGGTGGAGTCAAACGAGGCCCGATTCGAGGCACAATTGATATGGTTGAGTCAAACGATGGCTGACTCAAGGCGCAGATAATAAGGTCGATTCAAACAGAGCTCGACTTGAGGCACAAATGATATGGTTGAGTCAAACGAGGCCTGACTCGATGCATAAATGATAAGATTGAGTCAAATGAGGCCTGACTCGAGGGACAAATGATAAGGTTGAGTCCAATGAGGCCCAACTCGAGGTGCAAATGATAAGGTTGAGTCAAACGAGGCCCACCTCGAGGCGTAAATGATATAGTTGAGTCAAACGAGGCCTGATTCGAGGCACAAATGATATAGTTGAGTCAAATGAGGCCTGACTTAAGGGGCAAATAATAAGGTCAATTCAAATGGGACCCGACTTGGGGCACAAATGATATGGTTGAGTCAAACAAGGCCCGACGCGAGGCGTAAATGATAAGGTTGAGTCAAACGAGGCATGATTCGAGGCCTAAATGATATGTTTAAGTCAAATGAGACCCGACTTGAGGCATAAATGATAAGGGTGAGTCAAACGAGGCCTGACTCAAGGCACAAATGATAAGGTTGAGTCAAACGTGGCCCGACTCAAGGCGCTATTAATATGGTTGAGTTAAACGAGGCTCGACTCGAGGCACAAATGGTAAGGTTGTGTCAAATGAGGCCTGACCCGAGGCACAAATGATAAGGTTGAGTCGAACGAGGCCTGACTCAAGGCGCAAATGATAAGGTTGAGTCAAACAAGGCCTGACTCAAGGGACAAATGATATGGATGAGTCAAACTACGCCCGCCTCAAGGCGCAAATGGTAAGATTGAGTCAAACGAGGCCCAACTTGAGGAGCAAATGATAAGGTTGAGTCAAACTAGGCCCGACTCGAGGCACAAATGATAAGGTTGAGTCAAACGAGGCCCGACTCTAAGCGTAAATGGTATGACTGAGTCGAACGAGGGCCGACTCAAGGCACAAATTATATGGGCAAGTCAAATGAGGGCCGACTCGAGGCACAAATGATAAGGTTGAGTCGAACAAGGCCCGACTCGAGGCGGAAATGATAAGGTTGAATCAAACGAGGAGCAACTCGAGGCACAAATGATATGGCTGAGTTGAGCACGGGCCGACTTAAGGCGCAAATGATTTGGGTGAGTCAAATGAGGCTTGACTGAAGGCGCAAATATATGGTTGAGTCAAACGAGGCCTGACTCAAGTCGTACATGATCAGGTTGAGTCAAACGAGGCCCGATTCGAGTTGTAAATGATATGGTTGAGTAAAATGAGGCCTGACTTGAGGTGCAAATGATAAGGGTTAGTCAAACGAGGCCCGACTTAAGGCACAAATAATAAGGTTGAGTCAAATGAGGTCCGACTTGAGGAACAAATGATAAGGTGGAATCAAATGAGGCCTAACTCAAGGCGCTATTGATATGGTTGAGTTAAATGAGGCCCGACTCGAGGCACAAATGGTTAGGTTTTGTCAAACAAGGCCCGACCCGAGGCACAAATGATAAGGTTAAGTCGAATGAGGCCTGACTCGAGGCGCAAATGATAAGGTTGAGTTAAACGAGGCCCGACTCAAGGAGCAAATGATAAGGATGAGTCAAACGACGCCTGACTCAAGGTGCAAATGGTAAGGTTAAGTCAAACGAGGCCCAACTCGAGCGCAAATAATAAGGTTGAGTCGAACTAGGCCCGACTCGAGGCACAAATGATAAGGTTGAGTCAAACAAGGCCTGACTCGAGGCGCAAATGATATGGATCAGTTGAACGAGGGCCGACCCGAGGCACAAATTATATGGGTGAGTCAAATGAGGGCCGACTCGAGGTACAAATTATATGGTTGACTCAAATGAGGCCTAACTCGAGGAGCAAATGGTAATGGTCAGACAAACGAGGCCCGACTCGAGGTACAAATGATATGGTTAAGTCAAATGAAGCTCGACTCGAGCGCAAATGATAAGGCTGAGTCGAACGAGTCCCAACTCGAGGCGTAAATGATAAGGTTGAGTCAAAGAAGGCCCGACTCGAGGTGCAAATGATATGGCTGAGTTAAACAAGGGTCGACTCGAGGCGCAAATGATATGGGCGAGTCAAATGAGGCCCGACTCAAGGCACAAATGATATGGTTGGGTCAAATGAGGCCCGACTCAAGGCGCAAATGTATGGCTGGGTCAAATGGGGACCGACTTGAGGCGTAAGTTGTAAGGGTAAGTCAAACGAGGCCCAGCTCATGGCCTAAATGATATGGTTAAGTCAAATGAGGCCTGACTGGAGGCGCAAATGATAAGGTTGAGTCAAATGAAGCCTGCCTCGAGGCGTAAATGATATGGTTGAGTCAAACGATGCCCGATTCAAGGCACAAATAATATGGTTGAGTCAAACGAGGGAAGACTCAAGGCGCAAATAATAAGGACGATTCAAATGGGGCTCGACTTGAGGCACAAATGATATGGTTGAGTCAAACATGGCCTGACTCGAGGCGTAAATGATAAGATTGAGTCTAACGAGGCCCGACTCGAGGCACAAATGATAAGGTTGAGTCGAACGAGATCCGACTCGAGGTGCAAATAATATGGTTGAGTCAAATGAGGACCGCCTCGAGGCTTAAATGATATGGTTGAGTCAAACGAGGCCCGATTCAAGGCACAAATGATATGGTTGAGTCAAACGAGGCCTGACTCAAGGGGCAAATAATAAGGTCGATTGAAACGAGGCCCGACTTAAGGCACAAATGATATGGTTGAGTCAAACGAGGCCCGACTCAAGGCGTAAATGATAAGGTTGAGTCAAACAAGGCCTGATTCGAGGCGCAAATGATATGGTTGAGTAAAATGAGACCCGACTTGAGGCGCAAATGATAAGGCTGAGTCAAACAAGGCCCGAGTCGAGGCGCAAACGATAAGGTTGAGTCAAACGAGGCCCGACTCGAGGCACAAATGATATGGTTGAGTCAAACGAGGGCTGACTCAAGGGGCAAATAATAAGGTCAATTCAAACGTGACCCGACTTGAGGCAGAAATGGTATGATTGAGTCAAACGAGGCCCGACGCGAGGCGTAAATGATAAGGTTGTGTCAAACTAGGCCTGATTCGAGGTGTAAATGATATGTTTGAGTCAAATGAGACCCGACTTGAGATGCAAATGATAAGGGTGAGTCAAATGATATGGCTGAGTTGAACAAGGGCTGACTTGAGGCGCAAATGACATGGGTGAGTCAAATGAGGCCCGACTCAAGGTGCAAATGATATGGTTGGGTTAAACGAGGTCCGACTCGAGGTGCAAGTTGTAAGGGTGAGTTAAACGAAGCCCGACTCATGGCCCAAATGATATGGTTAAGTTAAACGAGGCCCGACTCATGGCGCAAATGATGAGGTTGAGTCAAATGAGGCCCTCCTCGAGGCATAAATGATATGGTGGAGTCAAACGAGGCCCGATTCGAGGCACAATTGATAAGGTTCAGTCAAACGATGGCTGACTCAAGGCGCAAATAATAAGGTCGATTCAAACAGAGCTCGACTTGAGACACAAATGATATGGTTAAGTCAAACGAGGCCTGACTCGAGGCTTAAATGATAAGATTGAGTCAAATGAGGCCTGACTCGAGGGACAAATGATAAGGTTGAGTTGAATGAGGCCCGACTCGAGGTGCAAATGATAAGGTTGAGTCAAACGAGGCCCACCTCGAGGCATAAATGATATGGTTGAGTCAAACAAGGCCTGATTCGAGGCACAAATGATATAGTTGAGTCAAACGATGCCTGACTCAAGGGGCAAATAATAAGGTCAATTCAAACGGGACCCGACTTGAGGCACAAATGATATGGTTGAGTTAAACAAGGCCTGACGCAAGGCGTAAATGATAAGGTTGAGTCAAACGAGGCCTAATTCAAGGCCTAAATGATATGTTTAAGTCAAATGAGACCCGACTTGAGGCGTAAATGATAAGGGTGAGTCAAACAAGGCCTGACTCAAGGCACAAATGATAAGGTTGAGTCAAACGTGGCCCGACTCAAGGCGCTATTAATATGGTTGAGTTAAACGAGGCTCGACTCGAGGTACAAATGGTAAGGTTGTGTCAAATGAGGCCTGACCCGAGGCACAAATGATAAGGTTGAGTCGAACGAGGCCTGACTCAAGGCACAAATGATAAGGTTGAGTCAAACAAGGCCCAACTCAAGGGACAAATGATATGGATGAGTCAAACTACGCCCGCCTCGAGGCGCAAATGGTAAGATTGAGTTAAACAAGGCCCAACTCGAGGAGCAAATGATAAGGTTGAGTCGAACTAGGCCCGACTCGAGGCACAAATGATAAGGTTGAGTCAAACGAGGCCCGACTCTAGGCGTAAATGGTATGACTGAGTCAAACGAGGGCCGACTCAAGGCACAAATTATATGGGCGAGTCAAGTGAGGGCCGACTCGAGGCACAAATGATAAGGTTGAGTCGAACAAGGCCCAACTCGAGGCGGAAATGATAAGGTTGAATCAAACGAGGAGCAACTCAAGGCACAAATGATATGGCTGAGTTGAACAAGGCCCGACTTAAGGCGCAAATGATTTGGGTGAGTCAAATGAGGCTCGACTCAAGGCACAAATGATATGGTTGGGTCAAACAAGGCTCGGGTCAAGGCGCTAGTTGTAAGGATGAGTCAAACGAGGCCCGACTCATGGCCCAAATGATGTGGTTAAGTCAAACGAGGCCCGACTCGAGGCGCAAATGATAAGGTTGAGTCAAATGAAGCCCGCCTCGAGGCATAAATGATATGGTTGAATCAAATGATGCCCGATTCGAGGCACGAATAATATGGTTGAGTCAAATGAGGGAAGACGCAAGGCGCAAATAATAAGGACAATTCAAACGGGGCTTGACCTGAGGCACAAAAGTCAAACGAGGCCCGACTCGAGGCGTAAATGATAAGATTGAGGTTAACGAGGCTCGACTCGAGGCACAAATGATAAGGTTGAGTCGAACGAGGCCTAACTCAAGGTGCAAATGATATGGTTGAGTCAAATGAGGCCTGCCTCGAGGCTTAAATGATATGGTTGAGTCAAACGAGGCCCGATTCGAGGCACAAATGATATGGTTGAGTTAAACGAGGCCTGACTCAAGGGGTAAATTATAAGGTCGATTGAAATGGGGCCCGGCTTGAGGCACAAATGATATGGTTGAGTCAAACGAGGCCTGACTCGAGGCGCAATTGATAAGGTTGAGTCGAATTAGGCCCGACTCGAGGTGCAAATGATAAGGCTGAGTCAAATGCGGCTCGACTCGAGGCACAAATGATATGGCTGAGCCGAACGAGGGCCGACTCGAGACGCAAATGGTAAGGTTGAGTCAAAAAAGGCCCGACTCGAGGTACAAATGATATGGCTGAGTTGAACAAGGGCCGACTCAAGGCGCAAATGATATGGATGAGTCAAATGAGGCCCGACTCAAGGCACAAATGATATGGTTAAGTCAAACGAGGCCTGACTCGAGGCGCAAATGATATGGTTGAGTCAAACGAGGCCCGACTCGAGGCGCAAATGACAAGGTTGAGTCAAACGAGGCCCGCCTCGAGGCGTAAATGATATGGTTGAGTCAAACGAGACCCGATTCGAGGCAAAATTGATATGGTTGAGTCAAACAAGGGCTAACTCAAGGCGCAAATAATAAGGACGAATCAAACTGGCTCGACTTGAGGCACAAATGATATGGTTGAGACAAACGAGGCCTGACTCGAGGCATAAATGATAAGATTGAGTCAAACGAGGCCCGATTCGAGGCGTAAATGATATGGTTGAGTCAAACGAGGCCCGACTTGAGGCGCAAATGTAAGGGTGAGTGAAACTAGGCTCGACTTAAGGCACAAACGATAAGGTTGAGTCAAAGGAGGCCCGACTTGAGGAACAAATGATAAGGTGGAGTCAAACGAGGCTCGACTTGTGGCCCGAAAGATATGGCTGAGTCGAACCAGGGCCGACTCGAGGCACAAATGATATGGATGAGTCAAATGAGGGTCGACTCGAGGCACAAATGATATGGTTGACTCAAATGAGGCTTGACTCGAAGAACAAATGGTAAGGGTCAGATAATGATGCCCGACTTTAGGCACAAATGATATGGTTGAGTCAAACGAGGCCTGTCTCGAGGCGCAAATGATAAGGTTGAGTGAAACAAGGCTCGACTCAAGGCACAAGTGATATGGCTGAGTCGAATGAGGGCTGACTCGAGGCGCAAATGATATGGGTGAGTCAAATGAGGGCCGACTCGAGGCACAAATGATATGGTTGAGTCGAACTAGGCCAGACTCGAGGTGCAAATGATATGGCTGAGTCGAACAAGGGCCGACTCGAGGCCAAATGATAAGGTTGAGTCAAAAAAGGCCCGACTTGAGGTGCAAATGATATGGCTGAGTTGAATAAGGGCCGACTCAAGGCGCAAATGATATGGGTGAGTCAAATAAGGCTCGACTCAAGGCGCAAATGATATGGTTGAGTCAAACGAGGCCCGACTCAAGGCACACGTTGTGAGGGTGAGTCAAACGAGGCTCGACTCATGGCCCAAATGATATGGTTGAGTCAAACGAGGCCCACCTCAAGGCGTAAATGATATGGTTGAGTCAAACAAGACCCGATTCGAGGCACAATTGATATGGTTGAGTCAAACAAGGGCTGACTCAAGGCGCAAATAATAAGGACGATTCAAACGGGGCTCGACTTGAGGCACAAATGATATGGTTGAGTCAAACGAGGCCCGACTCGAGGCTTAAATAATAAGATTGAGTCGAATCATTTGGGGCATAAATGATATGGTTGAGTCAAACGAGGCCCGACTTGAGGCGCAAATGATAAGGTTGAGTGAAACTAGGCTCGACTTAAGGCACAAATGATAAGGTTGAGTCAAATGAGGCCCAACTTGAGGAACAAATGATAAGGTGGAGTCAAACGAGGCCCGACTTGAGGCCTGAATGATATGGCTGAGTCGAACGAGGGCCGACTCGAGCTGCAAATGATATGGGTGAGTCAAATGAGGGTCGATTCGAGGCACAAATGATATGGTTGACTCAAATGAGGCCCGACTCAAAGAGCAAATGGTAAGGGTCAGATAAATGACGCCCGACTTTAGGCACAAATGATATGGTTGAGTCAAACGAGGCCTAACTCGAAGCGCAAATGATAAGGTTTAGTGAAACGAGTCCAGACTCGAGGCACAAGTGATATGGCTGAGTCAAACGAGGGCTGACTCGACGCACAAATGATATGGGTGAGTCAAATGAGGGCCGACTCGAGGCGCAAATGATATGGTTGAGTCGAACTAGGCCCGACTCGAGGTGCAATTGATAAGGTTGACTCAAACGAGGCTCGACTCAAGGCACAAATGATATGGCTGAGTCAAACGAGGGCCGACTCAAGGTGCAAATGATAAGGTTGAGTCGAAAAAGGCCCGACTCGAGGTGCAAATGATATGGCTGAGTTGAACAAGGGCCGACTCAAGGCGCAAATGATATGGGTGAGTCAAATGAGGCCTGACTCAAGGTGCAAATGATATGGTTGAGTCAAACGAGGCCCGACTCAAGGCGCACGTTGTTAGGGTGAGTCAAACGAGGCCCGACTCATGGCCCAAATGATATGGTTGAGTCAAATAAGGCGCAACTCGAGGCGCAAATGATAAGGTTGAGTCAAACGAGGCCCGTCTTGAGGCGAAAATGATATTGTTAAGTCGAATAAGGCCTCACTCGAGGCGCAAGTGGTAAGGGTGAGTCAAAGAGGCCTGACTCGAGGCACAAATTATATGGTTAAGTCAAACGATGCCTGACTCGAGGCACAATTGGAAAGGTTGAGTCTAACGACGCCCGACTCAAGGCGCAAATGATATAGATGACTCAAATGACACCCGACTCGAGGCACAAATGGTAAGGTTGAGTCAAATGAGGCCTGACTCGAGGTGCAAATAATAAGGTTGAGTCGAACGAGGGTCGACTCGAGGTGCAAATGACAAGTTTGAGTCAAACGAGGCCCGACTCGAGGTGCAAATGATAAGGTTGAGTCAAACGAGGCCCGACTCGAGGCACAAATGATATGGCTGAGTCGAACGAGGACTGACTCGAGGCATAAATGATGTGGGTGAGTCAAATGAGGGCCGACTCGAGGCACAAATGATATGGTTGACTCAAATGAGGCCCAACTTGAGGAGCAAATGGTAAAGGTCAGACAAACGTGGCCCGACTTGAGGCATAAATGATATGGTTGAGTCAAACGAAGCCTGGCTCAAGGGGCAAATGATAAGGCTGAGTCGAACAAGGCCTGACTCGAGGCGCAAATGATAAGGTTGAGTCGAACGAGGCTCGACTCGAGGCGCAAATGATAAGGTTGAGTCGAACGAGGCTCGACTCGAGGCACAAATGATATGGCTGAGTTGAACAAGGGTCAAGTCGAGGCACAAATAATATGGGTGAGTCAAATAAGGCCCAACTCAAGGTGCAAATGATATGGTTGAGTTAAACGAGGCTCGACTCGAGGCGCAAGTTGTAAGGTTGAGTCAAATGAGGCCAAACTCATGGCCCAAATGATATGGTTGAGTCAAACAAGGCTCGCCTCGAGGCGCAAATGATAAGGTTGAGTTAAACGAGGCCCGCCTCGAGGCGTAAATGATATGGTTAAGTCAAACGATGCCCGACTCGAGGTGTGAATGATAAGGTTGAGTCAAACGAGGCCCAACTCGAGGCGCAAATTATATGGTTGGGTCAAACAAAGCCCGACTCGAAGCGCAAATGGTAAGGGTGCGTCAAACGAGGACTAGACCGAGGCACAAATGATATGGTTGAGTCAAACGAAGCTCGACTTGAGGCGCAAATTCTTTGGATGAGTCAAACGAGGCTAGACTCGAGGCACAAATGATAAGGTTGAGTCAAAAGAGGTCCGACTCGAGGCGCAAATGATATAGTTAAGTTAAATGAGGCCTGACTTGAGGCACAAATGTGAGGGTAAGTCAAACGAGGCCTGACTCAAGGACCAAATGATAAGGTTGAGTCGAATGATGCCCGACTTAAGGCACAGATCATAAAGTTGAGTCAAATGAGGCCCGACTTGAGGCACAGATCATAAGGTTGAGTAAAATGAGGCCTGACTCGAGGAACAAATGGTAAGGGTGAGTTGAACGAGGGACGACTTGAGGCATAAATGATAAGGTTGAGTCAAACGAGGCCCGACTCGAGGCGTAAATGATAACAGTAAGTCAAATGAGGCTCGACTCCAGGCACAAATGGTAAGGTTGAGTCAAACGAGGCCCGATTTGAGGCACAAATAATAAGGTTGAGTCAAATGAGTCCCGACTTGAGGCACAAATGATAAGGTTGAGTCAAACGAGGCCCGACTCAAGGCACAAACGTTATGGTTGAGTTAAATGAGGCCCGACTCGCGGCACAAATGTTATGGTTAAGTTAAACGAGGCCCAACTCTGGGTGCAAATGGTAAGGGTGAGTCAAACAACTCAAGGCGCAAATGATATGGCTGAGTCGAATGAGGGCCGACACGAGGCGCAAATGATATCAATGAGTCAAATGAGGCCCGACTCGAGGCGCAAATGGTAAAGGTGTGTCAAACGAGGACTGGACCGAGGCACAAATGATATGGTTGAGTCAAACGAAGCCCGACTCGAGGCACAAATTCTATGGATGAGTCAAACGAGGCCAGGCTCGAGGTGCAAATGGTAAGGGTGAGTTGAACGAGGCCCGACTCGAGGCGCAAATTGTAAGGTTCAGTCAAACAAGGCCCGACTCGAGGCACAAATGATAAGGTTCAGTCAAACAAGGCCTGACTCGAGGCACAAATGATATGGTTGAGTTAAACGAAGCCCAACTCGAGGCACAAATGGTAAGGGTGAGTTGAATGATGCCCGATTCGAGGCATAAATGATAAGGTTGAGTCAAACGAGGCCCGACCAGAGGCATAAATGATAAGGGTAAGTCAAATGAGGCTTGACTCAAGGCACAAATGGTAAGGTTGAGTCAAACGAGGGCTAAGTCGAGGCACAAATGATAAGGTTGAGTCGAACAAGGCCCGACTCAATGTGCAAATGGAAAGGGTGAGTTAAACGAGGCCTGACTGGAGGCACAAATGATAAGGTTGAGTCAAACGAGTCCCGAGTCGAGGCACAAATTATATGGGTGAGTCGAACAAGGCCCGACTTGAGGAACAAATGATAAAGTTGAGTCAAATGATGCCCGACTTGAGGCGCAAATGATATGGTTTAGTCAAACGAGGCCCGACTCGAGGCACAAATGGTAAGGGTGAGTCAAACGAGGCTAGGCTCAAGCCACAAATGATAACGTTGAGTCGAACAAGGCCCGACTCGAGGCACAAATGATATGGTTGAGTCAAACGAACCCTGACCCAAGGCACAAATGGTAAGGGTGAGACAAACGAGGTCTGACTCGAGGTGCAAATCATAAGGTTGAGTCAAACGAGTCCCATCTCGAGGCACAAATGATATGGTTGAGTCAAATGAGGCTCGACTTGAAGCGCAAATGGTAATGGTGAGTCAAACGAGGCCCGACTCGAGGCACAAATGATATGGTTGAGTCAAATGAGTCCCGACTTGTAGCACAAAAGAGAAGCTTGAGTCGAACGGGGTCCGACTCGAGGCGCAAATGATAAGGTTGAGTCGAACAAGTCCCGAGTCGAGGCACAAAAGATAAGGTTGAGTCAAATGAGGCCTGACTTGAGCCACAATTTGTATGAGTGAGTCAAACGAGGCCCAACTCGAGGCGCACATGGTAAGGGTGAGTTGAACGAGGCCTGACTCTAGGCACAAATAAAAAGGTTGAGTCAAACAAGGCCCAACTCAAGCCGCAAAAGATAAGGGTGAGTCAAATAAGGCCCGACTTAAGGCACAAATGATTAGGTTGAGTCGAACGACGACTGACTTGAGGAACAAATGATAAGGTTGAGTCAAACGAGGCTTGACTCAAGGTGCAAATGATATGGTTGAGTCAAACAAGGCATGACTCGATGCGCAAATGGCAAGGTTGAGTCAAACGAGGCCGACTCAAGGCGCAAATGATATGGATGAGTCAAATGACACCTGAGTCGTGGCGCAAATGGTAAGGTTGAGTCAAACGTGGCCGACTTGAGGCGTAAATAATAAAGTTGAGTCAAATGAGGCCTGAATTGACGTGCAAATGATAAGTTTGAGTCAAACGAGGCCTGAGTCGAGGCGCAAAGGATATGGTTGACTCAAACGAGGCCCGACTTGAGGTGGAAATGATATGGGTGAGTCAAATGACGGCCGACTTGAGGCGCAAATGATAAGGTTGAGTCGAACAAGCCCCGACTCAAGGCGCAAATGATAAGGTTGAGTCAAACGAGGCTCGACTCGAGGTGCAAATGATATGGCTAAGTTGAACAAGGGCTGACTCAAGGTGCAAATGATATGGGTGAGTCAAACAAGGTCCGACTCAAGGTGCAAATGGTAAGGTTGAGTCAAATGAGGCCCGACTCGAGGCGCAAGTTGTAAGGGTGAGTCAAACGAGGCCCGACTCATGGCCCAAATGATATGGTTGAGTCAAACGAGGCCCAACTCGAGGCGCAAATGATAAGGTTGAGTCAAATGAGGCCCGCCTCGAGGTGTTAATTATATGGTTGAGTCAAATGAGGCTCGACTTGAGGTGCAAATGATAAGGGTGAGTCAAACGAGGCTCGACTCGAGGCGCAAATTATATGGTTGAGTCAAACAAAGCCCGACTCGAGGTGCAAATGGTAAGGGTGAGTTGAATGAGGCCCAACTCGAGGCATAAATTGTAAGGTTGAGTCAAACGAGGCCAGGCTCGAGGCACAAATGATAAGGTTGAGTCAAAAGTGGTCTGACTGGAGGCGTAAATGATATGGTTGAGTTAAACAAGGCCCAACTCGAGGCACAAATGGTAAGGGTGAGTTGAATGAGGCCCGATTCGAGGCGTAAATGATAAGGTTGAGTTAAAAGAGGCCCGACTGGAGGCATAAATGATCAGGGTAAGTCAAAAGAGGCCCGACTCAAGGCACAAATGGTAAGGTTAAGTCAAACAAGGCCTGAGTTGAGGCAAAAATGATAAAGTTGAGTCGAATGAGGCCCGACTCAATGCGCAAATGGTAAGGGTGAGTTAAACGAGCCCCAACTGGAGGCACAAATGATAAGGTTGAGTGGAACGAGCCCCGTGTCGAGGCACAAATTATATAGGTGAGTCGAACGAGGCCCGACTTGTGGAACAAATGATAAAGTTGAGTCAAACGATGCCCGACTTGAGGCACAAATGATATGGTAAAGTCAAACGAGGCCCGACTCGAGGCACAAATGGTAAGGGTGAGTCAAACGAGGCCAGGCTCAAGCCACAAATGATAAGGTTGAGCCGAACGAGGCCCGACTGAAGGCACAAATGGTAAGGTTGAGTCAAACGAGGCCTAACTGAAGGCACAAATGATAAGGTTGAGTCAAATAAGGCCCGACTCAATGTGCAAATGGTAAGGGTGAGTTAAACGAGGCCCGACTGGAGGCCCAAATGATAAGGTTGAGTCGAACGAGCCCCGAGTCGAGGCACAAATTTTATGGGTGAGTTGAACGAGGCCCAACTTGAGGAACAAATGATAAAGTTGAGTCAAATGATACCCGACTTGAGGCGCAAATGATATGGTTGAGTCAAACGAGGTGCGACTCGAGGCACAAATGGTAAGGGTGAGTCAAACGAGGCCAGCCTCAAGCCACAAATGATAAGGTTGAGCCGAACGAGGGCCGACTTGAGGCATGATGATAAGGTTGAGTCAACTAAGGCCCGACTCGAGGCGCAAATGATATGGCTGAGTCGAATGAGGGCCGACTCGAGGCACAAATGATATGGGTGAGTCAAATAAGGACCGACTCGATGCGCAAATAATATGGTTGAGTCAAACGAGGCCCGACACGAGGTCGACTCAAGGTACAAATGATATGGTTGAGTTAAACGAGGCCTGACTCGAGGTGCAAATGATAAGGTTAAGTCGTACGAACTCCGACTAGAGGCACAAATGATAAGGTTGAGTCAAACGTGGCCCACCTTGAGGTACAAATGACAACATTGAGTCGAACGAGGCCCGACTCGAGGCGCAAATGAAAAGGTGGAGTCGAACGAAGTTCGACTCGAGGCGTAAATGATAAGGTTAATTCGAACGAGGCCTGACTCGAGGCGCAAATGATATGATTGAGTCGAACGAGGCCCGACCCAAGGCGCAAGTGGTAACGGTGAGTTAAACCATGCCCAACTGGAGGCACAAATGATGTGGTTGAGTCAAACGAGTCCCGACTCGTGGCACAAATGATAAGGTTGAGCTAAATGAGACCTGACTTGAGGCACAAATGATAAGGTTGAGTCAAACGAGTCCCGAGTCGAGGTGCAAATGATATGGTTAAGTCCAACGAGGGCCGACTCGAGGCGCAAATGATAAGGTTAAGTCGAACGAGTCCCAAGTCGAGGCACAAATGATAAGGTTTAGTTAAACGAGGCCCGACTTGAGGTGCAAATGATAATGTTGAGTCAAACGAGGCCAAACTCAAGGCACAATTGGTAAGGATGAGTCAAACGGGGCTTGGACCGAGGCAAAATGATATAGTTGAGTCAAACAAAGCCCAACTCGAGGCACAAATTATTTGGGTGAGTTAAACGAGGGCCAACTCGAGGCATAAATGGCAAGGGTGAGTCAAAAGAGGCCTAACTCAAGGCACAAATAATATGGTTGAGTCAAACGAGGCTCGACACGAGGCACAAATGGTAAGAGTGAGTCAAACGAGGCCTGACTCGAGGCACAAACGATATGGTTGAGTCAAATGAAGCTCGACTCAAAGCGCAAATTATATGGGTGAGTTAAACGTGGCCCGACTTGAGTCAAACGAGGCCTGATTCAAGGCACAAATAATAAGGTTGAGTCAAAAGAGGCCCGACTTGAGGAACAAATGATATGGTTGAGTCAAATGAGGCCCGACTCGAGGTGCAAATGGTAAGGTTGAGTTGAATGAGGCCCGACTCCAAGGCACAAATGATAAGGTTAAGTTAAACGAGGCCCAACTTGAGGCGTAAATGATATGGTTGAGTCAAATGAGGCCCGACTCGAGATGCAAATGATAAATGTGAGTCAAACGAGGCTCGACTCAAGGGGCAAATGATAAGGTTGAGTCGAACGAGGCCTAACTTGAGGCACAGACGATAAGGTTGAGTCAAATAAGGCCCGACTCGAGGCACAAATGATATGGTTAAGTCAAACGAACCCTGACTTGAGGCGCAAATGGTATGGGTGAGACAAACGAGGCCCGACTCAAGGTACAAATGATAAGGTTGAGTCAAACGAGTCCCGTCTCGAGGTGCAAATGATATGGTTGAGTCAAACGAGGCCCGACTTGAGGCGCAAATGGTAAGGTTGAGTCAAACAAGGCCCGACTGGAGGCACAAATGATATGGTTAAGTCAAATGAGTCCCAACTCGTGGCACAAAAGATAAGCTTGAGTCGAACAGTATCTGACTCGAGGCACAAATGATAAGGTTGAGTCGAACAAGTCCCGAGTCGAGGCACAAAAGATAAGGTTAGTCAAATGAGGCCTGACTCGTGCAACAAATTATATGTGTGAGTCAAACGATGCCCAACTCGAGGTGCACATGGTAAGGGAGAGTTGAACGAGGCCCGACTCAAGGCGCAAATAATAAGGTTGAGTCAAACGAGGCCCGACTTGAGCTGCAAAAGATAAGGTTGAGTCAAATGAGGCTCGACTCAAGGCACAAATGATAAGGTTGAGTCGAACGACAACCGACTTGAGGAACAATTGATAAGGTTGAGTCAAACGAGGCCCGACTCAAGGTGCAAATGATATGGTTGAGTGAAACAAGGCCCGACTCGAGGTGCAAATGGTAAGGTTGAGTCAAACGAGGCCCGACTCAAGGCGCAAATGATATCGATGAGTCAAATGATGCCTGACTCATGGCGCAAATGATAAGGTTGAGTCAAACAAGGCTCGACTCGAGGCGTAAATAATAAGGTTGAGTCGAACGAGGGCTAACTAGAAGCGCAAATGATAAGTTTGAGTCAAACAAGGCTCTACTCGAGGTGCAAAGGATATGGCTGAGTCAAATGAGGCCCGACTCGAGGTGCAAATGATATGGGTGAGTCAAATGAGGGCCAACTCGAGGCACAAATGATATGGTTGACTCAAACGAGGCCCGACTCGAGGCACAAATGATAAGGTTGAGTCGAACAAGCCTTGACTCGAGGCGCAAATGAAAAGGTTGAGTCCAACGAGGATCGACTCGAGGCGTAAATGATATGGCTGAGTTGAACAACAGCCGACTAGAGGTGCAAATGATATGGGTGAGTCAAATGAGGCCTGACTCAAGGCGCAAATTATATGGTTGAGTCAAATGAGGCCCGACTCGAGGCGCAAGTTGTAAGGGTGAGTCAAACGAGGCCCGACTCATGGCCCAAATGATATGGTTTAGTCAAATGAGGCCCGACTCGAGGCGCAAGTTGTAAGGGTGAGTCAAACGAGGCTCGAGTCATGGCCCAAATGATATGGTTTAGTCAAACGAGGCCTGACTCGAGGCACAAATGATAAGGTTGAGTCAAACGAGGCCTGACTCGAGGCGCAAATTATATGGTTAAGTCAAACGAGGCCCGACTCGAGGTGCAAATGGTAAGGGTGAGTTGAACAAGGCCCGGCTCGAAGCGCAAATTGTAAGGTTGAGTCAAACGAGGCCAGACTCGAGGCACAAATGATAAGGTTGAGTCAAAAGAGGTCCGACTCAAGGCGCAAATGATATGGTTGAGTTAAATGAGGCCCGACTCGAGGCACAAATGTGAGGGTGAGTCAAATAAGGCACAAATGATAAGGGTAAGTCAAACGAGGCCCGACTTGAGGCGCAAATTATATGGTTGAGTCAAATGAGACCCGACTTGAGGTGCAAATGGTAAGGGTGAGTTGAATGAGGCCCGTCTTGAGGCGCAAATTGTAAGGTTGAGTCAAACGAGCCAGACTCAAGGCACAAAAGATAAGGTTGAGTCAAAAGAGGTCCGACTCGAGGCACAAATGATATGGTTGATTTAAACGAGTCCCGACTCGAGGCACAAAGGTGAGGGTGAGTCAAACGAGGCCCGACTCAAGGCACAACTGATAAGGTTAAGTTGAACGAGGCCCGACTTGAGGCACAGATCCTAAGGTTGAGTCAAACAAGGCCTGACTCGAGGCGCAAATGATAAGGTTGAGTCAAACGAGGCCCGACTCGAGGCATAAATGATAAGGGTAAGTCAAATGAGGCCTTACTGAAGGCACAAATGGTAAGGTTGAGTCAAACGAGGCCCGACTCGGGCACAAATGATAAGGTTGAGTTGAATGAGGCCTGACTCAATGCGCAAATGGTAAGGGTGAGTTAAACGAGGCCCGACTGGAGGCACAAATGATAAGGTCGAGTCAAACGAGTCCTGAGTCGAGGCACAAATTTTATGGGTGAGTCGAATGAGGCCCAACTTGAGGAACAAATGATAAAGTTGAGTCAAACGATGCCTAACTTGAGGCGCAAATGATATGGTTGAGTCAAACGAGGCCCGACTCGAGGCACAAATGGTAAGGTTGAGCGGAATGAGGGCAGACTTGAGGCACAAATGATAAGGTTGAGTCAAACGAGGCCTGACTTGAGGCGCAAATGATATGGCTGAGTTGAATGAGACCGACTCGGGGCACAAATGATATGGGTGAGTCAAATGAGGACCGACTCAAGGCATAAATGATATGGTTGAGTCAAACGAGGCCTAACTCGAGGTGCAAATGATAAGGTTGAGTCGAACGAACTCCGACTGGAGGCACAAATGATAAGGTTGAGTTAAACGTGGCCCACCTCGAGGCGCAAATGACAAGGTTGAGTCAAACGAGGCACGACTTAAGGTGCAAATGATAAGGTTGAGTCCAACAAAGTTCGACTCGAGATGCAAATGAAAAGATTATTTCGAACGAGGTCCTACTCGAGGCGCAAATGATATAGTTGAGTCGAACGAGGCCCGACCCGAGGCACATTTGGCAACGGTGAGTTAAACCAGGCCTGACTGGAGGCACAAATGATATGGTTGAGCCAAACGAGTCCTGACTTGTGGCACAAATGATAAGGTTGAGTTGAATGAGACCTGACTCGAGGCACAAATGATAAGGTTGAGTCAAACGAGTCCCGAGCCAAGGTGCAAATGATATGGTTGAGTCAAACGAGGCTCGACTCAAGGCTCAAATGATAAGGTTAAGTTGAATGAGTCCCGAGTCGAGGCACAAATGGTAAGGTTGAGTCGAACGAGGCCTGACTTGAGGTGCAAATGATATCGTTGAGTCAAACGAGGCCAAACTCGAGGCGCAAATGATATGGATGAGTCAAATGACACCTGACTCGAGGCGCAAATGGTAAGGTTGAGTCAAACGAGGTCCAACTCGTGGCACAAATAATAAGGTTGAGTCAAACTAAGCCTGACTTGAGGCGCAAATGATAAGGTTGAGTCAAATGAGGCCCGAGTCTAGGCGCAAAGGATATGGCTAAGTTGAACGAGGCCCGACTCGAGGTGCAAATGATATGGGTGAGTCAAATGAGGGCTGACTCGAGGTGCAAATGATATGGTTGACTCAAACGAGGCCCGACTCGAGGTGTGAATGATAAGATTGAGTCGAACAAGCCCCAACTCGAGGCGCAAATGATAAAGTTGAGTCCAACGAGGCTCGACTCGAGGCCAAATGATATGGCTGAGTTCAACAAGGGTCGACTCGAGGTACAAATGATATGGGTCTGTCAAATGAGGCCCGACTCAAGGTGCAAATGATATGGTTGAGTCAAATGAGGCCCAACTCGAGGCGCAAGTTGTAAGGGCGAGTCAAACGAAGCTAACTCATGGCCCAAATGATATGGTTGAGTCAAACAAGGCCCGACTCGACACGCAAATGATAAGGTTGAGTCAAATGAGGCCTGCCTCGAGGTGTAAATGATATGGTTGAGTCAAACGATTCCCGACTCGAGGCACAAATGCTAAGGTTAAGTCAAAAGAGATCTGACTCGAGGCACAAATGATATGGTTGAGTTAAACGAGGCCCGACCCGAGACACAAATGTGAGGGTGAGTCAAACGAGACCCTACTCAAGGCACAAATCAAAAGGTTGAGTTGAACGAGGATTGACTTGAGGCACAGATGATAAGGTTGAGTCAAACAAGGCTCAACTCAAGGCAAAAATGATATGGTGGAGTCAAATGAGGAGTGACTCGGGGCACAAATGATAAGGGTGAGTTAAACGGGGCCCGACTCAAGGCACAAATGATAAGGTTGAGTCAAACGAGGCACGACTTGAGGAACAAATGATAAGGTTGTGTCAAACGACGCCCGACTCAGGGCGCAAATGATATCGTTGAGTAAAACGAGGCCCAACTCGAGGCACAAATGGTAAGGTTGGGTCAAACGAGGCCTGACTCGAGGTGCAAATGATAACGTTGAGTTGAACGTGGCCCAACTCGAGGCGCAAATGATAAGGTTGAGTCAAACGAGGTCGAACTCAAGGCGCAAATGACATGGTTAAGTCAAACGAGGTTCGACTCGAGGGGCAAACGATAAGGTTGAGTCGAACGAGTCCTGACCCGTGGCGCAAATTATAAGGTTGAGTCGAACGAGGCCCGACTCAAGTTGCAAATGATAAGGTTGAGTTAAACGAGTCCCGAGTCGAGGCACAATTGATAAGGTTGAGTCAAATAAGGTATGACTCGAGGCACAAATTATATGGATGAGTCAAATGAGGCCCGACTCGAGGCATAAATGGTAAGGGTGAGTTAAACAAGACCTAACTCAAGGCGCAAATTATAAGGTTGAGTCAAACGAGGCCAAACTCAAGGCACAAATGATAAGGTTGAGTCAACCGAGGCCCAACTCGAGGCGTAAATGATATGGTTGAGTTAAACGAGGCCTGTCTCGAGGTGCAAATGATAAGGATGAGTCAAACGAGGCCCGACTCAAGGCACAAATCATAAGGTGAAGTCGAACGAGGCCAGACTTGAGGCACAGATGATAAGGTTAAGTCAAACAAGGCCAGACTCGAGGCGCAAATGGTAAGGGTGAGTCAAGCAAGGCCCGACTCGAGGCATAAATGATAAGGTTGAGCCAAACGATGCTCAACTCGAGGTGCAAACGATAAGGTAGAGTCAAACGAGGCCCAACTCGAGGCGTAAATGGTAAGGGTGAGTCAAACGAGGTCGAACTCAAGGTAAAAATCATAAGGTTGAGTCGAACGAGGCCCGACTTGAGGCACAGATGATAAGGTTGAGTGAAACGAGGCCCGACTCGAGGTGAAAATGATATGATTCAGTTAATCAAGGCTCGACTCGAGGTACGAATGATAAGGATGAGTCAAACAAGGCCTGACTCAAGGCATAAATCATAAGGTTAAGTCGAACAAGGCCCAACTTGAGGCATGGATGATAAGGTTGAGTCAAACAAGGCCCGACTCGAGGCATAAATAGTAAGGGTGAGACAAACGAGGCCTGACTCGAGGCACAAATGATATGGTTGAGTGAAACGAGGCCCGACTCGAGGCGTAAATGATAAGGTTGAGTTGAACGAGGCCCAACTCGAGGCGCAAATGATAAGGTTGAGTTGAATAAGGCCCGACTCGAGGCAGAAATGATATGGTTGAGTCAAACGAGGGCCGACTCGAGGTGTAAATCGTAAGGGTGTCAAACGAGGCCTGACTCAAGGCACAAAAGATAAGGTTGAGTTGAACGAGGCCCAACTTGAGACACAAATGAAAAGGTTAAGTCAAACGAGGCCCGACTCAAGGCGTAAATCTTATGGCTGAGTCAAACGAGGCCTGACTCGAGGCACAAATGATAAGGTTGAGTCAACAGGGCCTGCCTCGAGGCGTAAATTATATGGTTGAGTCAAATGAGGCCCGACTTGAGGCACAAATGATACGGCAAACTCAAACGACGCTTAACTCGAGGCATAAATGATATGGTTGGGTCAAACGAAGCCCGACTCGAGGTGCAAATGGTAAGGGTGAGACGAATGAGGTGCAACTCAAGGCACAAATGATATGGTTAAGTCAAACGAGGCCCGACTCAATGCACAAATGGTAAGGGTGAGCCAAACAAGGCCCAACTAGAGGCACAAATGATATAGTTGAGTCAAATGAGTCCTGACTCGTGGTGCAAATGATAAGGTTGAGTCGAATGAGGCCCAACTCGAGGCACAAATGATAAGGTTGAGTCAAACGAGTCCCGAGTCGAGGCCCAAATGATAAGGTTGAGTCAAACGAGGCCCGACTCGAGCCGCAAATGGTAAGGGTGAGTTGGACGAGGCCTAACTGGAGGCACAAATTATAAGGTTGAGTCAAACAAGGACGGACTCAAGGCACAAATGATAAGGTTCAGTTAAAAGAGCTCCGACTCGAGGCGCAAATGATATGGTTGAGTTAAACGAGGCCCAACTCGAGGCACAAATGGTAAGGGCGAGTCAAATGAGGCCTGACTCAAGGCATGAATGATCAGGTTGAGTCAAACGAGGCCCGACTCGAGGCGCAAATGATATGGTTGAGTTAAACGAGGCCCGACTCAAGGCGCAAATGGTAAGGGTGAGATAAACGAGGACCGACTCAAGGCACAAATGATACGGTTGAGTCAAACGAGGCTCGACTCGAGGCGCAAATGATATGGTTGAGTCGAACAAGGCCCGACTCGAGGCGCAAATGATAAAGTTGAGTCCAACAAGGCCCGACTCGAGGTGCAAATGGTAAGGGTGAGTCAAGCGAAGCCCGACTCGAGGGACAAATGATAAGGTTGAGTCAAACGAGGCCCAATTCGAGGCGCAATTGATATGGTTGAGTTAAACGAGGATCGACTCAAGGCGCAAATGGTAAAGGTGAGTCAAACGAGGCCGGACTCAAGACACAAATCATAAGGTTGAGTCAAACGAGGCCCAACTTGGGGCACATATAATAAGGTTGAGTCAAACGAGGCCCGACTCGAGGTGAAAACGATACGGTGGAGTCAAACAAGGCCCGACTCGAGGCGCAAATGGTAAGGGTGAGATAAACGAGACCCAACTCGAGGCACAAATGATGTGGTTGTGTCAAACGAGGCCCGACTCAAGGCACAAATGATAGGGTGGAGTCGAACGAGGTCTGACTCGATGCACAAATGATAAGGTTAAGTTAAACAAGGCTCAACTCGAGGCAAAAATGATATGGTTGAGTCGAACGAGAGCAGACTCGAGTTGCAAATAATATGGTTGTGTCAAATGAGGCCTGACTCAAGGCACAAATGATAAGGTTGAGTCAAACGAGGCCCGACTCGAGGCGCAAATGGTATGGTTAAGTTAAATGAGGCCCAACTCGAGGCGCAAATGGTAAGGGTGAGATAAACGAGGACCGACTCAAGGCACAAACGATATAGTTGAGTCAAACGAGGCTCGACTCGAGGCGCAAATGATAAGGTTGAGTCCAACAAGGCCTGACTCGAGGCGCAAATGGTAAGGGTGAGTCAAGCGAGGCCCGACTCGAGGCACAAATGATAAGGTTGAGCCAAACGAAGACCAACTTCAAGCACAAATGATATGGATGACTCAAACGATGCCCGACTCGATGCATAAATGATATGGTTGAGTCAAACGAAGCCCGACTTGAGGCACAAATGGTAAGGGTGGGTCAAACGAGGTGCGACTCGAGGCACAAATGATATGGTTGAGTCAAACGAGGCCCAACTCGAGGCGCAAATGATATGGTTGAGTTAAACGAGGCCCGAGTCGAGGTGCAAATGGTAAAGGTGAGTCAAACGAGGCTTGACTCAAGACACAAATCATAAGGTTGAGTCGAACGAGGCCTGACCTAAGGCACAGATGATAAGGTTGAGTCAAACGAGGCCCGACTCGAGGCGAAAATGATAAGGTGAAGCCAAACGAGGCCCGACTCAAGGCACAAATGATAAGGGTGAGACAAACGAGGCCTGACTCGAGGCACAAATGATATGGTTGTATGAAACGAGGCCCGACTCAAGGCACAAATGATAGGGTTAAGTCGAACGAGGTCTGACTCGACACACAAATGATAAGGTTAAGTCAAACAAGGCCCGACTCGAGGCGAAAATGATATGGTTGAGTCGAATGAGGGCCGACTCAAGGTGCAAATAATAAGGTTGAGTCAAATGAGGCCAGATTCGAGGCACAAATGATAAGGTTGAGTCATAAGAGGCCCGACTCAAGGCACAAATGATATGGTTGAGTTAAATAAGGCCCGACTCGAGGCGCAAATCATAAGGGTGAGTCAAACGAGGCCTGACTCATGGCACAAATGATAAGGTTGAGTCAAACGAGGCCCGACTAGAGGCATGGATGATAAGGTTGAGTCAAATGAGCCCCGAATCGAGCTGCAAATGATAAGGTTGAGTAAAACGAGGCCTGCCTCGAGGCATAAATTATATGGTTGAGTCAAACAAAGCCCGACTTCATGAACAAATGATATGGGTGACTCAAACGATGCCCGACTCGAGGCATAAATAATATGGTTGAGTCAAACGAAGCCCGACTCGAGGTGCAAATGGTAATGGTGAGTCGAACGAGGTGCGACTCAAGGCACAAATGATATGGTTAAGTCAAACGAAGCTCCACTCGAGGCACAAATAGTAAGGGTGAGTCAAACGAGGCCCGATTGGAGGCACAAATGATATGGTTGAGTCAAATAAGTCCCGACTCGTGGCGCAAATGATAAGGTTGAGTCAAATTACGCTCGACTTAAGGCACAAATGGTAAGGGTGAGTTGAATGAGGCCCGACTCGAGGCGCAAATGATAAGGTTGAGTCAAACGAGGATGGACTCAAGGCACAAATGATAAGGTTGAGTCAAAAGAGGCCCGACTCGAGGCGCAAATGATATGGTTGAGTTAAACGAGGCCCGACTCTTGGCGCAAATGGTAAGGGTGAGTCAAACGAGGCCCAACTCAATGCACAAATGATAAGGTTGAGTCAAATAAGGGCCGACTCAAGACACAAATGATATAGTTGAGTCAAACAAGGCCCGACTCGAGGCACAAATGGTAAGGGCGAGATAAACGAGGCCCTACTCGAGGCGCAAATGATACAGTTAAGTCAAACGAGGCCTAACACGAGGCAAAAATGATAAGGTTGAGTCGAACAAGGCTCGACTTGAAGCACAAATGATAAGGTTGAGTCCAACAAGGCTCGAATCGAGGCACAAATGGTAAGGGTGAGTCAAGCAAGGCCCGACTTGAGGCAGCAACGATAAGGTTGAGCCAAACGAGGATCGACTCGAGGCGCAAACGATAAGGTAGAGTCAAACGAGGCACAACTCGAGGCGCAAATGATATGGTTCAGTTCAACAAGGCTGGACTCAAGGTGTAAATGGTAAGGGTGAGTCAAATAAGGCCGGACTCAAGGGACAAATCATAAGGTTGAGTCGAACGAGGCCTAACTTGAGGCACAGATGATAAGGTTGAGTCAAACGAGGCCCGACTCGAGGCGAAAAAGATAAGGTTAAGCTAAACGAGGCTCGACTCGAGGCGCAAATGGTAAGGGTGAGACAAACAAGGCCTGACTCGAGGCACAAATGATATGGTTGAGTCAAATGAGTCAAACAAGGCTCGACTCAAGGCACAAATGATAAGGTTGAGTTGAACGAGGCCAGACTCGAGGCGCAAATGATAAGGTTAAGTCAAACAAGGGCTGACTCGAGGCGAAAATGATATGGTTGAGTTGAACGAGGGCTGACTCGAGGTGCAAATAATAACGCTGAGTCAAACGAGGCCGGATTCGAGACACAAATGATAAGGTTGAGTCAAAAGAGGTCCGACTCGAGCCGCAAATGATATGGTTAAGTTAAATGAGGCCCAACCCGGGGCACAAATGTGAGGGTAAGTTAAACGAGACCTGACTCAAGGCTTAAATCATAAGGTTGAGTCAAATGAGGATTGACTTGAGGCACAGAGGATAAGGTTGAGTCAAACGAGGCTCGACTCGAGGCAAAAGTGATATGGTTGAGTCAAACGTGGAGCGACTTGGGGCGCAAATGATAAGGGCGAGTCAAACGAGGCCCGACTCAAGGCACAAATGATAAGGTTGAGTCGAATGAGGCACGACTTGAGGAACAAATGATAAGGTTGTGTCAAACGACGCCCGACTCAAAGCGCAAATGATATCGTTGAGTCAAACGAGGCCCGACTCGAGGCACAAATGGTAAGGTTGAGTCAAACGAGGCCTAACTCAAGGTGCAAATGATAAGGTTGAGTTGAATGTGGCCCGACTCGAGGCGCAAATGATGAGGTTGAGTCAAACGAGGCCCAACTCGAGGCGCAAATGATATGGGTGAGTCAAATAAGGCCCGACTCGAGGCGCAAATGGTAAGGGTGAGTTCAACGAGACCTGACTCAATGCACAAATTATAAGGATGAGTCAAATGAGGCCCAACTCGAGGCATAAATGATTAGGTTGAGTCAAACAAGGCCCAACTCATGGCGCAAAACATAAGGTTAAGTCGAATGAGGCCCGACTTGAGGCATAGATGATAAGGTTGAGTCAAACGAGGCCCGACTCGAGGCAAAAATGATGTGGTTGAGTCAAACGAGGCCCAGCTCGAGGCACAAATGGTAAGGGCGAGACAGATGAGGCCCGACTCGAGACACAAATGATATGGTTGAGTCAAACGAGGCCCGACTCAAGGTGCACATGATAAGGTTGAGTCGAACGAGACCTGACTCGAGGCGAAAATGATATGATTGAGTCGAATAAGGGCTAACTCGAGGAGCAAATGATAAGGTTGAGTCAAATGAGGCTGAATTCGAGGCACAAATGATAAGGTTGAGTCGAACGAGGCCAGACTCGAGGCACAGATGATAAGGTTGAGTCAAATGAGGCCCGACTCAAGACACAAATCATAAGGTTGAGTCTAACGAGGCCCGACTTCAGGAACAGATGATAAGTTTCAGTCAAACGAGGCCCGCCTGGAGGCGTAATTTATATGGTTGAGTCAAACAAAGCCCGACTTCATGCACAAATGATATGGGTGACTCAAACGATGCCCGACTCGAGGCATAAATGATATGGTTGAGTCAAACGAAGCCCGACTCGAGGTGCAAACGGTAATGGTGAGTCGAACGAGGTGTGACTCGAGGCACAAATGATATGGTTGAGTCAAACGAAGCTTGACTCGAGGCACAAATGGTAAGGGTGAGTCAAACGAGGCCCGACTAGGGGCACAAATGATATGGTTGAGTCAAATAAGTCCCGACTCGTGGCGCAAATGATAAGGTTGAGTCAAATTACGCCTGACTCGAGGTGCAAATGGTAAGGATGAGTTGATCGAGGCCCGACTCGATGCGCAAATGATAAGGTTGAGTCAAACGAGGATGGACTCAAGGCACAAATGATAAGGTTGAGCCAAAAGAGGCCCGACTCGAGGCGCAAATGATATGGTTGAGTTAAACGAGGCACGACTCGAGGCGCAAATGGTAAGGGTGAGTCAAACGAGGCCCTACTCAAGGCACAAATGATAAGGTTGAGTCAAACAAGGGCCGTCTCGAGACACAGATGATATGGTTGAGTCAAACAAGGCCCAACTCGAGGCACAAATGGTAAGGACGAGATAAACGAGGCCCTACTCGAGGCACAAATGATACGGTTGAGTCAAACGAGGCCTGACATGAGGCAAAAATGATAAGGTTGAGTCAAACAAGGCTCGACTTGAGGCTTAAATGATAAGGTTGAGTCCAACAAGGCCCGAATCGAGGCGTAAATGGTAAGGGTGAGTCAAGCGAGGCCCAACGCGAGGCACAAACGATAAGGTTGAGCCAAATGAGGCTCGACTCGAGGCGCAAATGATAAGGTAGAGTCAAACGAGGCACAACTCGAGGCGCAAATGATATGGTTCAGTTCAACGAGGCTGGACTCGAGGTGTAAATGCTAAGGGTGAGTCAAACGAGGCCGGTCTCAAGGCACAAATCATAAGGTTGAGTTGAACGAGACCTGACTTGAGGCACAGATGATAAGGTTGAGTCAAACGAGGTCTGACTCGAGGCAAAAATGATATGGTTGAGTCAAATGAGGCCCAACTCGAGGCACAAATGGTAAGGGTGACACAAACAAGGCCCGACTCGAGGCACAAATGATACGGTTGAGTCAAATGAGTCAAACAAGGCCCGACTCAAGGCGCAAATGCTAAGGCTGAGTTGAACGAGGCCCGAATCGAGGCGCAAATGATAAGGTTATGTCAAACAAGGGCCGACTCAAGGTGGAAATTATATGGTTGAGTTGAACGAGGGCTGACTCAAGGTGCAAATAATAAAGCTGAGTCAAAAGAGGCCAGATTCAAGGCACGAATGATAAGTTGAGTCAAAAGAGGTCCGACTCGAGCCGCAAATGATATGGTTGAGTTAAACGAGGCCCGACCCGAGGCACAAATGTGAGGGTAAGTTAAACGAGACCCGACTCAAGGCATAAATCATAAGATTGAGTCGAACAAGGATCGACTTGAGGCACAGAGGATAAGGTTGAGACAAACGAGGCTCAACTCGAGGCAAAAATGATATGGTTGAGTCAAACAAGGAGCGACTCGGGGTGCAAATGATAAGGGCGAGTCAAACGAGGACCAACCCAAGGCACAAATGATAAGGTTGAGTCGAACGAGGCACGACTTGAGGAACAAATATAAGGTTGTGTCAAACGACGCCCGACTCAAAGCGCAAATGATATCGTTGAGTCAAACGAGGCCCGACTCGAGGCACAAATGGTAAGGTTGAGTCAAACGAGGGCTAACTCGAGGCGCAAATGATAAGGTTGAGTCAAACGTGGCCCAACTCGAGGCGCAAATGATAAGGTTGAGTCAAACGAGGCCTAACTCGAGGTGCAAATGATATGGGTGAGTCAAATGAGGCCCGACTCGAGGCGTAAATGGTAAGGGTGAGTTGAACGAGACTGACTCAAGGCACAAATTATAAGGATGAGTCAAACGAGGCCCAACTCGAGGCACAAATGATTAGGTTGAGTTAAACGAGGCTCAACTCAAGGCGCAAAACATAAGGTTAAGTCGAACAAGGCCCAACTTGAGGCATAGATGATAAGGTTAAGTCTAACGAGGCCCGACTCGAGGAAAAAATGATAAGATTGAGTCAAACGAGGCCCAGCTCGAGGCACAAATGGTAAGGATGAGACAAACGAGGCCCGACTCGAGACACAAATGATATGGTTGAGTCAAACGAGGCCCGACTCAAGGCGCACATGATAAGGTTGAGTCGAACGAGGACTGACTCGAGGCGCAAATGATAAGGTTAAGTCAAACGAGGCCCGACTCGAGGCAAAAATGATATGATTGAGTCGAATGAGGGCTGACTTGAGGAGCAAATAATAAGGTTGAGTCAAATGAGGCCGGATTCGAGGCACAAATGATAAGGTTGAGTCGAATGAGGCCATACTCGAGGCACAGATGATAAGGTTGAGTCAAACGAGGCCCGACTCAAGACACAAATCATAAGGTTGAGTCTAACGAGGCCCGACTTGAGGCACAGACGATAAGGTTCAGTCAAATGAGACCCGCCTCGAGGCGTAAATTATATGGTTGAGTCAAACAAATTCTGACTTCATGCACAAATGATATGGGTGACTCAAACGATGCTCGACTCAAGGCATAAATGATATGGTTGAGTCAAACGAAGCCCAACTCGAGGTGCAAATGGTAATGGTGAGTCAAACGAGGTGCGACTCGAGGCACAATTGATATGGTTGAGTCAAACGAAGCTCGACTCGAGCCGCAAATGGTAAGGGTGAGTCAAACAAGGCCCAACTAGAGGCACAAATAATATGGTTGAGTCAAATAAGTCCCGACTCGTGGCGCAAATGATA
This sequence comes from Dicorynia guianensis, assembly GCA_037013595.1. Lineage (NCBI taxonomy): Eukaryota > Viridiplantae > Streptophyta > Magnoliopsida > Fabales > Fabaceae > Dicorynia > Dicorynia guianensis. The sequence goes on along the minus strand of JASUAB010000013.1, from coordinate 15,904,317 downwards.
AGGTTGAGTCAAACGAGGATGGACTCAAGGCACAAATGATAAGGTTAAGTCAAAAGAGGCTCGACTCGAGGCGCAAATGATATGGTTGAGTTAAACGAGGCCCGACTCGAGGCGTAAATCATAAGGGTGAGTCAAACGATGCCTGACTCACGGCACAAATGATAAGGTTGAGTCAAACAAGGCCCGACTCGAGTTACAGATGATAGGGTTGAGTCAAATGAGGCTCGAATCGAGGCACAAATGGTAAGGGTGAATCGAATGAGGTGCGACTCGAGACACAAATGGTAAGGTTGAGCCAAACGAGGGTCGACTTAAAGCGCAAACATAAGGTTGAGTCAAACGAGGCCCAACTCGAGGCACAAATGATATGGTTGAGTTAAACGAGGCCCGACTCGAGATGCAAATGGTAAGGGTGAGTCAAACGAGGCGCGACTGGAGGCACAAATGATATGGTTGAGTCAAATAAGTCTCGACTCATGGCGCAAATGATAACGTTGAGTCAAACGAGGATGGACTCAAGGCACAAATGATAAGGTTGAGTCAAAAGAGGCCCGACTCGAGACACAAATGATATGGTTGAGTCAAAAGAGGCCCGACTCGAGACACAAATGATAAGGGCAAGATAAATGAGGCTCTACTCGAGGCACAAAAGATACGGTTGAGTCAAACATGGCCTGATACGAGGCAAAAATGATAAGGTTGAGTCGAACAAGGCTCGACTTGAGGCACAAATGATAAGGTTGAGTCCAACAAGGCCTGAATCGAGGCATAAATGGTAAGGGTGATTCAAGCGAGGCCTGACTCGAGGCACAAACAATAAGGTTGAACCAAACGAGGCTCGACTCGAGGCGCAAACGATAAGGTAGAGTCAGACGAGGCATAACTCGAGGCGCAAATGATATGGTTCAGTTCAACGAGGCTGAACTCGAGGTGTAAATGGTAAGGGTGAGTCAAACGAGGCCTGACTTAAGGCACAGATGATAAGGTTGAGTCAAACGAGGCCCGACTCGAGGCGAAAATGATATGGTTGAGTCAAACGAGGCCCAACTCGAGGCGCAAATGATAAGGCTGAGACAAACAAGCCTCGACTCGAGGCACAAATGATACGGTTGAGTCAAATGAGTCAAACAAGGCCTGACTCAAGGCGCAAATGATAAGGTTGAGTTGAACGAAGCCCGACTCGAGGTGCAAATGATAAGGTTATGTCAAACGAGGGCCGACTCGAGGCGAAAATGATATGGTTGAGTTGAACGAGGGCTGACTCGTGGTGCAAATGTTAAAGCTGAGTCAAACGAGGCCGGATTCGAGGCACGAATGATAAGGTTGAGTCAAAAGAGGTCTGACTCGAGCCGCAAATGATATGGTTGAGTTAAACGAGGCTCGACCCGAGGCACAAAACATAAGGTTAAGTTGAACGAGGCCTGACTTGAGCCGAAAATGTTAAGGTTGAGTCAAACGAGGCCTGACTCGAGGCACAGATGATAAGGTTGAGTCAAACAAGTCCCGACTCGAGGCGAAAATGATATGGTGGAGTCAAACGAGGCCTGACTCGAGGCACAAATGGTAAGGGTGAGATAAACAAGGCCTGACTCGAGGCACAAACGATATGGTTGTGTCAAACGAGGCCCGACTCAAGGCACAAATGATAGGGTTGAGTCAAACGAGTCCTAACTCGAGGCGCAAATGATATGGGTGAGTCAAATGAGGGCCGACTCAAGGCATAAATGGTAAGGGTGAGTTGAATGAGACCTGACTCAATGCGCAAATTATAAGGATGAGTCAAACGAGGCCCAACTCAACGCATAAATGATTAGGTTGAGTCAAACGAGGCCGAACTCAAGGCGCAAAACATAAGGTTAAGTCGAACGTGGCCTGACTTGAGGCATAGATGATAAGGTTGAGTTAAATGAGGCCCGACTCGAGGCAAAAATGATATGGTTGAGTCAAACGAGGCCCAGCTCGAGGCACAAATGGTAAGGGTGAGACAAACGAGGCACGACTCGAGACACAAATGATATGGTTGAGTCAAACGAGGCCCGACTCAAGGCGCACATGATAAGGTTAAGTCGAACGAGGCCCGACTCGAGGCGCAAATGATAAGGTTAAGTCAAACGAGGCCCCACTCGAGGCAAAAATGATATGATTGAGTCAAATGAGGGATGACTTGAGGAGCAAATAATAAGGTTAAGTCAAATGAGGCCAGTTTCTAGACACAAATGATAAGGTTGAGTCGAACGAGGACAGACTCGAGGCAAAGATGATAAGGTTGAGTCAAACGAGGCCCGACTCAAGACACAAATCATAAGGAGGAGTCTAACAAGGCCTGACTCAAGGCACGAATTATAAGGTTGACTCAAACGAGGCTCGACTCGAGGCGCAAATGATATGATTGAGTTAAACGAGGCCCGACTTGAGGCACAAATGATATGGTTGTGTCAAACGAGGCCCGACTCAAGACACAAATGATATGGTTGAGTCAAACGAGGCCCAACTCGAGGTGCAAATGGTAAGGGTGAGATAAACGAGGACCGACTCAAGGCACAAATGATACGGTTGATTCAAACGAGGCCCGACTGAAGGCGCAAATGATAAGGTTGAGTCGAACAAGGCTCGACTTGAGGCACAAATAATAAGGTTGAGTCCAACAAGGCCTGAATCGAGGCGCAAATGGTAAGGGTGAGTCAAGCGAGGCCCGACTCGAGGCATAAACAATAAGGTTGACCAAAACGAGGCTCGACTCGAGGCGTAAACGATAAGGTAGAGTCAGACGAGGCACAACTCAAGGCGCAAATGATATGGTTCAGTTCAATGAGGCTAGACTAGAGGTGTAAATGGTAAGGGTGAGTCAAACGAGGCCGGACTCAAGGTACAAATCATAAGGTTGAGTTGAACGAGGCCTGACTAAAGGCACAGATGATAAGGTTGAGTCCAACGAGGACCGACTCGAGGAAAAAATGATATGGTTAAGTCAAACGAGGCCCAACTCGAGGCGCAAATGGTAAGGCTGAGACAAACAAGCCTCGACTCGAGGCACAAATTATACGGTTGAGTCAAATGAGTCAAACAAGGCCTGACTCAAGGTGCAAATGATAAGGTTGAGTTGAACGAGGCCCGACTCGAGGCGCAAATGATAAGGTTAAGTCAAACGAGGGCCGACTTGAGGCTGAAATGATATGGTTGAATTGAACGAGAGTTGACTCGAGGTGCAAATAATTAAGCTGAGTCAAACGAGGCCGGATTCGAGGCACGAATGATAAGGTTGAGTCAAAAGAGGTCCGACTCGAGCCGCAAATGATATGGTTAAGTTAAACAAGGCTCGACCCGAGGCACAAAACATAAGGTTAAGTCGAACGAAGCCCGACTTTAGGCAAAAATGTTAAGGTTGAGTCAAACGAGGCCTGACTCGAGGCACAGATGATAAGGTTAAGTCAAACAAGTCCCGACTCAAGGCGAAAATGATACAGTGGAGTCAAACGAGGCTCGACTCGAGGCGTAAATGGTAAGGGTGAGACAAACAAGGCCCGACTCGAGGCACAAATGATATGGTTGTGTCAAACGAGGCCCGACTCAAGGCACAAATGATAGAGTTGAGTCAAACGAGTCCCAACTCGAGGCGCAAATGATATAGGTGAGTCAAATGAGGGCCGACTCGAGGCATAAATGGTAAGGGTGAGTTGAACGAGACCTGACTCAATGTGCAAATTATAAGGATGAGTCAAACGAGGCCCAACTCAAGGCATAAATAATTAGGTTGAGTCAAACGAAGCCGAACTCAAGGCGCAAAACATAAGGTTAAGTCGAACGTGGCCCGACTTGAGGCATAGATGATAAGGTTGAGCCAAACGAGGCCCGACTCGAGGCGAAAATGATATGGTTGAGTCAAACGAGGATCAACTCAAGGCACAAATGGTAAGGGTGAAACAAACGAGGCCTGACTCGAGACTCAAATGATATGGTTGAGTCAAACGAGGCCCGACTCAAGGCGCACATGATAAGGTTGAGTCGAACGAGGCCCGACTCGAGGCGCAAATGATAAGGTTAAGTCAAACGAGGCCCGACTTGAGGCGAAAATGATATGATTGAGTCGAATAAGGGCTGACTCGAGGAGCAAATAATAAGGTTGAGACAAATGAGGCCAGATTCGAGGCACAAATGATAAGGTTGAGTCAAACGAGGACAGACTCGAGGCACAGATGATAAGGTTGAGTCAAACGAGGCCCGACTCAAGACAAAAATCATAAGGTGGAGTCTAACGAGGCCTGACTCAAGGCACGAATTATAAGGTTGAGTCAAACGAGGCTCGACTCGAGGCGCAAATGATATGATTGAGTTAAACGAGGCCCAACTCGAGGCACAAATGATATGGTTGTGTTAAACGAGGCCTGACTCAAGACATGAAAGATAAGGTTGAGTCAAACGAGGCCCGACTCGAGGCGCATATAATATGGTTGAGTCAAACGAGGCTTGACTCGAGGCACAAATGGTAAGGGTGAGATAAACGAGGACCGACTCAAGGCACAAATGATACGGTTGAGTCAAACGAAACCTGACTCAAGGCGCAAATGATAAGGTTGAGTTGAATAAGGCTCGACTTGAGGCACAAATGATAAGGTTGAGTCCAACAAGGCCTGAATCGAAGCGCAAATGGTAAGGGTGAGTCAAATGAGGCCCGACTCGAGGCACAAACAATAAGGTTGAACCAAACGAGGCTCGACTCGAGGCATAAACGATAAGGTAGAGTCAGACAAGGCACAACTCAAGGCGCAAATGATATGGTTCAGTTCAACGAGGCTGGACTCGAGGTGTAAATGGTAAGGGTGAGTTAAACGAGGCTAGACTCAAGGCACAAATCCTAAGATTGAGTCGAACGAGGCCTGACTTGAGGCACAGATGATAAGGTTGAGTCAAACAAGGCCCGACTCGAGGCAAAAATGATATGGTTGAGTCAAACAAGGCCCAACTCGAGGCGCAAATGGTAAGGCTGAGACAAACAAGGCCCGACTCGAGGCACAAATGATACGGTTGAGTCAAATGAGTCAAACAAGGCCTGACTCAAGGCGCAAATGATAAGGTTGAGTTGATCGAGGCTCGACTCGAGGCGCAAATGATAAGGTTAAGTCAAACGAGGGCCGACTCGAGGCAAAAATGATATGGTCGAGTTGAACGAGGGCTGACTCGAGGTGCAAATAATAAAGCTGAGTCAAATGAGGCCGGATTCGAGGCACGAATGATAAGGTTGAGTCAAAAGAGGTCCGACTCGAGCCGCAAATGATATGGTTGAGTTAAACGAGGCTTGACCCGAGGCATAAAACATTAGGTTAAGTCGAACGAGGCCCGACTTGAGGCGAAAATGTTAAGGTTGAGTTGAACGAGGCCTGACTCGAGGCACAGATGATAAGGTTGAGTCAAACAAGTCCTGACTCGAGGCGAAAATGATACGGTGGAGTCAAACGAGGCCTGACTCGAGGCGCAAATCGTAAGGGTGAGACAAACGAGGCCCGACTCGAGGCACAAATGATATAGTTGTGTCAAACGAGGCCCGACTCAAGGTACATATGATAGGGTTGAGTCAAACGAGTCCCAACTCGAGGCGCAAATAATATGGGTGAGTCAAATGAGGCCCGACTCGAAGCATAAATGGTAAGGGTGAGTTGAACGAGACCTGACTCAATGTGTAAATTATAAAGATGAGTCAAACAAGGCCCAACTCGAGGCATAAATGATTAGGTTGAGTCAAACGAGGCCCAACTCAAAATGCAAAACATAAGGTTAAGTCGAACGTGGTCCGACTTGAGGCATAGATGATAAGGTTGAGTCAAACGAGGCCCGACTCGAGGCAAAAATGATATGGTTTAGTCAAACGAGGCCCAGCTCGAGGCACAAATGGTAAGGGTAAGACAAACGAGGCCCGACTCGAGACACAAATGATATGGTTGAGTCAAACGAGGCCCGACTCAAGGCGCACATGATAAGGTTGAGTCGAACGAGGCCCGACTCGAGGCGCAAATGATAAGGTTAAGTCAAACGAGGCCCAACTCGAGGCGAAAATGATATGATTGAGTCGAATGAGGGCTGACTCGAGGAGCAAATAATAAGGTTGAGACAAATGAGGCCAGATTCGAGGCACAAATGATAAGGTTGAGTCGAACGAGGACAGACTCAAGGCACAGATGATAAGGTTGAGTCAAACGAGGCCCGACTCAAGACACAAATCATAAGGTGGAGTCTAATGAGGCCTGACTCAAGGCACAAATTATAAGGTTGAGTCAAACGAGGCTCGACTCGAGGCGCAAATGATATGATTGAGTTAAACAAGGCCCGACTCGAGGCACAAATAATATGGTTATGTTAAACGAGGCTCGACTCAAGACACGAATGATAAGGTTGAGTCAAACGAGGCCCAACTCAAGGCGCAAATGATATGGTTGAGTTAAAGGAGGCCCGACTCGAGGCGCAAATGGTAAGGGTGAGATAAACGAGGACCGACTCAAGGCACAAATGATACGGTTGAGTCAAACGAGGTCCGACTCAAGGCGCAAATGATAAGGTTGAGTCCAACAAGGCTCGACTCGAGGCGCAAATGGTAAGGGTGAGTCAGGCGAGGCCCGACTTGAGGCACAAATGATAAGGTTGAGCCAAACGAGGCTCTACTCAAAGCGCAAACGATAAGGTTGAGTCAAACGAGGCCAAACTCGAGGCGCAAATGATATGGTTGAGTTAAACGAGGCTGACTAGAGGTGCAAATGGTAAATGTGAGTCAAACGAGGCCCGACTCAAGACACAAATCATATGGTTGAGTCGAACGAGGCCCGACTTAAGGGGCAAATGATAAGGTTGAGTCAAACGAGGCCCAACTCGAGGCGAAAATGATATGGTGGAGTCAAACGAGGCCTGACTTGAGGCGCAAATGGTAAGGGTGAGACAAACGAGGCCCGACTCGAGGCACAAATGATATGGTTGTGTCAAACGAGGCCCGACTCAAGGCACAAATGATAGGGTTAATTCGAATGAGGTCCGACTCGATATGCAAATGATAAGGTTAAGTCAAACAAGGCCTGACTCGAGGCGAAAATGATATAGTTGAGTCGAACGAGGGCCGACTCGAGGTGCGAATAATATGGTTGTGTCAAACGAGGCCCAACTCAAGGCACGAATGATAAGGTTGAGTCAAACGAGGCCCGACTCATGGCGCAAATGATATGGTTGAGTTAAACGAGGCTCGACCTGAGTCGCAAATGGTAAGGGTGAGATAAATGAGTACCGACTCAAGGAACAAATGATACGGTCGAGTCTAACGAGGCCTGACTCAAGGCGCAAATGATAAGGTTGAGTCCAACAAGGCCCGACTCAAGGCACAAATGGTAAGGGTGAGTCAAACGAGGCGCGACTCGAGACGCAAATGATAAGGTTGTGTCAAACGAGGCTCGACTTGAGGCGCAAATGGTAAGGTTGAGTCAAACAAGGCCTAACTTGAGGCACAGATGATAAGGTTGAGTCAAACGAGGCCCGAATCGAGGCGCAAATGGTAAGCGTGAGTCAAACGAGGCATGACTCGAGATGCAAATGATAAGGTTGAGTCAAACGAGGCTCGACTCGAGGCGTAACTGGTAAGGTTGAGTCAAACGAGGCCTAACTCGTGACGCAAATGATAAGGTTGAGTGGAACGAGGCCCGCCTTGAGGCGCAAATGATAAGGTTGAATTAAACAAGGCCCAACTTGGGGCGCAAATGATATGGGTGAGTCAAATGAGGCCCGACTCAAGGCGTAAATGGTAAGGGTGAGTTGAACGAGACCTGACTCAAGGCGCAAATTATAAGGATGAGTCAAACGAGGCCCAACTCAAGGCACAAATGATAAGGTTGAGTCAATTGAGGCCCAACTCAAGGCACAAATGATATGGTTTAGTTAAATGAAGCCCGACTCGAGGCACAAATGGTAAGGGTTAGTCAAACAAGGTCCGACTCAAGGCACAAATGATAAGGTTAAGTCGAACGAGGCACAACTTGAGGCACAGATGATAAGGTTGGGTCAAACGAGGCCCGGCTTGAGGCAAAAATGATATGGTTGAGTCAAACGAGGCCCGACTCAACGCGCACATGATAAGGTTGAATCGAACGAGGCCCAACTCGAGGCAAAAATGATATGGTTGAGTCAAATGAGGCCTGACTCGATGCATAAATGATATGGTTGAGTCAAACGAGGCACATGATAAGGTTGAGTCCAACGAGGCCCGACTCGAGGTGCAAATGATAAGGTTAACTCAAACGAGGCCTGACTCGAGGCAGAAATGATATGGTTGAGTCGAATGAGGGCCGACTTGAGGAGCAAATAATAAGGCTGAGTCAAATGAGGACGGATTCGAGGCACCAATGATAAGGTTGAGTCAAAAGAGGCGCGACTCGAGGCGCAAATGATATGGTTGAGTTAAACGAGGCCCGACTCGAGGCGCAAATCGTAAGGGTGAGTCAAACGACACCCGACTCAAGGCACAAATGATAAGGTTGAGTTGAACGAGTCCTGACACGAGGCACAGATGATAAGGTTGAGTCAAACAAGTCCTGACTCATGGCGAAAATGATACGGTGGAGTCAAACGAGGCCCGACTCGAGGCGTAAATGGTAAGGGTGAGACAAACGAGGCCCGACTCGAGGCACAAATGATATGGTTGTGTCAAACGAGGCCCGACTTGAGGCACAGATGATAAGGTTGAGTCAAACGAGGCTCGAATCGAGGCACAAATGGTAAGGGTGAATCGAATGAGGTGCGACTTGAGACGCAAATGGTAAGGTTAGGCCAAACGAGGCTCGACTTAAAGCGCAAACATATGGTTGAGTCAAACGAGGCCCAACTCGAGGCACAAATGATATGGTTGAGTTAAACGAGGCCCGACTCGAGGCGCAAATGGTAAAGGTGAGTCAAACGAGGCCTGACTCAAGACACAAATCATAAGGTTAAGTCGAACGAGGCCCGACTCGAGGCGAAAATGATACAGTGAAGTCAAACGAAGCCCGACTCGAGGCGCAAATGGTAAGGGTGAGACAAACGAGGCCGGACTCGAGGAACAAATGATATGGTTCTGTCAAACGAGGCCCGACTCAAGGCACAAATGATAGGGTTGAGTCGAACGAGGTTTGACTTAATGCACAAATGATAAGGTTAAGTCAAACAAGGCCAGACTCGAGGCGAAAATGATATGGTTGAGTTGAACGAGGGCCGACTCAAGGTGCAAATAATAAGGTTGAGTCAAACGAGGCCGGATTCGAGGCACAAATAATAAGATTGAGTCATAATAGGCTGACTCGAGGCGCAAATGATATAGTTGAGTTAAACGAGGCTCGACTCGAGGCGCAAATTGTAAGGGTGAGTCAAACGAGACCCGACTCAAGGCACAAATGATAAGGTTAAGTCGAACAAGGCCCGACTCGAGGCACAGATGATAAGGTTGAGTCAAACGAGGCCCGACTCAAGACACAAATCATAAGGTTGAGTCTAACGAGGCCCAACTTAAGGCACAAATGATAAGGTTGAGTCAAACGAGGCCCGACTTGAGGCAAAAATTATATGGTTGAGTTAAACGAGGCCCGACTCAAGGCGCAAATCATAAGGGTGAGTCAAACGAGGCCCGACTCAAGGCACGAATGATAAGGTTGAGTCAAATAAGGCCCGACTCGAGGCGCAAATGATATGATTAAGTTAAACGAGGCCCGACTCGAGGTGCAAATTGTAAGGGCGAGATAGACAAGGACCGACTCAAGGCAAAAATGATACAGTTAAGTCAAACAAGCCTAACTCGAGGCGCAAATGATAAGGTTGAGTCGAACAAGGCCCAACTTGAGGCGCAAATGATAAGGTTGAGTCCAACAAGGCCTGACTCAAGGCGCAAATGGTAAGTGTGTGTCAAGCAAGGCCCGACTTGAGGCACAAATGATAAGGTTGAGCCAAACGAGGCTCGACTCGACACACAAGTGATAAGGTTGAGTCAAACAAAGCCTGACTCGAGGCAAAAATGATATGGTTGAGTCGAACGAGGCCCGACTCGTGGTGCAAATAATAAGGTTGAGTCAAATGAAACCGAATTTGAAGCACAAATGATAAGGTTGAGTCATAAGAGGCCTGACTCAGCACGCAAATGATATGGTTGAGTTAACCGAGGCCCGACTCGAGGCACAAATCATAAGGTTGAGTCAACGAGGCCTGACTCAAGGTACAAATGATAAGGTTAAGTCAAACGAGGCCCGACTCGAAGCACAGATGATAAGGTTGAGTCAAACAAGGCCTGAATCGAGGCGCAAATGATAAGGTTGAGTCAAACGAGGCCCGCCTCGAGGCATGAATTATATGGTTGAGTCAAACGAAGCTCGGCTTTAGGCACAAATGATATGGGTGACTCAAACGATGCCTGACTCGAGGCATAAATGATATGGTTGAGTCCAACGAAGTTCGACTCGAGGCACATATGGTAAGGGTGAGTCAAACGAGGTGCAACTCGAGGCACAAATGATATGGTTGAGTCAAATGGGGCCCAACTCAAGGCGCAAATGAAATGGTTGACTTAAACGAGGCCCGACTCGAGGCGCAAATGGTAAAGGTGAGTCAAACGAGGCCCAACTCAAGACACAAATCATAAGGTTGAGTCGAACGAGGCCCGACTTGAGGGAAAGATGATAAGGTTGAGTCAAACAAGGCCCGACTCGAGGCGAAAATGATTTGGTGGAGTCAAACGAGGCCTGACTTGAGGCGCAAATGGTAAGGGTGAGATAAACGAGGCCCAACTCGAGGCACAAATGATATGGTTGTGTCAAACGAGGCCCGACTCTAGGCACAAATGATAGGGTTGAGTCGAATGAGGTCCGACTCGATGCGCAAATGAAAAGGTTAAGTCAAAATGGCCCAACTCGAGGCGAAAATGATATGGTTGAGTCAAACGAGGGCCGACTCGAGGTGCAAATAATAAGGTTGAGTCAAAGGAGGCCGGATTCGAGGCACAAATGATAAGGTTGAGTCATAAGAGGCCCGACTCAAGGTGCAAATGATATGGTTGAGTTAAACGAGGCCCGACTCGAGGCGCAAATCGTAAGGGTGAGTCAAACGAGGCTTGACTCAAGGCACAAATGATAAGGTTAAGTCAAACGAGGCCTGACTCGAGGCACGGATGATAAGGTTGAGTAAAACGAGGCCCGCCTCGAGGCATAAATTATATGGTTAAGTCAAAAGAAACCCGACTTCAGGCACAAACGATATGGGTGACTCAAACGATGCCCCACTCGAGGCATAAATGATATGGTTGAGTCAAATGAAGACCGACTCGAGGCGCAAATGGTAAGGGTGAGTCAAACGAGGCCTAACTGGAGGCACAAATGAGATGGTTGAGTCAAATAAGTCCCGGCTCATGGCGCAAATGATAAGGTTGAGTCAAACGAGGGCTGACTCAAGGTGCAAATAATAAAGCTGAGTCAAACAAGGGCCGACTTGAGATGCAAATGATATGGTTGAGTCAAACAAGGCCCAACTCGAGGCGCAAATGGTAAGGGCAAGATAAATGAGGCCTTACTCGAGGCACAAATGATATAGTTGAGTCAAACGAGGCCTGACACGAGGCAAAAATGATAAGGTTGAGTCGAACAAGGCCCGACTTGAGGCACAAATGATAAGGTTGAGTCCAACAAGGCCCGAATCGAGGCGCAAATGGTAAGGGTGAGTCGAACGAGGTGCGACTCGAGGGACAAATGATATGGTTGAGTCAAACGAAGCTCGACTCGAGGCACAAATTGTAAGGGTGAGTCAAACAAGGCTGACTAGAGGCACAAATGATATGGTTGAGTCAAATAAGTCCTGACTCATGGCGCAAATGATATGCGTGACTCAAACGATGCCCGACTCGAGGCATAAATTATAAGGATGAGTCAAACGAGGCCCAACTCGAGGCACAAATGATAAGGTCGAGTCAAACAAGGCCTAACTCAAGGCGCAAATGATATGATTTAGTTAAACGAGACCCGACTCGAGGCACAAATGATAAGGGTAAGTCAAACGAGGTCCAACTCAAGGCACAAATCATAAGGTTAAGTCGAACAAGGCCTGACTTAGGCACAGATGATAAGGCTGAGTCAAACGAGGCCCGACTCGAGGCAAAAATGATATGGTTGAGTCAAATGAGGCCCGACTCGAGGCATAAATGATATGGTTGAGTCAAACGAGGCACATGATAAGGTTGAGTCAAACGAGGCCCGACTCGAGGCACAAATGATAACGTTAACTCAAACGAGGCCCGACTCGAAGCAGAAATGATATGGTTGTGTCGAATGAGGGCCGACTTGAGGAGCAAATAATAAGGTTGAGTTAAACGAAGCTGGATTCGAGGCACAAATGATAAGGTTGAGTCAAAAGAGGCACAACTCGAGGTGCGAATGATATGGTTGAGTTAAACGAGGCCCGACTCGAGGCACAAATCATAAGGGTGAGTCAAATGAGGCCCGACTCAAGGCACAAATGATAAGGTTGAGTCGAACGAGGCCCGACTCGAGGCACAGATGATAAGGTTAAGTCAAATGAGGTCTGACTTAAGACACAAATCGTAAGATTGAGTCTAACGAGGCCCAACTTAAGGCACAGATGATAAGGTTGGGTCAAACGAGGCCTGACTTGAGGCAAAAATGATATGATTCAGTCAAACGAGGCCCGGCTCCAGGAGCAAGTGGTAAGAGTGAGACAAATGAGGCCTGACTCGAGGCACAAATGATATGGTTAGGTCAAACGAGGCTTGACTTAAGGAGCAAATGTTAAGGTTAAGTTAAACGAGGTCCGACTCGAGGCGAAAATGATATGGTTGAGTCGAATGAGGGCTGACTTGAGGTGCAAATAATAACGTTGAGTCAAACAATGCCAGATTCAAGGCACAAATGATAAGGTTGAGTCATAAGAGGCCCGACTCGAGGCGCAAATGATATGGTTGAGTTAAACGAGGCCTGACTCAAGGCACAAATCGTAAGGGTGAGTCAAACGAGGCCTGACTCAAGGCACAAATGATAAGGTTGAGTCGAACGAGGCCTGACTCGAGGCACAGATGATAAGGTTGAGTCAAACGAAGCCCGACTTAAGACACAAATCATAAGGTTGAGTCTAACGAGGACCGACTTGAGGCACAGATGATAAGGTTGAGTCAAATGAGGCTCGACTTGAGCCAAAAATGATATGATTGAGTCAAACGAGGCCCGGCTCGTGGAACAAGTGGTAAGGGTGAGACAAACGAGGCCCGACTCGAGGCACAAATGATATGGTTGAGTCAAACGAGGCCTGACTTAAGGCGCAAATGATAAGGTTAGGTCAAATGAAGCCCGACTCGAGGTGGAAATGATATGGTTGAGTCGAACGAGGGCCGACTCGAGGTGCAAATAATAAGGTTGAGTCAAACGAGGCCAGATTCGAGGTACAAATGATAAGGTTAAGTCATAAGAGGCCCGACTCGAGGCAGAAATGATATGGTTGAGTTAAACGAGGCCTGACTCAAGGCGCAAATTGTAAGGGTGAGTCAAACGAGACCCGACTCAAGGTACAAATGAAAGGTTGAGTCGAATGAGGCCCGACTCGAGGCACAGATGATAAGGTTGAGTCAAACGAGGCCCAACTCGAGGCGCAAATGGTTAAGGTGAGTCAAATTAGGCCCGACTCAAGACACAAATCATAAGGATGAGTCGAACGAGGCCCGACTTGAGGCACAGATGATAAGGTGGAGTCAAACGACGCCCGACTCAAGGCAAAAATGATATAGTTGAGGTAAACGAGGTCAACCTCGAGGTGCAAATGGAAAGGGTGAGACAAACGAGACCCGACTCGAGGTACAAATGATTTGATTAAGTCAAACGAGGCCCGACTCAAGGCACAAACGATAAGGTTGAGTCGAACGAGGCCCGAGTCGAGGCACAAATGATAAGGTTAAGTCAAATGAGGCCCAACTCGAGGCGAAAATGATATGGTTAAGTTGAACGATGGCCAACTTAAGGTGCAAATAATAACGTTGAGTCAAACGAGGTCAGATTCGTGGCACAGATGATAAGGTTGAGTAAAAAGAGGTCCGACTCGAGGTGCAAATGATATGGTTGAGTTAAACGAGGCCCGACTCGAGGTGCAAATCATAAGGGTGAGTCAAACGAGGCCCGACTCAAGGTACAAATGATAAGGTTAAGTTGAACGAGGCCCGACTCGAGGCACAGATGATAAGGTTGAGTCAAACGAGGCCCGACTCGAGGCACAAATAGTTAAGGTGAGTCAAATGAGTCCCGACTCAAGACACAAATCATAAGGTTGTGTCGAATGAGGCCCGACTTGAGGCATAGATGATAAGGTGGAGCCAAACGATGCCCGACTCGTGGCGAAAATGATATTGTTGAGTCAAACGAGGTCAACCTCGAGGCGCAAATGGAAAGGGTGAGACAAACGAGGCCCGACTCGAGGCATAAATGATATGATTGAGTCAAATGAGGCCCGACTCAAGGCACAAATTATAAGGTTGAGTCAAACAAGGCCCGACTCGAGGCACAAATGATAAGGTTAAATCAAACGAGGCCCGATTCAAGGAGAAAATGATATGGTTGAGTCGAACGATGGCCGACTTGAGGTGCAAATAATAAAGTTGAGTCAAACGAGGCTAGATTCGAGGCACAGATGATAAGGTTGAGTCAAACAAGGCCCGACTCGAGGCAGAAATGATAAGGTTGAGTCAAACAAGGCCTGCCTTGAGGCGTAAACTATATGGTTGAGTCAAACGAGGCCCAACTCGAGTCGCAAATGGTAAGTATGAGTCAAATGAGGTGCAACTCGAAACACAAATGATATGGTTGAGTCAAACGAGGCCCAACTCAAGGCGCAAATGGTAAGGGTGAGTCAAACGAGGCCCGACTGGAGGCATAAATATGATTGAGTCAAATCAGTCCCAACTCGTGGCGCAAATGATAAGGTTGAGTCAAATGATGCCTGACTCGAGGCACAAATGATAAGGTTGAGTCAAACGAGTCCCGAATCGATGCCCAAATGATAAGGTTGAGTCAAACGAGGCCCGACTCGAGGTGCAAATGGTAAGGGTGAGTTGAATGAGGCCCGACTCGAGGCACAAATTATAAGGTTGAGTCAAATGAGGATGGACTCAAGGCACAAATGATAAGGTTGAGTCAAAAGAGGCCCGCCTCGAGGTGCAAATTATATGGTTCAATTAAACGAGGCCCGACTCGAGGCACAAATGATAAGGTTAAATCAAACGAGGCCCGATTCAAGGAGAAAATGATATGGTTGAGTCAAACAACGGCTGACTCGAGGTGCAAATAATAAGGTTGAGTCAAACGGGGCCAGATTCGAGGCACAAATGATAAGGTTGAGTGAAAAGAGGCCTGACTCGAGGTGCAAACCATATGGTTGAGTTAAATGAGGCTAGGCTCGAGGTGCAAATCATCAGGGTGAGTCAAACGAGGTCCGACTCAAGGCACAAATGATAAGGTTGAATCGAACGAGGCCCAACTCGAGGTACAAATAATATGGTTGAGTCGAACAAGGGCCGACTCGAGGTGCAAATAATAAGGTTGAGTCAAACGAGGCCGGATTCGAGGTACAAATGATGAGGTTGAGTGAAAAGAGGGCTGACTCGAGGCACAAATGATATGGTTGAGTTAAACGTGGCCAGACTCGAGGCGCAAATCATAAGGGTGAGTCAAATGAGCCCTGACTCAAGGCACAAATGATAAGGTTGAGTCGAACGAGGCCTGACTTGATGCACAAATGATGAGGTTGAGTCAAACGTGGCCCGACTCGAGGTGGAAATCATATGGTTAAGTCAAACGAGGCCCGACTCGAGGCGCAAATGATACGGTTGAGTCAAACGAGGCCTGCCTCGAGGCGTCAATTATATGGTTGAGTCAATCGAGGTCCGACTTGAGGCACAAATGATATGCGTGACTCAAACAACTCCTGAATCGAGGCATAAATGATATGGTTAAGTCAAATGAGGTCTGACTCGAGGCATAAATGATATGGTTGAGTCATACGAAGCCCGACTCGAGGCGCAAATGGTAAGGTTGAGTCAAAGAGGTGCGACTCGAGGCACAAATGATATGGTTGAGTCAAACGTGCCCAACTCGAGGTGCAAAAGGTAAGCATGAGTCAAGCCAGGCCTGACTGGGGCACAAACGACATGGTTGAGTCAAACGAGTCCCGTCTCATTGTGCAAATGATAAGGTTGAGTCGAATGAGGCCCGGCTCGAGACGCAAATGATAAGGTTGAGTTCAATGAGTCCTGAGTCGAGGCCCAAATCATAACGTTGAGTCAAACGAGGCCCGACTTGAGGCACAAATTATATGGGTTAGTCAAACTAGGCCCGACTCGAGGCGCAAATTATAAGGTTAAGTCAAACGAGGACAAACTCGAGGCACAAATAATAAGGTTAAGTCAAAAGAGTCCCGACTCGAGGCGTAAATGATATGGTTGAGTTAAACGAGGGTTGACTCGATGCGCAAATGGTCATGGTGAGTCAAACGAGGCTCGACTCAAGGTACGAATGATAAGGTTGAATCAAACGAGGGCCGACTCGAGGCACTAATGATATGGTTGAGTCAAATGAGGCCCGGCTCGAGGCACAAACGGTAAGGGTGAGATAAATGAGGCCCAACTCGAGGCACAAATGATACGGTTGAGTCAAACAAGGCCTGACTTGGTGCGCAAATGATAAGGTTGATTCAAACAAGGCCCGACTTGAGGCGCAAATGGTAAGGATGAGTCAAGTGAGGCCCGACTCGAGGCACAAATGATAAGGTTGAGCCAAACGAGGCTTAACTCGAGGCGCAAACAATAAAGTTAAGTCGAACGAGGCCCCATCAAGGCAAAAACGATTAGGTTGAGTCAAATGAGGCCCGACTCGAGGCACAAATTATATGGGTGGGTCAAATGAGGTCTGACTCGAGGCGCAAATGGAAAGGGTGAGATAAACGAGGCCTGACCCGAGGCACAAATGATACGGTGGAGTCAAATGAGGCCTGTCTCGAGGCGTAAAAGATATGGTTGAGTCGAATAAGGACTGACTCGAGGCGCAAATCATAAGGCTAAGTTAAACGAGGCCTGACTCGAGGCACAAATGATTAGGTTAAGTCAAACGAGGACTGACTCGAGGCGTAAATGATATGGTTAAGTCAAATGAGGCCTGACTCGAGGCACAAATGATAAGGGTGAGTCAAACGAGGCCCGACTCCAGGTACAAATGACAAGGTTAAGTCGAACGAGGCCTGACTTGAGGAACAAATGATAAGGTTGAGTCAAATGAGGCCTGCCTCAAGGAGCAAATGATATGGTTTAGTCAAACGAGGCTCGAATTGAGGCACAAATAGTAAGGTTGAGTCAAACGAGGCCTGACTCGTGACGCAAATGTTAAGGTTGAGTGGAATGAGGCCCGCCTCGAGGCGCAAATGATAAAGTTGAATCAAACGAGGCCCAACTCGAGGGGCAAATGATATGGTTAAGTCAAACGAGACCCGACTCGAGGCGCAAATGGTAAGGGTGAGTCGAATGAGGTGCGACTCGAGGCACCAATGATATGGTTGAGTCAAATGAGGCTCGACTCGAGGTGCAAATGGTAAGGCTGAGTCACACGAGGCCTGACTCAAGGAACAAATCATAACATTGAGTTGAATGAGGATCAACTTGAGACACAGATAATAAGGTTAAGTCAAACGAGGCTCGACTCGAGGTGAAAATGATATGGTTGAGTCAAACAAGGCCCGACTCGGGGTCCAAATGATAAGGGTGAGTCAAACGAGGCCCGACTCAAGGCCCACATGATAAGGTTGTGTTGAACGAGGCCTGCCTTGAGGAACAAATGATAAGGTTGTGTCAAACGAGGACCAGCTCAGGGCGCAAATGATATCGTTGAGTCAAACGAGTCTCGACTCGAGGCACAAATGGTAAGGTTGAGTCAAACGAGGCCTGACTCGAGGCGCAAATGGTAAGGTTGAGTCAAACGAGGGCCGACTCAAGGTGAAAATGATATGGTTAAGTTGAATGAGGCTCGACTCGAGGTGCAATTGATAAGGTTGAGTCAAACGAGTCCCGAGTCGAGGCACAATTAATAAGGTTGAGTCAACTGAGGCCTGACTCGAGGCACAAATTATATGGGTGAGTCAAACGATGCCCGACTCGTGGCGTAAATGGTAAGGGTGAGTTGAATAAGGCTTGACTCGAGGCACAAATTATAAGGATAAGCCAAACGAGGCCCAACTTGAGGCACAAATGAGAAGGTTGATTCAAATGAGGCCCAACTCGAGGCGCAAATGATATGGTTGAGTTAAACGAGGCCCGACTCGAGGCACAAATGGTAAGGATGAGTCAAACAAGGCCCGACTCAAGGCATAAATCATAAGGTTGAGTTGAACGAGGCACGACTTGAGGCACAGATGATAAGGTTGAGTCAAACGAGGCCTAACTTGTGGCGAAAATGATATGGTTAAGTCAAACGAGGCCTGACTCGAGGCGCAAATGGTAAGGGTGAGATAAACGAGGACTGACTCAAGGCACAACTGATACGGTTGAGTCAAATGAGGCTCGACTCGAGGCGCAAATGATAAAGTTAAGTCAAACGAGGCCCGACTCTAGGCAGAAATGATATGGTTGAGTCGAACGAGGGCCGACTCGAGGTGCAAATAATAAGTTTGAGTCAAACGAGGCCAGTGTCGAGGCACAAATGATAAGGTTGAGTCAAAAGAGGCCCGACTCGAGGTGCAAACTATATGGTTGAGTTAAACGAGGCCTAACTCGAGGCGTAAATCGTAAGGGTGAGTCAAATGAGGCCCGACTCAAGGCCCAAATGATAAGATTGTGTCAAATGAGGCTCGCCTTGAGGAACAAATGATAAGGTTGTGTCAAACGAGGACCAGCTCAGGGCGCAAATGATATCGTTGAGTCAAACGAGGCCCGACTCGAGGCACAAATGGTAAGGTTGAGTCAAACGAGGCCTAACTCGAGGCACAAATGGTAAGGTTGAGTCAAACGAGGCCTGACTCGAGGCGCAAATGATATGGTTAAGTCAAACGAGGCTCGACTTGAGGTGCAAATGATAAGGTTAAGTCAAACGAGTCCTGAGTTGAGGCACAATTAATAAGGTTGAGTCAACCGAGGCCCGACTCGAGGTACAAATTATATGGGTGAGTCAAACGATGCCCGACTCGAGGCGTAAATGGTAAGGGTGAGTTGAACAAGGCCTGACTCAAGGCACAAATTATAAGGATGAGTCAAACGAGGCCCGACTCGAGGCACAAATGATAAGGATGAGTTGAACGAGGCCCGACTTGTGGAACAGATGATAAGGTTGAGTCAAACGATGCCTGACTCAAGACACAAATGATATGGTTGAGTAAAACGAGTCCAGACTCATGGCACAAAGGATAAGGTTGAGTCGAACGAGAACCAACTTGAGGCAAAATGATAAGGTTTTGTCGAACGAGTCCCGAGTCGAGGCACAAATGATAAGGTTGAGTCAAATGAGGCCCGACTCGAGGCACAAATTATATGGGTGAGTCAAACGAGGACCGACTCAAGGCGCAAATGGTAAGGGTGAGTGAAATGAGGCCCGACTTAAGGCACAAATGATAAGGTTGAGTCGAATGAGGCATAAATGATAAAGTTGAGTCAAACGAGGCTGGATTCGAGGTACAAATGATAAGGTTGAGTCAAAAGAGGCCCGACTCAAGGCGCAAATTATATGGTTGAGTTAAATGAGGCCTGACTCAAGGCGCAAATCGTAAGGGTGAGTCGAATAAGGTGTGACTCGAGGCACAAATGATATGGTTGAGTCGAACGAGGCTCGAGTCGAGGCGCAAATAGTAAGGTTGAGTCAAACGAGGCCCGACTCGAGTGGCAAATGATATGGTTAAGTCAAATGAGGCCCGACTCGAGGAGCAAATGATAAGGTTGAGTCGAACGAGGCCCGCCTCGAGGCGCAAATGATATGGTTGGGTCAAACAAGGCTTGACTCAAGGCGCAAAAGATATGGTTGATTCAAACGAGGCTCAACTCGAGGCGCAAGTTGTAAGGGTGAGTCAAATGAGGCTCGACTCATGGCCCAAATGATATGGTTAAGTCAAACGAGGCATGACTCGAGGTGCAAATGATAAGGTTGAGTCAAACGAGGCCCGCCTCGAGGCGTAAATGATGTGGTTGAGTCAAACGAGGCCCAACTCGAGGTGCAAATGATAAGGGTGAATCAAATGAGGCCCGACTTGGGGCACAAATTATATGGTTAAGTCAAACGAAGCTCGACTCGAGGCACAAATGGTAAGGGTGAGTCAAACGAGGACTGGACCGAGGCACAAATGATATGGTTGAGTCAAACAAAGCCCGACTCGAGGTGCAAATTCTATGGATGAGTCAAACAAGGATAGACTCAAGGCACAAATGGTAAGGGTGAGTTGAACGAGGCCCGACTCGAGGCACAAATTGTAAGGTTGAGTCAAATGAGGCCAGACTCGAGGTACAACTGATACGGTTGAGTCAAAAGAGGTCTGACTCGAGGCACAAATAATAAGGTTGAGTCAAACGAGGCTCGACTAGGGGCACAAATTATATGGTTGAGTCAAACGAGGCCAACTTCGTGGCGCAAACGATATGGGTGAGTCAAACGAGGCCCCACTTGTGGCACAAATGATATGGATGACTTAAACGATGCCTGACTCGAGGCATAAATGATATGGTTGAGTCAAACGAAGCCCGACTCGATGCGCAAATGGTAAGGGTGAGTCGAATGAGGTGCGACTCGAGGTACAAATGATATGGTTGAGTCGAACGATGCTCGACTCAAGGCGCAAATGGTAAGGGTGAGTCAAACGAGGCCCGACTAGAGGCATAAATGATATGGTTGAGTGAAATGAGTCCTGACTCATGGTGCAAATGATAAGGTTGAGTCGAATAAGGCCCGACTTGAGGCGCAATGATAAGGTTGAGTCCAATAAGGCCTGACTCAAGGTGCAAAGGGTAAGGATGAGTCCAGCAAGGCTCGACTCAAGGCACAAATGATAAGGTTGAGCCAAACGAGGCCCAACTCGAGGCGCAAATGATATGGTTGAGTTAAATGAGGCCAAACTCGAGGCGCAAATGGCAAGGGTAAGTCAAACGAGGCCGAACTCAAGGCACAAATCATATGGTTGAGTCAGATGAGGCCCAACTTGAGGAACAGATGATAAGGTTGAGTCAAACAAGGCCCGACTCGAGGTGAAATTGATATGGTTGAGTCAAATGAGGCCCGACTCAAGGCGCAAATGGTAAGGGCGAGACAAACGAGGCCCGACTCGAGGTACAAATGATATGGTTGAGTTAAACGTGGCCTGACTCAAGGTGCAAATGAAAAGGTTAAGTCGAATGAGGCCTGACTCGAGGCACAAATTATAAGGTTAAGTCAAACGAGGCCCGACTCGAGACGGAAATGATATGGTTGTGTCGAACAAGGGCCGACTCGAGGTGCAAATAATAAGGTTAAGTCAAACGAGGCCAGATTCAAGGCACAAATGATAAGGTTAAGTCAAAAGAGGCCCGACTCGAGGCGCAAATGATATGGTTAAGTTAAACGAGACCCGACTGAGGCGCAAATCGTAAGGGTGAGTTAAACGAGGCCTGACTCAAGGCACAAATGATAAGGTTAAGTTGAATGAGGCCCGACTTGAGGCACAGATGATAAGGTTAAGTCAAATGAGGCCCGACTCGAAGCGCAAATCTTATGGCTGAGTCAAACGAGGCCCGACTCGAGGCTCAAATGATAAGGTTGAGTCAAACGAGGCCCGACTCGAGGCTCAAATGATAAGGTTGAGTGAAACGAGGCCCGACTCAAGGCACAAATGATATGGTGGAGTCAAACGAGGTCAACCTCGAGGTGTAAATGGTAAGGTTGAGTCAAACGAGGCCCGACTCGAGGCACAAATGATAAGGGTAAGTGAAACGAGGCCCGACTCAAGGCGCAAATGATATGGTTGAGTCAAACGAGGTCAACCTCCAGGCATAAATGCTAAGGGTGAGTCAAACGAGGCCTGACTCGAGGCACAAATGATACGGTTGAGTCAAACGAGGCCCGACTCGAGACGCAAATAATAAGGTTAAGTCGAACAAGGCCTTACTTAAGGCACAAAATGATAAGGTTGAGACCAACAAGGCCCGACTCAAGGCACAAATGGTAAGGGTGAGTCAAGCGAGGCCCGACTCGAGGCACAAATGATAAGGTTGAGCCAAACGAGGACCGACTCGAGGCGAAAATGATATGGTTGAGTCGAACGAGGGCCGACTCGAGGTGCAAATAATAAGGTTGAGTCAAACAAGACCGGATTTGAGGCACAAATGATAAGGTTGAGTCAAAAGAGGACCGACTAGAGGCGCAAATGATATGGTTGAGTTAAACGAGGCCCAACTCAAGGCGCAAATCATAAGGGTGAGTTAAACGAGGCACTACTCAAGGCACAAATGATAAGGTTGAGTTGAACGAGGCCCGACTTGAGTCACAAATGATAAGGTTGAGTCAAACAAGGTCAACCTCGAGGAGTAAATGGTAAGGGTGAGACAAATGAGGCCCGACTCGAGGCACAAATGATATGGTTGAGTCAAATGAGGCCCGACTTGAGGCACAAATGGTAAGGTTGAGTCAAACGAGGCCCGACTGGGGAAACAATTGATATGGTTGAGTCAAATGAGTCCAGACTCGTGGCGCAAATGATAAGGTTGAGTCAAACGAGGTCTGACTCAAGGCACAAATTATATGGTTGAGTCAAACGAGGTTAACCTCGAGGCACAAATGATATGGGTGAGTCAAATGAGGCCTGACTCGAGCCATAAATGATAAGGTTGAGTCAAACGAGGCCAGATTCGAGGTACAAATGATAAGGTTGAGTTAAAAGAGGCCTAACTCAAGGCGCAAATTATTTGGTTGAGTAAAACGAGTCCAGACTCATGGCACAAAGGATAAGGTTGAGTCGAACGAGAACCAACTCGAGGCAAAATGATAAGGTTTTGTCGAACGAGTCCCGAGTCAAGGCACAAATGATAAGGTTGAGTCAAATGAGGCCCGACTCGAGGCACAAATTATATGGGTGAGTCAAACGAGGACCGACTCAAGGCGCAAATGGTAAGGGTTAGTGAAATGAGGCCCGACTTAAGGCACAAATGATAAGGTTGAGTCGAATGAGGCATAAATGATAAGGTTGAGTGAAACGGGGCTGGATTCGAGGTACAAATGATAAAGTTGAGTCAAAAGAGGCCCGACTCAAGGCGCAAATTATATGGTTGAGTTAAACGAGGCCTGACTCAAGGCGCAAATCATAAGGGTGAGTTGAATGAGGTGTGACTCGAGGCACAAATGATATGGTTGAGTCAAACGAGGCTCGACTCGAGGCGCAAATGGTATGGTTGAGTCAAACTAGGCCCAACTCGAGGGGCAAATTATATGGTTATGTCAAATGAGGCCCGACTCGAGGCGCAAATGATAAGGGTGAGTGAAACAAGGACTGGACCGAGGCACAAATGGTGTGGGTGAGTCAAATGGGGATCGACTCAAGGCGCAAATGGTAAGGGTGAGTGAAACAAAGCCCGACTCAAGGCACAAATGATAAGGTTGAGTCAATCGAGGCCCGACTTGAGGCACAAATTGTATGGGTGAGTCAAACGACGACCTAGTCGAGACGCAAATGATAAGGGTGAGTGAAACGAGGCCCGACTCAAGGCGCAAATGATATGGTTGAGTCAAACGAGGTCAACCTCGAGGCGTAAATGGTAAGGGTGAGACAATTGAGGCCCAACTCGAGGCACAAATGATATGGTTGAGTCAAATAAGGCCTGACTCGAGGCATACATGGTAAGGGTGAGATAAACGAGGCCTGACTGAAGGCACAATTGATATGGTTGAGTCAAACGAGTCCAGACTCATGGCACAAATGATAAGGTTAAGTCAAACGAGGCCTGACTCGAGACACAAATTATATGGTCGAGTCAAATGAGGTTAACCTCAAGCCGCAAATGATATGGGTGAGTCAAATGAGGCCCGACTCGAGGCGCAAATGATATGGTTGAGTCAAACGAGGCCCGACTTGAGGCGCAAATGGTAATGGTGAGTCAAACAAGGCCCGACTGGAGGCACAAATGATATGGTTAAGTCAAACGAGTCCAGACTCGTGGCGCAAATGATCAGGTTGAACCAAACGAGGCCCGACTTGAGGCACAAATTATATGGTTGAGTCAAACGAGGTTAACCACGAGGCACAAATGATATGGGTGAGTCAAATGAGGCCCAACTCAAGGCGCAAATGATATGGTTGAGTCAAACGAGGCCTGACTCGAGGCGCAAATGGTAAGGGCGAGTCAAACGGCGCACGACTCAAGGCACAAATGAGAAGGTTGAGTCGAATGAGGCCTGACTCGAGGCGCAAATGGTATGGTTGAGTCGACCGAGGGCCAACTCGAGGCACAAATGATATGGGTGAGCCAAATGAGGCCTGACTCGAGGCGCAAATGATATGGTTGAGTCAAATGAGGCCCGACTCGAGGCGCAAATGGTAAGGGTGAGTCAAACGAGGCCCAAGTCAAGGCACAAATGATAAGGATGAGTTGAACGAGGCCCGACTTGTGGAACAAATGATAAGGTTGAGTCAAACGATGCCCGACTCAAGACACAAATGATATGGTTGAGTAAAACGAGTCCAGACTCATGGCGGAAAGGATAAGGTTGAGTCAAACGAGAACCAACTCGAGGCAAAATGATAAGGTTTTGTCAAACGAGTCCCGAGTCGAGGCACAAATGATAAGGTTGAGTCAAATGAGGCCCAACTCGAGGCACAAATTATATGGGTGAGTCAAATGAGGACCAACTCAAGGCACTAATGGTGAGGGTGAGTGAAACGAGGCCCGACTTAAGGCACAAATGATAAGGTTGAGTCGAATGAGGCCGACTTGAGGCACAAATGATAAGGTTGAGTCAAACGAGGCTGGATTCGAGGTACAAATGATAAGGTTGAGTCAAAAGAGGCCCGACTCAAGGCGCAAATTATATGGTTGAGTTAAATGAGGCCTGACTCAAGGCGCAAATCGTAAGGGTGAGTCGAATAAGGTGTGACTCGAGGCACAAATGATATGGTTGAGTCAAACGAGGCTCGAGTCGAGGCGCAAATAGTAAGGTTAAGTCAAACGAGGCCCGACTCGAGGGGCAAATGATATGGTTAAGTCAAATGAGGCCCGACTCGAGGAGCAAATGATAAGGTTGAGTTGAACGAGGCCCGCCTCGAGGCACAAATGATATGGTTGGGTCAAACAAGGCCCGACTCAAGGCGCAAAAGATATGGTTGATTCAAACGAGGCTCAACTCGAGGCGCAAGTTGTAAGGGTGAGTCAAATAAGGCTCGACTCATGGCCCAAATGATATGGTTAAGTCAAACAAGGCACGACTCGAGGCGCAAATGATAAGGTTGAGTCAAACGAGGCCCGCCTCGAGGCGTAAATAATGTGGTTGAGTCAAACGAGGCCCGACTCGAGGTGCAAATGATAAGGGTGAATCAAATGAGGCCCGACTTGAGGCACAAATTATATGGTTAAGTCAAACGAAGCCCGACCCAAGGCACAAATGGTAAGGGTGAGTCAAACGAGGACTGGACCGAGGCACAAATGATATGGTTGAGTCAAACAAAGCCGACTCGAGGTGCAAATTCTATGGATGAGTCAAATGAGGATAGACTCGAGGCGCAAATGGTAAGGGTGAGTTGAACAAGACCCGACTCGAGGCACAAATTGTAAGGTTGAGTCAAATGAGGCCAGACTCGAGGTACAACTGATACGGTTGAGTCAAAAGAGGTCTGACTCGAGGCACAAATAATAAGGTTGAGTCAAACGACGCTCGACTAGGGGCACAAATTATATGGTTGAGTCAAACGAGGCCAACTTCGAGGCACAAACGATATGGGTGAGTCAAACAAGGCCCGACTTGTGGCACAAATGATATGGATGACTTAAACGATGCCCGACTCGAGGCATAAATGATATGGTTGAGTCAAACAAAGCCTGACTCGATGCGCAAATGGTAAGGGTGAGTCGAATGAGGTGCGACTCGAGGCATAAATGATATGGTTGAGTCGAACGATGCTCGACTCAAGGCGCAAATGGTAAGGGTGAGTCAAATGAGGCCCGACTAGAGGCACAAATGATATGGTTGAGTGACATGAGTCCTGACTCATGGCGCAAATGATAAGGTTGAGTCGAATAAGGCCCGACTCGAGGTGCAAATAATAAGGTTGAGTTGAACGAGTCTCGAGTCGAGGCCCAAATGATAAGGTTGAGTCAAACAAAGCCCGCCTTGAGGCGAAAATGATAAGGTTAAGTCAAAAGAGGCCCATCTAGAGGCGCAAATGATATGGTTGACTTAAACGAGGCTTGACTAGAGGCATAAATGGTAAGGTTGAGTCAAACAAGGCCCGACTCAAGGCACGAATGATGAGGTTGAGTCAAATGAGGGCCGACTCGAGACGCAAAGGATATGGTTGAGTCAAACGACGCCCCCTTTAGGCGTAAATGGTAAGGTTGAGATAAACGAGGCTCAACTCGAGGCACAAATGATACGGTTGAGTCAAACGAGGCTAGCCTCAAGGCACAAATGATAAGGTTGAGTCCAACAACGCCCGACTTAAGGCGCAATGATAAGGTTGAGTCCAATAAGGCCTGACTCGAGGTGCAAAGGGTAAGGATGAGTCCAGCGAGGCTCGACTCAAGGCACAAATGATAAGGTTGAGCCAAACGAGGCCCCACTCGAGGCGCAAATGATATGGTTGAGTTAAATAAGGCCAAACTCGAGGCACAAATGGCAAGGGTAAGTCAAACGAGGCTAAACTCAAGGCACAAATCATATGGTTGAGTCAGACGAGGCCCAACTTGAGGGACAAATGATAAGGTTGAGTCAAACAAGGCCCGACTCGAGGTGAGATTGATATGGTTGAGTCAAACGAGGCCCGACTCCAGGCGCAAATGGTAAGGGCGAGACAAACGAGGCCCGACTCGTGGTACAAATGATATGGTTGAGTCAAATGTGGCCTGACTCAAGGTGCAAATGAAAAGGTTAAGTCGAACGAGGCCTGACTCGAGGCACAAATGATAAGTTTAAGTCAAACGAGGCCCGACTCGAGGCAGAAATGATATGGTTGTGTCGAACGAGGGCCGACTCGAGGTGCAAATAATAAGGTTGAGTCAAACGAGGCCGGATTCAAGGCACAAATGATAAGGTTAAGTCAAAAGAGGCCCGACTCGAGGTGCAAATGATATGGTTAAGTTAAACGAGGCCCGACTGAGGCGCCAATCATAAGGGTGAGTTAAATGAGGCCCGGTTCAAGGCACAAATGATAAGGTTGAGTTGAATGAGGCCCGACTTGAGGCACAGATGATAAGGTTGAGTCAAATGAGGCCCGACTCGAGGTGCAAATCTTATGGCTGAGTCAAACAAGGCCCAACTCGAGGATCAAATGATAAGGTTGAGTCAAACGAGGCCCGACTCGAGGCGCAAATGATAAGGGTGAGTGAAACAAAGCCCGACTCAAGGCACAAATGATATGGTTGAGTCAAACGAGGTCAACCTCGAGGTGTAAATGGTAAGGTTGAGTCAAACGAGGCCCGACTCGAGGCACAAATGATAAGGTTGAGTCGAACAAGGCCTTACTTGAGGCGCAAATGATAAGGTTGAGTCCAACAAGGCCCGACTCAAGGCACAAATGGTAAGGGTGAGTCAAGCGAGGCCCGACTCAAGGCGCAAATGATAAGGTTGAGCCAAACAAGGACTGACTCGAGGCGCAAATCTTATGGCTGAGTCAAACAAGCCCACCTCGAGGCATAAATTATATGGTTGAATTAACCGAGGCCCGATTTGAGGCACAAATAATATGGGCGACTCAAACGATGCCTGACTCAATGCATAAATGATATGGTTTAGTCAAACGAAATAGGACTCGAAGCACAAATGATAAGTGTGAGTCAAATGAGGTGCGACTCGAGGCACGAATGATATGTTGAGTCAAACGAGGCCCGACTCGAGGCGCAAATGGTAAGATTGAGTCAAATGAGGTCCGACTGCCGGCACAAATGATATCGTTGAGTGAAATGAGGCCCGACTCAAGGGGCAAATGGTAAGGGTGAGACAAACATGGCTTGACTTGAGGCACAAATGATATGGTTGAGTGAAACGCGGCCCGACTCAAGGCGCAAATGATAAGGTTGAGTCTAACGATGCCCAACTCAAGGCGCAAATGATAAGGTTAAGTCAAACAAGGCCCGACTAGAGGCGCAAATGATATGGTTGAGTCAAACGACGATTGACTCAAGGTGTAAATATTAAGGTTGAGTCAAACAAGGACAGACTCGAGGCACAAATGATATGGTTGAGTCAAATGAGGTCAAGCTTAAGGCGCAAATGATATGGATAAGTCAAATGAGGCCCGACTCGAGGCGCAAATGGTAAGTGTGAGTCAAATGGGGCACGACTCAAGGCACAAATGATAAGGTTGAGTCGAATGAGGCCCAACTCGAGGAACAAATGATATGGTTGAGTCAACCGAGGGCCAACTTGAGGCGCAAATGATATGGGTGAGTCAAATGAGGCCTGACTCGAGGTGCAAATAAGGCCCGACTGGAGGCGCAAATAAGGCCCGACTCGAGGCGCAAATGGTAAGGGTGAGTCAAACGAGGTCGGACTCAGGGCACAAATGATAAAGTTGAGTTAAACGAGGCCCGACTTGAGGAACAAATGATAAGGTTGAGTCAAACGAGGACCGACTCAAGACACAAATGATATGGTTGAGTAAAACGAGTCCAGACTGATGGCGCAAAGGATAAGGTTGAGTCAAACGAGGCCCAACTCGAGCCAAAATGATAAGGTTAAGTCAAACGAGTCCCGAGTCGAGGCACAAATGATAAGGTTGAGTCAAATGTGGCTCGACTCGAGGAACAAATTATATGGGTGAGTCAAACGAGGACTGGCTTCAGGCGCAAATGGTAAGGGTGAGTGAAGCAAGGCCCAACTAAAGGCACAAATGATAAGGTTGAGTCGAATGAGGCCCGACTTGAGGCACAAATTATATGGGTGAGTCAAACGACGAACTAGTCGAGGCGCAAATGATATGGGTGAGTCAAATGAGGCCCGACTCGAGGCGCAAATGATATGGTTAAGTCAAATGAGGCCCGACTCGAGGCGCAAATGGTAAGGGTGAGTCAAATGGGGCATGACTCAAGGCACAAATGATAAGGTTGAGTCGAATGAGGCCCGACTCGAGGCGCAAATGATATGATTGATTCGACCGAGGGCCAACTCGAGGCGTAAGTGATATGGCTGAGTCAAATGAGGCCAGACATGCGGCGCAAATGATATGGTTGAGTCAAATGAGGCTCGACCCAAGGCGCAAATGGTAAGAGTAAGTCAAATGGGGCCCGACTCAAGGCACAAATGATAAGGATGAGTTGAATGAGGCCCGACTTGAGGAACAAATGATAAGGTTAAGTCAAACTAGGCCTAACTCAAGACACAAATGATATGGTTGAGTAAAACGAGTCCAGACTCATGGCACAAAAGATAAGGTTCAATCGAACGAGGACCAACTTGAGGCAAAATGATAAGGTTATGTCGAACGAGTCCTGAGTCGAGGCACAAATGATAAGGTTGAGTCAAATTTGGCCCGACTCGAGGCACAAATAGTAAGGGTGAGTCAAACGAGGCCCAACTGGAGGCACAAATGATATGGTTGAGTTAAACGAGTCCTGACTCGTGGTGCAAATGATAAGGTTAAGTCAAACGAGGTTCAACTCGAGGCACAAATTATATGGTTGAGTCAAACGAGGTCAACCTCGAGGTGCAAATGATATGGGTGAGTCAAATGAGGCCCGACTCGAGGCGCAAATGATTTGGTTGACTTAAACGAGGCTCGACTCGAGGCATAAATGGTAAGGTTGAGTCAAACAAGGCCCGACTCAAGGCACGAATGATGAGGTTGAGTCAAATGAGGCCCGACTCGAGGCGCAAATGATAAGGTCAAGTCGAACGAGGCCCGACTTGTGGAACAAATGATAAGGTTGAGTCAAACGACGCCCGACTCAAGGGGCAAATGATATGGTTGAGTCAAATGAGGCTAAACTCGAGGCGCAAATGGTAAGGTTAAGGAAAACAAGGCTCGACTCGAGGCACAAATAATAAGGTTGAGTCGAATGAGGCCTGATTCGAGGTGCAAATTATGAGGTTGCGTCAAACTAGGCTCGACTCGAGGCACAAATGATATGGTTAAGTCAAACGAGGCCTGACTCGAGGCGCAAATGGTGAGGGTGAGTCAAACGAGTCCAGGCTCATCGCGTAAAAAAAAAGGTTGAGTCGAACGAGGCCCGACTTGAGGAACAAATTATATGGGTGAGTCAAACGAGGACCTACTCGAGGCACAAATGGTAAGGGTGAGTGAAACGAGGCCCAACTCGAGCCACAAGTGATAAGGTTGAGTCGAACGAGGCCTGACTTGAGGCACAAATTATAAGGGTGAGTCAAACGAGGACCTACTCGAGGCGCAAATGGTAAGGGTGAGTGAAACAAGGCCCGACTCAAGGCGCAAATGATATGGTTGAGTCAAACGAGATCAACCTCGAGGCGCAAATGGTAAGGGTGAAACAAACGAGGCTTGACTCGAGGCACAAATGATATGGTTGAGTCAAACGAGGCCCGACTTGAGGCGCAAATGGTAATGGCGAGTCAAACAAGGCCCGACTTGAGGCACAAATGATATGGTTGAGTCAAACGAGTCCAGATCGTGGCGCAAATGATCAGGTTAAGCCAAACGAGGCCCGACTCGAGGCACAAATTATATGGTTGAGTCAAACGAGGTTAACCACGAGGCACAAATGATATGGGTGAGTCTAATGAGGCCCGACTCGAGGCGCAAATGATATGGTTGAGTCAAATGAGGCCCGACTCGAGGCACAAATGGTAAGGGTGAGTCAAAGTGGCATGACTCAAGGAACAAATGATAAGGTTGAGTCGAATGAGGCCCGACTCGAGGCGCAAATGATATGGTTGAGTCGACCGAGGGCCAACTCAAGGCGCAAATGATATGGGTGAGTCAAATGAGGCTAGACATGAGGTGCAAATGATATGGTTAAGTCAAATGAGGCCTGACTCGAGGCGCAAATGGTAAGGGTAAGTCAAACGGGGCTCGACTTAAGGCACAAATGATAAGGATGAGTTGAACGAGGCTCGACTTGAGGAACAAATTATATGGTCGAGTCAAATGAGGTTAACCTCAAGCCGCAAATGATATGGGTGAGTCAAATGAGGCCCGACTCGAGGCGCAAATGATATGGTTGAGTCAAACGAGGCCCGACTTGAGGCGCAAATGGTAATGGTGAGTCAAACAAGGCCCGACTGGAGGCACAAATGATATGGTTAAGTCAAACGAGTCCAGACTCGTGGCGCAAATGATCAGGTTGAACCAAACGAGGCCCGACTTGAGGCACAAATTATATGGTTGAGTCAAACGAGGTTAACCACGAGGCACAAATGATATGGGTGAGTCAAATGAGGCCCAACTCAAGGCGCAAATGATATGGTTGAGTCAAACGAGGCCTGACTCGAGGCGCAAATGGTAAGGGCGAGTCAAACGGCGCACGACTCAAGGCACAAATGAGAAGGTTGAGTCGAATGAGGCCTGACTCGAGGCGCAAATGGTATGGTTGAGTCGACCGAGGGCCAACTCGAGGCACAAATGATATGGGTGAGCCAAATGAGGCCTGACTCGAGGCGCAAATGATATGGTTGAGTCAAATGAGGCCCGACTCGAGGCGCAAATGGTAAGGGTGAGTCAAACGAGGCCCAAGTCAAGGCACAAATGATAAGGATGAGTTGAACGAGGCCCGACTTGTGGAACAAATGATAAGGTTGAGTCAAACGATGCCCGACTCAAGACACAAATGATATGGTTGAGTAAAACGAGTCCAGACTCATGGCGGAAAGGATAAGGTTGAGTCAAACGAGAACCAACTCGAGGCAAAATGATAAGGTTTTGTCGAACGAGTCCCGAGTCGAGGCACAAATGATAAGGTTGAGTCAAATGAGGCCCAACTCGAGGCACAAATTATATGGGTGAGTCAAATGAGGACCAACTCAAGGCACTAATGGTGAGGGTGAGTGAAACGAGGCCCGACTTAAGGCACAAATGATAAGGTTGAGTCGAATGAGGCCGACTTGAGGCACAAATGATAAGGTTGAGTCAAACGAGGCTGGATTCGAGGTACAAATGATAAGGTTGAGTCAAAAGAGGCCCGACTCAAGGCGCAAATTATATGGTTGAGTTAAATGAGGCCTGACTCAAGGCGCAAATCGTAAGGGTGAGTCGAATAAGGTGTGACTCGAGGCACAAATGATATGGTTGAGTCAAACGAGGCTCGAGTCGAGGCGCAAATAGTAAGGTTAAGTCAAACGAGGCCCGACTCGAGGGGCAAATGATATGGTTAAGTCAAATGAGGCCCGACTCGAGGAGCAAATGATAAGGTTGAGTTGAACGAGGCCCGCCTCGAGGCACAAATGATATGGTTGGGTCAAACAAGGCCCGACTCAAGGCGCAAAAGATATGGTTGATTCAAACGAGGCTCAACTCGAGGCGCAAGTTGTAAGGGTGAGTCAAATAAGGCTCGACTCATGGCCCAAATGATATGGTTAAGTCAAACAAGGCACGACTCGAGGCGCAAATGATAAGGTTGAGTCAAACGAGGCCCGCCTCGAGGCGTAAATAATGTGGTTGAGTCAAACGAGGCCCGACTCGAGGTGCAAATGATAAGGGTGAATCAAATGAGGCCCGACTTGAGGCACAAATTATATGGTTAAGTCAAACGAAGCCCGACCCAAGGCACAAATGGTAAGGGTGAGTCAAACGAGGACTGGACCGAGGCACAAATGATATGGTTGAGTCAAACAAAGCCGACTCGAGGTGCAAATTCTATGGATGAGTCAAATGAGGATAGACTCGAGGCGCAAATGGTAAGGGTGAGTTGAACAAGACCCGACTCGAGGCACAAATTGTAAGGTTGAGTCAAATGAGGCCAGACTCGAGGTACAACTGATACGGTTGAGTCAAAAGAGGTCTGACTCGAGGCACAAATAATAAGGTTGAGTCAAACGACGCTCGACTAGGGGCACAAATTATATGGTTGAGTCAAACGAGGCCAACTTCGAGGCACAAACGATATGGGTGAGTCAAACAAGGCCCGACTTGTGGCACAAATGATATGGATGACTTAAACGATGCCCGACTCGAGGCATAAATGATATGGTTGAGTCAAACAAAGCCTGACTCGATGCGCAAATGGTAAGGGTGAGTCGAATGAGGTGCGACTCGAGGCATAAATGATATGGTTGAGTCGAACGATGCTCGACTCAAGGCGCAAATGGTAAGGGTGAGTCAAATGAGGCCCGACTAGAGGCACAAATGATATGGTTGAGTGACATGAGTCCTGACTCATGGCGCAAATGATAAGGTTGAGTCGAATAAGGCCCGACTCGAGGTGCAAATAATAAGGTTGAGTTGAACGAGTCTCGAGTCGAGGCCCAAATGATAAGGTTGAGTCAAACAAAGCCCGCCTTGAGGCGAAAATGATAAGGTTAAGTCAAAAGAGGCCCATCTAGAGGCGCAAATGATATGGTTGACTTAAACGAGGCTTGACTAGAGGCATAAATGGTAAGGTTGAGTCAAACAAGGCCCGACTCAAGGCACGAATGATGAGGTTGAGTCAAATGAGGGCCGACTCGAGACGCAAAGGATATGGTTGAGTCAAACGACGCCCCCTTTAGGCGTAAATGGTAAGGTTGAGATAAACGAGGCTCAACTCGAGGCACAAATGATACGGTTGAGTCAAACGAGGCTAGCCTCAAGGCACAAATGATAAGGTTGAGTCCAACAACGCCCGACTTAAGGCGCAATGATAAGGTTGAGTCCAATAAGGCCTGACTCGAGGTGCAAAGGGTAAGGATGAGTCCAGCGAGGCTCGACTCAAGGCACAAATGATAAGGTTGAGCCAAACGAGGCCCCACTCGAGGCGCAAATGATATGGTTGAGTTAAATAAGGCCAAACTCGAGGCACAAATGGCAAGGGTAAGTCAAACGAGGCTAAACTCAAGGCACAAATCATATGGTTGAGTCAGACGAGGCCCAACTTGAGGGACAAATGATAAGGTTGAGTCAAACAAGGCCCGACTCGAGGTGAGATTGATATGGTTGAGTCAAACGAGGCCCGACTCCAGGCGCAAATGGTAAGGGCGAGACAAACGAGGCCCGACTCGTGGTACAAATGATATGGTTGAGTCAAATGTGGCCTGACTCAAGGTGCAAATGAAAAGGTTAAGTCGAACGAGGCCTGACTCGAGGCACAAATGATAAGTTTAAGTCAAACGAGGCCCGACTCGAGGCAGAAATGATATGGTTGTGTCGAACGAGGGCCGACTCGAGGTGCAAATAATAAGGTTGAGTCAAACGAGGCCGGATTCAAGGCACAAATGATAAGGTTAAGTCAAAAGAGGCCCGACTCGAGGTGCAAATGATATGGTTAAGTTAAACGAGGCCCGACTGAGGCGCCAATCATAAGGGTGAGTTAAATGAGGCCCGGTTCAAGGCACAAATGATAAGGTTGAGTTGAATGAGGCCCGACTTGAGGCACAGATGATAAGGTTGAGTCAAATGAGGCCCGACTCGAGGTGCAAATCTTATGGCTGAGTCAAACAAGGCCCAACTCGAGGATCAAATGATAAGGTTGAGTCAAACGAGGCCCGACTCGAGGCGCAAATGATAAGGGTGAGTGAAACAAAGCCCGACTCAAGGCACAAATGATATGGTTGAGTCAAACGAGGTCAACCTCGAGGTGTAAATGGTAAGGTTGAGTCAAACGAGGCCCGACTCGAGGCACAAATGATAAGGTTGAGTCGAACAAGGCCTTACTTGAGGCGCAAATGATAAGGTTGAGTCCAACAAGGCCCGACTCAAGGCACAAATGGTAAGGGTGAGTCAAGCGAGGCCCGACTCAAGGCGCAAATGATAAGGTTGAGCCAAACAAGGACTGACTCGAGGCGCAAATCTTATGGCTGAGTCAAACAAGCCCACCTCGAGGCATAAATTATATGGTTGAATTAACCGAGGCCCGATTTGAGGCACAAATAATATGGGCGACTCAAACGATGCCTGACTCAATGCATAAATGATATGGTTTAGTCAAACGAAATAGGACTCGAAGCACAAATGATAAGTGTGAGTCAAATGAGGTGCGACTCGAGGCACGAATGATATGTTGAGTCAAACGAGGCCCGACTCGAGGCGCAAATGGTAAGATTGAGTCAAATGAGGTCCGACTGCCGGCACAAATGATATCGTTGAGTGAAATGAGGCCCGACTCAAGGGGCAAATGGTAAGGGTGAGACAAACATGGCTTGACTTGAGGCACAAATGATATGGTTGAGTGAAACGCGGCCCGACTCAAGGCGCAAATGATAAGGTTGAGTCTAACGATGCCCAACTCAAGGCGCAAATGATAAGGTTAAGTCAAACAAGGCCCGACTAGAGGCGCAAATGATATGGTTGAGTCAAACGACGATTGACTCAAGGTGTAAATATTAAGGTTGAGTCAAACAAGGACAGACTCGAGGCACAAATGATATGGTTGAGTCAAATGAGGTCAAGCTTAAGGCGCAAATGATATGGATAAGTCAAATGAGGCCCGACTCGAGGCGCAAATGGTAAGTGTGAGTCAAATGGGGCACGACTCAAGGCACAAATGATAAGGTTGAGTCGAATGAGGCCCAACTCGAGGAACAAATGATATGGTTGAGTCAACCGAGGGCCAACTTGAGGCGCAAATGATATGGGTGAGTCAAATGAGGCCTGACTCGAGGTGCAAATAAGGCCCGACTGGAGGCGCAAATAAGGCCCGACTCGAGGCGCAAATGGTAAGGGTGAGTCAAACGAGGTCGGACTCAGGGCACAAATGATAAAGTTGAGTTAAACGAGGCCCGACTTGAGGAACAAATGATAAGGTTGAGTCAAACGAGGACCGACTCAAGACACAAATGATATGGTTGAGTAAAACGAGTCCAGACTGATGGCGCAAAGGATAAGGTTGAGTCAAACGAGGCCCAACTCGAGCCAAAATGATAAGGTTAAGTCAAACGAGTCCCGAGTCGAGGCACAAATGATAAGGTTGAGTCAAATGTGGCTCGACTCGAGGAACAAATTATATGGGTGAGTCAAACGAGGACTGGCTTCAGGCGCAAATGGTAAGGGTGAGTGAAGCAAGGCCCAACTAAAGGCACAAATGATAAGGTTGAGTCGAATGAGGCCCGACTTGAGGCACAAATTATATGGGTGAGTCAAACGACGAACTAGTCGAGGTGCAAATGATATGGGTGAGTCAAATGAGGCCCGACTCGAGG
This sequence comes from Dicorynia guianensis, assembly GCA_037013595.1. Classification (NCBI taxonomy): domain Eukaryota; kingdom Viridiplantae; phylum Streptophyta; class Magnoliopsida; order Fabales; family Fabaceae; genus Dicorynia; species Dicorynia guianensis. Next base: position 15,867,853 of record JASUAB010000013.1, on the reverse strand, counting down.
CGCAAATGATATGGTTAAGTCAAATGAGGCCCGACTCGAGGCGCAAATGGTAAGGGTGAGTCAAATGGGGCATGACTCAAGGCACAAATGATAAGGTTGAGTCGAATGAGGCCCGACTCGAGGCGCAAATGATATGATTGATTCGACCGAGGGCCAACTCGAGGCGTAAGTGATATGGCTGAGTCAAATGAGGCCAGACATGCGGCGCAAATGATATGGTTGAGTCAAATGAGGCTCGACCCAAGGCGCAAATGGTAAGAGTAAGTCAAATGGGGCCCGACTCAAGGCACAAATGATAAGGATGAGTTGAATGAGGCCCGACTTGAGGAACAAATGATAAGGTTAAGTCAAACTAGGCCTAACTCAAGACACAAATGATATGGTTGAGTAAAACGAGTCCAGACTCATGGCACAAAAGATAAGGTTCAATCGAACGAGGACCAACTTGAGGCAAAATGATAAGGTTATGTCGAACGAGTCCTGAGTCGAGGCACAAATGATAAGGTTGAGTCAAATTTGGCCCGACTCGAGGCACAAATAGTAAGGGTGAGTCAAACGAGGCCCAACTGGAGGCACAAATGATATGGTTGAGTTAAACGAGTCCTGACTCGTGGTGCAAATGATAAGGTTAAGTCAAACGAGGTTCAACTCGAGGCACAAATTATATGGTTGAGTCAAACGAGGTCAACCTCGAGGTGCAAATGATATGGGTGAGTCAAATGAGGCCCGACTCGAGGCGCAAATGATTTGGTTGACTTAAACGAGGCTCGACTCGAGGCATAAATGGTAAGGTTGAGTCAAACAAGGCCCGACTCAAGGCACGAATGATGAGGTTGAGTCAAATGAGGCCCGACTCGAGGCGCAAATGATAAGGTCAAGTCGAACGAGGCCCGACTTGTGGAACAAATGATAAGGTTGAGTCAAACGACGCCCGACTCAAGGGGCAAATGATATGGTTGAGTCAAATGAGGCTAAACTCGAGGCGCAAATGGTAAGGTTAAGGAAAACAAGGCTCGACTCGAGGCACAAATAATAAGGTTGAGTCGAATGAGGCCTGATTCGAGGTGCAAATTATGAGGTTGCATCAAACTAGGCTCGACTCGAGGCACAAATGATATGGTTAAGTCAAACGAGGCCTGACTCGAGGCGCAAATGGTGAGGGTGAGTCAAACGAGTCCAGGCTCATCGCGTAAAAAAAAAGGTTGAGTCGAACGAGGCCCGACTTGAGGAACAAATTATATGGGTGAGTCAAACGAGGACCTACTCGAGGCACAAATGGTAAGGGTGAGTGAAACGAGGCCCGACTCGAGCCACAAGTGATAAGGTTGAGTCGAACGAGGCCTGACTTGAGGCACAAATTATAAGGGTGAGTCAAACGAGGACCTACTCGAGGCGCAAATGGTAAGGGTGAGTGAAACAAGGCCCGACTCAAGGCGCAAATGATATGGTTGAGTCAAACGAGATCAACCTCGAGGCGCAAATGGTAAGGGTGAAACAAACGAGGCTTGACTCGAGGCACAAATGATATGGTTGAGTCAAACGAGGCCCGACTTGAGGCGCAAATGGTAATGGCGAGTCAAACAAGGCCCGACTTGAGGCACAAATGATATGGTTGAGTCAAACGAGTCCAGATCGTGGCGCAAATGATCAGGTTAAGCCAAACGAGGCCCGACTCGAGGCACAAATTATATGGTTGAGTCAAACGAGGTTAACCACGAGGCACAAATGATATGGGTGAGTCTAATGAGGCCCGACTCGAGGCGCAAATGATATGGTTGAGTCAAATGAGGCCCGACTCGAGGCACAAATGGTAAGGGTGAGTCAAAGTGGCATGACTCAAGGAACAAATGATAAGGTTGAGTCGAATGAGGCCCGACTCGAGGCGCAAATGATATGGTTGAGTCGACCGAGGGCCAACTCAAGGCGCAAATGATATGGGTGAGTCAAATGAGGCTAGACATGAGGTGCAAATGATATGGTTAAGTCAAATGAGGCCTGACTCGAGGCGCAAATGGTAAGGGTAAGTCAAACGGGGCTCGACTTAAGGCACAAATGATAAGGATGAGTTGAACGAGGCTCAACTTGAGGAACAAATGATAAGGTTGAGTCAAACTTGGCCCGACTCAAGACACAAATGATATGGTTGAGTAAAACGAGTCCAGACTCATGGCACAAAGGATAAGGTTGAGTTGAACAAGGACCAACTCAAGGCAAAATGATAAGGTTATGTCGAACGAGTCCTGAGTCAAGGCACAAATGATCAGGTTGAGTCAAATTTGCCCCGACTCGAGGCACAAATAGTAAGGGTGAGTCAAACGAGGCCCAACTGGAGGCATAAATGATATGGTTGAGTCAAACGAGTCCAGACTCGTGGTGCAAATGATAAGGTTAAGTCAAACGAGGCTCGACTCGAGGCACAAATTATATGGTTGAGTTAAATGAGGTCAACCTCGAGGCGCAAATGATATAGGTGAGTCAAATGAGGCCCGACTCAAGGCGCAAATGATTTGGTTGACTTAAACGAGGCTCGACTCGAGGCGCAAATGGTATGGGTGAGTCAAACAAGGCATAACTCAAGGCACAAATGATATGGTTGAGTCAAATGAGGCCCGACTCAAGGCGCAAATGATAAGGTTAAGTCGAACGAGGCACGACTCGAAGCACAAATGATAAGGTTGAGTGCAACAAGGCCCGTCTCAAGGCGTAAATGATATGGTTGAGTCAAACGAGGCCCAACTTAAGGCATAAATGATATGGGTGACTCAAATGACGCCCGACTCGAGGCGCAAATGATATGGTTGAGTCAAATAAAGCCCGACTCAAGGTGCAAATGGTAAGGGTGAGTCAAACGAGGCCTGACTCGAGGCAGAAATGATATGGTTTAGTCAAACAAAGCCCGACTCAAGGGGAATAATGATTAGGGTGAGTCAAACGAGGCCTGACTCGAGGCACAAATGATAAGGTTAAGTCAACCGAGGCCCAACTTGAGGCATAAATGGTATGGTTGAGTGAAACGAGGCTCGACTCGAGGCACAAATGATAAGGGTTAGTTGAACAAGTCTCGCCTCGAGGAGCAAATAATAAGGTTGAGTCAAACAAGCTTGGACGCGAGGCACAAATGATATGGTTGAGTCAAAAGGGGTATAACTCGAGCTGTAAATAATTAGGTTGAGTCAAACGAGGCCCAACTCGAGGTACAAATGATAAGGGTGAGTTGAACGAGGCCCGACTTATGGCGCAAACAATAAGGTTGAGTCAAACGAGGCTGGACTCAAGTCATAACTGATAAGGTTGAGTCAAAAGAGGCCCAACTCGAGGCACAAATGATATGGTTGAGTTAAACGAGGCCCGACTTGAGACGCAAATGGTAAAGGTGAGTCAAACGAGGCCCGTCTCAAGGCACAACTGATAAGGTTGAGTCAAATGAGGCCCGACTTGAGGCATAAATGATATGGTTGAGTCAAACGAGGCTCTACTCGAGGCGCAAATTATATGGATAAGTTAAACAAGGCCCAACTTGAGGAGAAAATGATACGGTTGAGTCAAACGATGCCTAACTCAAACTGCACATAATGATATGGTTGAGTCAAACGAGCCCTGACTCGAGGCACAAATGATAAGGGTGAGTCAAACGAGGCCCGACTCAAGGCTTAAACGATAAGGTTGAGTCAAATGAGGTCTGATTTGAGGCACAAATAATATGCTTGAGTCAAACAAGGCCCCACTCGAGGCACAAATAATAAGGTTGAGTCGAATGAGGCCCGACTTGTGGAACAAATGACAAGGTTGAGTCAAACGACGCTTGACTCAAGGCGCAAATAATATGCTTGAGTCAAACGAAGCTAAACTCGAGACGCAAATGGTAAGGTTGAGGCAAACAAGGCTCAACTCGAGGCACAAATGATAAGGTTGAGTCGAATGAGGCCTGACTCGAGGTGCAAATGTTAAGGTTGAGTCAAACTAGGCTCAACTCGAGGAGTAAATGATATGGTTGAGTCAAACGAGGCCTGACTCGAGGCGCAAATGGTAAAGGTGAGTCAAACGAGTCCAGGCTCATGGCGCAAAGGATAAGGTTGAGTCGAACGAGGCCTGACTTGAGGCACAAATTATATGGGTGAGTCAAACGCGGACCTACTCGAGGCGCAAATGGTAAGGGCGAGTGAAACGAGGCCTGACTCAAGGCACAAGTAATAAGGTTGAGTCAAACGAGGCCCAACTTGAGGCACAAATTATACAGGTGAGTCAAACGAGGACCTACTCGAGGCGCAAATGGTAAAGGTGAGTGAAACGAGGCCCAACTCAAGGCGCAAATGATATGGTTGAGTCAAACGAGGTCAACCTCGAGGCACAAATGGTAAGGGTGAGACAAACGAGGCCTGACTCGAGGCACAAATGATATGGTTGAGTCAAACGAGGCCCAACTTGAGGCGCAAATGGTAATGGTGAGTCAAATGAGGCCCGACTGGAGGCACAAATGATATGGTAGTGTCAAACGAGTCCAGACTCACGACGCAAATGATATGGCTAAGTCAAACAAGGTCAACCTCATGGCGCAAATGGTAAGGGTAAGACAAACGAGGCCCGACTCGAGGCACAAATGATATAGTTGAGTCAAACGAGGCCCGGCTTGTGGCGTAAATGATAATGGTGAGTCAAACGAGGCCCGACTGAAGGCACAAATGATATGGTTGAGTCAAATGAGTCCAGACTCGTGGCACAAATGATAAATTTGAGTCAAACGAGGCCCGACTTGAGGCATAAATGGTAAGGGTGAGTTGAACGAGGCCCGACTTGAGGCACAAATTATAAGATTGAGTCAAACGAGGCTCGACTCAAGGCACAAATGATAAGGTTAAGTCAAACGAGCCCCGACTCAGGGTGCAAATCATAAGGGTGAGTCAAACAAGGCCCAACTCAAGGCACAAATGATAAGGTTGAGTTGAACGAGGCCTAACTTGAGGAACAAATGATAAGGTGGAGTCAAATGAGGCCCGACTCAAGACATGAATGATATGGTTGAGTCAAACGAGGCCCGACTCAAGGTGCAAATGATAAGGTTGAGTCGAATGAGGCCCGACTCGAGGCGTAAATGATAATGTTGCGTCAAATGAGGTCTAACTCGAGGCGCAAATGATATGATTAAGTCAAACGAGGCCCGACTCGAGGCACAAATGATATGGTTGAGTCAAACGAGCCCCGACTCAAGTTGTAAATGATAAGGTTGAGTTGAATGAGGCTCGACTCGAGGCACAAATAAGAAGGTTCAGTCAAACGAGGTTCGCGTCGAGGCACAAATGATAAGGTTGAGTCGAACGAGGCTCGACTCAAGGCGCTAATGATAAGGTTGAGTCGAATGAGGCTCGACTCAAGGCGCAAATGATAAGGTTGAGTCGAATGAGGCTCGACTCGAGGCGCAAATCATATGGTTGAGTCAAATGAGGTCAACCTCAAAGCGCAAATAGTAGGGGTGAGACAAACGAGGCCTGACTTGAGGCACAAATGATATGGTTGAGTCAAACGAGGCCTGACTCAAGGCGCAAAAGATAAGGGTAAGTCAAACAAGGCCCGACTAGAGACACAAATGATATGGTTGAGTCAAACGAGTCTGACTCATGGCGAAAATGATAAGGTTAAGTCAAACGAGGCCCAACTCGAGGCACAAATGATATGATTGAGTCAAACAATGCCTGACTCGAGGCACAAATGATATGGTTAAGTCAAACGAGGCCTGACTCAAGGTGTAAATGGTAAGGTTGAGTTGAATGAGGCCTAACTTGAGGCACAAATAAGAAGGTTAAGTCCAACGAGGCCCGACTCATGGCGCAAATGATAAGGGTGAGTCAAACGTGGCCCGACTAGAGACACAAATGATATGGTTGAGTCAAACGAGTCCAGACTCATGACGAAAATGATAAGGTTGAGTCAAACGAGGCCTAACTCGAGGCACAAATTATATGGTTGAGTCAAACGAGGTCAACCTCGAGGCGCAAATGATATGGGTGAGTCAAATGAGGTCCGACTCGAGGCGCAAATGATATGGCTGAGTCAAATGAGGCCCGACTCAAGGTGCAATTGGTAAGGGTGAGTCAAAAGAGGCCCGACTAGAGACACAAATGATATGGTTGAGTCAAATGAGGCCAGACTCGTGGCGAAAATAATAAGGTTGAGTCAAACGAGGCCCGACTCGAGGCATAAATTATATGGTTGAGTCAAACGAGGTCAACCTCGTGATGCAAATGATATGGTTGAGTCAAATGAGGCCCGACTCGAGGCACAAATGATATGGTTGAATCAAATGAGGCTTGACTCGAGGTGCAAAGGGTAAGGTGGAGTCAAACGGGGCACGACTCAAGGCACAAATGATAAGGTTAAGTCGAATGAGGCCCGACTCGAAGAACAAATGATATGGTTGAGTCAATCGAGGGCCAACTTAAGGCGCAAATGATATGGGTGAGTCAATTGAGGCCTGACTCGAGGCACAAATGATATGGTTAAGTCAAATGAGGCTCGACTCGAGGTGCAAATGATAAGGATGACTCAATCGAGGCCTAACTCAAGGCACAAACGATAAGGTTAAGTTGAACGAGCCCCGACTTGAGGAACAAATGATAAGGTTGAGTCAAACGAGGCCCAACTATAGACACAAATGATATGGTTGAGTAAAACGAGTCCAGACTCATGGCGCAAAGGATAAGGTTGAGTCGAACAAGGCCCAACTCGAGGCAAAATGATAAGGTTAAGTCGAACGAGCCCTGAGCCAAGGCACAAATGATAAGGTTGAGTCAAATGAGGCCCGACTCGAGGCACAAATTATATGGGTGAGACAAACGAGGACCAACTCATGGTGCAAATGGTAAGGGTGAGTGAAACGAGGCCTGACTCAAGGCACAAATGAAAAGGTTGAGTCGAACGAGGCCTGACTTACAAGTTATATGGGTGAGTTAAACGAGGACCTAGTCGAGGCACAAATGGTAAGGGTGGGTGAAACGAGGCCCGACTCAAGGCGCAAATGATATGGTTGAGTTAAACGAGCTCAACCTCGAGGCGTAAATGGTAAGGGTGAGACAAACGAGGCCCGACTCGAGGTGAAAATGGTAAGGGTTAGTCAAATGAGGCCTGACCAGAGGCACAAATGATATGGTTGAGTCAAACGAGTCCAGACTCATGGCGCAAATGATAAGGTTGAGTCAAACGAGACCCGACTCGAGGTAGAAATTATATGGTTGAGTCAAACGAGATCAACCTCTAGGCGCAAATGATATAGTTGAGTCAAATGAGGCCTGACTCGAGGCGCAAATGATATGGTTGAGTGAAACAAGGCCCGACTTGAGGCGCAAATGGTAAGGATGAGTCAAACGGGGCACAACTCAAGGCACAAATGATAAGGTTGAGTCAAATGAGGCCCGACTCAAGGCATAAATGATATGATTGAGTCAAATGAGGCCCGAGTCGAGGTACAAATGGTAAGGGTGAGTCAAGCGAGGCCCGACTCGAGGCGCAAATGATATGGATGAGTTAAACGAAGCCCAACTCGAGGCACAAATGGTAAGGGTGAGTCAAACGAGGCCAGACTCAAGGCACAAATCATAAGATTGAGTCGAACAAGACTTGACTTGAGGCACAGATGATAAGGTTGAGTCAAACGAGGCCCGACTCGAGGCACAAATGGTAAGGGTGAGACAAACAAGGCCCGACTCGAGGCACAAATGATATGGTTGAGTCAAACGACGCCCGACTCAAGGCATAAATGATAAGGTTAAATCAAACGAGGCCGGACTCAAGGCACAAAGGATAAGGTTAACTCAAACAAGGCCCGACTCGAGGCGCAAATGATATGGTTGAGTCAAACGAGGCCGACTCGAGGCGCAAATGGTAAGGGTGAGTCAAACGGGGCACGACTCAAGGCACAAATGATAAGGTTGAGTCGAATGAGGCCCGACTCGAGACACAAATGATATGGTTGAGTCAAATGAGGCTCGGCTCGAGGTGCAAATGGTAAGGGTGAGTCAAACGAGGCTTGACTCAAGGCACAAATGATAAGGTTGAGTTGAACGAGGCCAGACTTGAGGAACAAATGATAAGGTTGAGTCAAACGAGGCCCGACCCAAGACACAAATGATATGGTTGAGTAAAACAAGTCCAGACTCATGGCGCAAAGGATAAGGTTGAGTCGAACGAGGCCCAACTCGAGGCAAAATGATAAGGTTAAGTCGAACGATTCCCGAGTCAAGGCACAAATTATAAGGTTGAGTCAAATGAGGCCTGAATCGCGGAACAAATTATATGGGTGAGTCAAACGAGGACTGACTCAAGGCGCAAATGGTAAGGGTGAGTGAAACGAGGCCCAACTCAAGGCACAAATGATAAGGTTGAGTCAAACGAGGCCCGACTGGAGGCACAAATTATATGGGTGAGTCCAACGACCACCTAGTCGAAGCGCAAATGGTAAGGGTGAGCAAAACGAGGCCCGACTCAAGGCGCAAATGATATGGTTAAGTCAAACGAGGTCAACCTCGAGGCGTAAATGGTAAGGATGAGACAAACGAGGCCCGAATTGAGGTACAAATGATATGGTTGAGTGAAATGAGGCCCGACTCGAGGCACAAATTATATGGGTGAGTCAAACGAGGTCAACCTCGAGGCATAAATAGTAAGGGTGAGACAAACGAGGCCCAACTCGAGGCACAATTGATATGATTAAGTCAAGTGAGGCCCGACTCAAGGCAGAAATGGTAAGGGTGAGTCAAATGAGGCCCGACTGGAGGCACAAATGATATGGTTGAATCAAACGAGGTCAACCTCGAGGCACAAACAATATGGGTGAGTCAAATGAGGCCCGACTCGAGGCACAAATGATATCGTTGAGTCAATTGAGGCCCTACTCGAGGCGCAAATGATAAGGGTGAGTCAAACGAGGCATGACTCAGGGCACAAATAATATGGTTGAGTCAAACGAGGCCTGACTCGAGGCGTAAATGATAAGGTTGAGTCGAACGAAGCCCGACTCGAGGCGCAAATGATAAGGTTGAGTGCAACGAGGCCCACCTCGAGGCGTAAATGATAAGGTTGAGTCAAATAAGGCCCAACTTGAGGCACAAATGATATGGGTGACTCAAACGACGCCCGACTCGAGGCGCAAATGATATGGTTGAGTCAAATGAATTCCGACTCAAGGCGTAAATGGTAAGGGTAAGTCAAACAAGGCCTGCCTCGAGGCAGAAATAATATGGTTGAGTCAAACAAAGCCCAACTTGAGGCGCAAATGATTAGGGTGAGTCAAACGAGGCCAGACTCAAGGCACAAATGATAAGGTTAAGTCAACCGAGGCCAACCTGAGGCATAAATGGTATGGTTGAGTCAAACGAGGCTCAACTCGAGGCACAAATGATAAGGGTTAGTTGAACGAGGCCCGCCTCGAGGCGCAAATAATAAGGTTGAGTCAAATGAGGCTGGACTCAAGGCCCAAATGATATGTTTGAGTCAAAAGGGGCTTGACTCGAGGCATAAATAATTAGGTTGAGTCAAACGAGGCCTGACTCAAGGCACAAATGGTAAGGGTGAGTTGAACAAGGCTCGACTTGTGTTGCAAATAATAAGGTAGAGTCAAAAAAGGCCCGACTCGAGGCGCAAATGATATGGTTGAGTTAAATGAGGCTCAACTCGAGGCATAAATGGTAAAGGTGAGTCAAACGAGGCCTGCCTCAAGGTACAACTGATAAGGTTGAGTCAAACGAGGCCCGACTTGAGGCATAAATGATATGGTTGAGTCAAACGAGGCTCTACTCGAGGTGCAAATTATATGGGTAACTTAAACAAGGACCGACTCGAGGCGAAAATGATGCGGTTGAGTCAAATGAGGCCTGACTCAAATTGCACATAATGATATGGTTGAGTCAAATGAGGCCCGACTCGAGGCACAAATGATAAGGGTGAGTCAAACGAGGCCCGACTCAAGGCTTAAACAATAAGGTTAAGTCAAATGAGGTCTGATTTGAGGCACAAATAATATGGTTGAGTCATACAAGGCCTCACTCGAGGCGCAAATGATAAGGTTGAGTCGAATGAGGCCCGACTTGTGGAACAAATAATAAGGTTAAGTCAAACGACGCCCGACTGAAGGCGTAAATGGTATGGTTAAGTCAAACAAGGACCAACTCGAGGCGCAAATGGTAAGGTTGAGGCAAACGAGGCTCGACTCGAGGCACAAATGATAAGGTTGAGTCGAATAAGGCACGACTCGAGGTGCAATTTATAGGGTTGAGTCAAACTAAGCCCAACTCGAGGCGCAAATGATATGGTTGAGTCAAACGAGACCTGACTCGAGGCACAAATGGTAAGGGTGAGTCAAACGAGGCCCGACTGGAGGCACAAATGATATGGTTGAGTAAAATGAGTCCAGACTCATGGCACAAAGGATAAGATTGAGTCGAACGAGGCCCTACTAGGGGCGAAATGATAAGGTTAAGTAGAATAAGTCCCGAGTCAAGGCACAAATTATAAGGTTGAGTCAAATGAGGCCCGACACGAGGAACAAATTATATGGGTGAGTCAAACGAGGACTAACTCAAGGCACAAATGGTAAGGGTGAGTGAAACGAGGCGCGACTCAAGGCACAAATGATAAGGTTGAGTCGAACGAGGCCTGACTTGAGGCACAAATTATATGGGTGAGTCAAACGAGGACCTAGTCAAGGCACAAATGGTAAGGGTGAGTGAAACGAGACCCGATTCAAGGCACAAATGATATGGTTGAGTCAAATGAGGTCAACCTATAGGTGGAAATGGTAAGGGTGAGACAAACGAGGCCCGACTCTTGGCACAAATGATATGGTTGAGTCAAATGAGGCCTGACTTGAGGCACAATTTATATGGGTGAGTCAAATGAGGCCCGACTCAAGGCATAAATGGTAAGGGTGAGTTGAACGAGGCCCGACTTGAGGCGTAAATTATAAGATTGAGTCAAACTAGGCCTGACTCGAGGTAAAAATGATATCGTTGAGTCAAAAGAGGCCCGACACGGGGTGCAAATGACAAGGTGAGTTAAACGAGGCCCAACTCAAGGCACAAATGATAAGGTTAAGTTGAACGAGGCCTGACATGAGGAACAAATGATCAGGTTGAGTCAAACGAGACCCGACTTAAGACGCAAATGGTAAGGGTGAGACAAACGAGTCCCGACTCAAGGCACAAATGATATGGTTGAGTCAAACGAGGCCCCACTCAAGGCGCAAATAGTAAGAATGAGTGAAACGAGGCCCGACTAGAGACACAAATGATATGGTTAACTCAAACGAGTCTAGACTCATGGTGCAAATCATAAGGTTGAGTTAAACGAGGCCCGATTCGAGGCACAAATTATATGGTTGAGTCAAACGAGGTCAACCTCAAGGCACAAATGATATGGGTGAGTCAAATGAGGCCCGACTCGAGGCGCAAATGATATGATTGAGTCAAACGAGGCCTGACTCGAGGCGCAAATGGTAAGGGTGAGTCAAACGGGGCACGACTTAAGGCATAAATGATCAGGTTGAGTCAAATGAGGCTCAACTCATGGCGCAAAGGATAAGGTTGAGTCGAACAAGGCCCAACTCGAGGCAAAATGATAAGGTTAAGTCGAACGAGTCCCGAGTCGAGGCACAAATGATAAGGTTGAGTCAAATGAGGCCCGACTCGAGGAACAAATTATATGGGTGAGTCAAACAAGGACCAAGTCAAGGCGCAAATGGTAAGGGCAAGTGAAACGAGGCCCAACTCGACACGCAAATGATATGGTTGAGTCAAATGAGGCCTAACTCGGGGCGCAAATGATATAGTTAAGTCAAACGAGGCCCAGCTCGAGGCACAAATGATATGGTTGAGTCAAACGAGGACCGACTCAAGGTGCAAATGATAAGGTTCAGTCGAATGAGGCCTGACTCGAGGCACAAATAAGAAGGTTGAGTCTAACGAGGTTCGACTCGAGGCACAAATGTTGAGTCGAACGAGGCTCGACTCATGGCGCAAATGACAAGGTTGAGTCGAACAAGGCCCAACTCGAGGCACAAATTACAAGGTTGAGTCAAATAAGGCCTAACTCGAGGCGCAAATGATATGGTTGAGTCAAACGGGTCAACCTCGAGGCGCAAATGGTAAGGGTGAGACAAACGAGGCCCGACTCGAGGCACAAATGATATGGTTGAGTCAAATGAGGGCTGACTCGAGGCAAAAATGGTAAGGGTGAGACAAACGAGGTCCGACTAGAGGCTTAAATGATATGGTTGTGTCAAATGAGTCCAGACACGTGGCGAAAATGATAAGGTTGAGTCAAACGAGGCCCTACTCGAGGCACAAATTATATGGTTAAGTCAAACGAGGTCAACCTCGAGGCACAAATGATATGGGTGAGCAAATGATATGGTTGAGTCAAATGAGGCCCGACTCGAGGCGCAAATGATATGGTTGAGTCAAATGAGGCCCGACTCGAGGCGCAAATAATAAGGGTGAGTCAAACGAGACCCAACTCAAGGCAAAAATGACAAGGTTAAGTCGAACAAGTCCCGACTCAAGGCACAAATGATAAGGTTGAGCCAAATGAGGCCTGACTCAAGGCACAAATTATATGGGTGACTCAAACGAGGACCAAGTCCAGGTGCAAATGGTAAGGGCGAGTGAAACGAGGCCCAACTCAAGGCACAAATGATAAGGTTGAGTCGAATGAGGCCCAACTTGAGGCACAAATTATATGGGTGAGTCAAACGAGGACCTAGTCAAGGCGCAAATGGTAAGCGTGAGTGAAACGAGGCCCGACTCAAGGTGCAAACGATATGGTTAAGTCAAATGAGGTCAACCTCGAGGTGCAAATGGTAAGGGTGAGACAAACGACGCTCGACTAGAGGCACAAATGATATTCTTGAGTCAAACAAGCACGACTCAAGGTGCAAATGGTAAGGGTGAGTCAAACGAGGCTTGACTGGAGGCACAAATGATATGGTCGAGTCAAACGAGTCCAGACTCGTGGCGCAAATGATAAGGTTGAGTCAACCGAGGCCCGACCTGAGGCGTAAATGGTATGGTTGAGTCAAACGAGGCTCGACTCTAGGCACAATTGATAAGGGTTAGTTGAACGAGGCCCGCCTCGCGGTGCAAATAATAAGGTTGAGTCAAACGAAGGTGGACTCGAGGCACAAATGATAAGGTTGAGTAAAAAGAGGCCTGACTCGAGGCGTAAATAATAAGGTTGAGTCAAATGAGGCCCGAATCGAGGCAAAAATGGTAAGGGTGAGTTGAACGAGGCCCGACTTGAGTCGCAAATAATAAGGTTGAGTCAAATGAGGCTGGATTCGAGGCACAACTGATAAGGTTAAGTCAAAAAAGGCCTGACTCGAGGTGCAAATGATATGGTTGAGTTAAACGAGGCCCGACTCAAGGCACAAATGGTAAGGGTGAGTCAAATGAGGTCTGACTAGAGGCACAAATGATATAGTTGAGTCAAACGAGGTCAACCTCGAGGCGCAAATGATATGGGTGAGTCAAATGAGGCCGACTCGAGGTGCAACGATAAGGTTAAGTCAAAAAAGGCCCGACTCGAGGCGCAAATGATATGGTTGAGTTAAACGAGGCCCAACTCAAGGCACAAATGGTAAGGGTGAGTCAAATGAGGCCTGACTAGAGGCACAAATGATATAGTTGAGTCAAACAAGGTCAACCTCGAGGCGCAAATGATATGGGTGAGTCAAATGAGGCCGACTCGAGGTGCAAATGATATGGTTGAGTCAAACAAGGCTCGACACAAGGCACAAATGGTAAGGTTAAGTCAAACAAGGCACAACTCAAGGCACAAATGATAACGTTGAGTCGAATAAGGCCCAACTCTAGGCACAAATGATATGGTTGAGTCGAACGGGGGCCAACTCGAGGCGGAAATGATATGGGTGAGTCAAATGAGGCCTGACTCGAGGCACAAATTATATGGGTGTGTCAAACGAGGACCTAGTTGAGGAGCAAATGGTAAGGGTGAGTGAAATGAGGCCCGACGCAAATGATATGGTTGAGTCAAACGAGGTCAACCTCGAGGCACAAATGGTAAGGGTGAGACAAACGAGGCCCGACTAGAGGCACAAATGATATGGTTGAGTCAAATGAGGCCCAACTTGAGACGCAAATGGTAAGGGTGAGTCAAACGAGGCCTAATTGGAGGCACAAATGATATGGTTGAGTCAAACGAGTCCAGACTCGTTGCGCAAATGATAAGGTTGAGTTAAACGAGGCTCAACTTGAGGCACAAATTATATGATTGAGTCAAACGAGGTCAACCTTGAGGCGCAAATGATATGGGTGTGTCAAATGAGGCCCGACTTGAGGCACAAATGATATGGTTGAGTCAAATGAGGCCCAACTCGAGGTGCAAATGGTAAAGGTGAGTCAAACGAGGCATGACTCAAGGCATAAATGATATGGTTGAGTCAAACGAGGCCTAACTCGAGGCTCAAATGATAAGGTTGAGTCGAACGAGGCCCGACTCGAGGCGCAAATGATAAGGTTCAGTGCAACAAGGCCTACCTCGAGGCGTAATTTATATGGTTGAGTCAAATGAGGCCCAACTTGAGGCACAAATGATATGGGTGACTCAAATGATGCCTGACTCGTGACGCAAATGTTATGCTGAGTCAAACAAAGCCCGGCTCAAGGCGCAAATAGTAAGGGTGAGTCAAACGATGCCTGACTCGGGGCACAAATAATATGGTTGAGTCAAACAAAGCACGACTCGAGGCTCAAATGATAAGGTTGAGTCAACCGAGGCCCAACCTGAGACGTAAATGGTATGGTTGAGTCAAACGAGGCTCGACTCGAGGCACAAATTATAAGGGATAGTTGAACGAGGCCTGCCTTGTGGCGTAAACAATAAGGTTGAGTCAAACGAGGCCTGACTCGAGGCACAAAAGATAAGGTTAAGTCAAAAGAGGCCCAACTTGAGGCGTAAATAATAAGGTTGAGTCAAACGAGGCCTGACTCGAGGCACAAATGGTAAGGGTGAGTTGAACGAGGGCCGACTTGAGGCAATAATAATAAGGTTGAGTCAAACGAGGCTGGACTCGATGCACAACTGATAAGGTTGAGTCAAAAGAGGCTTGACTCGAGGCGCAAATGATATGGTTGAGTTAAACGAGGCCCGATTCGTGCAAATGGTAAAGGTGAGTCAAACGAGGCCTGCCTCAAGGCACAACTGACAAGGTTGAGTCAAACAAGGCCCGACTCAAGGCGCAAATGATATGGGTGACTCAAACGACGCCCGACTCAATGCACAAATGATATGGTTGAGTCAAACGACACTTGACTCGAGGCACAAATGGTAAGGGTGAGTCAAACGAGGCCCGACTGGAGGCACAAATTATATGAGTGAGTCAAATGAGGCCCGACTTGAGGCATAAATGATATGGATGAGTCAAACGAAGCTCTACTCAAAGTGCAAATTATAGGGGTAAGTTAAACAAGGCCCATCTCGAGCAAAAATGATACAGTTGAGTCAAACGAGGCCCGACTCGAGGTACAAATTATAAGGATGAGTCAAACGAGGCCCGCCTCAAGGCTTAAACGATAAGGTTGAGTCAAACGAGGTTTGAATTCAGGCACAAATAATATGGTTGAGTCAAACAAGGCTCGACTCGAGGCGTAAATGATAAGGTTGAGTCAAATGATGCTGACTTGTGGAACAAATGATAAGGTTGAGTCAATCAAGGCCTGAATCAATGCGCAAATGATATGGTTGAGTCAAACGAGGCCTAACTCGAGGCACAAATGGTAAGGTTAAGTCGAATGAGGCCCGACTTGAGATGCAAATGATAACATTGAGTCAAACTAGGCCTGACTCGAGGCGCAAATGATATGGTTGAGTCAAACAAGGCCTAACTTGAGGCACAAATGGTAAGGGTGAGTCAAACGAGGCCCAATTGGAGGCACAAATGATATGGTTGAGTAAAACAAGTCCAGACCCATGGCGCAAAGGATAAGGTTGAGTCGAACGAGACCCGACTCAAGGCGAAATGATAAGGTTGAGTCGAATGAGTCCCGAGTCGAGGCACAAATGATAAGGTTGAGTCAAATGAAGCACGACTCGAGGCACAAATGATAAGGTTGAGTCAAATGAGGACTGACTCGAGGCACAAATTATGTGGGTGAGTCAAACGAGGACCAACTCAACGCGCAAATTGTAAGGGTGAGTGAAATAAGGCCCAGCTCAAGGCACAAAAGATACAGTTGAGTTGAACGAGGCCTGACTTGATGCACAGTTGATAAGGTTGAGTCAAACAAGGCCCGACTCAAGGCGCAAATGATATGGGTGACTCAAACGACGCCCGACTCAAGGCACAAATGATATGGTTGAGTCAAACGACACCTGACCCGAGGCGCAAATGGTAAGGGTGAGTCAAACGAGGCTCGACTGCAGGCAAAAATTATATGGGTGAGTCAAACGAGGCCCGACTAGCGATGTAAATGGTAAGGGTGAGTTGAACGAGGCTTAAGTTGAGGCACAAATAATAAGGTTGAGTCAAACGAGGCCCGACTCAAGGCACAAATGATAAGGTTGACTCAAACGAGGCCCGACTCGAGGCGTAAATGACATGGTTGACTTAAAATGAGGCCCAACTCGGGGCGCAAATGATAAGGGTGAGTCAAATGAGCCCCGATTCAAGACACAAATAATATGGTTGAGTCAAATGAGGCCCGACTCAAGGTGCAAATGATAAGGTTGGGTCGAATGAGGCCTGACTCGAGGTGCAAATGATAAGGTTGAGTCAAACGAGGTCCGACTCAAGGCACAAATGATATGGTTAAGTTAAACGAGGACTGACTCGAGGCGTAAATGATATGGTTGAGTCAAACGAGGCCCGACTCAAGGCACAAATGATAAGGTTGAGTCGAATGAGGCCCGACTCGAAGCGCAAGTGATAAGGTTGAGTCAAACGAGGTCCGACTCGAGGCACAATTGATATTGTTAAGTCAAACGAGCCTTGACTCGAGGCGCAAATGATAAGGTTGAGTCGAACGAGGCCCGACTCAAGGTGCAAATGATAAGGCTAAGTAGAATGAGGGCTGACTCGTGGCGCAACTGATAAGGTTGAGTCAAACGAGGTCCGACTCAAGGCGCAATTGATATGGTTAAGTCAAACGAGGCCCGACTCGAGGCACAAATGACAAGGTTGAGTCAAATGAGGCCTAAATGATATGGTTGAGTCAAACGAGGCCCGACTCGAGGCACAAATGGTAGGGTGTGCTAAACGAGGCACAACTCGAGGCTCAAATGATAAGGTTGAGTCAAACGAGGCCCGACTTAAGGCATAAATGATATGGTTGAGTCAAATGAGGCTCTACTCGAGACATAAATGATAAGGTTGAGTTAAATGAGGCCCGACCTATGGAACAAATGATAAGGTTGAGTCAAACGAGGCCCGACTCAAGGCGCAAATGATATGGTTGAGTCAAACGAGGCCCGACTCGAGGTGCAAATGGTAAGGTTAAGTCAAACGACACCCGATTCGAGGCGCATATGATAAGGTTGAGTCGAACGATGCTCAACTCATGGCACAAATGATAAGGTTAAGTTGAACGAGGCCCGACTCGAGGCACAAAATGATAAGGTTGAGTCAAATGAGGCCTGACTCGAGGCACAAATGATATGGTTGAGTCAAACAAGGCCAGACTCAAGGTGCAAATGATCTGGTTGAGTCGAATGAGGCTCGACTCGAGGCGCAAATGATAAGGCTGAGTTGAATGAGGCTCGACTCGAGGCACAAATGATAAGGTTGAGTCAAACGAGGTCCGGCTCGAGGTGCAAATGATAAGGTTGAGTCAAATGAGGCCCGGCTCGAGGTGTAAATGATATGGTTGATTCAAATGAGGCCTGACTCAAGGCGTAAATGATATGGTTAAGTCAAACAAGGCCTGACTCGAGGCATAAATAATATAGTTGCGTCAAACGAGGCCCAACTCGAGACTTAAACGATAAGGATGAGTCAAATGAGGCCCGATTTGAGGCACAAATAATATGGTGAAGTCAAACAAGGTTTGACTTGAGGCACAAATAATATGGTTGAGTCAAACGAGGCTCGACTTGTGGAATAAATGATAAGGTTGAGTCGAATGAGGTTTGACTTATGGAACAAATGATAAGGTTGAGTCAAACAAGTCCTGACTCAGGGCGCAAATGATATGGTTGAGTCGAACGAGGCCTGACTCGAGGCGCAAATGGTAAGGGTGAGTCAAACGAGGCTCGACTGGAGGCATAAATGATATGGTTGAGTCAAATGAATCCAAACTCATGGCGCAAATGATAAGGTTGAGTCAAATGAAGCCCGACTCGAGGCACAAATTATATGGTTGAGTCAAACGAGGCTCGACTCGAGGCATAAATGGTAAGGGTGAGTTGAACGAGGCCCAACTCGTGGCACAAATTATAAGGTTGAGTCAAACGAAGCCCGACTCGAGGCAGAAATGATAAGGTTGAGTGAAACGAGGCCCAACTCGATGCGTAAATGACATGGTTGAGTCAAACGAGGCACGACTCAAGGTGCAAATGATAAGGTTGAGTCGAATGAGGATTGCCTCGAGGCGCAAATGATAAGGTTGAGTCAAACGAGGTCCAACTCGAGGCGCAAATGATATGGTTTAGTCAAATGAGGCCCGGCTCGAGGAGCAAATGATAAGGTTGAGTCAAACGAGGCTCGTCTTATGGCGCAAATGATAAGGTTGAGTCGAATGAGGCCCGACTCGAGGTGGAAATGATATGGTTGAGTCGAACGAGGGCCAACTCGAGGCGCAAATGATAAGGTTCAATCGAACGAGGCCCAACTCAAGGCATAAATGATATGGTTGAGTCAAACGAGGCCTCACTCAAGGCGCAAATGATAAGGTTGAGTCGAATGAGGCCTGACTCGAGGCACAAATGATAAGGTTGAGTGCAACGAGGCCCGCCTCGAGGCGTAAATGATATAGTTGAGTCAAACGAGGCCCAACTTGACGCACAGATGATATGGGTGACTCAAACGACTCCCGACTTGAGGCGTAAATGATATGGTTGAGTCAAACGAAGCCCAACTCGAGGCACAAATGATATGATTGAGTCAAACAAAGCTCGACTTGAGGCACAAATAATTAGGGTGAGTCGAACGAGGCACAACTCGAGGCGTAAATAATTAGGTTGAGTCAAACGAAGCCCGACTCGAGGCGCAAATGATATGATTGAGTCAAACAAAGCCCGACTCGAGGCACAAATGATTAGGGTGAGTCGAACGAGGCCGGACTCGAGGCACAAATGACAAGGTTGAGTCAAAAGAGGCCCATCTCGAGGAGCAAATGATATGGTTGAGTCAAACGACGCCCAACTCGAGGCACAAATGGCAAGGATGAGTCAAACAAGGCCCGACTCGAGGCACAAATGATATTATTGAATCAAACGAGACCCGACTCAGGGCACAAATAATTAGGTTGAGTCGAACGGGGCCCAACTAGAGATGCAAATGATAAGGTTGAGTCAAACAAGGCCCGATTCGAGACACAAATATAAGGTTGAGTCAAACGAGTCCTGACTTGAGGCATAAATGATATGGTTGAATTAAACGAGGCTCATCTTGATGCTCAAATTATATGGGTAAATTAAACAAGGCCTGACTTGAGGCAAAAATGATACAGTTGAGTCAAACGAGGCCTGACTCGAGGCACAAATGATATGGTTAGGTCAAACAAGGCCCGACTCGAGGCACAAATGATAAGGTTAAGTCGAACGAGGCTCGACTCATGGCGCAAATGATAAGGTTAAGTCAAACGAGGCCTGACTTGAGGTGCAAATGATAAGGTTGAGTCGAACGAGGCTCAACTCATGGCGCAAATGATAAGGTAGAGTCAAACGAGGCCTAACTTAAGGCGCAAATGATAAGGGTGAGTCAAATGATCAGGTTGAGTCAAATGAGGCCCGACTCAAGGTGCAAATGATAAGGTCGAGTCAAACGAGGTCCTTCTCGAGGCGTAAATGGCATGGTTGAGTCAAACGAGGCCCGACTTAAGGCTCAAATGATATGGCTGACTCAAACGACACCTAACTCGAGGTGCAAATGGTACGGTTGAGTCGAACAAGGCCCGACTCGACACACAAATGATATTGTTGAGTCAATGAGACCCGACTCGAGGCACAAATGATAAGGTTGAGTCAAACGAGGCTCGATTCGAAGCGCAAATGATAAGGGTGAGTCAAACAAGGCTCGACCGGAGGCACAAATGATATGGTTCAAATGAGTCCCGACTCATGACACAATTGATAAGGTTGAGTCAAACGAGGCCCAACTCGAGGCACAAATTATGAGTGAGTCAAACGAGGCCCGACTTGAGGCATAAATGGTAAGGGTGAGTTGAACGAGGCTCGACTCGAGGCACAAATTATAAGGATGAGTCAAACGAGGCCCGACTCGAGACACAAATGACAAGGTGGAGTGAAATGAGGCCCATCTCGAGGCACAAATGATATGGTTGAGTTAAAGGAGGCCCGACTCATGGCGCAAATGGTAAGGGTGAGTCAAATGAGGCTCGACTCAAGGAACAAATCATAAGGTTTAGTTGAATGAGGCCTGACTTGAGGCATAGATGATAAGGGTAAGTTGAATAAGGCCTGACTCGAGGCGCAGATGGTAAGGGTAAGAAAAACGAGGCCCGACTCGAGGCATAAATGATATGGTTGAGTCAAACGAGGCCTGACTCGAGGTGCAAACGGTAAGGGTGAGTTAAACAAGGCCCGACTCAAGGCACAAATGATATGGTTGAGTTAAACGAGGCCCGACTCGAGGCTCAAATGGTAAGGGTGAGTCAAACGAGGCCTGACTCCAGGCACAAATGATAAGGTTGTGTCGAACGAGGTCTGACTTGAGGCACAGATGATAAGGTTGAGTCGAGCGAGGCCTGACTTGAGGCACAAATGATATGGTTGAGTCCAACGAGGCCTGACTCGAGGCACAAATGGTAAGGGTGAGTCAAATGAGGCCCGACTCCAGGCACAAATGATAAGGTTGTGTCGAACGAGGCCTGACTTGAGGCACAGATGGTAAGGGTGAGTCAAACGAGGCCTGGCTCGAGGCACAAATGATATGGTTGAGTCAAACAAAGCTCGACTCGAGGCACAAATGGTAAGGCTGAGTTGAACGAGGCCCGACTCGAGGCGCAAATAATAAGGTTGAGTGAAACAAGGCCGGTGTCGAGCCACAAACGATAAGGCTGAGTCAAAAGAGGCCCGACTCAAGGTGTAAATGATATGGTTGAGTCAAATGAGGCCCGAATTGAGGCACACATGGTAAGGGTGAGTCAAATGGGGCCCTACTCAAGGCGCAAATAATAAGGTTGAGTCAAACGAGGCCGGTCTCAAGGCGCAAATGATATGGTTGAGTCAAAAAAGGCCCAAGTCGAGGCACAAATGATATGGTTGAGTTAAACGAGCCTGACTCGAGGCGCAAATGGTAAGGGTGAGTCAAACGAGGCTCGCCTCAAGGCACAAATGATAAGGTTGAGTGAAATGAGGCCCGACTCAGAGTGCAAATGATATGGTTGAGTCAAACGATGCCTGACTCGAGATGCAAATGATATGGTGGAGTCAAACGAAGCCCGACTCAAGGCGTAAATGATATGGTTAAGTCCAACGAGGACCGACTTGAGGAACAAATGATTTGGGTGACTTAAACGACGCCTGACTCGAGGCACAAATGATATGTTTGAGTCAAACGAAGCCCGACTCGAAGCGCAAATGGTAAGGGTGAGTCAAATGAGGCTTGACTCGGGGCACAAATAATAAGGTTGAGTCAAACGTGGCCCGACTCGAGGCGCAAACGATAAGGTTGAGTCAAATAAGGCCCGACTCGAGGCACAAATTATATGGGTGAGTCAAACGACGCTCGAGTCGAGGCACAAATTATATGGATGAGACAAACAAGGCCCGAATCGAGGCGCAAATGATATGGTTGAGTCAAATGAGGCTCGACTCGAGGCACAAATAATAAGGTTGAGTCAAACGTGGCCCGACTCGTGGCACAAATGATAAGGTTGAGTCAAATAAGGCCCGACTCAAGGCACAAATTATATGGGTGAGTCAAACGACGCCCAAGTCGAGGCACAAATTATATGGGTGAGTCAAATGAGGTACGACTCGAGGCTCAAAAGGTAAGGTTGAATCGAACGAGGACTGACTCGAGGCACAAATGATAAGGTTGAGTCAAATGAGGCCTGACTCGAGGTGCAAATGATATGGTTGAGTCAAACGAGGCCCGACTCGAGGTGCAAATGGTAAGGGTGAGTCAAACGAGGAGGCACAAATGATATGGTTGAGTCAAACGAGTCCTGACTCACGACACACTGATAAGGTTGAGTCGAATGAGGCTTGACTCTAGGCGTAATGATAAGGTTCAGTCGAACGAGTCCTGAGTCGAGGCACAAATGATAAGGTTGAGTTAAACGAGGCCCGACTCGAGGCACAAATGGTAAGGATGAGTCAAACGAGGCCTGATTCCAGGCATAAATGATAAGGTTGTGTCAAACGAGGCCTGACTTAAGGCACAGATGATAAGGTTGAGTCGAACGAGGCCCGACTCGAGGTGCAAATGATATGGTTGAGTCCAATGAAGCCCGACTCGAGGCACAGATGTTAAGGGTAAGACAAACGAGGCCCGACTCAGGTATAAATGATATGGTTAGGTCAAATGAAGCCCGACTCGAGATGTAAACGGTAAGGGTGAGTCAAACAAGGCCCGACTCAAGGCACAAATGATATGGTTGAGTTAAACGTGGTTTGACTCGAGGCTCAAGTGGTAAGGATGAGTCAAACGAGGCATGACTCGAGGCACAAATGATATGGTTGAGTCAAACAAAGCTCGACTCGAGGCACAAATGGTAAGGGTGAGTTGAACGAGGCTCAACACAAGGCGCAAATAATAAGGTTGAGTCAAACAAGGCCGGTGTCGAGCGACAAATGATAAGGTTGAGTCAAACGAGGCCCGACTCAAGGCGTAAATGATATGGTTGAGTCAAACGAGGCCCGAATTGAGGCACAAATGGTAAGGGTGAGTTAAATGAGGCCCTACTCAAGGCGCAAATAATAAGGTTGAGTCAAACGAGGCCCAACTCGAGGCACAAATGATATGGTTGAGTCAAACGAGGCTCGCCTCAAGGCATAAATGATAAGGTCGAGTGAAACGAGGCCTGACTCGGAGCGCAAATGATATGGTTGAGTTAAACGAGGCCCGACTCGAGGTGCAAATGATATGGTGGAGTCAAACGAAGCCCAACTCGAGGCATAAATGATATGGTTGAGTCCAACGAGGACTGACTTAAGGAACAAATGATATGGGTGACTCAAACGACGCCTGACTCAAGGCGCAAATGATATGTTTGAGTCAAACGAAGCCCGACTCGAAGCGCAAATGGTAAGGGTGAGTCAAAAGAGGCTTGACTTAAGGCCCAAATGATATGGTTGAGTCAAACGAAGCCCGACTTGAGGCATAAATGGTAAGGTTGAGTCGAATAAGGAATGACTCGAGGCACAAATGATAAGGTTGAGTCAAACGAGGCCCGATTCGAGGTGCAACTGGTATGGTTGAGTCAAGCGAGGTCCGAATCAAGGCACAAATGATATGGTTGAGTCAAGCGAGGTCTGACTCGAGCACAACTGGTAAGGTTGAGTCAAGCGAGATCCGACTCAAGGCACAAATGATATGGTTGAGTCAAACGAGGCTCGAATCGAGGCACAAATCATAAGGTTGAGTCAAACGAGGCCCGACTCGAGGCACAAATTATATGGGTGAGTCAAACGACGCCTGACTTGAGGCACAAATTATAAGGGTGAGTCAAATGAGGCTCGACTCGAGGCACAAATAATAAGGTTGAGTCAAACGTGGCCCAACTCGAGGCGCAAACGATAAGGTTGAGTCAAACAAGGCCCGACTCGAGGCACAAATTATATGGGTGAGTCAAACGACACCTGAGTCGAGGCACAAATTATATGGATGAGACAAATGAGGCCCGAATTGAGGCGCAAATGATATGGTTGAGTCAAATGAGGCTCAACTCGAGGCACAAATAATAAGGTTGAGTCAAACGTGGCCCGACTCGAGGCACAAACGATAAGGTTGAGTCAAACAAGGCTCGACTCGAGGCATAAATTATATGGGTGAGTCAAACGACGCCCGAGTCGAGGCACAAATTATATGGGTGAGTCAAATGAGGCATGACTCGAGGCTCAAAAGGTAAGGTTGAATCTAAGGAGGACTGACTCGAGGCACAAATGATAAGGTTGAGTCAAATGAGGCCTGACTCGAGGTGCAAATGATATGGTTGAGTCAAACGAGGCCCCACTCGAGGCGCAAATGGTAAGGGTGAGTCAAACAAGGCCTGACTAGAGGCACAAATGATATGGTTGAGTCAAACGAGTCCTGACTCGTGGCACAACTGATAAGGTTGAGTTGAATGAGGCCTGACTCTAGGCGCAACTGATAAGGTTCAGTCAAACGAGTCCTGAGTCGAGGCACAAATGATAAGGTTGAGTTAAACGAGGCCTGACTTGAGGCACAAATTATATGGGTGAGTTAAACGAGGCCCAACTCAAGGCACAAATGATATGGTTGAGTCAAACGAGGCTCAACTCAAGGCGCAAATCATAAGGTTGAGTTAAATGTGGCCCGACTCGAGGTGCAAATGATAAGGTTAAGTCAAACAAGGCACGACTCGAGGCGCAAATGATATAGTTGAGTCAAGCGAGCGACTCGAGGCATAAATGATAAGGTTGAGTCAAACGAGGCCCGACTCGAGGTGCAAATGGTAAGGGTAAGTCAAACAAGGCCCGAGTAAAGGCACAAATGATATGGGTGAGTCAAACGAGGCTCGACTTGAGGTGCAAATGGTGAGCGTGAGTCAAATAAGGCTTGACTCGAGGCACAAATGATATGGTTGAGTCAAACGAAGCCCGACTCAAGGCGCAAATGATAAGGTTGAGTCAAACGAGGCCTGACCCAAGGTTCAAATGATAGGGTTGAGTTGAACGTGGCCCGACTCGAGGCACAAATGATAAGGTTGAGTCAAACGAGACCCGATTTCAGGCACAAATGATAAGGTTGAGTCAAACGAGGCCCGACTTCAGGTACAAATGATAAGGTTGAGTCAAATGAGGCCCGACTCGAGGCACAAATGATATGGTTGAGTTAAACGATGCCCGACTCGAGGCGCAAATGGTAAGGGTGAGTCAAACAAGGCCCGACTCGAGGCACAAATGATATTGTTGTGTCAAATGAGACCTAACTCGAGGCACAAATGATCAGGTTGAGTCGAACAAGGCCCGACTCGAGATGCAAATGATAAGGTTGAGTCAAACAAGGCCCGACTCGAGGCACAAATGATAAGGTTGAGTCAAACGAGTCCCGACTTGAGGCATAAATGATATGGTTAAGTCAAATGAGGCTCGACTCAAGGCACAAATTATATGGGTAAGTTAAACAAGGCCCGACTTGAGGCAAAAATTATACGGTTATTTTCAAACGAGGCCTGACTCGAGGCGCACATAATAAGGTAGAGTCAAACGAGGCCCGACTTGAGGCACAAATGATATGGGTGAGTCAAATGAGGCTCTACTCAAGGCACAAATGATAAGGTTGAGTCGAATGAGGCCTAACATCAGGCACAAATGATATGGTTGAGTCAAACGAGGCCCGACTCGAGGCATAAATGATATGGTTGAGTCAAACAAGGCTAACTCAAGGCGCAAATGATAAGGTTGAGTTAAACGAGGCCCTTCTCGAGGCATAAATGATATGGTTGAGTCAAACAAGGCCTGACTTGAGGCTCAAATGATATGGCTGACTCAAATGACGCCCAACTTGAGGCACAAATGATATGTTTGAGTCAAACGAAGACCAACTCGAGGAGCAAATGGTAAGGATGAGTCAAACAAGGCCTGACTCGAGACACAAATGATATGGTTAAGTCAAACGAAGCCCGACTCGAGGCGCAAATGGCAAGGGTGAGTTGAATAAGGTATGACTCGAGGCACAAATGATAACATAGAGTCAAACGAGGCTTGGCTTGAGGCACAAATGATATGGTTGAGCCAAACGAGGCCCGACTTGAGGTGTAAATGATAAGGGGGAGTCAAACGAGGCCCGACTCACGGCACAAATGATAAGGTTGAGTCAAACGAGGCCTGGCTTTGGGCACAAATGATAAGGTTGAGTCAAATGAGGCCTAACTCAAGGCACAAATGATAGGGTTGAGTCAAACGAGGCTCGACTCGAGGCGCAAATGGTAAGGGTGAGTCAAAAAAGGCCCAACTCGATGCGTAAATGATACGGTTGACTCAAACGATGCCTGACACAAGGCACAAATGATATGATTGAGTCAAACGAAGCCCGACTCGAGGCACAAATGTTAAGCATGAGTCGAATGAGGCACGACTTGAGGCGTAAACAATAAGGTTGAGTCGAACGACGCCCTACTCGAGGGGCAAATGATAAGGTTGAGTCAAACAAGACCCGACTCGAGGTGTAAATGATATGGGTGAGTCAAATGAGGCCGAACTCGAGGCGCGAATGATATGGGTGAGTCAAAGGAGGCCCGACTCGAGGCACAAATCATAAGGTTGAGTCAAACGAGGTCTGACTCGAGGTGCAAATAAAATGGTTGAGTCAAATGAAGCCCGACTAGAGGCACAAATGATAAGGGAGAGTCGAACAAGGCGTGACTCAAGGCGCAAATGATAAGGTTGAGTCAAATGAGGCCTGACTTGAGGCGTAAATGGTATGGTTGTGTCAAACGAGGCTCAACTCGGGGCGCAAGTTCTATGGGTGAGTGAAACGAGACCCGACTCGAGGCATAAATAATAAGGTTGAGTTAAACGAGGCCCGACTCTTGGCACAAATGATAAGGTTAAGTCAAACGAGGCCCGACTTAAGGCGCAAATAGTATAGGTGAGTCAAATAAGGCCCGACTCAAGGCGCAAATGATAAGGTTGAGTCTAGCGAGGAACACCTCGAGGCGCAAATGATAAAGTGAAGACGAACGAGGCCTAATTCGAGGCACAAATGATTAGGTTGTGTCAAACGAGGCCTGACTCAAGGCACAAATGATATGGGTGAGTTGAACGAGGCCTGACCTGAAGCGCAAATGATAAGGTTGAGTCAAACGAGGCCCAACTCGAGGCGCAAATGATATGGTTGAGTCAAACAGGACTAGACTCAAGGCGCAAATGATAAGGTAGAGTCAAACGAGGCCCGACTCAAGCCACAACTAATAAGGTTGAGTCGAATGAGGCCCCAGTTGAGGCACAAATGACATGGTTGAGTTAAATGAGGCCTGGATCAAGGCGCAAGTTCTATGGGTGAGTTAAACGAGGCCCGACTTGTGGCGCAAATAATAAGGTTGAGTCAAACGAGGCCCGAATTAAGGTGCAAATGGCATAGGTGAGTCAAATAAGGCCCAACTCAAGGCGCAAATGATAAGGTTGAGTCGAGCGAGGAATGCCTCGAGGTGCAAATGATAAGGTTAAGACAAACGAGGCCTGATTCGAGGCACAAATGATTAGGTTATGTCAAACGAGGCCCGACTCAAGGCACAAATGATATGGGTGAGTCAAATAGGGCTTGACTCGAGGCACAAATAGTGAGGGTGAGTCAAATGAGGCTTTGCTCGAGGTGCAAATGATAAGGGTGAGCCAAACAAGGCACGACTCGAGGTTCAAATGATAAGGTTGAGTCAAACGAGGCCTAACTTGAGGCACAAATGATATGATTGACTCAAACGAGGCCCGACTCTAGGCGCAAATGGTAAGGGTGAGTCAAACAAGGCCCGACTCAAGGCATAAATGATATGGTTGACTCAAACAATGCCTGACTCGAGGTGCAAATGATATGGTTGAGTCAAATGAGGCCTGACTCGAGGCGCAAATGATAAGGCTGAGTCAAACGAGGCCCAACTCGAGGCGCAAATGATAAGGTTGAGTCAAACGAGCCTCGACTCGAGGCGCAAATGATATGGTTAAGTGAAACAGGGCCCAACTCGAGGCACAAATGATAAGGGAGAGTCAAACGAGCCCGGACTAAAGGCACAAATGATAAGGTTGAGTCAAACGAGGCCCGACTTGAGGCACGAATGACATGGTTGAGTTAAATGGGGCCTGACTCGAGGAGCAAGTTCTATGTATGAGTTAAACGAGGCCTGACTCGAGGCACAAATAATAAGGTTAAGTCAAACGAGGCA
Organism: Dicorynia guianensis; assembly: GCA_037013595.1. Lineage (NCBI taxonomy): Eukaryota > Viridiplantae > Streptophyta > Magnoliopsida > Fabales > Fabaceae > Dicorynia > Dicorynia guianensis. The sequence continues at coordinate 15,839,609 of JASUAB010000013.1, read as the reverse complement.
CGATTCGAGGTTCAAATGATAAGGTTGAGTCAAATGAGGCCCGACTTAAGGCGTAAATGGTATAGTTGAGTCAAACGAGCATCAACTCGAGTCAAACGAGCATCAACTCGATTGAGCTAACCCAGGCCTAACTCTAAGTGCAAATAATAAGGTAGAGTTAAACGAGGCCTGACTCGAGGCGCAAATGATATGGTTAAGTCAAACGAGGCCTGATTCGAGGCGCAAATGATAAGGTTAGATCAAATGAGGCCCGACTCGACGCACAAATAATAAGGGAGAGTCAAACGAGGCCCAACTTGAGGCGTAAATGATAAGGTTGAGTCGAACGAGGCCCAACTCGAGGCGCAAATGATAAGGTTGAGTCAAACGAGGCCTGACTCGAGGCGCAAATGATATGGTTAAGTGAAACAGCGCCCGACTCGAGACACAAATGATAAGGGAGAGTCAAACAAGGCCAGACTAAAGGCACAAATGATAAGGTTAAGTCAAACAAGGCCCGACTTGAGGCACGAATGACATGGTTGAGTCAAATGAGACCTGACTCGAGGCGCAAGTTCTATGTATGAGTTAAACGAGGCCTGACTCGAGGCGCAACTAATAAGATTGAGTCAAACGGGGCCCAACTCTAGGCACAAATGATAGATTGAGTCAAATGAGGCTGGACTCGAGGCGCAAATGATAAGGTTGAGTCGAGCGAGGATCGAGCCGAGGTGTAAATAATAAGGTTGAGACGAATGAGGCCTGACTCGAGGCGCAAATGATAAGGTTGAGTCAAACAAGGCCTGACTCGAGGCATAAATGATATGGGTTAGTCAAACGAGGCCCGACTCGAGGCGCAAATGGTGAGGTTGAGTCAAACGAGGCTTGACTCGAGGCACAAATCATATTGTAGAGTCAAATGAGACTCGACTCGAGGCACAAATGATAAGGTTGAGTCGAACGAGGCCCGACTCAAGATGAAAATGATAAGGTTGAGTCAAACGATGCTCGACTTGAGGCGCAAGTGATAAGGTTGAGTCAAACAAGGCCTGACTTAAGGCGTAAATGATATGGTTGAGTTAAACAAGGCTCGACTTGAGGGTAAGTTCTATAGGTAAGTTAAATGAGGCCCGACTTGAGGCGCAAATAATAAGGTTGAGTAAAACGAGGTCCAACTCAAGGAGCAAATAATAAGGTTGAGTCAAACGAGGCCCCACTTAAGGTACAAATGCCATGGTTGAGTCAAATGAGCCCCGACTCGAGGCGCAAATGATAAGGCTAAGTCGAACAAGGGCTGAGTTGAGGTGCAAATGATAAGGTTGAGTCCAACGAGGCCCTGTCGAGGTGCAAATGATAAGGTTGAGCCAACGAGCCCCGACTTGAGGCGTAAATGATATGGTTAAATGAAACAGGGCCCGACTCAAGGCACAAATGATAAGGGAGAGTCAAACGAGGCCGGACTAAAGGCACAAATAATAAGGTTGAGTCAAACGAGGCCCGACTTGAGGCATGAATGACATGGTTAAGTCAAATGAGGCCTGACTCGAGGTGCAAGTTCTATGTATAAGTTAAACGAGGCCTGACTCGAGGTGCAAATAATAAGGTTGAGTCAAACGAGGCCCGACTCTAGGCACAAACGATAAGTTGAGTCAAACGAGGCCCGACTTAAGGCATAAATGACATGGTTGAGTCAAATGAGGCCAGACTCAAGGCGTAAATGATAAGGTTGAGTCAAGCGAGGATTGACTCGAGGTGTAAATAATAAGGTTGAGACGAACGAGGCTTGACTCGAGGCACAAATGACAAGGTTGAGTCAAACGGGCCTGACTCGAGGCACAAATGATATGGGTTAGTCAAACGAGGTCTGACTCGAGGCATAAATAGTGAGGTTGAGTCAAACGAGGCTTGACTCGAGGCACAAATGATATTGTAGAGTCAAATGAGACCCGACTCGAGGCACAAATGATAAGGTTGAGTCGAAGAGGCCCGACTCGAGATGAAAATGATAAGGTTGAGTCAAACGAGGCCCAACTCGAGGCACAAGTGAGAAGGTTGAGTCAAACGAGGCCCCGACTTAAGGCGTAAATGATATGGTTGAGTCAAATGAGGCTTGACTCGAGGCGCAAGTTCTAGGGGTAAGTTAAATGAGGCCCGACTTGCGGCATAAATAATAAGGTTGAGTCAAACGAGGTCCAACTCAAGGAGCAAATGATAAGGTTAAGTCAAACGAGGCCCGACTTGAGGTACAAATGACATGGCTGAGTCAAATGAGCCCCAACTCGAGGCGCAAATGATAAGGTTGAGTCAAACAAGGCCCTATCGAGGTGCAAATGATAAGGTTGAGTCAAATGAGACCCGACTCGAGGCGCAAATGATATGGTTGAGTTAAACGAGGCCTGAATCGAGGCGTAAATGGTAAGGGTGAGTTGAACGAGACCCAACTCGAGGCGCAAATGATAAGGTTTAGTCGAACGAGGGCCGACTCGAGGTGCAAATGACATGGATGAGTCAAATGAGGCCCAACTCGAGGTGCAAGTTCTATGGGTGAAAACAAGGCCTGACTCGAGTCGCAAATAATAAGGTTGAGTCAAACGAGGCCCGACTTAAGGCACAAATGATAAGGATGAGTCAAATAATGCCCAACTCGAGGTGCAAATAATAAGGTTCGGTCGAACAAGGCCCAACTTGAGACTCAAATAATAAGGTTCGATCGAAGAAGGCCCAACTTGAGGCGCAAATGATAAGGTTGAGTCAAACGAGACTTGACTCAAGGCGTCAATGATATGGGTGAGTCAAACGAGGCCCAACTTGAGGCACAAATGATAAGGTTGAGTCGAACGAGGCCCGACTCGAGGCACAAATGATAAGGTTGAGTCGAACGAGGCCCGGCTCAAGGCGCAAAAGATATGGAGGAGTCAAATGTGTCCCGACACGAGGTGCGAATGATAAGGTTGAGTCAAATGACGCCCGACTCGAGGTGCAAATGATAAGGGAGAGTCAAACAAGGACCGACTCAAGGCACAAATGATAAGGTTTAGTCAAACGAGGCCCAACTCGAAGCACAAATGATAAGGTTGAGTCGAACGAGGCCCGACTCGAGGCACAAATGATTTGGTTATGTCAAACGGGGCCTGAGTCAAGGTATAAATGATAAGTGAGAGACAAACAAGGCCCGACTCAAAGCACAAAAGATAAGGTTTAGTCCAATGAGGCCCGACTCAAGGCATAAATGATAAGGTTGAGTCAAACGAGGCCTGACTCAAGGCGCAAATTATATGGTTGAGTCAAGTGAGGCCAAGCTTGTGGCGCAAATGATAAGGGAGACTCAAACGAGACCCGACTCAAGGTACAAACGATAAGGTTGAGTCAAACGAGGCCCGACTTGAGGCACAAATAATATGGTTGTGTCAAACAGGGCCCAACTCGAGGCACAAATGATAAGGGAGAGTCAAATGAGGCCCAACTCAAGGCAGAAATGAGAAGGTTAAGTCGAACGAGGTCCGACTTGAGGCACAAATGACATGGTTGAGTCAATTGACGCTCGACTCGAGGTGCAAGTTCTATGGGTGAGTTAAACGAGGCTCGACTCGAGGTGCAAACAATAAGGTTAAGTCAAACAAGGCTCGACTCGAGGCACAAATGATAAGGTTGAGTTAAATGAGGCCCAACTTGAGGTGCAAATAACATGCTTGAGTCAAATGAGGCCTGACTCAAGGCAAAAAAGATAAGGTTGAGTCGAACGAGGCCCAACTTGAGGCGTAAATGATAAGGTTAATTCGAACAAGGCCCTACTCGAGGCGCAAATGATATAGGTAAGTCAAACGAGGCCCGACTAGAGGTGCAATTGGTAGGGGTGCTTTTAACAAGACTTAACTCGAGGCGCAAATGATATGGTGGAGTCGAACGAGGCTCGACACGAGACGCAAATGATAAGGTTGAGTCAAGCGATGCCTGGCTCGAGGCACAAATGATATGGGGGAGCCAAATGCGGCCCAACACGAGGTACGAATGGTAAGGGTAAGTTGAACGAGGCCTGACTCGTGGTGCAAATGATAAGTTTAAGTTGAACGAGGCCTGACTCAAGGTGCAGATGATAAGGTTGAGACGAACGAGACCAGACTCGAAGCGCAAATGATCTAGTTGAGTCAACCGACGTCCGACTCGGGGCATAAATGGAAAGGGTGAGTCAAACAAGGCCTGACTCGAGGAACAAATGATATTGTTGAGTCAAACAAGACTCGACTCGAGACACAAATGATACAGTTAAGTCAAACGAGGCTCAACTCGAGGCACAAATGATATGGTTGAGTCAAACGAGGCCTGACTCAAGGTGCAAATGATAAGGTTGTGTCGAACGAGCTCCGACTCAAGGCGCAAATGATAAGGTTGAGTCAAACGAGACCCAACTCGAGGCGCAAATGATATAGTTAAGTCAAACGAGGCCCGACTCGAAGCACAAATGATAAGGTTGAGTTCAATGAGGCCCGTCTTGAGGCTTAAATGATATGGTTGACTCAAACGAGGCTGGACTCGAGGCATAAATGTTATGGTTGAGTCAAACAAGGTAGGAGTCGAGATACAAATGTTATCATTGAGTCCAACGAGGCTCGACTCAAGGCACAAATGATATGGTTGAGTCGAACAAGGCCCGACTCTAAGCACAAATGATAAGGTTGAGTGCAACGAGGCCCGTCTTAAGGCGTAAATGATATGGTTAACTCAAACGAGGCCAGACTCGAGGCACAAATGTTATGGTTGAGTTAAACGAGGCCCAACTCAAGGCACAAATGGTAAGGGTGAGTCAAATGAGGCCCAACTGGAGGCACAAATGGTATGGTTAAGTCAAACAACTCTAGACTCTTGGCGCAAATGATAAGGTTGAGTCAAACGAGGCCCGACTCGAGGCACAAATTATATGGGTGAGTCAAATGAGGCCCGACTCAAGGCATAAATGGTAATGGTGAGTTGAACGACGCTCGACTCAAGGCAGAAATAATAAGGCTGAGTCAAATGAGGCCCGACTCGAGGCACAAATGATAAGGTTAAGTCAAATGAGGCCCGACTCAAGGCGCAAATGATACGGTTAAGTCAAACGAGGCCTGACTCGGGACACAAATGATATGGTTGAGTCAAAGGATGCCTGACTCAAGGTGCAAATGATAAGGTTGAGTCGAACGAGGCCTGAGTCAAGGCACAAATGATAAGGTTGAGTCAGACGAGCTCCGACTCAAGGGGCAAATGATAAGGTTGAGTCAAACGAGGCCGGACTCGAGGCACAAATGTTATGGTTGAGTCAAACGAGGCCCAACTCAAGGCACAAATGGTAAGGGTGAGTCAAACGAGGCCCAACTGGAGGCACAAATGGTATGGTTGAGTCAAACAACTCCAGACTCTTGGCGCAAATGATAAGGTCTAGTCAAATGAGACCTGACTCGTGGCACAAATTATATGGGTGAGTCAAACGAGGCTCGACTCAGGGCGTAAATGGTAAGGGTGAGTCAAACGAGGCCCAACTGGAGGCACAAATGGTATGGTTGAGTCAAACAACTCCAAACTCTTGGCGCAAATGATAAGGTCTAGTCAAACGAGGCCTGACTCGTGGCACAAATTATATGGGTGAGTCAAACAAGGCTCGACTCAAGGCGTAAATGGTAAGGGTGAGTTGAACGAGGCTCGACTCGAGGCGCAAATAATAAGGCTGAGTCAAACGAGGCCCGACTTGAGGCACAAATGATAAGGTTGAGTCAAATGAGGACCGACTCGAGGCGTAAATGACATGGTTGAGTCAAACGACGCCCGACTCGGGGCGCAAATGATAAGGGTGAGTCAAACGAGGCCTGACTTAAGGCACAAATGATAAGGTTGAGTCAAACGAGGCCCAACTGGAGGAACAAATGATAAGGTTGAGACAAATGAGGACCGAGTTGAGGCGCAAATAATAAGGCTGAGTCAGACGAGGCCCGACTCGAGGCACAAATGATAAGGTTGAGTGAAATGAGGCTCGACTCAAGGCGTAAGTGGAAAGGGTGAGTTGAACGAGGCCCAACTCGAGACGCAAATAATAAGGCTGAGTCAAACGAGCTCCAACTCAAGGCACAAATGATAAGCTTGAGTCAAACGAGACCCGACTCGAGGCGCAAATGATATGGTTAAGTCAAACGAGCTCGACTCGAGGCACAAATGATATGGTTGAGTCAAAGGAGGATCGACTCATGGCACAAATGATAAGGTTGAGTCGAACGAGACCCGATTCAAGGTGCAAATGATAAGGTTAAGTCGAATGAGGCCCGACTCGAGGCGCAAATGATAAGGTTAAGTCAAACGTGGTCTGACTCGAGGTGCAAATGATATGGTTAAGTCAAACGAGGCCCGACTCGAGGCACAAATGATATGGTTAAGTCAAACGAGGCGCGACTCAAGGCGTAAATGATAAGGTTGAGTCGAATGAGGCCCAACTCGAGGCGCAAATGATAAGGTTGAGTCAAACAAGCTCTGACTCAAGGGACAAATGATATAGTTAAGTCAAACGAGGCCCAACTCGAGGCGCAAATGATAAGGTTGAGTGAAACGAGGCCCGACTCATGACACAAATGATATGCTTGAGTCAAACGAGGCCCGACTTAAGGTCCAAATGATATGGCTGAGTCGAATGAGGCCCGCCTCATGCCACAAATGATTAGGTTGATTCAAATGAGGTCTGACTCGAGCCGCAAATGATATGGTTAAGTCAACTGAGGCCCGACTCGAGGAGCAAATAATATAGTTGAGTCAAACTAGGCCCGACTCAAGGTGCAAATGATAAGGTTGAGTCGAACGAGGCTCGACTCAAGGCACAAATGATATGGTTGAGTCGAACGAGGCCCGACTCGAAGCACAAATGATAAGGTTGAGTGCAATGAGGCCTATCTCGAGCCGTAAATGATATGGTTGACTCAAACGAGGCCGGACTCGAGGCACAAATGTTATGGTTGACTCAAACGAGGCTCGACTCAAGGCACAAATGATATGGTTGAGTTGAATGAGGCCCGACACGAAGCACAAATGATAAGGTTGAGTGCAACGAGGCCCATCTCGAGGCGTAAATGATATGGTTGACTCAAACGAGGTCGGACTCGAGGCACAAATGTTAAGGTTGAGTCAAACGAGGCCCAACTCAAGGCACAATTGGTAAGGGTGAGTCAAACGAGGCCCAACTGGAGGCACAAATGGTATGGTTGAGTCAAATAACTCCACACTCTTGGCGCAAATGATAAGGTTGTGTCAAACGAGGCCCGACTCAAGGCATAAACGGTAAGGGTGAGTTGAATGAGGCCTGACTCGTGGTGCAAATAATAAGGCTGAGTAAAACGAGGCTCGACTCGAGGCACAAATGATAAGATTGAGTCAAATGAGGCCTGACTCGAGGCGTAAATGACATGGTTGAGTCAAACGAGGCCCGACTTGGGGCACAAATGATAAGGGTGAGTCAAACGAGGCCTGACTCAAGGCACAAATGACAGCGTTGAGTCGAACGAGGCTCGACTTAAGGAACAAATGATAAGGTTGAGACAAATGAGGCCCGACTCAACAAACAATTGATATGGTTGAGTCAAACGAGGCCCGACTCAAGGTGCAAATGATAAGGTTATGTCAAACGAGGTCTGACTCAAGGCGCAAATGATATGGTTAAATCAAACGAGGCCCGACTCCAGGCACAAATAATATGGTTGAGTCAAACGAGACCTGACTTGAGGTGCAAATGATAAGGTTGAGTCGAACGAGACCTGACTCGAGGTACAAATGATAAGGTTGAGTCGAACAAGGCTTGACTTGAGGAACAAATTATAAGGTTGAGACAAATTCGCCCCGACTCAAGAAACAAATGATATGGTTGAGTCAAACGAGGCCCAACTCAAGGTGCAAATGATAAGGTTGGGTCGAATGAGGCCTGACTTGAGGCGCAAATGATATGTTTCAATCAAACGAGGCCCGACTCGAGGTGCAAATGATATGGTTGAGTCAAACGAGGCCCGACTCCAGGTGCAAATGAGAAGGTTGAGTCAAATGAGGCCCGACTCGAGGCGCAAATGAAACGGTTAAGTCAAACAAGGCCTGACTCAAGGCGCAAATGATATGGTTAAGTTAAACGAGGCTCAACTCGAGGTGCAAATGATATGGTTGAGTCAAACGAGGCCTGTCTCACGGTGCAAATGGTAAGGTTGAGTCGAATGAGGCCTGACTCGAGGCGCAAATGATAAGGTTAAGTCGAACAAGGCTTGACTTGAGGAACAAATGATAAGGTTGAGACAAATGCGCCCCGACTCAAGAAACAAATGATATGGTTGAGTCAAACGAGGCCCGACTCAAGGTGCAAATGATAAGGTTGGGTCGAATGAGGCCTGACTTGAGGCGCAAATGATATGTTTCAATCAAACAAGGCCCGACTTGAGGTGCAAATGATATGGTTGAGTCAAACGAGGCCTGACTCCAGGTGCAAATGATAAGGTTGAGTCGAATGAGGCCCGACTCGAGGCGCAAATGAAATGATTAAGTCAAACAAGGCCTGACTCAAGGCGCAAATGATACGGTTAAGTTAAACGAGGCTCGACTCGAGGCACAAATGATATAGTTGAGTCAAATGAGGCCTGACTCAAGGTGCAAATGATAAGGTTCAGTCGAACGAGGCTTGACTCGAGGTGCAAATGATAAGGTTGAGTCCAACGAGCTCCGACTCAAGGCACAAATGATAAGGTTGAGTCTAACGAGACCCGACTCGAGGCACAAATGATATGGATAAGTCAAACGAGGCCCGACTCGAGGCGCAAATGATATGGTTGAGTCGAATGAGGCTTGACTCATGGCACAAATGATAAGGTTGAGTCGAACGAGGCCCAACTCGAGGCGCAAATGATAAGGTTGAGTCGAACAAGGATTGACTCATGGCACAAATGATAAGGTTGAGTCAAACGAGGCCTGACTCGAGGTACAAATGATAAGGTTAAGTCGAATGAGGCCCGACTCGAGGCGCAAATGATAACGTTAAGTCAAACGTGGTCTGACTGGAGGCACAAAAGATATGGTTAAGTCAAACGAGGCCTGACTCGAGGCGCAAATGATATGGTTAAGTCAAACGAGGCACGACTCAAGGCGTAAATGATAAGGTTGAGTCGAATGAGGCCCGACTCGAGGTGCAAATGATAAGGTTAAGTCAAACAAGGTCTGACTCAAGGCCCAAATGATATAGTTAAGTCAAACGAGGCCCAACTCGAGGCGCAAATGATAAGGTTGAGTGAAACGAGACCCGACTTAAGACACAAATGATATGCTTGAGTCAAACGAGGCTCGACTTGAGGTGCAAATGATATGGCTGAGTCAAATGAGGCCCACCTCGTGCCACAAATGATTAGGTTGAGTCAAACAAGGTCTGACTTGAGCCGCAAATGATATGGTTAAGTCAAACGATGCCCGACTCGAGGCGTAAATAATATGGTTGAGTCAAACGAGGCCCGACTCAAGGTGCAAATGATAAGGTTGAGTCAAACGAGGATCGACTCAAGGCACAAATGATACGGTTGAGTCGAACGAGGCCTGACTCGAAGCACAAATGATAAGGTTGAGTGCAATGAGGCCCATCTCAAGGCATAAATGATATGGTTGACTCAAACGAGGCCGGACTCGAGGCACAAATGTTATGGTTAAGTCAAATGAGGCCCAACTCGGAGCGTAAATGATAAGGGTGAGTCAAATGAGGCCTGACTCAAGGCACAAGTGACAAGGTTGAGTCGAATGAGGCTTGACTGAAGGAACAAATGATAAGGTTAAGACAAACGTGGCCCGACTCAAGAAACAATCGATATGGTTGAGTCAAATAAGGCCCGACTCAAGGTGCAAATGATAAGGTTGGGTCGAATAAGGCCTGACTTGAGGCGCAAATGGTATGGTTGAATCAAACGAGGCCCGACTCGAGGTGCAAATGATATGGCTAAGTCAAACGAGGCCCGACTCTAGGTGCAAATGATAAGGTTGAGTCGAATGATGCCTGACTCGAGGCGCAAATGATACAGTTAAGTCAAATGAGGCCCGACTGAAGGGCAAATGACATTGGTAATTCAAACGAGGCCCGACTCGAGGCCCAAATGATATGGTTTAGTCAAACGAGGTCCGACTCAAGGTGCAAATGATAAGGTTGAGTTGAACGAGGCCTGAGTCGAGGCGCAAGTGATAAGGTTGAGTCAAACGAGCTCCGACTCAAGGCGCAAATGATAAGGTTGAGTCGAACGAGGCCTGAGTCGAGGTGCAAATGATATGGTTGAGTCAAACGAGACCCAACTCAAGGCGCAAATGATAAGGTTGAGTCAAACGAGACCCGATTCGAGGCGCAAATGATATGGTTAAGTCAAACGAGGCCCGACTCAAGGTGCAAATGATAAGGTTGGGTCGAATGAGGCCTGACTCGAGGCGTAAATGATATGGTTAAATCAAATGAGGCCTGACTCGAGGTACAAATGATATGGTTGAGTCAAACGAGGCCTGACTCACGGTGCAAATGGTAAGGTTGAGTCGGATGAGGTCCGACTCGATGCGCAAATGATATGGTTAAGTCAAACGTGGCCTGACTCGAGCTGCAAATGATGTGGTTAAGTCGAACGAGGCACGACTCGAGGCGTAAATGATAAGGTTGAGTCGAATGAGGCCTGACTCGAGGCGCAAATGATAAGGTTGAGTCAAACAAGGTCTGACTCAAGGTGCAAATGATATAGTTAAGTCAAACGAGGCCCAACTAGAGGCGCAAATGATAAGGTTAAGTGAAACGAGGCCCTACTCAAGACACAAATGATATGCTTGAGTCAAACGAGGCCCGACTTCAGGTGCAAATGTTATGGCTGAGTCAAATGAGGCCCGCCTCGTGGCACAAATGATTAGGTTGAGTCAAACGAGGTATGACTCCAGCCGCAAATGATATGGTTAAGTTAAACGATGCCCGACTCGAGGCGCAAATAATATGGTTGAGTCAAACGAGGCCTGACTCAAGGTGTAAATGATAAGGTTGAGTTGAACGAGGTCGACTCAAGGCACAAATGATATGGTTGAGTCGAACGAGGCCCGACTCGAAGCACAAATGATAAGGTTGAGGGCAACGAGGCCCGTCTTGAGGGGTAAATGATATGATTGACTCAAACGAGGCTGGACTCGAGGCACAAATGTTATGGTTCAATCAAATGAGGCTGGACTCGAGGCACAAATGTTATGGTTGAGTCAAACGAGGCTCGACTCAAGGCACAAATGATATGGTTGAGTCGAACGAGGCCCAACTCAAAGCACAAATGATAAGGTTGAGTGCAACGAGGCCCGTCTCGAGGCGTAAATGATATGGTTGACTCAAACGAGGCCAGACTCGAGGTACAAATGGTAAGGGTGAGTCAAACGAGGCCCAACTGGAGGCACAAATGGTATGGTTGAGTCAAACAACTCCAGCCTCTTGGCACAAATGATAAGGATGAGTCAAACAAGGCCCGACTCGAGGCACAAATTATATGGGTGAGTCAAACGAGGCTCGACTCAAGGCGTAAATGGTAAAGGTGAGTTGAACGAGGCCTAACTCGAGGCGCAAATAATATGGCTGAGTCAAACGAGGCCCGACTCGAGGCACAAATGATAAGGTTGAGTCAAATGAGGCTCGACTCGAGGCGTAAATGGCATGGTTGAGTCAAACGAGGCCCGACTCGGGGCGCAAATGATAAGGGTGAGTCAAACGAGGCCCGACTCAAGGCACAAATGACAAGGATGAGTTGAATGAGGCTTGACTTAAGGAACAAATGATAAGGTTGAGACAAACGAGACCCGACTCAAGAAACAATTGATATGGTTGAGTCAAACGAGGCCCGACTCAAGAAACAATTGATATGGTTGAGTCAAACGAGGCCCGACTCAAGAAGCAAATGATAAGGTTGAGTCGAACGAGGCCTGAATCGAGGTGCAAAGGGTATAGTTGAGTCAAACAACTCCAGACTCTTGGCGTAAATGATAAGGTTGAGTCAAACGAGGCCCAACTCAAGGCACAAATTATATGGGTTAGTCAAACGAGGCTCGACTCAAGGGGTAAATGGTAAGGGTGAGTTGAACGAGGCCCGACTCGAGGTGCAAATAATAAGGCTGAGTCAAATGAGGCCCGACTCGAGGTACAAATGATAAGATTGAGTCAAATGAGGCCCGACTCGAGGCGTAAATGACATGGTTGAGGTAAACGAGGCCCGACTCGGGGCACAAATGATAAGGGTGAGTCAAATGAGGCCCAACTCAAGAAACAAATGACAAGGTTGAGTCGAATGAGGCTTGACTTAAGGAACAAATGATAAGGTTGAGACAAACGAGGCCCGATTCAAGAAACAATTGATATGGTTAAGTCAAACGAGGCTTGACTCAAGGTGCAAATGATAAGGATGGATCGAATGAGCCTTGACTTAAGGCGCAAATGATGTGGTTCAATCAAACGAGGCCCGACTCGAGGTGCAAATGATATGGTTGAGTCGAACGAGGCTCGACCCCAGGTGCAAATGATAAGGTTGAGTCGAATGATGCCCGACTCGAGGAGCAAATGATACAGTTATGTCAAACGAGGACCGATTCAAGGCGCAAATGACAACGGTAATTCAAACGAGGCCTGACTCGAGGCACAAATGATGTGGTTGAGTCAAACGAGGCCCAACTCAAGGCGCAAATGATAAGGTTGAGTCAAACGAGGCCTGAGTCGTGGCGCAAATGATAAGGTTAAGTCAAACGAGCTCCGACTCAAGGCACAAATGATAAGGTTGAGTCAAACGAGGCCTGAGTCGAGGCACAAATGATAAGGTTGAGTCAAACGAGCTCCGACTCAAGGCACAAATGATAAGGTTGAGTCAAACGTGACCCGACTCGAGGCGCAAATGATATGGTTAAGTCAAACGAGGCCCAACTCAAGGTGCAAATGATAAGGTTGGGTCGAATGAGGTCCGACTCGAGGTGCAAATGATATGGTTAAATCGAACGAGGCCCAACTCGAGGTGCAAATGATATGGTTGAGTCAAACGAGGCCCGACTCACAGTGCAAATGGTAAGGATGAGTCAAATGAGGCCTGACTCGAGGCGCAAATGATACGGTTAAGTCAAACGAGGCCCGACTCAAGGCACAAATGATATGGTTGAGTCAAACAAGGCCTGACTCAAGGTGCAAAAGATAAGGTTGAGTTGAACGAGGCCTGACTCGCGGCGCAAATGATAAGGTGGAGTCAAACGAGCTCCGACTCAAGGCGTAAATGATAAGGTTGTGTCAAACGAGAACTGACTCGAGGTGCAAATGATATGGTTGAGTCAAAGGAGGCTCGACTCATGGCACAAATGATAAGGTTGAGTGGAACAAGGCCCGACTCGAGGCACAAATGATAAGGTTGAGTCGAATGAGGCTTCACTCATGGCGCAAACGATCAGGTTGAGTCGAACGAGGCCTGACTCAAGGTGCAAATGATAAGGCTCAGTCGAATGAGGCCCAATGCGAGGCACAAATGATAAGGTTAAGTCAAACGTGGTCCGACTCGAGGCGCAAATAATATGGTTAAGTCAAACGAGGCCCGACTCGAGGCGCAAATGATATGGTTGAGTTAAACAAGACCTGACTTGAGGCGCAAATAATAAGGTTGAGTTAAACGAGGCTCGACTCCTGGCGTAAATGATAAGGTTGAGTCAAATGAGGCCCTACTCAAGGCACAAATGTTATGGTTGAGTTAAACGAGGCCCGACTCGAGGCGCAAATGTTAAGGACGAGTCAAACGATGGCCAACTCAAGGCACAAATGATATGGTTGAGTCAAACGAGACCCGGCTCGAGGCAGAAATGATAAGGTTGAGTGCAACGAGGCTCGCCTCGAGGTGTAAATGATATGGTTGACTCAAACGAAGCTGGACTCGAGACACAAATGATATGGTTGAGTCAAACGAGGCCCAACTCAAGGTACAAATGGTAAGGATGAGTCAAACGAGGCCCGACTGGAGGCCCAAATGATATGGTTGAGTCAAACGACTCCAGACTCATGGCGCAAATGATAAGGTTGAGTTAAACGAGGCCTGACTCGAGGCACAAATTATATGGGTGAGTCAAACGAGGCCTGACTCGAGGCGTAAATGGTAAGGGTGAGTTGAACGAGGCCCGACTCGAGGTGCAAATAATAAGGCTGAGTCAAATGAGGCCCGACTCGAGCCACAAATGATAAGGTTGAGTCAAATGGGGCCTGACTCGAGGCGTAAATGACATGGTTGAGTCAAATGAGGCCTGACTCATGGTGCAAATGATAAGGGTGAGTCAAACGAGGCCAGACTAAAGGCACAAATGATCAGGCTAAGTCGAACGAGGCCTGACTTGAGGAACAAATGATAAGGTTGAGACAAACGAGGCCCGACTCAAGAAACAAATGATATGGTTGAGTCAAATGAGGCCCGACTCAAGGTGCAAATGATAAGGTTGGGTCGAATGAGGCCTGACTTAAGGTGCAAATGATATGGTTAAGTCAAACCAGGCCCGGCTCGAGGTGCAAATGATATGGTTGAGTCAAATGAGGCCCAACTCAAGGTGTAAATGATAAGGTTGAGTCGAATGAGGCCTGACTCGAGGCGCAAATGATAAGGTTGAGTCAAACGAGGTCCGACACGAGGCGCAAATGATATGGTTAAGTCAAACGAGGCCCGACTCGAGGTGCAAATAATAAGGCTGAGTCAAATGAGGCCCGACTCAAGCCCCAAATGATAAGGTTGAGTCAAATGAGGCCCGACTCAAGGTGTAAGTGACATGGTTGAGTCAAACAAGGCCTGAATCGGGGTGCAAATGATAAGGGTGAGTCAAACGAGCCCGACTCAAGGCACAAATGATAAGGTTGAGTCAAACGAGGCTCGACTTGAGAAACAAATGATAAGGTTGAGACAAACGCGGCCCGACTCAAGAAACAAATGATATGGTTGAGTCAAACGAGGCCTGACTCAAGGTGCAAATGATAAGGTTGGGTCGAATGAGGCCTGACTCGAGGTGCAAATGATATGGTTCAACCAAACAAGGCCCGACTCGAGGTACAAATGATATGGTTGAGTCAAACGAAGCCCGACTCAAGGTGCGAATGATAAGGTTGAGTCGAATGAGGCTTGACTCGAGGCGCAAATGATAAGGTTGAGTCAAACGAGGTCTAACACGAGGCGCAAATGATATGGTTAAGTCAAACAAGGCCCGACTTGATGCGCAAATGATATGGTTGAGTCAAACAAGACCTGACTCGAGGCGCAAATAATAAGGTTGAGTTAAACGAGGCTCGACTCCTGGCGTAAATGATAAGATTGAGTCAAATGAGGCCCTACTCGAGGCACAAATGTTATGGTTGAGTTAAACGAGGCCCGACTCGAGGCGCAAATGGTAAGGGTGAGTCAAACGATGGCCAACTCAAGGCACAAATGATATGGTTGAGTCAAAGGAGGCCCAACTCGAGGCGTAAATGATAAGGTTGAGTCGAACGAGGCCTGGCTCGAGGCAGAAATGATAAGGTTGAGTGCGACGAGGCCTGCCTCGAGGTGTAAATGATATGGTTGACTTAAACGAAGCTAGACTCGAGACACAAATGATATGGTTGAGTCAAACGAGGCCCAACTCAAGGCACAAATGGTAAGGGTGAGTCAAACGAGGCCCGACTCGAGGCCCAAATGATATGGTTGAGTCAAACGACTCCAGACTCATGGCGCAAATGATAAGGTTGAGTCAAACGAGGCCCGACTCGAGGCACAAACTATATGGGTGAGTCAAACGAGGCCTGACTCGAGGCGTAAATGGTAATGGTGAGTTGAACGAGGCCCAACTCGAGCTGCAAATAATAAGGTTGAGTCAAATGAGGCCTGACTCGAGGCATAAATGACATGGTTGAGTCAAACGAGGCCTGACTCGTGGTGCAAATGATAAGGGTGAGTCAAACGAGGCCAGACTCAAGGCACAAATGATAAGGCTAAGTCGAACGAGGACCGACTTGAGGAACAAATGATAAGGTTGAGACAAACGAGGCCCGACTCAACAAAACAAATGATATGGTTGAGTCAAATGAGGCCCTACTCAAGGTGCAAATGATAAGGTTGGGTCGAATGAGGCCTAACTCGAGGCGCAAATGATATGGTTAAGTCAAACGAGGCGCGGCTCGAGGTGCAAATGATATGGTTGAGTCAAATGAGGCCCAACTCAAGGTGTAAATGATAAGGTTGAGTCGAATGAGGCCTGACTCGAGGCGCAAATGATAAGGTTGAGTCAAACGAGGTCCGACACGAGGCGCATATGATATGGTTAAGTCAAACGAGGCCCGACTCGAGGCACAAATGATAAGGTTGAGTCAAATACGGCCCGACTCGGGGCGCAAATGATAAGGTTGAGTCGAATGAGGCCCGACTCGAGGCACAAATGATAAACTTGACTACAACGAGGTCTGGCTCCATGTGTAAATGATATGGTTGACTCAAACGAGGCCACACTCGAGGCATAAATGATATGATTGAGTCAAACGAGGCCCGACTCGAGGCAGAAATTATGAGTGAGTCAAACGAGGTCCGACTGGAGGCACAAATGATATGGTTGAGTCAAACGACTCCAGACTCTTAGCGCAAATGATAAGGTGGAGTCAAACTAGGCCCGACTCGAGGAACAAATTATACGGGTGAGTCAAACGAGGCCCGACTCAACGCGTAAATGGGAAGGCTGAGTTGAACGAGGCCCGACTCGAGGTGCAAATAATAAGGCTGAGTGCAACGAGGCCCGACTCGAGGCACAAATGATAAGGTTGAGTCAAATGAGGCCCGACTCGAGGCGTAAATGACATGGTTGAGTCAAACAAGGCCTGAATCGGGGTGCAAATGTTAAGGTTGAGTCAAACGAGGCCCGACTCAAGGCACAAATGATAAAGTTAAGTCAAACGAGGCTCGACTTGAGAAACAAATGATAAGGTTGAGACAAACGCAGCCCAACTCAAAAAACAAATGATATGGTTGAGTCAAACGAGGCCTGACTCAAGGTGCAAATGATAAGGTTGGGTCGAATGAGGCTTGACTTGAGGTGCAAATGATATGGTTCAACCAAACGAGGCCCGACTCGAGCCACAAATGATAAGGTTGAGTCAAATGATGCCCAACTCGAGGTGTAAATGACATGGTTGGTCAAACGAGGCCCGACTCGGGGCACAAATGATAAGGGTGTGTCAAACGAGGCCCGTCTCAAGGCACAAATGATAAGGTTGAGTCAAACGAGGCTCGACTTGAGAAACAAATGATAAGATTGAGACAAACGCGGCCCGACTCAAGAAACAAATGATATGGTTGAGTCAAACGAGGCCTGACTCAAGGTGCAAATGATAAGGTTGGGTCGAATGAGGCCTAACTCGAGGCGCAAATGATATGGTTAAGTCAAACGAGGCGCGGCTCGAGGTGCAAATGATATGGTTGAGTCAAATGAGGCCCAACTCAAGGTGTAAATGATAAGGTTGAGTCAAATGAGGCCTGACTCGAGGCGCAAATGATAAGGTTGAGTCAAACGAGGTCCGACACGAGGTGCAAATGATATGGTTAAGTCAAACGAGGCCCGACTCGAGGCACAAATGATAAGGTTGAGTCAAATAAGGCCCGACTCGGGGCGCAAATGATAAGGTTAAGTCGAATGAGGCCCGACTCGAGGCACAAATGATAAACTTGACTACAACGAGGTCTGGCTCCATGTGTAAATGATATGGTTGACTCAAACGAGGCCAGACTCGAGGCATAAATGATATGATTGAGTCAAACGAGGCCCGACTCGAGGCAGAAATTATATGAGTGAGTCAAACGAGGTCCGACTGGAGGCACAAATGATATGGTTGAGTCAAACGACTCCAGACTCTTAGCGCAAATGATAAGGTGGAGTCAAACTAGGCCCGACTCGAGGCACAAATTATACGGGTGAGTCAAACGAGGCCCGACTCGAGGCGTAAATGGGAAGGCTGAGTTGAACGAGACCCGACTCGAGATGCAAATAATAAGGCTGAGTCCAACGAGGCCCGACTCGAGGCACAAATGATAAGGTTGAGTCAAATGAGGCCCGACTCAAGGCGTAAATGACATGGTTGAGTCAAACAAGGCCTGAATCGGGGTGCAAATGTTAAGGTTGAGTCAAACGAGGCCCGACTCAAGGCACAAATGATAAAGTTAAGTCAAACGAGGCTCGACTTGAGAAACAAATGATAAGGTTGAGACAAACGCAGCCCGACTCAAAAAACAAATGATATGGTTGAGTCAAACGAGGCCTGACTCAAGGTGCAAATGATAAGGTTGGGTCGAATGAGGCCGGGCTCGAGGTGCAAATGATATGGTTCAACCAAACGAGGCCCGACTCGAGGTACAAATGATGTGGTTGAGTCAAACGAGGCCCGACTCAAGTTGCAAATGATAAGGTTGAGTCGAATGAGGCCTAACTCGAGGCGCAAATGATAAGGTTGAGTCAAATGAGGTCTGACACGAGGCACAAATGATATGGTTAAGTCAAATGAGGCCCGACTCGAGAAGCAAATAATAAGGTTGAGTCAAATAAGGCCCGACACGAGGCACAAATGATAAGGTTGAGTCGAACGAGGCCCGACTCGAGGCACAAATGATAAGGTTCAGTGCAACGAGGCCCGCCTCCATATGTAAATGATATGGTTGACTCAAACGAGGCTGGACCCGAGGCACAAATGATATGATTGAGTCAAACGAGGCCCGGCTCGAGGCACAAATGGTAAGGGTGAGTCAAACGAGGCCCAATTGGAGGCCCAAATGATATGGTTGAGTCAAACCACCCCAGACTCTTGGCACAAATGATAAGGTTGAGTCAAACGAGGCCCGACTCGAGGCACAAATGATAAGGTTGAGTGAAATGAGGCCCTAACCGAGGCATAAATGGCATGGTTGAGTCAAACGACGCCTGACTCGGGGAACAAATGACAAGGGAGAGTCAAACGAGGCCTGACTCAAGGCACAAATGATATGGTTGAGTCGAACGAGGCCCGACTTGAGGAAAAAATGATAAGGTTGAGACAAACGAGGCCCGACTCAAGAAACAATTGATATGGTTGAGTCAAATGAGGCCCAAATAAAGGTGCAAATGATAAGGTTAGGTTGAGTGAGGCCTGACTCGAGGCACAAATGATATGGTTAAGTCAAACGAGGCCCGGCTCGAGGTGCAAATGATATGGTTGACTCAAACGAGGCCCAACTCAAGGTGCAAATGATAAGTTTGAGTCGAATGAGGCCTGACTCAAGGCGTAAATGATAAGGTTGAGTCAAACAAGGTCCGACACGAGGCACAAATGATATGGTTAAGTCAAACGAGGCCCGACTCGAAGCGCAAATGATAAGGTTGAGTCAAATAAGGCCCGACTCGATGCACAAATGATAAGGTTGAGTCAAACGAGGCCCAACTCGAGGAACAAATTATATGGGTCAGTCAAACGAATCCCGACTGGAAGCACAAATGATTTGGTTGAGTCAAACGACTCCAGACTCTTAGCGCAAATGATAAGGTGGAGTCAAACTAGGCCCGACTCGAGGAACAAATTGTATGGGTAAGTCAAACAAGGCCCGACTCGAGGCGTAAATGGTAAGGGTGAGTTGAACGAGGCCCGACCCAAGGTGCAAACAATAAGGCTAAGTCAAACGAGGCCCGACTTGAGCCACAAATGATAAGGTTGAGTCAAATGAGGCCCGACTCGAGGCATAAATGACATGGTTGAGTCAAACGGGGCCCGACTTGGGGCACAAATGATAAGGGTGAGTCAAACAAGGCCTACCTCCATGTGTAAATGATATGGTTGACTCAAACGAGGACGGACTCGAGGTACAAATGATATGATTGAGTCAAACGAGGCCCGACTCGAGGCACAAATGGTAAGGGTGAGTCAAACGAGGCCCAACTGTAGGCCCAAATGATATGGTTGAGTCAAACGACTCCAGACTCTTAGCGCAAATGATAAGGTTTTGTCAAACGAGGCCTGACTCGGGGTGCAAATGATAAGGGTGAGTCAAACGAGGCCCGACTCAAGGCACAAATGATAAGGTTGAGTCGAACGAGGCCCGACTTGAGGAACAAATGATAAGGTTGAGACAAACGAGGCCCGACTCAACAAACAAATGATATGGTTGAGTCAAATGAGGCCTGACTCAAAGTGCAAATGATAAGGTTGGGTCGAATGAGGCCTGACTTGAGGTGCAAATGATATCGTTAAGTCAAACGAGATCCGACTCGAGGTGCAAATGATATGGTTGAGTTAAACGAGGCCCAAATCAAGGTGCAAATGATAAGGTTGAGTCAAATGAGGCCTGACTTGAGGCGCAAATGATAAGTTTGAGTCAAACGAGCCCTGACACGAGGCACAAATGATATGGTTAAGTCAAACGAGGCCCGACTCGAGGCGCAAATGATAAGGTTGAGTCAAATAAGGCCTGACTCGGGGCGCAAATGATAAGGTTGAGTTGAACGAGGCCCAACTCGAGGCACAAATGATAAGGTTGAGTGCAACGAGGACCGCCACCATGTGTAAATGATATGGTTGACTCAAACGAGGCCGGACTCGAGGCACAAATGATATGATTGAGTTAAACGACGCCCGACTCGAGGCACAAATTATATGGGTGAGTTAAATGAGGCCCGACTCGAGGCACAAATCATATGGTTGAGTCAAACAACTCCAGATTCTTAGCGCAAATGATAAGGTGGAGTCAAACTATGCCCGACACGAGGCACAAATTATATGGGTGAGTCAAATGAGGCCCGACTCGAGGCATAAATGGTAAGGCTAAGTTGAACGAGGCCCGACTCGAGGTGCAAATAATAAGGCTGAGTCAAACGAGGCCCGACTCGAGCCACCAATGATAAGGTTGAGTCAAATGAGGCCCGACTCGAGGCGTAAATGACATGGTTAAGTCAAACGAGGCCCGACTCGGGGCACAAATGATAAGGGTGTGTCAAACGAGGCCCGACTCAAGGCACAAATGATAAGGTTGAGTCAAACGAGGCTCGACTTGAGAAACAAATGATAAGATTGAGACAAACGCGGCCCAACTCAAGAAACAAATGATATGGTTGAGTAAAACGAGGGCTGACTCAAGGTGCAAATGATAAGGTTGGGTCGAATGAGGCCTGACTCGAGGTGCAAATGATATGGTTCAATCAAACGAGGCCCGAGTCGAGGTACAAATGATATGGTTGAGTCAAACGAGGCCCGACTCAAGGTGCAATTGATAAGGTTGAGTCTAATGAGGCCTGACTCGAGGAGCAAATGATAGGGTTGAGTCAAACGAGGTCCGACACGAGGCGCAAATGATATGGTTAAGTCAAACGAGGCCCAACTCGAGGCGCAAATGATAAGGTTAAGTCAAATAAGGCCCGACTCGGGGCGCAAATGATAAGGTTGAGTCGAATGAGGCCCGACTCGAGGCACAAATGATAAGCTTGACTACAACGAGGCCTGGCTCCATGTGTAAATGATATGGTTGACTCAAACGAGGCCAGACTCGAGGCACAAATGATATGATTGAGTCAAACGAGGCCCGACTCGAGGCAGAAATTATATGAGTGAGTCAAACGAGGCCCAACTGGAGGCCCAAATGATATGGTTAAGTTAAACCACCCCAGACTCTTGGCGCAAATGATAAGGTTGAGTCAAACGAGGCCCGACTCGAGACACAAATTATACGGGTGAGTCAAACGAGGCCTGTCTCAAGGCACAAATGATATGGTTGAGTCAAACAAGGCCCAACTTGAGGAACAAATGATAAGGTTGAGACAAACGAGGCCCGACTCAAGAAACAATTGATATGGTTGAGTCAAATGAGGCCCAACTAAAGGTGCAAATGATAAGGTTAGGTTGAATGAGGCCTGACTCGAGGCACAAATGATATGGTTAAGTCAAACGAGGCCCGGCTCGAGGTGCAAATGATATGGTTGACTCAAACGAGGCCCAACTCAAGGTGCAAATGATAAGTTTGAGTCGAATGAGGCCTGACTCAAGGCACAAATGATAAGGTTGAGTCAAACAAGTTCCGACACGAGGCACAAATGATATGGTTAGGTCAAACGAGGCCCGACTCGAAGCGCAAATGATAAGGTTGAGTTAAATAAGGCCCGACTCGAGGCACAAATGATAAGGTTGAGTCAAACGAGGCCCAACTCGAGGAACAAATTATATGGGTCAGTCAAACGAGTCCCGACTGGAAGCACAAATGATTTGGTTGAGTCAAACAACTCCAGACTCTTAGCGCAAATGATAAGGTGGAGGCAAACTAGGCCCGACTCGAGGAACAAATTGTATGGGTAAGTCAAACAAGGCCCGACTCGAGGCGTAAATGGTAAGGGTGAGTTGAACGAGGCCCGACTCGAGGCGTAAATGGTAAGGGTGAGTTGAACGAGGCCCGACTCAAGGTGCAAACAATAAGGCTAAATCAAAGGAGGCCCGACTTGAGCCACAAATGATAAGGTTGAGTCAAATGAGGCCCGACTCGAGGCATAAATGACATGGTTGAGTCAAACGGGGCCCGACTTGGGGCACAAATGATAAGGGTGAGACAAACAAGGCCTGCCTCCATGTGTAAATGATATGGTTAACTCAAACGAGGCCGGACTCGAGGCACAAATGATATGATTGAGTCAAACGAGGCCCGACTCGAGGCACAAATGGTAAGGGTGAGTCAAACGAGGCCCAACTGTAGGCCCAAATGATATGGTTAAGTCAAACGACTCCAGACTCTTGGCGCAAATGATAAGGTTTTGTCAAACGAGGCCCGACTCGAGGCGTAAATGGTAAGGGTGAGTTCAACGAGGCCCGACTCGAGGTGCAAATAATAAGGCTGAGAAAAACGAGGCCCGACTCAAGCCACAAATGATAAGGTTGAGTCAAATGAGGCCTGACTCGAGGCGTAAATGACATGGTTGAGTCAAACGAGGCCTAACTCGGGGTGCAAATGATAAGGGTGAGTCAAACGAGGCCTGACTTAGGGCACAAATGATAAGGTTGAGTCGAACGAGGCCCGACTTGAGGAACAAATGATAAGGTTGAGACAAATGAGGCCCGACTCAACAAACAAATGATATGGTTGAGTCAAATGAGGCCCGACTCAAAGTGCAAATGATAAGGTTAGGTCGAATGAGGCCTGACTCGAGGTGCAAATGATATGGTTAAGTCAAACGAGGTCCGACTCGAGGTGCAAATGATATGGTTGAGTTAAACGAGGCCCAAATCAAGGTGCAAATGATAAGGTTGAGTCGAATGAGGCCTAACTTGAGGCGCAAATGATAAGTTTGAGTCAAACGAGGTCTGACACGAGGCACAAATGATATGGTTAAGTCAAACGAGGCCCGACTCGAGGCGCAAATGATAAGGTTGAGTTAAATAAGGCCCGACTCGGGGCACAAATGATAAGGTTGAGTTGAATGAGGCCCGACTCAAGGCACAAATGATAAGGTTGAGTGCAACGAGCCCCACCACCATGTGTAAATGATATGGTTGACTCAAACGAGGCCGGACTCGAGGCACAAATGATATGATTGAGTCAAACGAGGCCCGACTCGAGGCACAAATTATGTGGGTGAGTCAAATGAGGCCCAACTCGAGGCACAAATCATATGGTTGAGTCAAACAACTCCAGATTCTTAGCACAAATGATAAGGTGGAGTCAAACTATGCCCGACTCGAGGCACAAATTATATGGGTGAGTCAAACGAGGCCCGGCTCGAGGCGTAAATGGTAAGGCTAAGTTGAACGAGGCCTGGCTCGAGGTGCAAATAGTAAGGCTGAGTCGAACGAGGCCTGGCTCGAGCCACAAATGATAAGGTTGAGTCAAATGACGCCCAACTCGAGGTGTAAATGACATGGTTGGTCAAACGAGGCCCGACTCGGGGCACAAATGATAAGGGTGTGTCAAACGAGGCCCGTCTCAAGGCACAAATGATAAGGTTGAGTCAAACGAGGCTCGACTTGAGAAACAAATGATAAGATTGAGACAAACGCGGCCCGACTCAAGAAACAAATGATATGGTTGAGTCAAACGAGGCCTGACTCAAGGTGCAAATGATAAGGTTGGGTCGAATGAGGCCTGACTCGAGGTGCAAATGATATGGTTCAAACAAACGAGGCCCGAGTCGAGGTACAAATGATATGGTTGAGTCAAATGAGGCCCGACTCAAGGTGCAAATGATAAGGTTGAGTCTAATGAGGCCTGACTCGAGGCGCAAATGATAAGGTTGAGTCAAACGAGGTCTGACACGAGGCGCAAATGATATGGTTAAGTCAAACGAGGCCCGACTCGAGGCGCAAATGAGAAGGTTGAGTCAAATAAGGCTCGACTCGGGGCGCAAATGATAAGGTTGAGTTGAATGAGGCCCGACTCGAGGCACAAATGATAAGGTTGAGTGCAACGAGGCCCGCCTCCATGTGTAATTGATTTGGTTGACTCAAACGATGCCGGACTCGAGGCACAAATGATATGATTGAGTCAAACGAGGCCCAACTCGAGGCACAAATTATAAGGGTGAGTCAAATGAGGCCCGACTAGAGGCACAAATGATATGGTTGAGTCAAACGACTCCAGATTCTTAGCGCAAATGATAAGGTGGAGTCAAACTAGGCCCAACTCGAGGCACAAATTATATGGGTGAGTCAAATAAGGCCCGACTTGAGGCATAAATGGTAAGGCTAAGTTGAACGAGGCCCGACTCGAGGTGCAAGTAATAAGGCTGAGTCAAACGAGGCCCGACTCGAGCCACAAATTATAAGGTTGAGTCAAATGAGGGCCGACTCGAGGCATAAATGACATGGTTGAGTCAAACGAGGCCCGACTCGGGACACAAATGATAAGGGTGAGTCAAACGAGGCCCGACTCAAGGCATAAATGATAAGGTTGAGTCAAACGAGACTCAACTTGAGAAACAAATGATAAGG
Organism: Dicorynia guianensis; assembly: GCA_037013595.1. NCBI lineage: Eukaryota > Viridiplantae > Streptophyta > Magnoliopsida > Fabales > Fabaceae > Dicorynia > Dicorynia guianensis. The sequence continues at coordinate 15,814,669 of JASUAB010000013.1, read as the reverse complement.
TTGAGACAAACGCGGCCCGACTCAAGAAACAAATGATATGGTTGAGTCAAACGAGGCCTGACTCATGGTGCAAATGGTAAGGTTGGGTCGAATGAGGCCTGACTCGAGGTGCAAATGATATGGTTCAATCAAACGAGGTCCGACTCGAGGTACAAATGATATGGTTGAGTCAAACGAGGCCCGACTCAAGGTGCAAATGATAAGGTTGAGTCGAATGAGGCCTGACTCGAGGCACAAATGATAAGGTTGAGTCAAACGAGGTCCGACACGAGGCGCAAATGATATGGTTAAGTCAAACGAGGCCCGACTCGAGACACAAATGATAAGGTTGAGTCCAATAAGGCCCGACTCGAGGCACAAATGATAAGGTTGGGTCAAACGAGGCCCGACTCAAGGCACAAATGATAAGGTTGAGTGCAACGAGGCCCACCTCCATGTGTAAATGATATGGTTGACTCAAACGAGGTCGGACTCGAGGTACAAATGATATGATTGAGTCAAATGAGGCCCGACTCGAGGCACAAATTATATGGGTGAGTCAAACGAGGCCTGACTGGAGGCACAAATGATATGGTTGAGTCAAACGACTCCAGACTCTTAGCGCAAATGATAAGGTGGAGTCAAACTAGCCCCGACTCGAGGCACAAACTATATGGGTAAGTCAAACAAGGCCCGACTCGAGGCATAAATGGTAAGGCTGAGTTGAACGAGGCCCGACTCGAGGTGCAAATAGTAAGGCTAAGTCCATCAAGGGCCGACTTGAGCCACAAATGATAAAGTTGAGTCAAATGAGGCCCGACTCGAGGCGTAAATGACATGGTTGAGTCAAACGAGGCCTGACTCGGGGCACAAATGATAAGGGTGAGTCAAACGAGGCTCGACTTGAGAAACAAATGATAAGGTTGAGACAAACGCGGTCCGACTCAAGAAACAAATGATATGGTTGAGTCAAATGAGGCCTGACTCAAGGTGCAAATGATAAGGTTGGGTCGAATGCGGCTTGACTCAAGGTGCAAATGATAAGGTTGAGTCGAATGAGGCCTGACTCGAGTCGGAAATGGTAAGGTTGAGTCAAACGAGGTCCGACTCGAGGCGCAAATGATACGGTTAAGTCAAACGAGGCCTAACTCGAGGCACAAATGATATGCTTGAGTCAAACAAGGCCTGACTCAAGGTGCAAATGATAAAGTTAAGTCGAACGAGGCCTAACTCAAGGCGCAAATGATAAGCTTGAGTCAAACGATGTCGGACTCGAGGCGCAAATGTTATGGTTAAGTCAAACGAGGCCCGACTCGAGGTGCAAATGATATGGTTGAGTCAAACTAGGCTCGACTCATGGCACAAATGATAAGGTTGAGTCAAACGTGGCCCAACTGGAGGCGTAAATGATAAGGTAGGGTTGAATGAGGCTCGACTCATGGCGCAAATTATAAGGTTGAGTCGAACGAGGCCCGACTTGAGGTGCAAATGATAAGGTTGAGTCGAATGAGGCCTGCTCGAGGCGCAAATGATAAGGTTAAGTCAAACGAAGTCCGAGTCAAGACACAAATGATATGGTTGAGTCAAACAAGACCTGACTCAAGGCGCAAATAATAAGGTTGTGTTAAACAAGGCTCGACTCATGGCGTAAATGATAAGGTTGAGTCAAACGAGACCTGACTCGGGGAACAAATGATATGGTTGAGTCAAACGAGTCCCGACTCAAGGCACAAATGATATGATTAAGTCAAACGAGGCCTGACTCGAGGTGCAAATGATAAGGTTGAGTCGAATGAGGCCCGACTCGAGGCACAAATAATAAGGTTAAGTGCAATGAGGCCTGCCTCGAGGTGTAAATGATATGGTTAACTCAAATAAGGCTAGACTCGAGGCACAAATGATATGGTTGAGTCAAACAAGGCCCGACTCGAGGCTCAAATGGTCAGGGTTAGTCAACCGAGGCCCGACTGGAGGCCCAAATGATATGGTTGTGTCAAACGACTCCAGACTCTTGGCGCAAATGATAAGGTTGAGTCAACCTAGGCCTGACTCAAGCCATAAATTATATATGTGAGTCAAACGAGGCCCGACTCAAGGCGTAAAAGTTAAGGCTGAGTTGAACGAGGCCTGACTCGAGGTGCAAATAATAAGGCTGAGTCAAACGAAGCCCGATTCGAGGCACAAATGATAAGGTTGAGTCCAATGAGGCCCGACTCGAGGCGTAAATGACATGGTTGAGTCAAACGAGGCCCGACTTGGGGCCCAAATGATAAGGGTGAGTCAAACGAGGCCCGACTCAAGGCACAAATGATAAGGTTGAGTCAAATGAAGCTCGACTTGAGAAACAAATGATAAGGTTGAGATAAACGCGGCCTGACTCAAGAAACAAATGATATGGCTGAGTCAAACGAGTCCTGACTCAAGGTGCAAATGATAAGGTTGGGTCGAATGAGGCCTGACTCAAGGCGCAAATGATATGGTTAAGTCAAACAAGGCACGACTCGAGGCGCAAATGATAAGGTTGAGTCAAACGAGGTCTAACTCGTGGCGCAAAGGATATGGTTAAGTCAAACAAGCCCTGACTCAAGGCGCAAATGATATGGTTGAGTCAAACAAGGCTTGGCTCATGGTACAAATGATAAGATTGAGTCAAACGAGGCCTGACTCGAGGCACAAATGATAAGGTTGAATCGAACAAGGCCAGACTCAAGGCGTAATAGATAAGGTTGAGTCGAACGAGGCTCGACTCATGGCGCAAATGATTAGGTGGAGTCGAACGAGGCCCGACTCGAGGCGCAAATGATAAGGTTAAGTCGAATGAGGCCTGACTCGAGACACAAATGATAAGGTTAAGTCAAACGAGGTCTAACTAGAGGGGCAAATGATATGGTTGAGTCAAACGAGGCCCAACTCAAGCTGCAAACGATAAGGTTAAGTCAAACGAGGCCTGACTCGAGGCACAAATGATAAGGTTGAGTCAAATGAGGTCCTACCTGACTCATGGCGCAAATGATAAGGTTGAGTTGAATGAGGCACGCTTGAGGCACAAATGATAAGGCTGAGTCAAACGAGGTCTGACTCGAGTCGCAAAACATATGGTTGAGTTAAACGAGGCGCGACTCAAGGTGCAAATGATAAGGTTGAGCCAAATGAGGCCCAACTAGAGATGCAAATGATAAGGTTGAGTTGAATGAGGCCCGACTCGAGGCATAAATGATAAGGTTGAGTCGAATGAGGCCTGACTCGAGGCGCAACAAATAAGGTTGATACAAATGAGGTCCGACTCGAGGCGCAAATGATATGGTTAAGTCAAACGAGGCCCGACTTGAGGTGCAAATGATAAGGTTGAGTCGAACGAGGCTCGACTCATGGCGCAAATGATAAGGTTGAGTCGAGCGAGGCCTAACTTGAGGTGCAAATGGTAAGGTTGAGCAGAACGATAAGGTTGAGTTGAGCAAGGCCTAACTTGAGGTGCAAATGGTAAGGTTGAGCAGAACGATAAGGTTGAGTAGAACGAGACCCGAGGCTCGACTCGAGGTGTAAATGGTAAGGTTGAGTTGAACGAGGCCCGACTCGAGGCGCAAATAATATGTTTGAGTCAAACGAGCCCCGACTCGAGGTGCAAATGATAAGAGTGAGTCAAACGAGGCCCAGCTCAAGGTACAAATGATAAGGTTGAGTCGAACGAGGCTCCACTTGAGGAACAAATGATAAGGTTGAGACAAACGAGGCCCGACTCAAGGTGTAAATGATAAGGTTGGCTCGAATGAGGCCTGACTCGAGGTGCAAATGATTTGGTTAAGTCAAACAATGCCCGACTCAATGCGCAAATGATATGGTTGAGTCAAACAAGACCTGACTCGAGGCGCAAATAATAAGGTTGAGTTAAACGAGGCTCGACTCATGGCGTAAATGATAAGGTTGAGTCAAATGAGACCCGACTCGAGGCACAAATGATATGGTTGAGTCAAACGAGGTTTGACTCAAGGCACAAATGATACGGTTAAGTCAAACGAGGCCCAACTCGAGTCGCAAATGATAAGATTGAGTGAAACGAGGCCTGACTCAAGACACAAATGATATGGTTGAGTCAAATGAGGCCCGACTCAAGGTGCAAATGATAAGGTTGAGTCGTATGAGGCCCGACTCGAGGAGCAAATGATAAAGTTTAGTCAAACGAGGTCCGACACGAGGCACAAATGATATGGTTAAGTCAAACGAGGCCCGACTAGAGTTACAAATGATAAGGTTGAGTCAAATGAGGCCCGACTCGAGGCGCAAATGATATGGCTTAGTCAAACGAGGCCTGACTCGAGGCGTAAACAATAAGGTTGAGTGAAACGAGGCCCGACACAAGACACAAATGATATGGTTTAGTCAAACGAGGCTCGACTGGAGGTGCAAATGATAAGGCTGAGTTGAATGAGGCCCGACTCGAGGCAGAAATGATAAGGTTGAGGCAGATGAGGTCCGACTCGAGGCGCAAATGATATCGTTGAGTCAAACGAGGCCAGACTCGAGGCACAAATAATAAGGTTGAGTTAAACGAGGTCCAACTCGAGGCACAAATGATATGGTTGAGTCAAACGAGGCCCGACTCGAGGTGCAAATGATAAGGTTGAGTCGAACGAGGCTTGACTCGAGACGCAAATGATAAGGTTGAGTCAAACGAGGTCCGACTCGAGGCGCCAATGGTATGGTTAAGTCAAACGAGGCCCGACTCGAGGCGCAAATGATAAGGTTGAGTCAAACGAGGCCCAACCCAATGTGCGAATGATAAGGTTGAGTCGAATGAGGCCCGACTTGAGGCGCAAATGATAAGGTTGAGTCAAACGAGGTCCGACTCAAGGCGCAAATGATATGGTTAAATCAAACGAGGCCCGGCTTGAGGCACAAATGTTAAGGTTGAGTGAAATGACGCCCGACTCAAGACACAAATGATATGGTTGAGTCAAATGAGGCCCGAGTCAAGGTGCAAATGATAAGGTTGAGTCGAATGAGACTCGACTCGAGGCGCAAATGATAAGGTTGAGTCAAACGAGGTCCGACACGTGGCGCAAATGATATGGTTGAATCAAACGAGGCCCGACTCGAGGCGCAAATGATATGGTTTTGTCAAACGAGGCCTGACTCAAGATGTAAACGATAAGGTTGGGTGAAACGAGGCCCGACTCAAGACACAAGTGATATGGTTGAGTCAAACGAGGCCCGACGGGAGGTGCAAATGATAAGGCTGAGTCGAATGAGGCCCGACTCGAGGCAGAAATGATAAGGTTGAGTCAAACGAGGTCCAACTTGACGCGCAAATGATAAGGTTGAGTGAAACGAGCCCCGACTCAAGACACAAATGATATGGTTGCATTAAACGAGGCCCGACTCGGGGTGCAAATGATAAGGCTGTGTCAAATGAGGCCCAACTCGAGGGAAAAATGATAAGGTTGAGGTAAATGAGGTCCGACTCGAGGTACAAATGATATGGTTAAGTCATACAAGGCCCGACTTGAGGCGCAAATGATATGGTTGAGTTGAACGAGGCTCGACTCATGGCACAACTGATAAGGTTGAGTCGAACGAGACCTGACTAGAGGCACAAGTGATATGGTTAAGTCGAATGAGGACCGACTCAAGGTGCAAATGATATGGTTGAGTCGAACGAGGGCAACTCGTGGCGCAAATGATATGGTGAGTCAAGTGAGGCCTGACTCGAGGCGTAAATGATATGGTCAAGTCAAACGAGGCCCAACTCGAGGTGCAAATAGTAAAGGTGAGTCAAACAAGGCCCGACTCAATGCACAAATGATATGGTTGAGTCTAACGAGGCTCGACTTGAGGCATAAATAATAAGGTTGAGTTGAACGACGCCTGACTCGAGGTGTAAATGATAAGGTTGAGTGCAACAAGGCCCGCCTCGAGGCATAAATGATATGTTTGAGTCAAATGAGGCCCAACTCGAGATGCAAATGGTAAGGTTGAGACAAACGAGGCCCAACTCAAGGCACAAATGATATGGTTGAGTCAAACGAGGCACAACTCGAGTCGCAAATGATAAGGGTGCGTCAAACGAGATCTGACTGGAGGCACAAATGATATGGATGAGTCAAACGACTCCAGACTCATGGCACAAATGATAAGGTTGAGTCAAATGAGGCCTGACTCGAGGCACAAATTATATGGGTGAGTCAAACGAGACCCAACTCGAGGGGTAAATGGTAAGGGTGAGTTTAACGAGGCCCGATTCGAGGCACAAATTATAAGGTTGAGTCAAACGAGGCCCGACATGAGGCACAAATGATAAGGTTGAGTCAAATGAGGCCTGACTCGAGGCATAAATGACATGGTTGAGTCAAACGACGCCCGACTAGGGGTGAGTCAAACAAGGCCCGACTCAACGTACAAATGATAAGGTTGAGTCGAACAAGGCTCGACTTGAGGAACAAATGATAAGGTTGAGACAAACGATGCCAGGCTCAAGAAACAAATGATATGGTTGAGTCAAACGAGGCCCGACTCAAGGAGCAAATGATAAGGTTGGCTCGAATGAGGCCTGACTCGGGGCGTAAATGATATGGCTGATTCAAACGAGGCCCGACTTGAGGTGCAAATGGTAAGGGTGAGTCAAATGAGGGCCGACTCAAGGCACAAATGATATGGTTGAGTCAAACGAGGCCTGGCTCAAGGCACAAATGTTAAGGTTGGGTCGAATGAGGCCCGACTCGAGGTGCAAATGATAAAGTTGAGTCAAATGAGGTCTGACTCGAGGCGCAAATGATATGGTTAGTCAAACGAAGCCCGACTCAAGACACAAATTATATGGTTGAGTCAAATAAGACCCGACTCAAGGTGCAAATCATAAGGTTGAGTCGAATGAGGCCCGACTCGAGGCGCAAATGATAAGGTTGAGTCCAACGAGGTCCGACTTGAGGCACAAATGATAAGGTTGAGTCAAATGAGGCCCAACTTGAGGCGTAAATGATAAGGTTAAGTCAAACGAGGCTCGACTCATGGCCCAAATGATAAGGTTGAGTCAAACGAGGCTCGACTGGAGGCGCAAATGATAAGGTTGAGTCGAATGAGGCCCGACTCGAGGTGCAAATGATATGGTTGAGTCAAACGAGGGCCAACTCGAGGCGCAAATGATATGGTTGAGTCAAATGGGGACCGACTTGAGGTGCAAATGATATGGTTGAGTCAAACGAGGCCCGACTTAAGGCACAAATATATGGTTAGTCAAATGAGGCACGACTCGAGGCGCAAATGATATGGTTCAGTCAAACTAGGCCCAAATCGAGGCGCAAATGATATGGTTGGGTCAAACGAGGCCCGACTCAATGCACAAATGATATGGTTGAGTCAAACGAGGCTCAACTCGAGGCACAAATAATAAGGTTGAGTTGAACGAGGCTCGACTCAAGGCGCAAATGATATGGTTGAGTTGAATAAGGGCCAACTCGAGGTGCAAATGATCTGGGTGAGTTAAATGAGGCCCGACTTGAGCCGCAAATGATATGGTTGAGTCGAATAAGGGCCAACTCGAGGTGAAAATGATATGGGTGAGTTAAATGAGGCCCGACTCGAGCCGCAAATGATATGGTTGAATCAAACGAGGTTCAACTTGAGGCGCAAATGGTAAGGGAGAGTCAAACGAGGGCCGACTCAAGGCGCAAATGGTAATGGTGAGTCAAACAAGGGCCGAGTCAAGGCACAAATGATATGGTTGAGTCAAACAAGGCCCAACTCGAGGCGCAAATGATAAGGTTGAGTCGAACGAGGCCCGACAAGAGGCGCAAATGATAAGGTTGAGTGCAACAAGGCCCGCCTCGAGGCATAAATGATATGGGTGAGTCAAACGAGGCCGGAATTGAGGTGCGAATGATATGGGTGAGTCAAACGAGGCCCGACTCGAGGTGCAAATAATAAGGTTAAGTCAAATGAGGACCGATTCGAGGCACAAATGATAAGGTTGAGTCAAACGAGGCCTGACTTAAGGCACGAATGCCATGCTTGAGTCAAATGAGGCCCGACTCGAGGCCCAAATGATAAGGTTGAGTCAAACGAGGCCCAACTTGAGATACAAATGATAAGGTTAAGTCAAACGAGACCCGACTCGAGGCACAAATTATATGGGTGAGTCAAACGAGGCCAAACACGAGGTGCAAATGGTAAGGGTGCATTTAACGAGACCCGACTTGAGCGTAAATGATAAGGTTGAGTCGAACGAGGCTCGACTCGAAGCGCAAATGATAAGGTTAAGCGAAACGATGCCCAGCTTGAGGTGCAAATGATATGGGGGAGTTAAACGAGGTGTGACACGAGGTGCGACTGGTAAGGGTGAGTTAAACGAGGCTCGAATCATGGTACAAAAGATAAGTTTGAGTCGAATGAGGCCTGACTCGAGGTGCAAATGATAAGGTTGAGATGAACGAGGCCTGACTTGTAGCGCAAATGATAGGGTTGAGTCAAACGAGTCCTAACTTGAGGAACAAATGGTTTGAGTGAGTCAAATGAGGCCCGACTCGAGGCGCAAATGGTGAAGGTGAGTCAAACGAGGCTTGACTAGAGGCACAAATGATATGGTTGAGTCAAACGAAGCCCGACTCAAGGCACAAATGATAAGGGTGAACCAAACGAGGCACGACTCGAGGTTCAAATGATAAGGTTGAGTCAAATGAGGCCCAACTCAAGGCACAAATGATAAGGTTGAGTCGAATGATGCCCAACGCAACGCACAAATGATAAGGTTGAGTCAAACGAGACACGACTCGAGGCATAAATGATATGGGTGAGTCAAACGAGGCCCGACTCGAGGTAAAAATGGTAAGGGTGCGTTTAACAAGACCCAACTCGAGGCACAAATGATAAGGTTGAGTCGAACGAGGCTCGACTCAAGGCGCAAATGATAAGGTTGAACCAAACGATGCCCAGCCCGAGGCACAAATGATATGGGGGAGTCCAACAAGGCCTAACACGAGGTGTGAATGGTAAGGGTGAGTTGAACAAGGCCCGACTCATGGCACAAATGATAAGGTTGAGTCGAACGAGGCCCGACTCGAGGTGCAAATGATAAGGTTGAGACGAACGAGGCCTGACTCGAGGTTCAAATAATAAGGTTGAGTCAAGTGAGGCCCGACTTGAGACATAAATGATATGGTTGAGTCAAACAAGGCTCGAATCGAGGTGCAAATTATATGGGTAAGTTAAACAAGGCCATCTCGAGGCGAAAATGATACGGTTGAGTCAAACCAGACCTGACTCTAAGTGCACATAATAAGGTAGAGTCGAACGAGGCCCGACTCGAGGCGTAAATGATATGGTTGAGTCAAATAAGGCCCAACTTGAGGCACAAATTATAAGGGTGAGTCAAACGAGCCCTGACTCAAGGCACAAATAATAAGGTTGAGTAAAGCGAGGCCTAACTCGAGGTGCAAATAATAAGGTTGAGTCAAACGAAGCCTGACTCGAGGCACAAATGATAAGGTTGAGTCAAACGAGCCCCGAGTTGAGGCACAAATGACATGGTTGAGACAAATAAGGCCCAACTCGAGGCGCAAATGATAAGGTTGAGTCGAACGAGGCCCTACTCGAAGAGCATATGATAAGGTTGAGTTAAACGAGACCCGACTTGAGGCAGTGATGATATGGTTGAGCCAAACGAGGCCTGACAAGAGGTGCAAATGATAAGGGGGAGTCAAATGAGGTCCGACTCAAGGCACAAATAATAAGGTTGAGTCGAACGACACTCGGCTTTTGGCACAAATGATAAGGTTGAGTCAAATGAGGCCTGACTCGAGGCACAAATGATATGGTTGAGTCAAATGAGGCCTGACTCGAGGCGCAAATGATATGGTTGAGTCAAACGAAGCCCGTCTCGAGGTGCAATTGGTATGGGTGAGTCAAACGAGGCCTAACTCGAGGCGCAAATGATAAGGTTGATTCGAATAAGGCATGACTCGAGGCACAAAAGATAAGGTTGAGTCAAACGAGACCCGACTCGAGGCGCAAATTATATGGATGAGTCAAACTAGGCCTGCCTCAAGGCGCGAATGATATGGGTGAGTCAAACGAGGCCCGACTTGAGGCGCAAATGGTAAGAGTGAGTTGAACGAGACCCGACTCGAGGTACAAACGATGAGGTTGAGTTGAACGAGGCCCGACTCAAGGCGCAAATGATAAGGTTGAGACAAACGGGGTCCGACTTGAGGCATAAATGGTATGGTTGTGTCAAATGAGGCTCGACTCGAGGCGCAAGTTTTATGGATGAGTTAAGCGAGGCCCAACTTGAGGCACAAATAATAAGGTTGAGTCAAACGAGGCCCGACTTGAGGCGCAAATGGTATGGGTGAGTCAAACGAGGCCCGACTTGAGGTACAAATGATATTGTTGAGTCAAACGAGGCCCGACTCGAGGTGCAAATGATAAGGTTGAGTCGAACAAGGGCCGACTCAAAGCGCAAATGATAAGGTTGAGTCAAACGAGACCTGACTCGAGGCACAAATGATATTGTTGAGTCAAACGAGACTCGACTTGAGGCGCAAATGATAAGGTTGAGTCAAACAAGGGACGACTCGAGGCACAAATGATAAGGGGGAGTCAAACGAGGACCAACTCAAGGCACAAATGATAAGGTTGAGTCAAATGACACCTGACTTTTGGTGCAAATGATAAGGTTGAGACAAACGAGGCCCGACTCGAGGCACAAATGATATGGTTGAGTCAAATGAGGCCTAACTCTAGGCGCAAATGATATGGTTGAGTCAAACGAAGCCCGTTTCGAGGTGCAAATCGTAAGGGTGAGTCAAACGAGGCCTGACTCGGGGCACAAATGATAAGGTTGAGTCAAACGATGCCCAACTCAAGGCACAAATGATAAGGTTGAGTCGAACGAGGCCCGACTTGAGGCACAAATGACATGGTTGAGTCAATTGAGGCCCGACTTGAGGTGCAAATGATATGGTTGAGTCAAACGAGGCCCAACTTGAGGTGCCAATTTAAGGTTGAGTCGAACGAGGCCCTACTCGAGGTACAAATCATAAGGTTGAGTCAAACAAGACCCAACTCGAGGCCCAAATAATATGGGTGAGTCAAACAAGGGTTGACTCGAGGTGCAAATGGCAAGGGTGAGTTGAACGAGACCCGACTCAAGGCGCAAATTATAAGGTTAAGTCGAACGAGGCCTGACTCGAGGCTCAAATGATAAGGTTGAGTCAAACGAGGCTCGACTCGAGCCGCAAATGATAAGGAAGAGTCAAACGAGGCCCAACTCAAGGCACTAATGATAAGATTGAGTCAAACGAGTCCCCACTCAAGGCGCAAATGATAAGGTTGAGTCGAATGAGACCCGACTCGAGGCGCAAATGATAAGGTTGAGTCCAACGAGGCTTGACTTGAGGCGCAGATGATATGGTTGAGTCAAACGAGGCCCGACTCGAGGCACAAATGGTAATGGTGAGTCAAACAAGGCCCGACTTGAGGCACAAATGATGTTGTTCAGTCAAACAAGGCCTGACTCGAGGCACAAATGATAAGGTTGAGTCAAACAAGGGTCGACTCAAGGCGCAAATGATAAGGTTGAGTCAAACGAGACCCGACTCGAGGCCTGACTCTAGACACAAATGATATTGATGAGTCAAACGAGGCTCGACTTGAGGTGCAAATGATAAGGTTAAGTCGAACAAGGGACGACTCGAGGCGCAAATGATAAGGAGGAGTCAAACGAGGCCCAACTCAAGGCACAAATGATAAGGTTGAGTCAAACGACACCCGACTTTTGGCACAAATGATAAGGTTGAGGCAAACGAGGCCTAACTCGAGGCACAAATAATATGGTTGAGTGAAATAAGGCCTGACCTAAGGTGCAAATGATATGGTTGAGTCAAACGAAGCCCGTCTCGAGGTGCAAATGGTAAGGGTGAGTTAAACGAGGCTTGACTCGAGGCACAAATGATAAGGTTGAGTCAAACGACACCCAACTCAAGGCACAAATGATAAGGTTAAGTCAAACGAGGCCCGACTGGAGGCGCAAATGGTAAGGTTGAGTCGAATGAGACCCGAATAAAGGCGCAAATGATATGGTTGAGTCAAACGAGGCCCAACTCGCGGTGCAAATATAAGGGAGAGTCAAACGAGGCCCGGCTCAAGGTACAATTGATAAGGTTGAGTCAAACGAGACCCGACTCGAGGCGCAAATAATATGGTTGAGTCAAACGAGGCTCGACTCGAGGTACAAATGATATTGTTGTGTTAAACAAGGCCCGACTCGAGCCATAAATAATAAGGTTGAGTCGAACAAGGGACGAATCAAAGCACAAATGATAAGGTTGAGTCAAACGAGGCCCAACTTGAGGCGCAGATGATATGGTTGAGTCAAACGAGGACCGACTCGAGGCGCAAATGGTAATGGTGAGTCAAACAAGGCTCGACTTGAGGCACAAATAATATTGTTGAGTTAAATGAGGCTCGACTCGAGGTGCAAATGATAAGGTTGAGTCGAACAAGGCCAACTTAAGGCGCAAATGATAAGGTTGAGTCAAACGAGGCCCGACTCGAGGCACAAATGATATTTTTGAGTCAAATGAGGCTCGACTTGAAGCGCAAATAATAAGGTTGAGTTGAACAAGGGACGACTCGAGGTGCAAATGATAAGGGGGAGTCAAACGTGGCCAACTCAAGGCACAAATGATAAGGTTTAGTCGAATGACACCCGACTTTTGGCACAAATGATAAGGTTGAGTAAAATGAGGCCTGACTCGAGGCACAACTGATGTGGTTGAGTCAAATGAGGCCTGACTCAGGGCGCAAATGATATGGTTGAGTCAAACGAAGCCCGTCTCGAGGTGCAAATGGTAAGGGTGAGTCAAATGAGGCCTGACTCGAGGCACAAATGATAAGGTTGACTCAAACGAGGCCCAACTCAAGGCACAAATGATAAGGTTGAGTCGAACGAGGCCCGCCTTGAGGCACAAATGACATGGTTGAGTCAATTGAGGCCCGACTTGAGGCTCAAATGATATGGTTAAGTCGAACGAGGCCCAACTTGAGGTGCAAATTTAAGGTTGAGTCGAACGAGGCCCTACTCGAGGCACAAATGATAAGGTTGAGTCAAACGAGACCCAACTCGAGGCCCAAATGATATGGGTAAGTCAAACGAGGCCCGACTCGAGGTGCAAATGGTAAGGGTGAGTTGAACGAGACCCGACTCGATGCGGAAATGATAAGATTAAGTCGAACGAGCCCTGACTCGAGGCTCAAATGATAAGGTTGAGTCAAACGAGGCTCGACTCGAGGCACAAACGATAAGGGAAAGTCAAACGTGGACCGACTCAAGGCGCAAATGATAAGGTTGAGTCGAACGAGACCCGACTCGAGGAGCAAATGATAATGTTAAGTCAAACGAGGCCTGACTCGTGGCGAAAATTATATGGTTGAGTCAAACAAGGCCCGACTCAAGGCATAAATAATAAGGTTGAGTCAAATGAGGCCCAACTTGAGGCACAAATGATAAGGTTGAGTCCAACGAGGCTTGACTTGAGGCGCAGATGATATGGTTGAGTCAAACGAGGCCCGACTCGAGGCACAAATGGTAATGGTGAGTCAAACAAGGCCCGACTTGAGGCACAAATGATGTTGTTCAGTCAAACAAGGCCTGACTCGAGGCACAAATGATAAGGTTGAGTCAAACAAGGGTCGACTCAAGGCGCAAATGATAAGGTTGAGTCAAACGAGGCCTGACTCTAGACACAAATGATATTGATGAGTCAAACGAGGCTCGACTTGAGGTGCAAATGATAAGGTTAAGTCGAACAAGGGACGACTCGAGGCGCAAATGATAAGGAGGAGTCAAACGAGGCCCAACTCAAGGCACAAATGATAAGGTTGAGTCAAACGACACCCGACTTTTGGCACAAATGATAAGGTTGAGGCAAACGAGGCCTAACTCGAGGCACAAATAATATGGTTGAGTGAAATAAGGCCTGACCTAAGGCGCAAACGATATGGTTGAGTCAAACGAAGCCCGTCTCGAGGTGCAAATGGTAAGGGTGAGTTAAACGAGGCTTGACTCGAGGCACAAATGATAAGGTTGAGTCAAACGACACCCAACTCAAGGCACAAATGATAAGGTTAAGTCAAACGAGGCTCGACTGGAGGCGCAAATGGTAAGGTTGAGTCGAATGAGACCCGAATAAAGGCGCAAATGATATGGTTGAGTCAAACGAGGCCCAACTCGCGGTGCAAATATAAGGGAGAGTCAAATGAGGCCCGGCTCAAGGTACAATTGATAAGGTTGAGTCAAACGAGACCCGACTCGAGGCGCAAATAATATGGTTGAGTCAAACGAGGCTCGACTCGAGGTACAAATGATATTGTTGTGTTAAACAAGGCCCGACTCGAGCCATAAATAATAAGGTTGAGTCGAACAAGGGACGAATCAAAGCACAAATGATAAGGTTGAGTCAAACGAGGCCCAACTTGAGGCACAAATGATATGGTTGAGTCAAACGAGGCCCGACTCGAGGCATAATTAATAAGGTTAAGTTGAACGAGGCCTGACTCGAGGTGGAAATGATAAGGTTGAGTCAAACGTGGCTCGGCTTGAGGCGCAAATGATAAGGTTGAGTCCAACGAGGCCCGACTTGAGGCACAGATAGTAAGGTTAACTCAAACAAGGACCGACTCAAGGCGCAAATGATATGGTTGAGTCAAAGGAGGCCCGACTCGAGGTGCAAATTATAAAAGAGAGTCAAACGAGTCCCTACTCAAGGCAAAAATGATAAGGTTCAGTCGAACGAGGCCTGACTCGAGGTGCAAATGATGTGGTTGAGTCAATTGAGGCCCGACTCGAGGTGCAAATGATAAGGGTGAGTCAAACAAGGCTCGACAAGAGGCACAAATGATAAGGTTGAGTCGAACGAGGCCTGACTTGAGGCTCAAATGATAAGGTTGAGTCAAACGAGGCCCGACTTGAGGCGCAAATGATATGGTTGAGTCAAACAAAGCAAAACTCGAGGCGCAAATGGTAAGGTTGAGTTAAACGAGGCTGGACTCATGGCACAAATGATATTGTTGAGCCAAACAAGGCCCCACTCGAGGTGCAAATGATAAGGTAGAGTCGAACAAAAGCCGACTCGAGGCACAAATAATAAGGTTGAGTCAAACAAGGCATGACTCAAGGCACAAATGATAAGGTTGAGTCGAACAAGGCCCGACTCGAGGCGCAAATGATATGGTTGAGTCAAACGAGGCCCGCCTGGAGGCGCAAATGGTAAGGTTGAGTCGAATGAGGCCCAACTCAAGGCACAAATGATAAGGTTAAGTCAAACGAGGCCCGATTGGAGACGCAAATGGTAAGGTTGAGTCGCATGAGGCCCGAATAAAGGCCAAATGATATGGTTGAGTCAAATGAGGCCCAACTCGCGGTTCAAATATAAGGGAGAGTCAAACGAGCCCTGGCTCAAGGTACAATTGATATGGTTCAGTTGAACGAGCCCCGACTTGGGGCACAAATGATAAGGTTGAGTCCAACGATGCCCGACTTGAGGGACAGATATTAAGGTTAACTCAAACAAGGACCGACTCGAGGCACAAATGATATGGTAGAGTCAAAGGAGGCTCGACTCGAGGTGCAAATTATAAAGGAGAGTCAAACGAGTCCCGACTCAAGGCAAAAATGATAAGGTTCAGTCGAACAAGGCCTGACTCGAGGTGCAAATGATGTGGTTGAGTCAATTGAGGCCTGACTCGAGGTGCAAATGATAAGGGTGAGTCAAACAAGGCCCGACAAGAGGCACAAATGATATGGTTGAGTCAAACGAGGCCTGACTTGAGGCACAAATGATAAGGTTGAGTCAAACGAGGCCCGACTTAAGGCACAAATGATATGGTTGAGTCAAACAAAGCACAACTCGAGGCGCAAACGGTAAGGTTGAGTTAAACGAGGCCCGGCTCAAGGTACAAACGATATTGTTGAGCCAAACAAGGCCCCACTCGAGGCACAAATGGTAAGGTTGAGTCAAACGAGGCTCAACTCGAGGCACAAATGATATTGTTGTGTCAAACAAGGCCCGACTTGAGCCGTAAATAATAAGGTTGAGTCAAACAAGGGCCGAATAAAGGCGCAAATGATAAAGTTGAGTCAAACGAGGCCCGACTTGAGGCACAAATGATATGGTTGAGTCAAACAAGGTCCGACTCGAGGCATAATTAATAAGGTTAAGTTGAATGAGGCCTGATTCGAGGTGGAAATGATAAGGTTGAGTCAAACGTGCCCCGGCTTGAGGCACAAATGATAAGGTTGATTCCAACGAGGCCCGACTTGAGGCACAGATATTAAGGTTAACTCAAACAAAGACCGACTCGAGGCGCAAATGATATGGTTGGGTCAAAGGAGGCCCGACTCGAGGTGCAAATTATAAAGGAGAGTCAAACGAGGCCCGACTCAAGGGAGAAATGATAAGGTTGAGTCAAACAAGGACTGACTCGAGGTGCAAATGATGTGGTTGAGTCAACTGAGGCCCGACTCGAGGCGCAAATGATAAGGGTGAATCAAACAAGACCCGACAAGAGGCACAAATGATATGGTTGAGTCGAACGAGGCCTAACTTGAGGCACAAATGATAAGGTTGAGTCAAACGAGGCCCGACTTGAGGCACAAATGATATGGTTTAGTCAAACGAAGCCCAACTCGAGGCGCAAATGGAAAGGTTAAGTTAAACGAGGACCGACTCAAGGCACAAATGATACTGTTAAGCCAAACAAGGCCCCAGTCGAGGTGCAAATGATAAGGTTGAGTCGAACAAAAGCCGACTCAAGGCACAAATGGTAAGGTTGAGTCAAACAAGGCATGACTCAAGGCACAAATGATAAGGTTGAGTCGAACGAGGCCCTACTCGAGGCACAAATGATATGGCTGAGTCCAACGAGGCTTGACTGGAGGCACAAATGGTAAGGTTGAGTCGAATGAGGCCCGACTCAAGGTGCAAATGATATGGTTGAGTCAAACGAGGCCCAACTCGCGATGCAAATATAAGGGAGAGTCAAACGAGGCCCGGCTCAAGGTACAATTGATAAGGTTGAGTCGAACGAGCCCTGACTTCGGGCACAAATATAAGGTTGAGTCAAACGAGACCCGACTCAAGGCGCAAATGATATGGTTGAGTCAAACGAGGCCCGACCCGAGACACAAATGGTAAGGTTGAGTCAAACGAGGCTCGACTCGAGGTACAATTGATATTGTTGTGTCAAACAAGGCCCGAATCGAGCCGTAAATAATAAGGTTGAGTCGAACAAGGGCCGAATCAAGGCACAAATGATAAGGTTGAGTCAAACGAGGCCTAACTTGAGGCACAAATGATATGGTTGAGTCAAACGAGGCCTGATTCGAGGCATAATTAATAAGGTTAAGTTGAATGAGGCCAGCCTCGAGGTGGAAATGATAAGGTTGAGTCAAACGTGGCCTGGCTTGAGGCACAAATGATCAGGTTGAGTCCAACGAGGCCCTACTTGAGGCGCAAATATTAAGGTTAACTCAAACAAGGACCGACTCGAGGCGCAAATGATATGGTTGAGTCAAAGGCGGCCCGACTCGAGGTGCAAATTATAAAGGAGAGTCAAATGAGTCCCGACTCAAGGCATAAATGATAAGGTTGAATCGAACGAGGCCTAACTTGAGGTGCAAATGATGTGGTTGAGTCAACTGAGGCCCGACTCGAGGCGCAAATGATAAGGGTGAGTCAAACGAGGCCCGACAAGAGGCACAAATGATATGGTTGAGTCGAATGAGGCCTGACTTGAGGCACAAATGATAAGGTTGAGTCAAACGAGGACTGACTTGAGGCGTAAATGATATGGTTGAGTCAAACGAAGCCCAACTCGAGGCATAAATGGTAAGGTTGAGTTAAACGAGGCCTGACTCAAGGCACAAATGATATTGTTGAGCCAAACAAGGCCCCACTCGAGGTGCAAAGGATAAGGTTGAGTCAAACAAAAGCCGACTCAAGGCATAAATGATAAGGTTGAGTCAAACAAGGCATGACTCAAGGCACAAATGATAAGGTTGAGTCGAACGAGGCCCGACTCGAGGAGCAAATGATATGGTTGAGTCAAACGAGGCCTGACTGGAGGCGCAAATGGTAAGGTTGAGTCGAATGAGGCCCGCCTCGAGGCGCAAATGATATGGTTGAGTCAAACGAGGCCCAACTCACGGTGCAAATATAAGGGAGAGTCAAACGAGGCCCGCTCAAGGTACAATTAATAAGGTTGAGTCGAACGAGGCCCGACTTGAGGCACAAATGATAATGTTGAGTCAAACGAGGCCCACCTCAAGGCGCAAATGATATGGTTGAGTCAAACGAGGCCCGACTCGAGGCACAAATGGTAAGGTTGAGTCAAACGAGGCCCGGCTCAAGGTACAATTGATAAGGTTGAGTCGAACGAGGCCCGACTTGAGACACAAATGATAATGTTGAGTCAAACAAGGCCCGACTCGAGGCGCAAATGATATGGTTGAGTCAAACGAGGCCTGACTCAAGGCACAAATGGTAAGGTTGACTCAAACGAGGCCCGACTCGAGGTACGAATGATATTGTTGTGTTAAATGAGGCCCGACTCGAGGCGTAAATAATTAGGTTGAGTCAAACAAGGGCCAACTCAAGGCGCAAATGATATGGTTGAGTCAAACGAGGCCCGACTTGAGGCACAAATGGTATGGTTGAGTCAAACGAGGCCTGATTCGAGGCATAATTAACAAGGTTAAGTTGAACGAGGCCTGACTCGAGGTGAAAATGATAAGGTTGAGTCAAACGTGGCCCGTCTTGAGGCACAAATGATAAGGTTGAGTCCAACAAGGCCCGACTCGAGGCACAGATGTTAAGGTTAAGTCAAACGAGGATCGACTCAAGGCGCGAATGATATGGTTAAGTCAAACGAGCCTGACTCGATGCGTAAATTATAAAGGAGAGTTAAACGAGTCCCGACTCAAGGCACAAATGATAAGGTTGAGTCAAACGAGGCCTGACACGAGGCAGAAATGATGTGGTTAAGTCAACTGAGGCCTGACTCGAGGCGCAAATGATAAGGGTGAGTCAAACGAGGCCTGACAAGAGGCACAAATGATAAGGTTGAATCGAACGAGGCCTGACATGAGGCACAAATGATAAGGTTGAGTCAAACGAGGCCCGACTTGAGGCGCAAATGATATGGTTGAATCAAACGAAGCCCAACTCGAGGCACAAATGGTAAGGTTGAGTCAAACGAGGCTCGACTCGAGGCACAAATGATATTGTTGAGCCAAACAAGGCCCCACTCGAGGTGCAAATGATAAGGTGGAGTCGAGCAAAAGCCGACTCGAGGCACAAATGATAAGGTTGAGTCAAACAAGGCATGACTCAAGGCACAAATGATAAGATTGAGTCGAACGAGGCCCGACTCGAAGCGCAAATGATATGGTTGAGTCAAACGAGGCCCGATTGGAGGCGCAAATGGTAAGGTTGAGTCGAATGAGGCCTGACTCGAGGTGCAAATGATATGGTTGAGTCAAACGAGGCCTGACTTGCAGCGCAAATATAAGGGAGAGTCCAACGAGGCCTGGCTCAAGGCATAATTGATAAGGTTAAGTTGAACGACCCCCGACTTTGAGGCACAAATGATAATGTTGAGTCAAACAAGGTCTGACTCGAGGCGCAAATGATATGGTTGAGTCAAACGAGGCTCGACTCGAGGCACAAATGGTAAGGTTGAGTTAAACGAGGCCCGACTTTAGGTACGAATGATATTGTTGTGTCAAACGAGGCTCGACTCGAGTCGTAAATAATAAGGTTGAGTCAAACAAGGGCCAACTCAAGGCGCAAATGATAAGGTTGAGTCAAACAAGGCCCGACTTGAGGCCAAAATGATATGGTTGAGTCAAACGAGGCCTGATTCGAGGCATAATTAATAAGGTTAAGTTGAATGAGGCCTGACTCGAGGTGGAAATGATCAGGTTGAGTCAAACGTAGCCCGCCTTAAGGCGCAAATGATAAGGTTGTGTCCAACGAGGCCCGACTTAAGGCACGGATATTAAGGTTAAGTCAAACGAGGATCGACTTGAGGCGCAAATGATATTGTTGAGTCAAACGAGGCCCGACTCGAGGCGTAAATTATAAAGGAGAGTCAAATGAGTCCCGACTCAAGGCACAAATGATAAGGTTGTGTCAAACGAGGCCCTACTTGAGGCACAAATGATATGGGCGAGTCAAATGAGTCGCGACTCGAGACACAAATGATAAGGTTGAGTCAAACGAGGCCAGACTCGAGGCGCAAATAATAAGGTTGAGTCGAACGAGGCCCGACTCGAGGAACAAATGATAAGGTTGTGTCGAACGAGGCTCGACTCGAGGCACAAATGATAAGGCTGAGTCAAACGAGGACCGACCCGAGGCACAAATGATAAGGTTGTGTCAAACAAGACCCGACTCGAGGCACAAATGATAATGTTAAGTCAAACGAGGCCCGAGTCGTGGCGTAAATGATATGGTTGAGTCAAACGAGGGTCGACTCAAGGCACATATTATATGGCTAAGTTGAACAAGGCCCAACTCGAGGAGAAAATGATACAGTTGAGTCAAACAAGGCCTAACTCGAGGCTGAAATAATAAGGTTAAGTCAAACGAGGCCTGACTCATGGTGTAAATATAAGGTTGAGTCGAACGACGCCCGACTCGAGGAACAAATGATAAGGTTGAGACGAACAAGCCCAACTCGAGCCGCAAATGATAAGGTTGAGTCAAACGAGGCCCACCTCGAGTCATAAATGATATGGCTGAGTCAAACGAGGCTTGACTTGAGGTACAAATGATATGGGTGAGTCAAACGTGGCCTGACCCAAAGCTTAAATGATATGGTTGAGTTAAACGAGACCCGACTTGACGCGCAAATAATAAGGTTGAGTCAAACGAGTCTCGATTGGAGGCGCAAATGGTAAGGTTGAGTCGAATGAGGCCCGACTCGAGGCGCAAATGATATGGTTGAGTCAAACGAGGCCCAACTCACGGTGCAAATATAAGGGAGGTCAAACGAGGCCCGGCTCAAGGTACAATTGATAAGGTTGTGTCGAACGAGGCCTGACTTGAGACACAAATGATAATGTTGAGTCAAACGAGGCCCAACTCGAGGAGCAAATGATATGGTTGAGTCAAATGAGGCCCGACTCGAGGCACAAATGGTAAGGTTGAGTCAAACGAGGCCCGACTCGAGGTACGAATGATATTGTTATGTTAAATGAGGCCCGACTCGAGGCATAAATAATTAGGTTGAGTCAAACAAGGGCCAACTCAAGGCGCAAATGATAAGGTTGAGTCAAACGAGGCCCGACTTCAGGCACAAATGATATGGTTGAGTCAAATGAGGCCAGATTCGAGGCATAATTAATAAGGTTAAGTTGAACGAGGCCTGACTCGAGGTGAAAATGATAAGGTTGAGTCAAACGTGGCCCGTCTTGAGGCACAAATGATAAGGTTGAGTCCAACGAGGCCCGACTCGAGGCACAGACGTTAAGGTTAACTCAAACGAGGACCGACTCGAGGCGCAAATGATATGGTTGAGTCAAACGAGCCCGACTCGAGGCGTAAATTATAAAGGAGAGTCAAACGAGTGCCGACTCAAGGCACAAATTATAACGTTGAGTCGAACGAGGCCTGACTCGAGGCGAAAATGATGTGGTTGAGTCAACTGAGGCCTGACTCGAGGCGCAAATGATAAGGGTGAGTCAAACGAGGCCTGACAAGAGGCACAGATGATAAGGTTGAATCGAACGAGGCCTGACTTAAGGCACAAATGATAAGGTTGAGTCAAACGAGGCCCGAATTAAGGCGCAAATGATATGGTTGAGTCAAACGAAGCCCAACTCGAGGCACAAATGGTAAGGTTGAGTCAAGCGAGGCCCAACTCGAGGAACAAATATATTGTTGAGCCAAACAAGGCCCCACTCGAGGTGCAAATGATAAGGTGGAGTCGAGCAAAAGCCGACTCGAGGCACAAATGATAAGGTTGAGTCAAACAAGGCATGACTCAAGGCACAAATGATAAGGTTGAGTCGAACAAGGCCCGACTCGAAGCGCAAATGATATGGTTGAGTCAAACGAGACCCGACTGGAGGCACAAATGGTAAGGTTGAGTCGAATGAGGACCGACTCGAGGTGCAAATGATATGATTGAGTCAAACGAGGCCCGACTCGCGGCGCAAATATAAGGGAGAGTCAAACGAGGCCTGGCTCAAGGCACAATTGATAAGGTTAAGTCTAACGAGCCCCGACTTTGAGGTACAAATGATAATGTTGAGTCAAACAAGGTCTGACTCGAGGCGCAAATGATATGGTTGAGTCAAACGAGGCCCGACTCGAGGCACAAATGGTAAGGTTGAGTCAAATGAGGCTCGACTCGAGGTACGAATGATATTGTTGTGTCAAACGAGGCTCGACTCGAGTCGTAAATAATAAGGTTGAGTCAAACAAGGGCCAACTCAAGGCGCAAATGATAAGGTTGAGTCAAACAAGGCCCGACTTCAGGCACAAATGATATGGTTGAGTCAAACGAGGCCTGATTCGAGGCATAATTAATAGGTTAAGTTGAATGAGGCCTAACTCGAGGAGGAAATGATAAGGTTGAGTCAAACATAGCCCGCCTTGAGGCGCAAATGATAAGGTTGTGTCCAACGAGGCCCGACTTGAGGCACAGATATTAAGGTTAAGTCAAACGAGGATCGACTCGAGGCGCAAATGATATTGTTGAGTCAAACGAGGCCCGACTCGAGGCGTAAATTATAAAGGAGAGTCAAACAAGTCCCGACTCAAGGCACAAATGATAAGGTTGAGTCGAACGAGGCCTGAGTCGAGGCACAAATGATAAGGGTGAGTCAAACGAGGCCCGACAAGAGGCACAAAAATGATATGTTTGAGTCGAACGAGGCCCGACTTGAGGTACAAATGATAACGTTGAGTCAAACGAGGCCCGCCTTAAGACACAAATGATATGGTTGAGTCAAACGAGGCCCGACTCGAGGCGCAAATGATAAGATTGAGTCAAACGAGGCCCGACCCAAGGCACAAATGATATTGTTGAGCCAAACGAGAACCCACTCAAGGCGGAAATGATAAGGTGGAGTCGAACAAGAGCCGAGTCGAGGCACAAATGATAAGGTTAAGTAAAACGAGGCCCGACTTGTGGCACAAATGGTATGGGCAAGTCAAACGAGGCCTGACTCGAGGCACAAATAATATGGTTGAGTCAAACGAGGCCTGACTCGAGGCAGAAATAATAAGGTTGAGTCGAACGAGAATTGACAAGAGGCATAAATGATAAGGTTGAGTCGAACGAGGCCTGACTCAAGGCCCAAATGATATTGTTGAGCCAAACAAGGCCCCACTCGAGGCGTAAATGATAAGGTGGAGTCGAACAAGAGTCGAGTCGAGGCACAAATGATAAGGTTGAGTAAAACGAGGCCTGACTTGTGGCACAAATGGTATGGGTAAGTCAAACGAGGCCCAACTCGAGTTGCAAATGATAAGGTTGAGTCAAGCAAGCCCCGACTCGAGGCACAAATGATATGAGTATGTCAAACGTGGCCCAACTCGAGGCACAAATGGTAAGGGTGAGTCAAACGAGGCCTGACTCGAGGCACAAATGATATGGTTGAGTCAAACGAAACCTGGAATCTAGGCGCAAATGATAAGGGTGAGCCGAACGAGGCACAACTCGAGGCATAAATATAAGTTTGAGTCAAACGAGGCCTGACTTGAGGCAAAAATGATATGGTTGAGTCAAACGAGGCTTGACTCGAGGTGCAAATGATATGGTTGAGTTAAACAAGGCCTGTCTTGCGGCACAAATAATATGGTTGTGGCACACGAGGCCTGACTCGTGGCACAACTGATTTGGCTGAGTCAAACGATACCCGACTTGAGGCGAAAATGATATGGTTGAGTTAAACGGGGCCTGACTCGAGGCACACATAATAAGGTAAAGGTTAAATGAGGCCTGACTCAAGGCGTAAATGATATGGTTGAGTCAATCGACGCCTGACTTGAGGCATAAATGATAAGGGTGAGTCAAACGAGGGTCGACTCAAGGCACAAATGATAAGGTTGAGTTGAACGAGGCCCGACTTCAGGCACAAATGATAAGGTTGAGTCAAACGAGGCCCGACTCGAGGCGCAAATGATACGGTTGAGTTAAATGAGGCCCGACTTAAGGCACATATGATAAGGTTGAGTCGAATGAGGCCCAACTCGAGGCATAAATGATAACGTTGAGTCAAACGAGGCCTGACTCAAGGTGCAAATGATATGGTTGTGTCAAACAAGGCCTGACTCGAGGCGCAATTGGTAAGGGTGAGTCAAACGAGGCCTGACTAGAGGTTCAAATGATATTGTTGAGTCAAACGTGGCCCGACTCGAGGAACAAGTGACAAGGTTGAGTTGAACAAGGCCCGACTCGAGGCACAAATGAAAAGGTTGTGTCAAACGAGGCCCTGCTTGAGGCACAAATGATATGGGCGAGTCAAATGAGTCACGACTCGAGGCACAAATGATAAGGTTGAGTCAAACGTGGCCTGACCCAAAGCTTATATGATATGGTTGAGTCAAACGAGACCCGACTTGACGTGCAAATAATAAGGTTGAGTCAAACGAGTCCCGACTGGAGGCGCAAATGGTAAAGTTGTGTCAAATGAGGCCCAACTCGAGGCGCAAATGATATGGTTGAGTCAAACGAGGCCCAACTCACGGTTCAAATATAAGGGAGGTCAAACGAGGCCCGGCTCAAGGTACAATTGATAAGGTTGTGTCGAACGAGGCCCGACTTGAGGCACAAATGATAATGTTGAGTCAAACGAGGCCCGACTCGAGGCGCAAATGATATGGTTGAGTCAAACGAGGCCTGACCCGAGGCAAAAATGGTAAGGTTGAGTCAAACGAGGCCCGACTCGAGGTACGAATGATATTGTTGTGTCAAATGAGGCCCGACTCGAGGCGTAAATAATTAGGTTGAGTCAAACAAGGGCCAACTCAAGGCGCAAATGATAAGGTTAAGTTAAACGAGGCCCGACTTGAGGCATAAATAATATGGTTGAGTCAAATGAGACCAGATTCGAGGCATAATTAATAAGGTTAAGTTGAACGAGGCCTGACTCGAGGTGAAAATGATAAGGTTGAGTCAAACGTGGCCCGTCTTGAGGCACAAATGATAAGGTTGAGCCCAACAAGGACCGACTCGAGGCACAGATGTTAAGGTTAAGTCAAACGAGGACCGACTCGAGGCGCAAATGATATGGATGAGTCAAACGAGCCTGACTTGAGGCGTAAATTATAAAGGAGAGTCAAACGAGTCCCGACTCAAGGCACAAATGATAACATTGAGTCAAACGAGGCCTGACTCCAGGCGGAAATGATGTGGTTGAGTCAACTGAGGCCTGACTCGAGGCGCAAATGATAAGGGTGAGTCAAACGAGGCCTGACAAGAGGCACAAATGATAAGGTTGAATCGAACGAGGCCTGACTTGAGGCACAAATGATAAGGTTGAGTCAAACGGGCCCGACTTGAGGCACAATTGATATGGTTGAGTCAAACGAAGCCCAACTCGAGGCACAAATGGTAAGGTTGAGCCAAACGAGGCCCGACTCGAGGCACAAATGATATTGTTGAGCCAAACAAGGCCCCACTCGAGGTGCAAATGATAAGGTGGAGTCGAACAAAAGCCGACTCGAGGCACAAATGATAAGGTTGAGTCAAACAAGGCATGACTCATGGCACAAATGATAAGGTTGAGTCGAACGAGGCCCGACTCAAAGCGCAAATGATATGGTTGAGTCAAACGAGGCCCGACTCACGGCGCAAATATAAGGGAGAGTCAAACGAGGCCTGGCTCAAGGCACAATTGATAAGGTTAAGTCGAACGAGCCCCGACTTTGAGGCACAAATGATAATGTTGAGTCAAACAAGGTCTGACTCGAGGCGCAAATGATATGGTTGAGTCAAACGGGGCCTGACTCGAGGCACAAATGGTAAGGTTGAGTCAAACGAGGCCCGACTCAAGATACGAATGATATTGTTATGTCAAACGAGGCTCGACTCGAGTCGTAAATAATAAGGTTGAGTCAAACAAGGGCCAACTCAAGGCGCAAATGATAAGGTTGAGTCAAATCAGGCCTGACTTGAGGCACAAATGATATGGTTGAGTCAAACGAGGCCTGATTCGAGGCATAATTAATAAGGTTAAGTTGAATGAGGCCTGACTCGAGGTGGAAATGATAAGGTTGAGTCAAACGTAGCCCGCCTTGAGGCGCAAATGATAAGGTTGTGTCCAACGAGGCCCGACTTGAGACACAGATGTTAAGGTTAAGTCAAACGAGGATCGACTCGAGGCGCAAATGATATTGTTGTGTCAAACGAGGCCTGACTCGAGGCGTAAATTATAAAGGAGAGTCAAACGAGTCCCGAGTCAAGGCACAAATGATAAGGTTGAGTCGAACGAGGCCTGACTCGAGGCACAAATGATAAGGGTGAGTCAAACGAGGCCCGACAAGAGGCACAAAAATGATAAGCTTGAGTCGAACGAGGCCCGACATGAGGCACAAATGATAATGTTGAGTCAAACGAGGCCTACCTTAAGACGCAAATGATATGGTTGAGTCAAACGAGGTCCGACTCGAGGCGCAAATGGTAACGTTGAGTCAAACGAGGCCCAACTCAAGGCACAAATGATATTGTTGAGCCAAACGAGGCCCCACTCAAGGCGGAAATGATAAGGTGGAGTCGAACAAGACCCGAGTCGAGGCACAAATGATAAGGTTGAGTAAAACGAGGCCCGACTTGTGGCACAAATGGTATGGGCAAGTCAAACGAGGCCCAACTCGAGTTGCAAATGATAAGGTTGAGTCAAGCAAGCCCCGACTCGAGGCACAAATGATATGAGTATGTCAAACGAGGCCTAACTCGAGGCACAAATGATATGAGTATGTCAAACAAGGCCCAACTCGAGGCACAAATGGTAAGGGTGAGTCAAACGAGGCCTGACTCGAGGCACAAATGATATGGTTGAGTCAAACGAAACCTAGAATCTAGGCGCAAATGATAAGGGTGAGCCGAACGAGGTGCGACTCGACGCGTAAATGATAAGTTTGAGTCAAATGAGGCCTGACATGAGGCATAAATGATATGGTTGAGTCAAATGAGGCTTGACTTGAGGCGCAAATGATATGGTTGAGTTAAACGAGACCTGACTCGGGGCACAAATAATATGGTTGTGGCACATGAGGACCGACTCGTGGCGCAACTGATTTGGTTGAGTCAAACGATACCCGACTCGAGGCAAAAATGATATGGTTGAGTTAAACGAGGCCTGACTCGAGTCACACATAATAAGGTAGAGTCAAATGAGGCCTGACTCAAGGTGTAAATGATATGGTTGAGTCAATCGAGGCCTGACTTGAGGCATAAATGATAAGGGTGAGTCAAACGAGGCTCGACTCAAGGCACAAATGATAAGGTTGAGTTGAATGAGGCCCGACTTCAGGCACAAATGATAAGGTTGAGTCAAACGAGGACCGACTCAAGGCGCAAATGATACGGTTGAGTTAAATGAGGCCCGACTTAAGGCACATATGATAAGGTTGAGTCAAATGAGGCCTAACTCGAGGCATAAATGATAACATTGAGTCAAATGAGGCCTGACTCAAGGCGCAAATAATATGGTTGTGTCAAACAAGGCCTGACTCGAGGCGCAACTGGTAAGGGTAAGTCAAACGAGGCCTGACTAGAGGTTCAAATGATATTGTTGAGTCAAATGTGGCCTGACTCAAGGAACAAGTGATAAGGTTGAGTTGAACAAGGCCCGACTCGAGGCACAAATGATAAGGTTGTGTCAAACGAGGCCCTACTTGAGGCACAAATGATATGGGTGAGTCAAATGAGTAGCGACTCGAGGCACAAATGATAAGGTTGAGTCAAACGAGGCCAGACTCGAGGTGCAAATAATAAGGTTGAGTCGAACGAGGCCCAACTCGAGGAACAAATGATAAGGTTGTGTCGAACAAGGCTCGACTCGAGGCACAAATGATAAGGCTGAGTCAAACGAGGACCGACCCGAGGCACAAATGATAAGGTTGTGTCAAACAAGACTTGACTCGAGGCACAAATGATAATGTTAAGTCAAACGAGGCCTGAGTCATGGCGTACATGATATGGTTGAGTCCAACGAGGCTCGACTCAAGGCACATATTATATGGGTAAGTTGAACAAGGCCCAACTCGAGGAGAAATGATACAGTTGAGTCAAACGAGCCTAACTCGAGGCTGAAATAATAAGGTTGAGTCAAACGAGGCCTGACTCGTGGTGTAAATATAAGGTTGAGTCGAACGACGCCCGACTCGAGGTACAAATGATAAGGTTTAGACGAACAAGCCTAACTCGAGCCGCAAATGATAAGGTTGAGTCAAACGAGGCCCGACTCGAGTCATAAATGATATGGCTGAGTCAAATGAGGCTTGACTTGAGGTACAAATGATATGGGTGAGTCAAACGTGGCCTAACCCAAAGCTTAAATGACATGGTTGAGTCAAACGAGACCCGACTTGACGCGCATATAATAAGGTTGAGTCAAATGAGTCCCGACTGGAGGCGCAAATGGTAAGGTTGAGTCGAATGAGGCCCAACTCGAGGTGCAAATGATATGGTTGAGTCAAACAAGGCCCAACTCATGGTGCAAATATAAGGGAGAGTCAAACGAGGCCCGGCTCAAGGTACAATTGATAAGGTTGTGTCGAACAAGGCCCGACTTGAGGCACAAATGATAATGTTGAGTCAAACGAGGCCTGACTCGAGGCGCAAATGATATGGTTGAGTCAAACGAGGCCCGACTCGAGGCACAAATGGTAAGGTTGAGTCAAACGAGGCCCGACTCGAGGTAAGAATGATATTGTTGTGTCAAATGAGGCCCGACTCGAGGCGTAAATAATTAGGTTGAGTCAAACAAAGGGCCAACTCAAGGCGCAAATGATAAGGTTGAGTCAAATGAGGCCCGACTTGAGGCACAAATGATATGGTTGAGTCAAATGAGGCCTAATTCGAGGCATAATTAATAAGGTTAAGTTGAACGAGGCCTGACTCGAGGTGAAAATAATAAGGTTGAGTCAAACGTGGCTCGTCTTGAGGCACGAATGATAAGGTTGAGTCTAACGAGGCCCGACTCGAGGCACAGATGTTAAGGTTAAGTCAAACGAGGACCGACTCGAGGCGCAAATGATATGGTTGAGTCAAACGAGCCCGACTCGAGGCGTAAATTATAAAGGAGAGTCAAACGAGTCCCGACTCAAGGCACAAATGATAACGTTGAGTCGAACGAGGCCTGACTCGAGGCGAAAATGATGTGGTTGAGTCAACTGAGGCCTGACTCGAGGCGCAAATGATAAGGGTGAGTCAAACGAGGCCTAACAAGAGGCACAAATGATAAGGTTGAATCGAACGAGGCTTGACTTGAGGCACAAATGATAAGGTTGAGTCAAACGAGGCCCGACTTGAGGTGCAAATGATATGGTTGAGTCAAACGAAGCCCAACTCAAGGCACAAATGGTAAGGTTGAGTCAAACGAGGCCCGACTTGAGGCACAAATGATATTGTTGAGACAAACAAGGCCCCACTCGAGGTGCAAATGATAAGGTGGTGTCGAGCAAAAGCCGACTCGAGGCACAAATGATAAGGTTGAGTCAAACAAGGCATGACTCAAGGCACAAATGATAAGGTTGAGTCGAACGAGGCCCGACTCGAAGCTCAAATGATATGGTTGAGTCAAACGAGGCCCGACTGGAGGCGCAAATGGTAAGGTTGAGTCGAATGAGGCCCGACTCGAGGTGCAAATGATATGGTTGAGTCAAACGAGGCCCGACTCGCGGCGCAAATATAAGGGAGAGTCAAACGAGGCCTGGCTCAAGGCACAATTGATAAGGTTAAGTCGAACGAGCCCCGACTTTGAGGCACAAATGATAATGTTGAGTCAAACAAGGTCTGACTCGAGGCGCAAATGATATGGTTGAGTCAAACGAGGCCCGACTCGAGGCACAAATGGTAAGGTTGAGTCAAACGAGGCCCGACTCGAGGTATGAAAGATATTGTTGTGTCAAATGAGGCTCGACTCGAGTCGTAAATAATAAGGTTGAGTCAAACAAGGGCCAACTCAAGGCGCAAATGATAAGGATGAGTCAAACAAGGCCCGACTTGAGGCACAAATGATATGGTTGAGTCAAACGAGGCCTTATTCGAGGCATAATTAATAAGGTTAAGTTGAATGAGGCCTGACTCGAGGTGGAAATGATAAGGTTGAGTCAAACGTAGCCTGCCTTGAGGCGCAAATGATAAGGTTGTGTCCAACAAGGCCCAACCTGAGGCACAGATATTAAGGTTAAGTCAAACGAGGATTGACTCGAGGCGCAAATGATATTGTTGAGTCAAATGAGGCCCGACTCGAGGCGTAAATTATAAAGGAGAGTCAAACGAGTCCTGACTCAAGGCACAAATGATAAGGTTGAGTCAAAAGAGGCCTGACTGAAGGCGCAAATGATAAGGGTGAGTCAAACGAGGCCCAACAAGAGGCACAAATGATAAGGTTGAGTCCAACGAGGCCTGACTTGAGGCACAAATGATAAGGTTGAGTCAAACAAGGCCCGACTTGAGGTGCAAATGATATGGTTGAGTCAAACGAAGCCCAACTCGAGGCACAAATGGTAAGGTAAAGTCAAACGAGACTCGACTCGAGGCACAAATGATATTGTTGAGGCAAACAAGGCCCCACTCAAGGCGCAGATGATAAGGTGGTGTCAAACAAGAGCCGACTCGAGGCACAAATGATAAGGTTGAGTCAAATGAGGCGTGACTCAAGGCACAAATGATAAGGTTAAGTCAAACGAGGCCCGACTGAAGGTGCAAATGATATTGTTGAGTCCACCGAGAACCGACTCGAGGTGCAAATGATATGGTTGAGTCAAACGAGACCCGACTTAAGTCGCAAATTGCAAAGGAGAGTCAAACGAGTCCCGACTCAAGGAACAAATGATAAGGTTGAGTCGAATGAGGCCTGACTCGAGGCGCAAATGATATGGTTGAGTCAACTGAGGCCCGACTCGAGGCACAAATGATAAGGGTGAGTCAAACAAGGCCTGACAAGAGGCACAAATGATAAGGTTGAGTCGAACATGGCCCGACTTGAGGCACAAATGATAAGGTCGAGCCAAACGAGGCCCGACTTGAGGCACAATTGATATTGTTGAGCCAAACGAGGCCTCACTGGAAGCACAAATGATAAGGTGGAGTCAAACGTGGCTCGACTCGAGGTGCAAATTATATGGGTAAGTTAAACAAGGC
Source organism: Dicorynia guianensis (assembly GCA_037013595.1). Lineage (NCBI taxonomy): Eukaryota > Viridiplantae > Streptophyta > Magnoliopsida > Fabales > Fabaceae > Dicorynia > Dicorynia guianensis. The sequence goes on along the minus strand of JASUAB010000013.1, from coordinate 15,783,316 downwards.
CCGACTCACGGCGAAAATGATACGGTTGAGTCAAACAAGGCTTGACTCGAAGTGCACATAATAAGATAGAGTCAAACGAGGTCCGAGTCGAGGCGCAAATGATATGGCTAAGTCAAACAAGGCCCGACTTGAGGCACAAATGACAAGGGTGAGTCAAATGAGGCCCGACCCATGGCACAAATGATCAGGTTAAGTCGAACGAGGCCTAACTTCAGGCACAAATGATAAGGTTAAGTCAAATGTGGCCCAACTTGAGGTGCAAATGATATGGTTGAGTAAAACGACGCCCAACTCGAGGCGCAAATGGTAAGGGTCAGTCAAACAAGACCCGACTCGAGGCACAAATGATATTGTTGAGTCAAATAAGACCCGACTCGAGGCACAAATGATATTGTTGAGTCAAACGAGACCCGACTCGAGGCACAAATGATAAGGTTGAGTCGAATGATGCCCGCCTCAAGATGCAAATGATAAGGTTGAGTCAAACGTGGCCCAACTTGAGGTGCAAGTAATAAGGTGGAGTCAAACAAGGCTCGAGTTGAGGCGTAAATGATATGGTTGAGTCAAACAAGGCTTGACTCGAGGCAGAAATTATATGGGTAAGTTAAACAAGGCCTCACTCGAGGCAAAAATGATATGGTTGAGTCAAACGAGGCCTGACTCGAGGCGCACATAATAAGGTAGAGTGAAACAGGGCCCGGCTCGAGGCGCAAATGATATGGTTGAGCCAAATGAGGTTTGACTTGAGGCATAAATGATAAGGGGGAGTCAAATGAGTCCTGACTCAAGGCACAAATGATAAGGTTGAGTCGAACGAGGCCTGATTTCAGGCACAAATGGTAAGGTTGAGTCAAATGAGGCCTAACTCGAGGCACAAATGAGATGGATGAGTCAAATGATACCCAACTTGAGGCGCAAAGGATAAGGGCGAGTCAAACGAGGCACGACTCGAGACGCCAATGATAAGGTTGAGTCAAACGAGACCCGACTAAAGGTGCAAATGATATGGATGAGTCACACGACGCCCGACTCAAGGCACAAATGATATGGGTCAGTTGAACGAGACCCAACTTGAGGTGCAAATGATAAGGTTGAGTCAAACGAGGCCTGACTCGAGGCACAAATGATAAGGTTGAGTCGAACGAGGCACGACTTGAGGCGTAAATGATATGGTTGAGTCAAACGAGGCTCGACTCGAGGCGGAAATTATATGGGTAAGTTAAACAAGGCCCCACTCGAGGCGAAAATGATATGGTTGAGTCAAACGAGGCCTGACTCAAGGCGCACATAATAAGGTAGAGTGAAATGGGGACCGGCTCGAGGCGCAAATGATATGGTTGAGCCAAATGAGGTTTGACTTGAGGCATAAACGATAAGGGGGAGTCAAACGAGTCCTGACTCAAGGAACAAATGATAAGGTTGAGTCAAACGAGGCCTGACTTCAGGCACAAATGATATGGTTGAGTCAAATGAGGCCCGACTCGAGGCATAAATGATATGGTTGAGTCAAACAAGGTCCGTCTAGAGGCGTAAATGGTAAGGGTGAGTCAAACACGGCCCAACAATTGAGTCAAATGAAGCCTGACTCGAGGCGCAAATGGTAAGCTTGAGTCAAACGAGGCCTAACTCGAGGCACAAATGATTTGGTTGAGTCAAACGATGCCCAACTCAAGGCGCAAAGGATAAGGGTGAGTCGAACGAGGCACAATTCGAGACGCAAATGATAAGGTTGAGTCAAACGAGACCCGGCTAAAGGCGCAAATGATATGGATGAGTCACACGACGCCCGACTTGAGGCACGAATGATATAGGTGAGTCAAACGAGGCCTGACTCAAGGCACAAATGGTAAGGGTGAGTTGAATGAGACCCAACTCGAGGCACAAATGATAAGGTTGAGTCGAACGAGGCCTAACTCGCAGTGCAAATGATAAGGTTGAGTCGAACGAGGCCCGACTCAATGCCGAAATGATAAGGTTGAGTCAAACGAGGCCCGACTCGAGGCACAAATGATAAGGGTGAGTCGAACGAGGTGTGACTCAAGGCACAAATGGTAAGGTTGAGTCAACCGAGGACTGACTCGATGCGCAAATGATAAGGGTGAGTCAAATAGGCGTGACTCGAGGCAAAATGATAAGGTTGAGTCAAACGAGGCCTGACCTGAGGCGTAAATGGTATGGTTGTGTCAAACGAGGCTCGACTCGAGGCAGAAGTTCTATAGGTGAGTTAAACAAGGCCCGACTCGAGGTAGAAATAATAAGGTTGAGTCAAACAAGGCCCGACTTGAGGCGCAAATGATAAGGTTGAGTCAAACGAGACCCGACTTGAGGTACAAATGACATAGTTGAGTCAAATGAGGCCTGACTCATGGTGCAAATGATAAGGTTGAGTCGAACGAGGCCCAACTTGAGGCACAAATGATAAGGTTAAGTCAAACAAGGCTCTACTCGAGACGCAAATGATATGGGTGAGTCAAACGAGGCCCAACTCGAGGTGCAAATGGTAAGGGTGAGTTGAACGAGACTTGACTCGAGGTGCAAATGACAAGGTTGAGTCGAACGAGGCCTGACTCGAGGCGTAAATAATAAGGTGGAGTCAAACGAGGCCTACCTCGAGGTGCAAATGATAAGGTTAAGTCAAACAAGGCCCGCCTCGAGGCGCAAATAATAAGGGAGAGTCAAACGAGGCCTGACTCGAGGCACAAATGATAAGGTTCAATTGAATAAGGCCCATCTCGAGGCACAAATGATAAGGTTGAGTCGAACGAGGCTAGACTCGAGGCGCAAATTATAAGGTTAAGTCAAACGAGGCTAGACTTGAGGCGCAAATGATACGGTTGAGTCAAACGAGGCCCGACTCGAGGTGAAAATATAAGGGAAAGTCAAACGAGGCCTGACTCAAGGCACAAATGATAAGGTTGAGTCGAACGAGGCTCGACTCGAGGCATAAATGATATCGTTGAGTCAACCGAGGACCGACTCAAGGCGCAAATGATATGGCTGAGTCAAACGAGGCCCGACTTGAGGCAGAAATGGTAAGGTTGACTCAAACGAGGCCCGACTTGAGGCGCAAATGATATGGTTGAGTCAAATGATGCCCGACTCACAGTGCAAATATAAAGGAGAGTCAAACGAGGCCTGGCTCAAGGCATAATTGATAAGGTTGAGTCGAACGAGGCCCGACTTGAGGCACAAATGATAAGGTTGAGTCAAACGAGGCCTGACTCGAGGCGCAAATGATATGGTTGAGTCAAACGAGGTCTGACTCAAGGCGCAAATTGTAAGGTTGAGGCAAATCAGGCCCGACTCGAGGCACAAATGATGTTGTTGTGTCAAACGAGGCCCGACTCGAGCCGTAAATAATAAGGTTGAGTCGAACAAGGGCCGTCTCAAGGCACAAATGATAAGGTTGAGACAAACGAGGCCCGACTTAAGGCACAAATCAGGCCCGACTTGAGGCACAATTCATAAGGTTGAGTTGAACGAGGCCCGACTCGAGGTAGAAATGATAAGGTTGAGTTAAACGAGGCCTGCCTTGAGGCACAAATGATAAGGTTGAGTCCAATGTGGCCCGACTCGAGGCACAAATGATAGGGTTGAGTCAAACAAGGATCGACTCGAGGCGCAAATGATATGGTTGAGTCAAACGAGGCCTGACTCAAGGCGCAAATTATAAAGGAGAGTCAAACGAGTCCCAACTCAAGGCACAAATGATAAGGTTGAGTCGAACGAGGCCTGACTCGAGGTGCAAATGATAAGGTTGAGTCAACTGAGGCCCGACTCGAGGCGCAAATTATAAGAGTGAGTCAAACGAGGCCCGACAAGAGGCACAAAAATGATAAGGTTGAGTCGAACGAGGCCCGACTTGAGGCACAAATGATAACGTTGAGTCAAACGAGGCCCACCTTGAGGCACAAATGGTATGGTTGAGTCAAATGAGGCCCGACTCGAGGCACAAATGATAAGGTTGAGTCAAACGAGGCCTGACTCGAGGAACAAATGATATTGTTGAGCCAAACGAGGCCCCACTTGAGGCGAAAATGATAAGGTGGAGTCAAACAAGAGCCAACTCAAGGCACAAATGATAAGGTGGAGTCAAACGAGCCCCGACTTGTGGCACAAATGATATGGGCAAGTCAAACGAGGCCTGACTCGAGGCACAAATAATATGGTTGAGTCAAACGAGGCCTAACTCGAGGCAGAAATAATAAGGTTGAGTCGAACGAGGACCGACAAGAGGCATAAATGATAAGGTTGAGTCGAACGAGGCCCGACTCGAGGCACAAATGATATTGTTGAGCCAAACGAGGCCTCACTCGAGGTGTAAATGATAAGGTGGAGTCGAACAAGAGTCGAGTCGAGGCACAAATGATAAGGTTGAGTAAAACGAGGCTCGACTTGTGGCACAAATGGTATGGGCAAGTCAAACGAGGCCCAACTCGAGTTGCAAATGATAAGGTTGAGTCAAGCAAGCCCCGACTCGAGGCACAAATGATATGAGTATGTCAAACGAGGCTCAACTCGAGGCACAAATGGTAAGGGTGAGTCAAACGAGGCCTGACTCGAGGCACAAATGATATGGTTGAGTCAAACGAAACCTGGAATCTAGGCGCAAATGATAAGGGTGAGCCGAATAAGGCATGACTCGAGGCGTAAATGATAAGTTTGAGTCAAATGAGGCCTGACTGGAGGCATAAATGATATGGTTGAGTCAAATGAGGATTGACTCGAGGCACAAATGATATGGTTGAGTTAAACGAGGCCTGACGCGAGGCGCAAATAATATGGTTGTAGCACACAAGGCCCGACTCATGGCGCAACTGATTTGCGTGAGTCAAACGATACCCGACTCGAGGCGAAAATGATATGGTTGAGTTAAACGAGGCCTGACTCGAGGCACACATAATAAGGTAGAGTCAAACGAGGCCTGACTCAAGGCATAAATGATATGGTTGAGTCAATCGAGGCCTGACTTGAGGCATAAATAATAAGGGTGAGTCAAACGAGGCTCGACTCAAGGAACAACTGATAAGGTTGAGTTGAACGAGGCCCAACTTCAGGCACAAATGATAAGGTTGAGTCAAACGAGGCCCGACTCGAGGCACAAATGATACGGTTGAGTTAAATAAGGCCCGACTTAAGGCACATATGATAAGGTTGAGTCGAATAAGGCCCAACTCGAGGCATAAATGATAACGTTGAGTCAAACGAGGCCCGACTCAAGGCGCAAATGATATGGTTGTGTCAAACAAGGCTTGACTCGAGGCGCAATTAGTAAGGGTGAGTCAAACGAGGCCTGACTAGAGGTTCAAATGATATTGTTAAGTCAAACGTGGCTCGGCTCGAGGAACAAGTGATAAGGTTGAGTTGAACAAGGCCCGACTCGAGGCACAAATGATAAGGTTATGTCAAACGAGGCTCTACTTGAGGCACAAATGATATAGGTGAGTCAAATGAGTTACGACTCGAGGCACAAATGATATGGTTGAGTTAAACGAGGCCAGACTCGAGGCGCAAATAATAAGGTTGAGTCGAACGAGGCCCGACTCGAGGAACAAATGATAAGGTTGTGTCGAATGAGGCTCGACTCGAGGCACAAATGATAAGGCTGAGTCAAACGAGGACCGACCCGAGCACAAATGATAAGGTTGTGTCAAACGAGACTCGACTCGAGGCACAAATGATAATGTTAAGTTAAACGAGGTCCGACTCGAGGTGTAAATGATATGGTTGAGTCAAATGAGGCTCGACTCAAGGCACATATTATATGGGTAAGTTGAATAAGGCCCAACTCGAGGAGAAAATGATATAGTTGAGTTAAACAAGGCCTGACTCGAGGCTGAAATAATAAGGTTGAGTCAAATGAGGCCTGACTCGTGGTATAAATATAAGGTTGAGTCGAACAACGCCCGACTCGAGGCACAAATGATAAGGTTGAGACGAACAAGGCCCAACTCGAGTCGCAAATGATAAGGTTGAGTCAAACGAGGCCCGACTCGAGTCATAATGATATGGCTGAGTCAAACGAGGCCTGACTTGAGGCACAAATGATATGGGTGAGTCAAACGTGGCCTGACCCAAAGCTTAAATGATATGGTTGAGTCAAACGAGACCCGACTTGACGTGCAAATAATAAGGTTGAGTCAAACGAGTCCCGACTTGAGGCACAAATGATAAGGTTGAGTCAAACAAGCCCCGACTCGTGGTGCAAATGATATGGTTGTGTCAAACGAGGACCGACTCGAGGCACAAATAGTAAGGGCGAGTCAAACAAGGGCCGACTCAAGGCACAAATGATATTGTTGAGTCAAATAAGGCCCAACTCGAGGCACAAATGATAAGGTTGAGTTGAACTAGGCCTAACTCGAGATGCAAATGATAAGGTTGAGTCAAACGACGCCCAACTAGACACGTAAATGATATGATTGAGTCAAATGAGGCCCGACTTGAGGCATAAATGACATGGGTCAGTCAAACAAGGCCCAACTTGAGGCGCAAAAAATAAGGTTTAGTTAAATGAGGCTCGACTCGAGGCGCAAATGATATGGGTAAGTCAAACAAGGCTAATCTCGAGGCACAAATGGTAAGAGTGAGTCAAACGAGGCCTGACTCATAGCACAAATGATATGGTTGAGTCAAACAAAGCCTGACTCATGGCACAAATGATAAGGGTAAGCCAAATGAGGCACAACTCTAGGCGTAAATGATAAGGGTGAGTCAAACAAGGCCCAACTCGAGGCACAAATCATATAGTTGCATCAAACGAGACCTGACTCGGGGCGCAAATGATAAGGTTGAGTCGAACGAGGCCTGACTCGAGACGGAAATGGTAAGGTTGAGTCAAACGAGGCCCAACTCGAGGCATAAATTATATGGTTGAGTCAAACGAGGCCTGATTTAAGGCAGAAATGATATGGTTGAGTCAAACGAGGCCCAACTCGAGGCACAAATGATATGGTTGAGTCAAACGAGGCCTGACTCAAGGCACAAATAATAAGGTGGAGTCAAACGAAGCCTGACTCGAGGTGCAAATGATAAGGCTAAGTCAAACGAGGCCCGACTCGAGGCACAAATGTATGGTTGAGTCAAACGAGGCTTGACTCGTGGCAGAAATGATATGGGCGAGTAAAACGAGGCCTAACTCGATGCACAAATAATATGGTTGAGTCAAACGAGGCCTGACTTGTAGCACAAATGATATGGTTAAGTCAAATGAAGCTCGACTCGAGAGGCAAATGATAAGGGTGAGCCAAACGAGGCGCGACTCGAGGCGTAAATGATAAGGTTGAGTCAAACGAGGCCCGGCGTAAATGATATCATTGAGTCAAACGAGGCTCGACTCTAGGTGTAAATTATATGGGTAAGTTAAACGAGGCCTGACTCGGGGAGAGAATGATACAGTTGAGTCAAACAAGGCCTGACTCGAGGCATAAATAATAAGGTTGAGTCACACGAGGCCTGACTTGTGGCACAAATGATATGGTTAAGTCAAACGAAGCCCGACTCGAGGGGCAAATGATAAGGGTAAGCCAAACAAGGCGCGACTCAAGGTGCAAATGATAAGGTTGAGTCAAACGAGGCCCGACTTGAGGCGTAAATGATATGGTTGAGTCAAAGGAGGCTCGACTCGAGGTGCCAATTATATGGGTAAGTTAAACAAGGCCCGACTCGAGGAGACAATTATACGATTGAGTCAAACGAGGCTTGACTCGAGGCTCAAATAATAAGGTTGAGTCAAACGAAGCCCGACCCGAGGCACAAATGATGTGGTTGAGTCAAACGAGGCCCGACTCGAGGTAAGGGTGAGTCACACAACTCGACACGAGGCACATATGATATTGTTGAGTCAAACGAGGCCCGACTCGAATTGAAAATGATAAGGTTGAGTCGAACGAGGCCCGACTCAAGACGCAAATGATAAGGTTGAGTCAAACGAGGCACGACTCAAGTCGTAAATGATATGGTTGAGTCAAATGAGGCTCTACTTGAGGCACAAATGATATGGGTGAGTTAAAGGTGGCTCGACCCAAGGCTTAAATGATATAGGTTTAGTCAAACGAGACCAGACTCGAGACTCAAATGATAAGGTTGAGTCAAAAGAGGCCTGACTTGAGGCGCAAATGATAAGGTTGAGTCAAACGAGGCCCGACTTGAGGCATAAATGATATGGTTGAGTCAAACGAGGCTCGACTCGAGGTGCCAATTATATGGGTAAGTTAAACAAGGCCCGACCCGAGGAGAAAATGATACGATTGAGTCAAATGAGGGCTGACTCAAGGCGCGAATAATAAGGTCGATTCAAACGGGGCTTGACTTGAGGCACAAATGATATGATTGAGTCAAACGAGGCCTGACTCAAAGCGTAAATGATAAGATTGAGTCAAAGATGCCCAACTCTAGGCATAAATGATATGGTTGAGTCAAACAAGGCTTAACTCGAGGCACAAATAATGAGGTTGAGTCGAATTAGGCCCGACTCGAGATGCAAATATAAGCTTGAGTTAAACGACGCCCAACTAGAGGCTTAAATGATATGGTTAAGTCAAATGAGGCTCAACTTGAGGCATAAATGACAAGGATCAGTCAAACGAGGCTCGACTTGAGGCGCAAAAAATAAGGTTAAGTCAAACGAGGCTCAACGCGAGGCGCAAATGATATGGGTAAGTCAAACAAGGCCAATCTCGAGGCGCAAATGGTAAGGGTAAGTCTAATGAGGCCTGACTAGAGGTACAAATGATATTGTTGAGTCAAACGTCACCCGACTCTAGGAACAAGTGATAAGGTTGAGCTGAATAAGGCCTGACTCGAGGCGCAAATGATAAGGTTGTGTCAAACGAGGCCCTACTTGAGGCACAAACGATATGGGTGAGTCAAATGAGTCTCGAATTGAGGCGCAAATGATATGGTTGAGTCAAACGTGGCCAGACCCGAGGAACAAATAATAAGGTTGAGTCGAACGAGGCCCGACTCAAGGAAGAAATGATATGGTTGTGTCAAACGAGGCTCGACTTGTGGCACAAATGATAAGGTTGAGTCAAATGAGGCCCGACCCAAGGCACAAATGATAAGGTAGTGTCAAACGAGACTCGACTCGAGGTGTAATTGATAAGGTTGAGTCAAACGAGACCCGACTCGAGGCGTAAATGATATGGTGGAGTCAAACGAGGCTCGACTCAAGGCACAAATTATATGGGTAAGTTAAACAAGGCCCGACTCGAGGAGAAAATGATACGGTGGAGTCAAATGAGGCCTGACTCAAGGCTCAAATAATAAGGTTGAGTCAAATGAGGCCCGACTCATGGTGCAAATGATAAGGTTGAGTCGAACGAGGCCCAACTCGAGGTGCAAATGATAAGGTTGAGACGAACAAGGCCCGACTCAAGACCTAAATGATATGGTTGAATCAAACGAGGCCCGACTTGAGGCACAAATGATATGGGTGAGTCAAATGCGGCTCGACCCAAGGCTTAAATGATATGGTTGAGTCAAACGAGGTTCGACTCGAGGCATAAATAATAAGGTTGAGTCAAACGAGGCCCGACTTGAGGCGCAAATGATAAGGGTGAGTCAAACGAGGCCCGACTTGAGGCATAAATTATAAGGTTGAGTCAAACGAGGCCTGATTTGAGGCATAAATTATATGGTTGAGTCAAACGAGGCCCAACTCGAGGTGCAAATGATATGGTTGAGTCAAACAAGGCCCGACTCGAGGCACAAATAATAAGGTGGAGTCAAACGAGGCCCGACTCAAGGCTCAAATAATAAGGTTGAGTCACACAAGCCTCGACTCGAGGCACAAATGATAAGGTTGTGTCAAATGAGGCCCGACTGGAGGAACAAACGATATGGTTGAGTTGCACGAGCCTCGACTCGATGCGAAAATGATAAGGTTGAGTCAAACAAGGCCCAACTTGAGGCAAAAATGATAAGGTTGAGTCGAACGAGGCTTGACACAAAGCACAAATTATAAGGTTGAGTTAAACGAGGCCTGACTCGAGGCATAAATAATAAGGTGGAGTCAAACGAGGCCTGACTCGAGGTGCAAATGACAAGGCTAAGTCAAACAAGGCCTGACTCGAGGCACAAATGTATGGTTGAGTCAAACGAGCCTTGACTCATGGCAGAAATGATATGGGTGAGTAAAACAAGGCCCAACTCGACGCACAAATGATATGATTGAGTCAAACGAGGCCTGACTTGTGGCACAAATGATATGGTTAAGTCAAACGAAGCCTGACTCAAGGGGCAAATGATAAGGGTAAGCCAAATGAGGCGTGACTCGAGGTGCAAATGATAAGGTTGAGTCAAATGAGGCCTAACTTAAGGTGTAAATGATATCGTTGAGTCAAACGAGGCTCGACTCGAGGTGCAAATTATATAGGTGAGTTAAACGAGGCCTGACTCAGGGAGAGAATGATACGGTTGAGTCAAACATGGCCTAACTCGAGGCGCAAATAATAAGGTTGAGTCACACGAGGCCTGACTTGTGGCACAAATGATATGGTTAAGTCAAACAAAGCCTAACTTGAGGGGCAAATGATAAGGGTAAGCCAAACGAGGCACGATTCGAGGTGCAAATGATAAGGTTGAGTCAAATGAGGCCCGACTTGAGGAGTAAATGATATCGTTGAGTCAAATGAGGCTCAACTCGAGGTGCAAATTATATGGGTGAGTTAAACGAGGCCTGACTCGGGGAGAGAATGGTACGGTTGAGTCAAACAAGGCCTAACTCGAGGGGCAAATAATAAGGTTGAGTCACACGAGGCCTGACTCGTGGCGCAAATGATATGGGTGAGTCAAACGACACCCGACTCGAGGCACGAATGATATGGTTGAGTCAAATGAGGCCTGACTCGAGGCGCAAATGGTAATGATGAGTCAAATGAGGCCTGACTCAAGGCACAAATGATATGGTTGAGTCAAACGAAGCCCGACTCGAGGCACAAATGATAAGGGTGAGTGAACGAGGCACAACTCGAGGCGCAAATAATGAGGTTGAGTCAAACGAGACCTGACTTGAGGCGTAAATGATATGGATAAGTGAAATGAGGGTTGACTCGAGGCACAAATTATATGGGTGAGTTAAACAAAACCTGACTTGAGTCACAAATGGTAAGGGCGAGCTGAACGAGGCACGACTGGAGGCGCAAATGATAAGGTTGAGTCAAATGAGGCCTGACTTGAGGCCTAAATGATATGGTTGAGTCAAATGAGGCTCGACTCGAGGCGCCAATTATATGGGTAAGTTAAACAAGGCCCGACTCGAGGAGACAATGATACGATTAAGTCAAACAAGGCCTGACTCGAGGCTCAAATAATAAGGTTAAGTCAAACGAGGCCCGACCCGAGGCACAAATGATATGGTTGAGTCAAACGAGGCCCTACTCGAGGTAAGGGTGAGTCACACAACTCGACTCGAGGCACATATGATATTGTTGAGTCAAACGAGGCCCAACTCAAAGCAAAAATGATAAGGTTGAGTCGAACAAGGCCCGACTCGAGACGCAAATGATAAAGTTGAGTCAAACGAGGCACGACTTGAGTCATAAATGATATGGTTGAGTCAAATGAGGCTCAACTTGAGGCACAAATGATATGGGTGAATCAAAGGTGGCTCGACCCAAGGCTTAAATGATATAGGTTGAGTCAAACAAGACCTAACTCGAGACTCAAATGATAAGGTTGAGTCAAACGAGGCGCGACTTGAGGCGCACATGATAAGGTTGAGTCAAAAGAGGCCCGACTTGAGGCATAAATGATAAGGTTCAGTCAAACGAGGCCCGACTTGAGATGTAAATAATATGGTTGAGTCAAACGAGGCTCGACTCGAGGCGCCAATTATATGGGTAAGTTAAACAAGGCCCGGCTCGAGGACAAAATGATACGATTGAGTCATCAAACGAGGGCTGACTCAAGCTGCGAATAATAAGGTCGATTCAAATAGGGCTCAACTTGAGGCAGAAATGATATGGTTGAGCCAAACGAGGCCCGACTCAAGGCATAAATGATAAGATTGAGTCTAACGAGGCCCGATTCGAGGCGTAAAAGATATGGTTGAGTTAAACGAGGCCTGACTCGAGGCACAAATGATGAGATTGAGTCGAACTAGGCCCGACTCGAGATGCAAATATAAACTTGAGTCAAACAACGCCCAACTAGAGGCATAAATGATATGGTTGAGTCAAATGAGGCTCGACTTGAGGCATAAATGACATTGATCAGTCAAACGAGGCCTGACTTGAGGCGCAAAAAATAAGGTTGAGTCAAATAAGGCTCGACTCGAGGCGCAAATGATATGGGTAAGTCAAACGAGGCCAATCTCGAGGCGCAAATGGTAAGGGTAAGTCAAACGAGGCCTGACTAGAGGTACAAATGATATTGTTGAGTCAAATGTCGCCCGACTCGAGGAACAAGTGGTAAGGTTGAGTCGAATAAGGCCCGACTCGAGGCGCAAATGATAAGGTTGTGTCAAATGAGGCCCTACTTGAGGCACAAATGATATGGGTGAGTCAAATGAGTCCCGACTCGAGGCACAAATGATATGGTTGAGTCAAACGTGGCCAGACTCGAGGCGCAAATAATAAGGTTGAGTCGAACGAGGCCCGACTCAAGGAAGAAATGATATGGTTGTGTCAAACGAGGCTCAACTCATGGCACAAATGATAAGGTTGAGTCAAACGAGGCCCGACCCAAGGCACAAATGATAAGGTAGTGTCGAACGAGACTTGACTCGAGGCGCAAATGATAAGGTTAAGTCAAACGAGGCCCGACTCGAGGCGTAAATGATATGGTGGAGTCAAACGAGGCTCGACTCAAGGCACAAATTATATGGGTAAGTTAAACAAGGCCCGACTCGAGGAGAAAATCATACAATGGAGTCAAACGAGGCCTGACTCGAGGCTCAAATAATAAGGTTGAGTCAAATGAGGCCTGACTCGTGGTGCAAATGATAAGGTTGAGTCGAATGAGACCCGACTCGAGGTGCAAATGATAAGGTGTAGACAAACAAGGCCCGACTCGAGTCATAAATGATATGGTTGAGTCAAATGAGGCCCGACTTGAGGTACAAATGATATGGGTGAGTCAAATGTGGCCCGACCCAATGCTTAAATGATATGGTTGAGTCAAATGAGGTTCGACTCGAGGTGCAAATAATAAGGTTGAGTCAAACGAGGCCCGACTTGAGGTGCAAATGATAAGGGTGAGTCAAACGAGGCCCGATTTGAGGCACAAATTATATGGTTGAGTCAAACAAGGCCCAACTCGAGGTGCAAATGATATGGTTGAGTCAAACGAGGCCCGACTTGAGGCACAAATGATATGGGTGAGTCAAATGTGGCCCGACCCAAGGCTTAAATGATATGGTTAAGTCAAACGAGGTTCGACTCAAGGTGCAAATAATAAGGTTGAGTCAAATGACGCTCGACTTGAGGCACAAATGATAAGGGTGAGTTAAACGAGGCCCGACTTGAGGCATAAATTATATGGTTGAGTTAAACAAGGCCCAATTTGAGGCACAAATTATATGGTTGAGTCAAACGAGGCCCAACTCGAGGCTCAAATAATAAGGTTGAGTCATACGAGCCTCGACTCGAGGCACAAATGATAAGGTTGTGTCAAACGAGGCCCGACTGGAGGAACAAACGATATGGTTGAGTTGCACGAGCCCCGACTCGATGCGCAAATGATAAGGTTGAGTCAAACGAGGCCCAACTTGGGGCACAAATGATAAGGTTGAGTCGAACGAGGCTTGACACGAGGCACAAATTATAAGGTTGAGTCAAACGAGGCCTGACTTGAAGCACAAATAATAAGGTGGAGTCAAACGAGGCCTGACTCAAGGTGCAAATGATAAGGCTAAGTCAAACGAGGCCCGACTCGAGGCACAAATGTATGGTTGAGTCCAACGAGGCTCGACTCATGGCAGAAATGATATGGGTGAGTAAAACGAGGCCCAACTCGACGCACAAATGATATGGTTGAGTCAAACGAGGCCTGACTTGTGGCACAAATGATATGGTTAAGTTAAACGAAGCCCGACTCGAGGGATAAATGATAAGGGTAAGCCAAACGAGGCGCGACTCAAGGTGCAAATGATAAGGTTGAGTCAAACGAGGCCCGACTTGAGGTGTAAATGATATCGTTGAGTCAAACGAGGCTCAACTTGAGGTGCAAATTATATAGGTGAGTTAAATGAGGCCTAACTCGGGGAGAGAATGATACAGTTGAGTCAAACAAGGCCTGACTCAAGGCGCAAATAATAAGGTTGAGTCACACGAGGCCTGACTCGTGGCGCAAATGATATGGTTGAGTCAAATGAGGCCCGACTCGAGACACAAATGGTAATAGTGAGTCAAATGAGGCTTGACTCAAGGCACAAATGATATGGTTGAGTCAAACAAAGCCCGACTCGAGGCACAAATGATAAGGGTGAGTGAACGAGGCGCAACTCGAGGCGCAAATGATAAGGTTGAGTCAAACAAGACCTGACTTGAGGAGTAAATGGTATGGATAAGTGAAATGAGGCTCGACTCGACGCGCAAATTATATGGATGAGTTAAACGAAATCCGACTTGAGGAACAAATGGTAAGGGTAAGCCAAACGAGGCACGACTGGAGGCACAAATGATAAGGTTGAGTCAAACGAGGCCCGACTTGAGGCGTAAATGATATGGTTTAGTCAAATGAGGCTCAACTCGAGGCGCCAATTATATGGGTAAGTTAAACAAGGCCCGACTCGAGGAGACAATGATATGATTGAGTCAAACGAGGCCTGACTCGAGGCTCAAATAATAAGGTTGAGTCAAACGAAGCCTGACCCGAGGCACAAATGATATGGTTGAGTCAAACGAGGCCCGACTCGAGGTAAGGGTGAGTCACACAACTCGACTCGAAGCACATATGTTATTGTTGAGTCAAACGAGGCCCAACTCGAACCAAAAATGATAAGGTTGAGTCGAACGAGGCCCGACTCGAGACGCAAATGATAAAGTTGAGTCAAACGAGGCACGACTCGAGTCGTAAATGATATGGTTGAGTCAAATGAGGCTCGACTTGAGGCACAAATGATATGGGTGAGTCAAAGGTGGCTCGACCCAAGGCTTAAATGATATAGGTTGAGTCAAATGAGACCCGACTCAAGACTCAAATGATAAGATTGAGTCAAACAAGGCCCGACTTGAGGCGCACATGATAAGGTTAAGTCAAACAAGGCCCCACTTGAGGCGTAAATGATATGGTTGAGTCAAATGAGGCTCGAATCGAGGCACCAATTATATGGTTAAGTTAAACAAGGCTCGACTCGAGGAGAAAATGATACGATTGAGTCAAACAATGGCTGGCTCAAGGTGGGAATAATAAGGTCGATTCAAACAGGGCTCGACTTGAGGCGCAAATGATATGGTTGAGTCAAACGAGGCCCGACTCAAGGCGTAAATAATAAGATTGAGTCAAACGAGGCCCGATTCGAGGCATAAATGGTATGGCTGAGTCAAACGATGCCTGACTCGAGGCACAAATGATGAGGTTGAGTCGAACTAGGCTCGACTCGAGATGCAAATATAAGCTTGAGTCAAAAGATGCCCAACTAGAGGCATAAATGATATGGTTGAGTCAAATGATGCTCGACTTGAGGCATAAATGACATGGATCAGTCAAACAAGGCCCGACTTGAGGCACAAAAAATAAGGTTAAGTCAAACGAGGCTCGACTCGAAGCACAAATGATATGGGTAAGTCAAACAAGGCCAATCTCGAGGTGCAAATGGTAAGGGTAAGTCAAACGAGGCCTGACTAGAGGTACAAATGATATTGTTGAGTCAAACGTTGCCCGACTCGTGGAACAAGTGATAAGGTTGAGTCGAATAAGGCCCGATTCGAGGCGCAAATGATAAGGTTGTGTCAAACAAGGCCCTACTTGAGGCACAAATGATATGGGTGAGTCAAATGAGTCCCAACTCGAGGCACAAATGATATGGTTGAGTCAAACGAGGCCAGACTCGATGCACAAATAATAAGGTTGAGTCGAACGAGGCCCGACTCAAGGAAGAAATGATACGGTTGTGTCAAACGAGGCTCGACTCGTGGCACAAATGATAAGGTTGAGTCAAACGAGGCCCGACCAAGGCACAAATGATAAGGTAGTGTCGAACGAGACTCGACTCGAGGTGCAAATGATAAGGTTAAGTCAAACGAGGCCCGACTCGAGGCGTAAATGATATGGTGGAGTCAAACGAGGCTCGACTCAAGGCACAAATTATATGGGTAAGTTAAACAAGGCCCGACTCGAGGAGAAAATGATACTGATATGGTTGAGTCAAATGAGGCTTAACTCAAAGCGCCAATAATAAGGGTGAACCAAACGAGGACCGAATCGAGGCCTCAATGATATGGTTGAGTCAAATGAGGCTTAACTCAAAGCATCCAATAATAAGGGTGAGTCAAATGAGGACCGACTCGAGGGGCAAATGATATGGTTGTATCAAATGGGGCTTGACTTGAGGCGCAAATGATATGGGTGAGTCAAACGAAGACTGACTCGAGGCACAACTGATATCATTGAGTCCAGCTAGGCCTAACTCGAGGCGCAAATATATGGTTGAGTCAAACGAGGCTCGACTTGAGGTGCAAAATATGGTTGAGTCAAACGAAGCCCAACTCGAGGCATAAATTATATGGGTGAGTCAAACGAGGCTTGACTCAAGGCGTAAATGATATGGTTGAGTCAAATGAGGCCAGACTCGAGGCGCAAATGATTTGGTTGAGTCAAACGTGGTTTAACTCGAGGCGCCACTGATAAGGGTGAGTCAAACGAGGACCGACTTGAGGCACAAATCATATGGTTGTGTCAAATAAGGCTTGACTCAAGGTGCAAATGATATCGGTGAGTCCAACGAGGCCCAACTCACGGCACAAACATATGGTTGAGTCAAACGAGGCTTGACTCGAAGTGCAAAAGTATGGTTGAGTCAAACGAGGCCCGACTCGAGGCACAAATTATATGGGTGAGTCAAACAATGCCAGACTCAACGCGTAAATGATATCGGTGAGTGCAACTAGGCCCAACTCGAGGTGCAAACATATAGGTGAGTAAAACGAGGACCAACTCGAGGTGCAAATGATGTGGTTAAGTCAAACGAGGCCCGACTTAGGGCACAAATAATATAGGTAAGTCAAATGAGGTCAGACTCAAGGGAAAAATGATATGGGTGGGTCAAACAAGGCCCGACTCAAGGCGCAAACATATGGGTCAGTTAATCGAGGCTTGACTCGAGGCGCAGACACATGGGTGAGTCAAATGAGGCCCGACTCGGGGCACAAACACATGAGTGAGTTAAACGAGGCCCGACTCGAGGCGCAAATGATATGGTTGAGTCAAATGAGGCTTAACTCATAGCACCAATAATAAGGTTGAGTCAAACGAGGATTGAATCGAGGCCCCAATGATATGGTTGAGTCAAATGAGGCTTAACTCAAAGCGCCAATAATAAGGGTGAGTCAAACGAGGACCAACTCGAGGTACAAATGATATGGTTGTGTCAAATGGGGTCGACTCAAGGTGCAAATGATATAGGTGAGTCAAACGAAGACTGACTTGAGGCACAACTGATATTGTTGAGTCCAACTAGGCCTAACTCAAGGCGCAAATATATGGTTGAGTCAAACGAGGCTCAACTCGAGGTGCAAAATATGGTTGAGTCAAACGAAGCCCGACTCGAGGCACAAATTATATGGGTGAGTCAAACGAGGCCTGACTCAAGGCGTAAATGATATGGTTGAGTCAAATGAGGCCAGACTCGAGGAACAAATTATTTGGTTGATCAAACGTGGCTTAACTCGAGGCGCCAATGATAAGGGTGAGTCAAATGAGGATCGACTTGAGGCGCAAATCATATGGTTGTGTCAAATAAGGCCTGACTCGAGGTGCAAATGATATCGAAGAGTCCAACGAGACCCAACTCAAGGCACAAACATATGGTTGAGTCAAATGAGGCTTGACTGGAAGCGCAAAAATATGGCTGAGTCAAACGAGGCCCGACTCGAGGCACAAATTATATGGGTGAGTCAAACGATGCTCGACTCGAGGCGAAAATGATATCGTTGAGTAAAACGGGGCCCACCTTGAGGCGCAAATGATTTGGTTGAGTCAAATGAGGCTTAACTAGAGGCACAAATCATACAGGTGAGTCAAATGAGGCGTGACTCGAGGCACAACCATATGGGAGAGTTAAACGAGGCTCGAGTCAAGGCGCAAATGACATGGGAGAGTCACACGAGGCCCGACTCGAGGCAAAAATAATATGGGTGAGTCAAACGAGGCCCAAGTCGAGACACAAATGAGATGGGAGAGTCACACGAGGTCCGACTTGAGGCAAAAATGATATGGGTGAGTCAAACAAGGCCCGACTCGAGGCACAAACATATGGTTGAGTCAAACGAGGCCTGACTCGAGGCACAAACACATGGGTGAGTCAAATGACGCCCAACTCGAAGTGCAAATGATATGGTTAAGTCAAATGAGGCCCGACTCAGGGCGCAAACACATGGTTGTGTCAAACAAGGCCCGACTGAAGATGCAAATGACATGGTTGAATCAAACGAGGCTTATCTTGAGGAAACAATGATAAGGGTGAGTCAAACAAGGACCGACTTGAGGCACAAATGATATGGTTGTGTCAAACGAGGCCCGAGTTGAGGCGCGAATGATATGGGTGAGTCAAACGAGGCCCAACTTGAGGCAAAAATGATATGGGTGAGTCCAACAAGGCTCGACTCAAGGCGCAAACATTTGGTTGAGTCAAATGAGGCCTGACTCGAGGCACAAATGATATGGGTGAGTCAAGCGAGGACTGACTTGAGGAACAAACATATGAGAGAGTCAAACGAGGCCTGAGTCGAGGCGCAAATGATATTGTTGAGTCAAACGAGGCCCAACTCGAGGCACAAATGATATGGAAGAGTCACACGAGGCATGACTCGAGGCAAAAATGATATGGTGAGTCAAACGAGGCCTGACTCGAGGCGCAAACACATGGGTGAATCAAACGAGGCCTAACGCGAGGTGCAAATGATATGGTTAAGTCAAACGAGGCCCGACTCAGGTTGCAAACGCATGGGTGAGTCAAATGAAGCCCGACTTGAGGCACAAACATATGGTTGAGTCAAACAAGGACCCACTCGAGGTACAAATGATATGGTTGAGTCAAACGAGGCTTGACTCGAGGTGCAAATGAGTTGGATGAGTCAAACGAGGCTTGACTCGAAGCACAAATGATATCTGTGAGTCAAATGAGGCCTGACTGGAGGTCCAAACATATGGGTAAGTCAAACGAGGGCCGACTCGAGGTGCAAATGATATGGTTAGGTCAAACAAGGGCTGACTCGAGGTGCAAATTATATGGTTAGGTCAAACAAGTCCTGATTCGAGGTGCAAATGATATGGTTGAGTGAAATGAGGCCTAACTCAGGGCATAAATGATATGGGTGAGTCAACTGAGGCCCGACTCGAGGTGCAAACATATGAGAGAGACAAATGAGGCCTGAGTCAAGGCGTAAATGATATTGTTGAGTCAAACGAGGCCCAACTCGAGGCACAAATGATGTGGGTGAGTCAAACGAGACTTGAATCGAGGCAAAAATGATATCGGTGAGTGCAACTAGGCCCAACTCGAGGCGCAAATATATAGGTGAGTAAAAGGAGGCCCGACTCGAGGTGCAAATGATGTGGTTAAATCAAACGAGGTCCGAGTTAAGGCACAAATAATATGGGTGAGTCAAATGAAGCCAGACTCGAGGCGCAAATGATATGGGTGGGTCAAACGAGGCTTGACTCGAGGCGTAAACATATGGATGAGTTAAACGAGGCCCAAGTCGAGGTGCAGACACATGGGTGAGTCAAACGAGGCCTAACTTGAGGGGCAAATAATATGGTTGAGTCAAATGAGGCCCGTGTCAAGGCGCAAACACATAAGTGAGTCAAACAAGGCCCAACTCGAGGTGCAAATGATATGGTTATGTCAAACGAGCTTTAACTCGAGGCACCACTAATATGGGTGGGTCAAACGAGGATTAACTAGAGGCACAAATGATATGATTGTGTCAAACGAGGCCCGACTTGAGGCGCAAATAATATGGGTGAGTCAAACAAGGCCTGACTCGAGGCGCAAATGATATCGGTGAGTGCAACTAGGACCAACTCGAGGTGCAAACATATGGTTGAGTCAAACGAGGCTCGACTCAAGGCACAAACATATGGTTGAGTCAAATGAAGCCCCACTCAAGGCACAAATTATATGGGTGAGTCAAACAATGCCGACTCGAGGCACAAATGATATCGGTGAGTCAAACAAGGCCCGACTCGAGGTGTAAATGATATGGTTGAGTCAAACAATGCCAGACTCGAGGCGCAAATGATTTGGTTGAGTCAAACGAGGCCTGACTCGAAGCACAAATGATATGGGTGAGTCAAACGAGGCCCGACTGGAGGCACAAACATATGGGTAAGTCAAACGAGGGCCAACTCGAGGTACAAATGATATGATTGGGTCAAACGAGACCCGACTCGAGGTGCAAATGATTTGGTTGAGTCAAACGAGGCCTGACTCGAGGGACAAATGATATGGGTGAGTCAACCGAGTCCTGACTCGAGGTGCAAACATATGAGAGAGACAAACAAGGCTTAAGTCGAGGCACAATTGATATCGTTGAGTCAAACAAGGTGCAACTCGTGGAACAAATGATATGGGTGAGTCAAACAAGGCCCAAATCAAGTCAAAAATGATATCGGTGAGTGCAACTAGGCCCAACTCGAGGCACAAACATATAGGTGAGTAAAACGAAGACTAACTCGAGGTTCAAATGATGTGGTTAAGTCAAACGAGGCACGACTTAAGGCACAAATAATATGGGTGAGTCAAATGAGGCCAGACTCGAGGCGCAAATGATATGGGTGGGTCAAACGAGGCTTGACTCAAGGTGCAAACATATGGGTGAGTTAAACGAGGCCCGACTCAAGGCACAGACACTTGGGTGAGTCAAACGAGGGCCAACTCGAGGTGCAAATGATATGGTTGAGTCAAACGAGGCCCAACTCAGGGCACAAACACATGCGTGTGTCAAACGAGGCCCGACTCGAGGCGCAAATGATATGGTTGAGTCAAATGAGGCTTAACTCAAAGCGCCAATAATAAGGGTGAGTCAAACGAGAACCGACTCAAGGCGCCAATGATATGGTTGAGTCAACTGAGGCTAAACTCAAAGTGCTAATAATAAGGGTGAGTCAAATGAGGACCGACTCGAGGTGCAAATGATATGGTTCTGTCAAACGGGGCTCGACTCGAGGCGCAAATGATATGGGTGAGTCAAACAAAGCCCGATTTGAGGTACAACTTATATCATTTAGTCCAACTAGGCCTAACTCTAGGCACAAATATATGGTTTAGTCAAATGAGGCTCGACTTGAGGTGCAAACATATGGTTGAGTCAAACGAAGCCCTACTCGAGGCACAAATTATATGGGTGAGTCAAATGAGGCCTGACTCGAGGCACAACTGATATGGGTGAGTCAAACGAGGCCTGACTCGAGGTGTAAATATATGGTTGAGTCAAACGAAGCCCTACTCGAGGCACAAATTATATGGGTGAGTCAAACGAGGCCCGACTCGAAGCATAAATGATATGGGTGAGTCAAACGAGGACTGACTTGAGGCACAAATGATATGGTTGAGTCAAACGAAGCCAGACTCGACGCACAAATGATATGGGTGAGTCCAACAAGGCCTGACTTGAGGCATAAATGATATGGTTGAGTCAAACGAGGCCAGACTTGATGCGTAAATGATTTGGTTGAGTCAAACGTGGCTTAACTCGAGGTGCCAATGATAAGGGAGAGTCAAACGAGGACTGACTTGAGGCGTAAATGATATGGTTGTGTCAA
The DNA here is from genome assembly GCA_037013595.1 of Dicorynia guianensis. Lineage (NCBI taxonomy): Eukaryota > Viridiplantae > Streptophyta > Magnoliopsida > Fabales > Fabaceae > Dicorynia > Dicorynia guianensis. The sequence goes on along the minus strand of JASUAB010000013.1, from coordinate 15,761,386 downwards.
ATGAGGCCCAACTCGAGGCGCAAATGATATTGGTGAGTCCAACGAGGCCCAACTCGAGGCGCAATCATATGGTTGAGTCTAATGAGGCTCGACTCAAAGCGCAAAAATATGGCTGAGTTAAACGAGGCCCGACTCGAGGCACAAATGATTTGGTTCAGTCAAACAAGGCCTAACTAGAGGCACAAATCATATAGAAGAGTCAAATGAGGCATGACTCGGGGTGCAACCATATGGGAGAGTTAAACGAGGTACGAGTGGAAGCATAAACATATGGGTGAGTCAAATGAGGCCTGACTCGAGGCGCAAACACATGGGTGAGTCAAATGAGGCCCAACTTGAGGTGCAAATGAAATGGTTAAGTCAAAGGAGGCCCGACTCGGGGCGCAAACACATGGTTGAGTCAAACAAGGCCCAACTCGAGGCACAAATGACATGGTTGAGTCAAACGAGGCTTAACTCGAGGCAACAATGATAAGGGTGAGTCAAACGAGGACCGACTTGAGGTAGAAATGATATGGTTGTATCAAACGAGGCCCGAGTTAAGGCGTAAATAATATGGGTGAGTCAAACAAGGCCCGACTTGAGGTGCAAATGATATCGATGAGTCCAACACGGCCCAACTCGAGGCGCAAACATATGGTTGAGTCAAACGAGGCTCGACTCGAGACGCAAACATATGGCTGAGTCAAACGAGACCCGACTCAAGGTACAAGTTATATGGGTGAGTCAAATGAGGCTTGACTTGAGGCACAAATAATATGGGTGAGTTAAACGAGGCCTGAATCGAGGTGTAAATGATATGGTTGAGTCAAACGAGGCCCGACTCTAGGCGCAAATAATATTGGTGAGTCAAACTAAGCCTAACTCGAGGCACAAATATTTGGTTGAGTCAAACGAGGCCTGACTCGAGGCACAAATGATATGGGTGAGTCAAGCGAGGCTTGACTTGAGGCACAAACATATGAGAGAGTAAAACAAGGCCCAACTCGAGGTGCAAATGATATCGTTGAGTCAAACGAGGCCCAACTCGAGGTACAAATGATATGGAACAGTCACATGAGGCTTGACTCGAGGCAAAAATGATATGGGTGAGTCAAACGAGGCCCAACTCGAGGCACAAACATATGGGTGAGTCAAACAAGGCCTGACTCGAGGCGTAAAGATATGGGTGAGTCAAACGAGGCCCGACTCGAGGCGTAAACATATGGTGAGTCAAATGAGGCTAGACCTGACCCGTAAATGATATGGTTGAGTCAAATGAGGCTTAACTCGAGGCGCCAATGATAAGGGTGAGTCAAACAAGGACTAACTTGAGGCGCAAGTGATATGGTTGTGTCAAACGAGCCTCGATTCGAGGTATAAATGATATGGGTGAGTTAAACAAGCCCCGAATCGAGGTGCAAATGATATCAGTGAGTCCAACGAGGCCCAACTCCAGGCACAAACATAGGGTTGAGTCAAACGAGGCTTGACTCGAGGTGCAAACATATGGTTGAGTTAAACGACGCCTGACTTGAGGCACAAATTATATGGGTGAGTCAAACGACGCTCGACTCGAGGCATAAATGATATGGTTGAGTAAAACGATGCTTGACTCGAGGCACAAATGATTTGGTTGACTCAAATGAGGCCTGACCCGAGGCACAAATGGTATGGGTGAGTCAAACGAGGCACGACTCATGGCGAAACCATATAGGAGAGTTAAACGAGGACCAGGTCGAGGCGCAAACATATGGGTGAGTCAAATGATGCCCGACTCGAGGCACAAACACATGGTGAGTCAAACGAGGCCCAACTCAAGGTGCAAATGATGTGGTTAAGTCAAACGAGGCTCGACTCGGGGTGCAAACACTTGGTTGAGTCAAACAAGGCCCGACTCGAGGCGTAAATGACATGGTTGAGTCAAACGAGACTTAACTTGAGGCACCAATGATAAGAGTGAGTCAAACGAGGACTGACTCGAGGCACAAATGATATGGTTGTGTCAAACGAGGCCCAACTCGAGGCGCCAATGATATCGGTGAGTCCAAAGAGACCCAACTCAAGGCGTAAACATATGATTGAGTTAAATGAGGCCCGACTCAAGACACAAACATATGGTTGAGTCAAACGAGGCCCGACTCGAGGTGCAAACATATGGTTAAGTTAAATAAGGCTCGACTCAAGACACAAACATATGGTTGAGTCAAATGAGGCCTAACTGGAGGCACAAATTATATGGGTGAGTCAAACGAGGCCCGACTCGTGGCACAAATAATATGGGTGAGTTAAACGAGGCCTGACTCATGGCGTAAATGATATGGTTAAGTCAAATGAGGCCCGATTCTAGGTGCAAATGACATGGGAGAGTCATACAAGGCCTGACTTGAGGCAAAAATGATATGGGTGAGTCAAACGAGGCCCGAGTCGAGGCACAAATGATATGGGAGAGTCACACAAGGCCCGACTTAAGGGCAAAATGATATGGGTGAGTCAAACGATGCCCCACTCGAGGCGTAAACATATGGGTGAGTCAAATGAGGCCTGACTCGAAGCACAAACACATGGGTGAGTCAAACGAGGCCCAACTCGAGGTGCAAATGATATGGTTAAGTCAAACGAGACCTGACTCGGGGCGCAAACACATGAGTGAATCAAACGATGCCTGACTCGAGGCGCAAACACATGGGTGAGTCAAATGAGGCACCACTCGAGGTGCAAATGATATGGTTGAGTAAAAGAAGGACCAACTCGAGGCACAAATGATATGGTTGTGTCAAACAAGGCTTGACTTGAGGCGCAAATGATATGGGTGAGGCAAACGAGCCCAACTTGAGGTACAAATGATATCGGTGAGTCCAACGAGGCCCAACTCAAGGCACAAACATATGGTTAAGTCAAACAAGGCTCGACTCGAGGCGCAAACATATGGTTGAGTCAAACGAGGCCCCGACTCGAGGCACAAATTGTATGGGTGAGTCAAATAAGGCCCAACTCGAGTGAAAAATAATATGAGTGAGTTAAACGAGGCCCAACTTGAGGCATAAATGATATGCTTGAGTCAAATGAGACCCGACTCTAGGCGCAAATGATATCGGTGAGTCAAACTAGGCCAACTCGAGGCGCAAACATATGCGAGAGTCAAATGAGGCCCAAGTCGAGGCGCAAATCATATCGTTGAGTCAAACGAGGCCCAACTCAAGGCACAAATGATATGGAAGATTCACACGAGGCCCGACTCGAGGCAAAAATGATATGGGTGAGTGAAACGAGGCCCAACTCGAGGCACAAACATATGGGTGAGTCAAACGAGGCCCGACTTGAGGCACAAACACATGGGTGAGTCAAACAAGGACCAACTCGAGGTGCAAATGATATGGTTAAGTCAAACGAGGCCTGACTCAGGGTGCAAAACATGGGTGAGTCAAATGAAGCCTGACTCGAGGCAAAAACATATGCGTGAGTCAAATGAGGACCCACTTGAGTTGCAAATGATATGGTTAAGTTAAACAAGGCTCGACTCAGGGCACAAATGATTTGGTTGAGTCAAACGAGGTCTGACTCTAAGCACAAATGATATGGGTGAGTCAAACGAGGCCCGACTGGAGGTGTAAAATCTGGGTAAGTCAAACAAGGGCTGACTCGAGGTGCAAATGATATTGTTAGGTCAAACGAGGGCTGACTCGAGGCGCAAATGATATGGTTGACTGAAATAAGGCCTAATTCAGGGCACAAATGATATGGGTGAGTTAACTGAGGCCTGACACGAGGTGCAAACATATGAGAGAGACAAACGAGGCCCGAGTCAAGGCGCAAATGATATCATTGAGTCAAACAAGCCCCAACTCGAGGCACAAATGATATGGGTGAGTCAAATGAGGCCCAAATCGAGGCGAAAATGATATCAGTGAGTGCAGGTAGGCCCGACTCAAGGCGCAAACATATAGGTGAGTAAAAGAAGGCCCGACTCGAGGTGCAAATGCTGTGGTTAAGTCAAACGAGGCCCGACTTAAGGCATAAATAATATGGGTAAGTTAAACGAGGCCAGACTCGAGGCGCAAATGATATGGGTGGGTCAAACGAGGCCCAACTCGAGGCGTAAACATATGGATGAGTTAAACAAGGCCCAACTTGTGGCGCAGACACATAGGTGAGTCAAACGAGGCCCAACTTGAGGCGAAGACACATGGGTGAGACAAACAAGGCCCAACTCAAGGTACAAATGATATGGTTGAGTCAAACGAGGGCCGTCTCAGAGCACAAACACATGAGTGAGTCAAACAAGGCCGACTCGAGGTGCAAATGATATGGTTATGTCAAATGAGATTTAACTCGAGGCACCAATGATAAGGGTGAGTCAAACGAGGGCCAACTACAGGCACAAATGATATGATTGTGGCAAACGAGGCTCGACTCGAGGCGCAAATGATATGGATGAGTCAAAGAAGGCCTGACTCGAGGCGCAAATGATATCGGTGAGTGCAAGTAGGCCCAACTTAAGGTGCAAACATATGGTTGAGTCAAACGAGGCTCGACTCGAGGCACAAAGATATGGTCGAGTCAAATAAAGCCCCACTCAAGCCACAAATTATATGGGTGAGTCAATCGATGCCCGACTCGTGGCACAAATGATATAGGTGAGTCAAACGAGGCCCGACTCAAGGCGTATATGATATGGTTGAGTCAAACGATGCAAGACTCGAGGCGCAAATAATTTGGTTGAGTCAAACGAGGCCTGATTCGAAGCACAAATGATATGGGTGAGTCAAACGAGGCCCGACTGGAGTTGCAAACATATGGGTAAGTCAAATGAGGGCTAACTCAAGGTGCAAATGATATTGGTTAGGTCAAACGAGGCCCTACTCGAGGCGCAAATGAGTTGGTTGAGTCAAACTAGGCCTGACTCGAGGCACAAATGATATGGGTGAGTCAACCAAGGACCGACTCAAGGCACAAACATATAAGAGAGACAAATGAGGCCTATGTCAAGGCGCAACTAATATCGTTGAGTCAAATAAGGCCCAACTCGAGGCACAAATGATATGGGTGAGTCAAACGAGGCCCAACTCGAGGTGAAAATGATATCATGAGTGCAACTACCCAAATGAAGCCAGACTCGAGGCACAAACATATGGGTGAGTCAAACGAGTCCCTACTCGAGGTGCAAATGATATGGTTAAGTCAAATGAGGGCCGACTTAGAGCGCAAACACATGGGTGAGTCAAACGAGGCACCACTCGAGGTGCAATTGATGTGGTTGAGTCAAACAAGGACCGACTCGAGGCACAAATGATATGGTTGTGTGAAACGAGGCTCGACTCAAGGCAAAAATGATATGGGTGAGTCAAACAAGGACCGACTCGAGGCGCAAACATATGGGTGAGTCAAATGAGGCCCGACTCAATGCGCAAACACATAGGTGAGTCAAATGAGGCCCTACTCGAGGTGCAAATTATATGGTTAAGTTAAACGAGGCACGACTCAGGGTGCAAACACATGGGTGAGTCAAACAAAGCCTAACTCAAGGTACAAACATATTGGTGAGTCAAACAAATCCCCACTCAAGGTGCAAATGATATGGTTGAGTCAAACGAGGCTCGGCTTGGGGCACAAATGATTTGGTTGAGTCAAACGAGGCCTGACTCGAAGCACAAATGATATGGGTGAGTCAAACGAGGCCTGACTGGAGATGCAAACATATGGGTAAGTCAAACGAGGGCCAACTTGAGCTGCATATGATATGGTTGGGTCAAACAAGGCCCAACTCGAGACGCAAATGATATGGTTAAGTCAAACGAGGCCTGACTCAGGACACAAATGATATGGGTGAGTCAACTGAGGGTCGACTCGAGGCGCAAACATATCAGAGAGACAAACAAGGACCTAGTCCAGGTGCAAATGATATCGTTGAGTCAAACGAGGCCCAACTCGAGGCACAAATGATATGGGTGGGTCAAACGAGGCCCTAATCAAGGCGAAAATCATATCGGTGAGTGCAACTAGGCCCAACTCAAGGCGTAAACATATAGGTGAGCAAAATGAGGCTCGCCTCGACGAGGCTCGACTTAAGGCACAAACAATATGGGTGAGTCAAACGAGGCTAGACTCGAGTCACAAATGATATGGGTGGGTCAAACAAGGCCCGACTCGAGGCACAGAAACATGGGTGAATCAAACGAGGCCCAACTCGAGGTGCAAAAGATGTGGTTAAGTCAAACGAGGCCCTAATCGAGGCGAAAATCATATCGGTGAGTGCAACTAGGCCCAACTCGAGGTGCAAACATATAGGTGAGTAAAACGAGGCTCGCCTCGATGTACAAATGATGTGGTTGAGACAAATGAGGCCCGACTTAAGGCACAAACAATATGGGTGAGTCAAACAAGGCTAGACACGAGGCGCAAATGATATGGGTGGGTCAAACAAGGCTCGACTCGAGGAGCAAACATATGGTTGAGTTAGACAAGGCCCAACTCGAGGCACAGACACATGGGTGAGTCAAATGAGGCCTAACTCAAGGTGCAAAAGATGTGGTTAAGTCAAACGAGGGCTGACTTAAGATACAAATAATATGGGTGAGTCAAATGAGGCCAAACTCGAGGCGTAAATGATATGGGTAGGTCAAACGATGCCCGACTCGAGGCACAAACATATGGGTGAATTAAACGAGGCCCGACTCGAGGCACAAACATATGGGTGAGTCAAACAAGGCCCAACTCAAGGTGCAAATGATATGATTGAGTTAAACGAGGCCCGACTTGAGGCGTAAACAATGGGTGAGTCAAACGAGGCCCGACTCAAGGCGCAAATGATATGGTTGAGTCAAATGAGGCTTAACTCAAAGCGCCAGTAATAAGAGTGAGTCAAACGAGGACCAACTCAAGGTGCCAATGATATGGTTGAGTCAAATAAGGCTTAACTCAAAGCGCCAATAATAAGGGTGAGTCAAATAAGGACCAACTCGAGGCGCAAATGATATGGTTATGTCAAACGAGGCTCGACTTGAGGCGCAAATGATATAGGTGAGTCAAACGAGGCCTGACTCGAGGCACAAATGACATCGGTGAGTCCAACGAGGCCCAACTCGAGGCGCAAACATATGGTTGAGTCAAATGAGGCTCGACTAAAGATGCAAACATATGGTTGAGTCAAACGAGGCCCGACTCGAGGCACAAATAATATGGGTGAGTTAAACGAGGCCTGACTTGAGGCAGAAATTATATGATTAAGTCAAACGAGGCCCGACTCTAGACGCAAATGATATGGGAGAGTCACACGAGGCTCGACTCGAGGCGCAAATGATATGGTTGAGTGAAATGAGGCCTGACTCAGGGCACAAATGATATGGGTGAGTCAACTGAGGCCTGACTCGAGGCACAAACAAATGAGAGAGACAAACGAGGCTCGAGTCGAGTCACAAAAGATATGGGTGAATCAAACGAGACCCGAATCGAGGCAAAAATGATATCGGTGAGTGCAACTAGGCCCAACTCGAGGCACAAACAAAGATGTGAGTAAAATGCGGCCCGACACGAGGTGCAAATGATGTGGTTGAGTCAAACGTGGCCCAACTTAAGGCACAAATAATATGGGTGAGTCAAACAAGGCCAGACTCGAGGCGCAAATGATATGGGTGAGTCAAACGAGGCCCGACTCGAGACGTTAATATATGGATGAGTTAAACGAGGCCCAACTTGAGGCGCAGGGACATGGGTGAGTCAAACGAGGCCCAACTCGAGGTGCAAAAGATATGGTTATGTCAAACGAGGCTTAACTCGAGGCACCAATGATAAGGATGAGTCAAACGAGGACCAACTAGAGGTACAAATGATATGGTTGTGTTAAACGGGGCCCAACTCGAGGCGCAAATGATATGGGTGAGTCAAACAAGGCCTGACTCGAGGCGTAAATGATATCGCTGAGCGCAATTAGTCCCAACTTGAGGTGCAAACATATGGTTGAGTCAAACGAGACTCGACTCGAGGCACAAACATATGGTTGAGTCGAATAAAGCCCAACTCGGGGCACAAATTATATGGGTGAGTCAATCGATGCCCGACTCGTGGCACAAATGATATAGGTGAGTTAAACGAGGTCCGACTCAAGGCGTAAATGATATGGTTAAGTTAAACGATGCCAGACTCGAAGCACAAATGATTTGGTTGAGTCAAACAAGGCCAGACTCGAAGCACAAATGATATGGGTGAGTCAAACGAGGCCCGACTCGAGGTGCAAAGATATGGGTAAGTCAAACGAGGCCCGACTAGAGGTACAAATGATATGGTTGGGTAAAACAAGGCTCAACACAAGGCGCAAATGATTTGGTTGAGTCAAACAAGGCCTGACTCGAGGCACAAATGATATGGGTGAGTCAACTGAGGCCCGACTCGAGGTGCAAACATATGGGAGAGACAAACAAGGCCCAACTCGAGGCACAAATGATATGGTTAAGTCAAATGAGGCTTAACTCAAAGCGCCAATGATAAGGGTGAGTCAAACGAGGACCGACTCGAGGCGCAAATGATAAGGTTGTGTCAAACGAGGCTCCACTTGAGACGCAAATAATATGGGTGAGTCAAACGAAGCCCGACTCGAGGCACAAATGATATCATTGAGCCCAACTAAGTCTAACTCGAAGCACAAACATATGGTTGAGTCCAACGTGGCTCGACTCGAGGTACAAACATATGGTTGAGTCAAACAAGGCCTTACTCGAGGCACAAATTATATGGGTGACTTAAACGAGGTCTGACTTAAGGCACAAATGATATGGGTGAGTCAAATGAGGCCCGACTCGAGACGGAAATGATATGGTTAAGTCAAGCGAGGATAGACTCGAGGCGCAAATGATTTGGTTAAGTCAAACATGGCTTAACTCGAGGCGCCAATGATAAGGGTGAGTCAAACAAGGACTGACTCGAGGCACAAATGATATGGTTGTGTCAAATGAAGCTTGACTCGAGGCGCAAATGATATGGCTGAGTCAAATGAGGCCCGACTCCAGACGTAAATGATATCGGTGAGTCCAACAAGGTCCAACTTGAGGCACAAACATATGGGTGAGTCCAACGAGGCTCGACTCAAAGCGCAAACATATGGTTGAGTCAAACAAGGCCTGACTCGTGGCACAAATTATATGGGTGAGTCAAACGAGGCTCGACTCGAGCCACAAATAATAAGGGTGGGTTAAACGAGGACCGACTCGAGGCATAAACGATATGGTTGAGTCAAACAAGGACTAACTGGAGGTGCAAACGATATCGGTGAGTCCAATGAGGCCCAACTCAGGGCGCAAACATATGGTTCAGTCCAACGAGGCTTAACTCGAAGCACAAACATATGGTTGAGTAAAATGAGGCCCGACTCATGGCACAAATTATATGGGCGAGTCAAACAATGCCTGACTCGAGGCACAAATAATATGGGGTAGTTAAACGAGGCCCAACTCGAGGCATAAATGATATGGTTGAGTCAAACAAGGACCGACTCGGAGAGCAAATGATATCGGTGAGTCCAACTAGGCCCAACTCGAGGTGTAAACATATGGTTGAATCAAACGGGGCCTAACTCGAGGCACAAATGATATGGGTGAGCCAAACGAGGATTGACTCGAGGCGCAAATATATGAGAGAGTCAATCAAGGCCCGAGTCGAGGCGCAAATGATATTGTTGAGTCAAACGAGGCCCGACTCGAGGCCCAAACATATGGGTGAGTCAAACGAGGCCTGACTCGAGGCACAAACACATGGGTGAGTCAAACGAGGACCAGCTCGATGTGCAAATAATACAGTTGAGTCAAACGAGGCTCGACTCAGGACACAAATGAATTGGTTGAGTCAAACGAGGCCTGACTCAAGGCGCAAATGATATGGGTGAGTCAAATGAGGCCCGACTCGAGGCATAAATGATATGGTTGAGTCAAACGAGACTAAACTCGAGGCACAAATGATTTGGTTAAGTCAAACGAGGCCCAACTCGAGGCCCAAATTATATGGGTGAGTCAAACGATGCCCGACTTGAGGCACAAATGATATAGGTGAGTCAAAGGAGGCCCGACTCGAGGCGTAAATGATATGGTTAAGTAAAACGAGGCTAGACTTGAGGCGCAAATGATTTGGTTGAGTCAAACGAGGCCTGACTCGAGGCACAAATGATATGGGTGAGTCAAACGAGGCTTGACTGGAGGTGCAAACGAATGGGTAGGTCAAACGTGGGCCGACTTGAGTTGCAAATGATATGGTTGGGACAAATGATGCCTGATTCGAGGCGTAAATGATTTGGTTGAGTGAAACGAGGCCTGACTCGGGGCACACATGGTATGGGTGAGTTAACTGAAGTCTGACTCGAGGCACAAACATATAAGAGAGACAAACGAGGCCCAAGTCGAGGTGCAAATGATATTGTTGAGTCAAACGAGGCCCAACTCGAGGTACAAATGATATGGGTGAGTCAAACGAGACCTGAATCAAGGCGAAAATGATATCGGTGAGTGCAACTAGGCCCAACTCGAGGCACAAACATATAGGTGAGTAAAACGAGGCCCGCCTCAAGGTGCAAATGATGTGGTTGAGTCAAACGAGGCCGTCTTAAGGCACAAATAATATGGGTGAGTCAAACGCGAGGGGCAAATGATATGGATGGATCAAACGAGGCCAACTCAAGGCACAAACATATGGATGAGTTAAACGAGGCCCAACTCGAGGCACAGACACATAGGTGAGTCAAACAAGGCCTAACTCAAGGTGCAAATGATATGGTTGAGTCAAACAAGGCCCGTCTCAGGGTGCAAACACATGAGTGAGTCAAATGAGGCCCGACTCGAGGCACAAATTATATGGTTGAGTCAAACCAGGCTTCACTCAAAACGCCAATGATAAGGGTGAGTCAAACGAGGACTGACTCGAGGCGCAAATGATATGGTTGTGTCAAACGAGGCTCGACTCAAGGCACAAATGTATGGGTGAGTCAAACGAAGCCTGGCTCGAGGCACAAATGATATCGTTGAGTCCAACTAGGCCTAACTCGAGGTGCAAACATATGGTTGAGTCAAACGTGGCTTGACTCGAGTTGCAAACATATGGTTGAGTCAAATGAAGACCTACTCGAGGCACAAATTATATGGGTGACTTAAATGAGGCCTAACTCGAGGCACAAACGATATGGGTGAGTCAAACGAGGCCCGACTCGAGGCGTAAATGATATGGTTGAGTCAAGCAAGGCCAGACTCGAGATGCAAGTGATTTGGTTAAGTCAAACGTGGCTTAACTCGAGGTGCCAATGATAAGGGTGAGTCAAACGAGGACTGACTCGAGGCGCAAATGACATGGTTGTGTCAAACGAGGCCCGACTTGAGGTGCAAATGATATCAGTGAGTCCATCGAGACTCAACTCGAAGCACAAACATATGGTTGAGTCAAACGAGGCCCGACTTGAGGCATAAATAATATGGGTGAGTTAAACGAGGCCCAACTCAAGGTGTCAATGATATGGTTGAGTCAAACGAAGCCTGCCTCGGAGCGCAAATGATATGCATGAGGCCAACTAGGCCTAACTCGAGGCACAAACATATGGTTGAGTCAAACGAGGCTAGACTCAAGGCACAAATGATTCGGTTGAGTCAAACGAGGCCTGACTCAGGGCGCAAATGATATCGATGAGTCTAACTAGGCCCAACTTGAGGCGCAAACATATGGTTGATTCAAACGAGGCCTGACTCAAGGCACAAATGATATGGATGAGTCAACTGAGGCCTAACTCGTGGCGCAAACATATGAGAGAGACAAACGAGGCCCAACTCGAGGCGCAAATGATATGGTTGAGTCAAACGAGGCTTAACTCAAAGTGCCAATGAGAAGGGTGAGTCAAACGAGGATCGACTCGAGGTGCAAAAGATATGGTTGTGTCAAACGAGGCTCGACTCGAGGCACAAATGATTTGGGTGAGTCAAACGAAGCCTGACTCGACGCACAAATGATATCGTTGAGTCTAACTAGGCTTAACTCGAGGCGCAAACATATGGTTGAGTCAAACGTGGCTCGACTTGAGGTGCAAACATATGGTTAAGTCAAACGAGGCCCTACTCAAGGCACAAATTATATGGGCGATTCAAACGAGGCCTGACTCGAGGCACAAATGATATGGGTGAGTTAAACGAGGCCCAACTCGAGACGCAAATGATATGGTTGAGTCAAGCAAAGTCAGACTTGAGGCACAAATGATTTGGTTGAGTCAAACATGGCTTAACTCGAGGCACCAATGATAAGAGGGAGTTAAACAGGGATCGACTCGAGGTGCAAATGATATGGTTATGTCAAATGAGGCCTAACTCGAGGCGCAAATAATATCAGTGAGTCCTATGAGGCCCAACTCGAGGCACAAACATATGGTTGAGTCTAACGAGGCTCGACTCGAAGCGCAAACATATGGTTGAGTCAAACAAGGCTCGACTCGTGGCATAAATTATATGGGTGTGTCAAACGAGGCCCGACTCGAAGTGCAAATAATAAGGGTGAGCTAAACGAGGACCGACTCGAGCCGTAAATGATATGGTTGAGTCAAACAAGGCCCGCCTCAAGGCACAAATGATATCGGTGAGTCCAACGAGGCCCAACTCAAGGCACAAACATATGGTTGAGTCCAACGAGGCTCAACTCGAAGCACAAACATATGGTTGAGTAAAACGAGGCCTGACTTGTGGCACAAATTATATGGGCGAGTCAAATGAGGCTTGACTTGAGGCACAAACAAATGAGAGAGACAAATGAGGCCTGACTCGAGGCGCAAATGATATGGTTGAGTCAAACGAGGCTTAACTCAAAGCGCCAATGAGAAGGGTGAGTCAAACGAGGATCGACTCGAAGCACAAATGATATGGGTGAGTCAAACGAGGCCCGACTCGAGGTGAAAATGATATGGTTGAGTCAAGCGAGGCCAGACTTGAGGTGCAAATGATTTGGTTAAGTCAAACGTGGCTTAAGTTAAGGCACCAACAATAAGGGTGAGTCAAACGAGGACTGCCTTGAGGCGCAAATGATATGGTTGTGTCAAATTAGGCCCGATTCGAGGCACAAATGATATGGTTGAGTCAAACGAAGCCCGACTCGAGGCGCAAATGATATCTGTGAGTCCAACGAGGCCCAACTTGAGGCACAAACATATGGTTGAGTCCAACGAGGCTCGACTCAAAGCGCAAACATATGGTTAAGTCAAACAAGGCCTGACTCGTGGCACAAATTATATAGGTGAGTCAAACGAGGCCCGACTCGAGGCACAAATAGTAAGGGCGAGTTAAACGAGTACTGACTCGAGGCGTCAATGATATGGTTGAGTCAAACGAGGTCCGACTTAAGGCGCAAATGATATCGGTGCATCCAACGAGGCCCAACTCAAGGCGCAAACATATGGTTGAGTCCAACGAGGCTCGACTCAAGCGCAAAAATATGGTTGAGTAAAACGAGGCCTGACTCAAGGCAAAAATTATATGGGCGAGTCAAACGAGGCCTGACTCGAGGCACAAACATATGAGAGAGACAAACAAGGCCCGACTCGAGGCGCAAATGATATGGTTGAGTCAAACGAGGCGAGACTCGAGGCACAAATGATTTGGTTGAGTCAAACGTGGCTTAACTCGAGGTGCCAATGATAAGGGTGAGTCAAATGAGGACCAACTCGAGGCGTAAATGATATGGTTGTGTCAAATGAGGCCCGACTCGAGGCGTAAATGATAAGGGTGAGTTAAACGAGGATCGACTCGAGGCACAAATGATGTGAGTGAGTCAAACGAGGCCCTACCCGAGGCGAAAATGATATGGTTGAGTCAAGTGAGGCGAGACTCGAGGCGCAAATGATTTGGTTGAGTCAAATGTGGCTTAACTCGAGGTGCCAATGATAAGGGTGAGTCTAACGAGGACCAACTCGAGGTGCAAATGATATGGTTGTGTCAAATGAGGCTTGACTCAAGGCGTAAATGATATGGCTGAGTCAAACGAGGCCCAACTTGAGGCACAAATGATATCGGTGAGTCCAACGAGCCATAAACATATGGTTGAGTCCAACGAGGCTCGACTTGAAGTGCAAACATATGGTTGAGTCAAACAAGGCCTGACTCGTGGCACAAATTATATGGGTGAGTCAAACGAGGCCCGACTTGAGGCACAAATAATAAGGGTGAGTTAAACGAGGACGACTCGAGGCGTAAATGATATGGTTGAGTCCAACGAGGCTCGACTCGAGGCGCAAATGATATCAGTGAGTCCAACGAGGCTCGACTCGAAGCGCAAATATATGGTTAAGTCAAACGAGGTCCGACTCATGGCACAAATTATATGGGTGAGTCAAACGATGCTTGACTCGAGGCACAAATAATATGAGTGAGTTAAACAGGGCTCGACTCAAGTCGTAAATGATATGGTTGAGTAAACGAAGCTCGACTCAGAGCGCAAATGATATCGGTGAGTCTAACTAGGACCAACTCAAGGTGCAAACATATGGTTGAGTCAAACGAGGCCTGACTCGAGGCACAAATGATATGGGTGAGTCAAACAAGGCCTAACTCGAGGCACAAATATATGAGAGTCAAATGAGGCCCGAGTTGAGGCGCAAACGATATTGTTGAGTCAAACGAGTCACAACCTGAGGCACAAATGATATGGGAGAGTCACACGAGGCCCTACTCGAGGCAAAAATGATATGGGTGAGTCAAACGATGCCTGACTCGAGGCACAAACATATGTTGAGTCAAACGAGGCTTGACTCGAGGCGTAAACACATGGGTAAGTCAAACGAGGACCAGCTCGATGTGCAAATAATACAATTGAGTCAAAAGGGTCGACTCAGGGCACAAATGAATTGGTTGAGTAAAACGAGGCCTGACTCGAGGTGCAAATGATGTGGTTGAGTCAAACAAGGCCCGTCTTAAGGCACAAATAATATGGGTGAGTCAAATGAGGCCAGACTGGAGACGCAAATGATATGGGTGGGTCAAACAAGGCCCGACTCATGGCACAAACATATGGATGAGTTAAACGAGGCCCAAGTCGAGGCACAGACACATAGGTGAGTCAAACGAGGCCCAACTCAAGGTACAAATGATATGGTTGAGTCAAACAAGGCCCGTCTTGGGGCACAAACACATGAGTGAGTCAAACAAGCCCCGACTCGAGGCATAAAGGATATGGGTGAGTCAAACCAGGCCTAACTCAAAGTGCCAATGATAAGGGTGAGTAAAACGAGAACTGACTTGAGGCACAAATGATATGGTTGTGTCGAACGAGACTCGACTCGAGGCGCAAATGATATGGGTGAGTCAAACGAAGCCTGGCTCGAGGCACAAATGATATCATTGAGTCCAACTAGGCCTAACTCGAGGTGCAAATGTATGGTTGAGTCAAACATGGCTTGACTCGAGTTGCAAACATATGGTTGAGTCAAACGAAGACCTACTCAAGGCACAAATTATATGGGTAACTCAAACGAGGCCTGACTTGAGGCACAAACGATATGGGTGAGTCAAATGAGGCCTGACTCGAGGCATAAATGAAATGGTTGAGTCAAACAAGGCCAGACTCGAGGTGCAAATGATTTGGTTGAGTCAAACATGGCTTAACTCGAGGCGCTAATGATAAGGTTGAGTCAAATGAGGACCGACACGAGGCGCAAATGATATGGTTATGTCAAACGAGGCCCGACTCGAGGTACAAATGATATTGGTGAGTCCAATGAGGCCCAACTCGAGGCACAAACATATGGTTGAGTCCAACAAGGCTCAACTCGAAGCGCAAACATATGGTTAAGTCAAACAAGGCCCGACTCGTGGCACAAATTATATGGGTGAGTCAAACGAGGCCCGACTCGAAGCATAAATGATATCAATGAGTTCAACTAGGCCCAACTCGAGGCACAAACATATGGTTGAGCCAAACGAGGCCTGACTCGAGGCACAAATGATATGGGTGAGTCAAACGAGGCAGAACTCGAGGCGCAAACATATGAGAGAGACAAACGATGCTCGACTCGAGGCACAAATGATATGGTTGAGTCAAACGAGGCATAACTCAAAGTGCCAATCAAACGATGACCGACTCGAGGCGCAAATGATAAGGTTGTGTCAAACGAGGCTCGGTTCGAGACACAAATGATATGGGTGAGTCAAACGAAGCTCAAGCCGAGGCACAAATGATATCATTTAGTCGAACTAGGCCTAACAAGAGGCACAAACATATGGTTGAGTCAAATGAGGCCCTACTCGAGGTATAATTATATGGCTGACTCAAACGAGGCCCGACTCGAGGCACAAATGATATGGGTGAGTCAAATGAGGCCCGACTTGAGGCTTAAATGATATGGTTGAGTCAAGCGAGGCCAGACTCGAGGCGCAAATAATTTGGTTGAGTCAAACGTGGCTTAACTCGGGGCGCAATGATAAGGGAGAGTCAAACGAGGACTGACTCAAGGCGCAAATGATATCGTTATGTCAAATGAGGCCCGACTCGAAGCATAAATGATATTTTTGAGTCAAACAAGGCCCAACTCGAGGCGCAATTGATATTGGTGAGTCCAATGAGGCCCAACTCGAGGCACAAACATATGGTTGAGTCCAACGAGGCTCAACTCGAAGCGCAAACATATGGTTGAGTCAAACAAGGCCCGACTTGTGGCCGAAATTATATGGGTGAGTCAAACGAGGCCCAACTCGTGGCACAAATAATATGGGCGAGTTAAACGAGGACCTACTTGAGGCATAAATGATATGGTTGAGTCAAACAAGGCCTGACTCAAGGCGCAAATGATATCGGTGAGTCCAACGAGGCCCAACTCAAGGCGCAAACATATGGTTGAGTCCAATGAGGCTCGACTCGAAGCACAAACATACGGTTGAGTCAAGCAAGGCCCGACTTGAGGCACAAATAATATGGGTGAGTTAAATGAGGCCTGACTCAAGGCATAAATGATATGGTTGAGTCAAACGAGGCCTGCCTCGGAGCACAAATGATATCGGTGAGTCCAACTAGGCCCAACTTGAGGTGCAAACATATGGTTGAGTTAAACGAGACTCGAATGGAGGCACAAATGATATGGGTGAGTCGAACGAGGCTGACTCGAGGCACAAATGATATGGTTGAGTCAAATGAGGCTAGACTCGAGGCACAAATGATATGGGTGAGTCAAACAAGGCTTGACTAGAGGTGCAAACATATGGGTAAGTCAAACGTGGGCCAACTCGAGGTGCAAATGATATGGTTAGTCAAACAAGGCTTGACTTGAGGCGTAAATGATTTGGTTGAGTGAAACAATGCCTGACTCGGGGCACACATGATATGGGTGAGTCAACCGAGGTCCGACTCGAGGCGCAAACATATAAGAGAGATAAACGAGGCTCGAGTCGAGGCGCAAATGACATTGTTGAGTCAAACGGGGACTAACTCGAGGCACAAATGATATAAGTGAGTCAAACGAGACCTGAATCGAGGCGAAAATGATATCAGTGAGTGTAACTAGGCCCAACTCGAGGCGCAAACATATAGGTGAGTAAAACGAGGCCCGACTCGAGGTGCAAACGATGTGGTTGAGTCAAACGAGGCCCGTCTTAAGCTACAAATAATATGGGTGAGTCACCCAGACTCAAGGCGCAAATGATATGGGTGGGTCAAACGAGGCCTGACTCTAGGCGCAAACATATGGATGGGTTAAATGAGGCCCAACTCGAGGCGCAAACACATTGGTGAGTCAAACGAGGGCTAACTCAAGGTGCAAATGATATGGTTGAGTCAAACAAGGCCTGTCTCAGCGCATAAACACATGAGTGAGTCAAACGAGGCCTGACTTGAGGCACAAATGATATGGTTGAGTCAAACGAGGCTTAACTCAAAATGCCAATGATAAGGGTGAGTCAAACGAGGCCCGACTTGAGGCGTAAATGATATGGTTAAGTCAAATGAGGCTTGCCTCGAAGCGCAAATGATATCGATGAGTCCAACTAGGACCAACTTGAGATGCAAACATATGGTTGAGTGAAACGAGGCCTAACTCGAGCCGCAAATGATATGGTTGAGTCAAACGAGGCTAGACTCGAGGAACAATTGATTTGGTTGAGCCAAACGAGGCCTCACTCGGGTTGCAAATCATATCGATAAGTCCAACTAGGCCCAACTCGAGGCGCAAACATATGGTTGTTTCAAACGAGGCCTGACTCGAGGCACAAATGGTATGGGTGAGTCAAACGAGGCCTGACTCGAGGCGCAAATGATATGGTTAAGTCAAACGAGGCTTAACTCAAAGCGCCAATGATAAGGGTAAGTCAAACGAGGATCGACTCAAGATGCAAAAGATATGGTTGTGCCAAACGAGGCTCGACTCGAGGTGCAAATGATACGGGTGAGTCAAATGAAGCCCGACTCGATCCACAAATGATATCGTTGAGTCCAACTGGGCCTAACTCGAGGCGCAAACATATGGTTGAGTCAAACGTGGCTGGACTCGAGGTGCAAACATATGGTTAAGTCAAACACGGCCCAACTCGATGCACAAATTATATGGGTGACTCAAAGAAGGCCCGACTTGAGGCACAAATGATATGAGTGACTCAAACGAGACCCAACTCAAGGCGCAAATGATATGGTTGAGTCAAGCATGGCCAGACTCGAGGCACAAATGATTTGGTTGAGTCAAACGTGGCTTAACGCGAGGCACCAATGATAAGGGTGAGTCAAACAAAGACTGACTCGAGGTACAAACAATATGGTTGTGTCAAATGAGGCCCAACTCGAGGTGCAAATGATATCGATGAGTCCAACGAGGCCCAACGCGAGGCACAAACATATGGTTGAGTCCAACGAGGCTCGACTCGAAGTGCAAACATATGGTTGAGTTAAACAAGGCCTAACTCGTGGCCCAAATTATATGGGTGAGTCAAATGAGGCCTGACTCGTGGCACAAACAATATGGGCGAGTTAAACGAGGACCAACTCGACGCATAAATGATATGGTTGAGTTAAACGAGGCCTGACTCAAGGTGCAAATGATATCGGTGAGTCCAACGAGGCCCAACTCAAGGCGCAAACATATGGTTGAGTCAAACGAGGCCCGACTCGTGGCACAAATTATATGGGTGTGTCAAATGAGGCCCGACTCGAGGCACAAATAATATGGGTGAGTTAAACGAGGCCTGACTCAAGGCGTAAATGATATGGTTGAGTCAAACAAGGCCTAACTCAGAGCACAAATGATATCGGTGAGTCCAACTAGGCACAACTCGTGGTGCAAACATATGGTTGAGTCAAACGAGGCTTGAATCGAGGCCCAAATGATATGGGTGAGTCAAACGAGGCCTGACTCGAGGCGCAAATGATATGGTTAAGTCAAACGAGGCTAGACTCGAGGCACAAATGATTTGGTTGAGTCAAACGAGGCCTGACTCGAGGCACAAATGATATGGGTGAGTGAAACGAGGCTAGACTAGAGGTGTGAACATATGGGTAAGTCAAACATGGGCCAACTTGAGGTGCAAATGATATGGTTAGGTCAAACGAGGCCTGACTTGAGGCGTAAATGATTTGGTTGAGCGAAATGAGGCCTGACTCGGGGCAGATATGGGTAGTCAACCGAGGTCTGACTTAAAGCACAAACATATAAGAGAGACAAACGAGGCCTAAGTCAAGGTGCAAATGATATTGTTGAGTCAAACGAGGCACAAATGATATAGGTGAGTCAAACGAGACTCGAATCGAGGCGAAAATGATATCAATGAGTGCAACTAGGCCCAACTTGAGGCGCAAACATTTAGGTGAGTAAAATGAGGCCCGACTCGAGGTGCAAATGATGTGGTTGAGTCAAACGAGACCCGTCTTAAGGTACAAATAATATGGGTGAGTCAAACGATGCCAGACTTGAGGCACAAATGATATGGGTGGGTCAAACGAGGCCTGACTCGAGGTGTAAACATAAGGATGGGTTAAACGAACCCCAACTCGAGGTGCAGACACATAGGTGAGTCAAACGAGGGCTAACTCAAGGCGCAAATGATATGGTTGAGTCAAACAAGCCCGTCTCGGGGTGCAAACACATGAGTGAGTCAAATGAGGCCTGACTCGAGGCACAAATGATATGGTTGAGTCAAACGAGGCTTAACTCAAAATGCCAATGATAAGGGTGAGTTAAACGAGGACTGACTCGAGACGCAAATGATATGGTTGTGTCAAACGAGGCTCGACTCGAGGCGCAAATGATATAGGTGAGTCAAACGAACCCCGACTCGAGGCACAAATGATATCGTTGAGTCCAACTAGGCCTAACTCGAGGCGCAAACATATGGTTGGGTGAAACGTAGCTCGACTCGAGTTGCAAACATATGGTTAAGTCAAACGAAGCCCTACTTGAGGCACAAATTATATGGGTGACTCAAACGAGGCCCAACTCGAGGCACAAATGATATGGGTGAGTTAAACGAGGCCCGACTCGAGGCATAAATGATATGGTTGAGTCAAGTGAGGCTAGACTCGAGGCGCAAATGATTTGGTTGAGTCAAACATGCCTTAACTCGAGGCGCCAATGAAAAGGGTGAGTCAAACGAGGACCGCCTCAAGGTGCAAATGATATGGTTGTGTCAAACGAGGCCTGACTTAAGGTGCAAATGATATGGCTGAGTCAAATGAGGCCCGACTCGAGGCGCAAATGATATCAGCGAGTCCAACGAGGCCCAACTTGAGGCGTAAACCTATGGTTGAGTCCAATGAGGCTTAACTTGAAGCCCAAACATATGGTTGAGTTACACTAGGCCCGACTCGTGGCACAAATAATGTGGGTGAGTTAAACGAGGCTCGACTCGAGGTGCAAATGATATGGTTGTGTTAAACGAGGCCCAACTCGAGGCGCAAATGATATGGTCGAATCAAACGAGGCCCAACTTAAGGTGCAAACGATAAGGGTGAGTCAAACGTGTGTTGACTCAACGCACAAATGATATGGGTGAGTCAAACGAGGCTTGACTCGAGGCACAAATGATATGGTTGAGACAAATAAGGCCTGATTTGAGGCGCAAATGATAAGTGTGAGTCAAATGAGGCCCGACTCGAGGCACAAATGATATAGGTGAGTCAAACGAGGCCTAACTCGAGGTACAAATAATATGGTTATGTCAAATGAGGCCCGACTCGAGGCGCAAATGATATGGTTGAGTCAAACGAGGCCTAACTCGAGGCACGAATGAGTTGGTTGAGTCAAACCAGGCACGAATCGGGGCACAAATGATACAGTTGAGGCAAACGAGGCCCGACTTGAGGCACAAATGATATGATTGAGTCAAACGATGCCCGAATCGAGGCGCAAATGATATGGTTGAGCCAACAAGGGCCCGACTCGAGGCACAAATGATATGGGTGAGTCAAACGAGGTCCAACTCGAGGTGCAAATAATATGGTTATGTCAAACAAGGCCCAACTCAAGGTGCAAATGATATCGTTGAGTCAAACAAGGCCTAACTCGAGGCATGCATGATATGGGTGAGTGACACGAGTCCTGATTCGAGGTGCAAACATATGGGTAAGTTAAATGAGGCCCGACTCGAGACGTAAATGATATGGTTGAGGCAAACGAGGCCTGACTCGAGGTGCAAATGATATGGGTGAGTAAAACGAGGTCCGACTTAAGGCGCAAATGATAAGGCTGAGTCAAATGAGGCTCGACTCAAGGCACAAATGTTATGGTTGAGTCAAACGAGATCTGACTCGAGGTGCAAATGATATGGGTGAGTAAAACAAGGCCTAACTCGAGGCGCAAACGATAAGGGTTAGTCATATGGGGCCCAACTCGAGGTGCAAATGATATGAGTGAGTCAAATGAGACCCGACATGAGGCACAAATGATAAGGGTAAGTCAAATGATGCCCAACTCAAGGTACAAACATATGGTTGAGCTAAACGAGGCCTGACTCGAGATGCAAATGATATGGTTGATTCAAACGAGGCCCACCTCGAGGCACCCATGATATGATTGAGTCAAATGAGGCCCGCGTTGAGGCACAAATGATAAGGTTGAGTTAAATGAGGCCCGACTCATGGTGCAAACATATGGTTGAACCAAACGAGGCCTAACTCAAGACACAAACGTATGGGTGAGTCAAACGAGGACCGACTCGAGGCTCAAACATATGGGTCAGTCAAATGAGGCCCAACTCGAGGCGCAAATAATATGGTTGAGTCAAACCAAACCCAACTCGAGGTGCAAATAATAAGGGTGAGTCAAACAAGGCTCAACTCGAGGCGCAAATGATGAGGGTGAGTCAAATGAGGTCCAACATGAGGCACAAATGATATTGTTGAGCCAAACGAGGCCTGCCTCGAGGCGCAAAAGATATGGTTATGTCAAACGAGGCCTAACTCGAGGCACAAATGATATGGGTGAGTCAAATGAGGCCTAACCCAAGGAACAAACATATGGGTGAGTCAAACGAGACCAAACTCGAGCCACAAATGATAAGGTTGAGTCAAACAATGCCTGATTCAAGGTGCAAATATATGGGTGAGTCAAATGAGGCCGAATTCGAGGCACAAATGATATGGGTGAGTCAAATGAGGCCCAACTCGTGACGCAAATGATATGAGTGAGTAAAACGTGGCCCAACTCATAGCACAAATGATGAGGGTGAGTCAAATGAGGCCTGACTTAAGGCACAAATGAAATTGTTGAGTCAAACCAGGCCCACCTTGAGGTGCAAAAGATATAGTTATGTCAAACGAGGCCTGACTCGAGGCACAAACGATATAGGTGGGTCAAAACGAGGCCTAACTCAAGGCACAAACATATGGGTGAATCAAACGAGGCCGAACTCGAGGCGCAAATGATAAGGGTGAGTCAAACGATGCCCAACTCGAGGCGCAAAAATTTGGGTGAGTGAATTGAGGCCGAACTCGAGGCACAAATGATATGGGTGACTCAAACAAGGCCCGACTAGATGTGCAAACATATGGGTGAGTCAAACGACGACCGACTCAAGGCATAAATGATAAGGGTGAGTGAAATGAAGCTCGACTCAAGGAACAAATGATATGGTTAAGTCAAAGAAGGCCCAACTCGAGCTGCAAATGATATGGGTGAGTAAAATGCAGCCCGACTCATAGCACAAATGAAAGGGTGAGTTAAATGAGGCCCGACTCGAGATGCAAATTATATGGATGAGTCAAATAAGGCTCGACTCGAGGCACATTTTATATGGTTCAGTTAAATGAGTACCAACTCGAGGCACAAATGATATGGTTGTGTTAAACGAGGCCTGACTCAAGGTACAAAAGATATGGGTGAGTCAAACGAGACCCAACTCATTGCGCAAATCATATGGTTGGGTCAATTGAGGCCCGACTCGAGGCACAAATGATATGGGTGAGTCAAATGAGGCCAGACTCGAGGTGCAAATGATATGGTTCAGCGAAACGAGGCTGACTCGAGGCGCAAATAATAAGGGTGAGTCAAACGAGGTCCGACTCCAGGCACAAATTATATGGGTGAGTCAAACAAGACTTGATTCGAGGTGCAGACACATAGGTGAGTCAAATGAGGGCTAACTTAAGGCGCAAATGATATGGTTGAGTCAAACAAGGCCCAACTCAATGCGCAAATGATATGGTTGAGTCAAACATGGCCCAACTCGACGTGCAAATTATATGGGTGAATCAAACGAGGCCTGACTCGAGGCAAAAATGATATGGGTGAGTCAAACGAGGCCCACTCGAGGCGCAAATGATATGGTTAAGTCAAACAAGACCCGACTCGAGTTGCAAATAATATGGTTGAGTCAAATAAGGCTTGACTCGAGGCGCAAATGATATGGTTGAGTCAAACGAGGCCTAACTCCAGGCACAATTGATATGGGTGACTCAAACGAGGCCTAACTCGTGGCGCAAATCATATGGTTGGGTCAAACGAGGCCCAACTCGAGGCGCAAATGATATGGGTGAGTTAAACGAGGCCTGACTCGAAGTGCAAATGATATGGTGGAGTCAAATGAGGCTCGACTCGGGCCCAAATGATGAGGTTGAGTCAATTGACGCCTGACTTGAGAAGCAAATGATATGGGTGAGTCAAATGAGGCCCGACTCGAGGCACAAATGATGTGGTTGAGTCAAACAAGGCCCGACTCGAGGTGCAAATGATATGGTTAAGTCAAACGAGGCCTAACTCGAGGCACAACTGATATGGGTGAGTCAAACGAGACCCGACTCGAGGTGCAAATATATGGGTAAGTCAAATGAGACCCGGCTCGAGTTGCAAATGATATGGTTGAGTCAAATAAGGCCCGACTCTAGGCACAAATGATATGGTTGAGTCAAACAAGGCCTAACTCCAGGCACAATTGATATGGGTGAGTGAAACGAGGCCCAACTCGTAGCGCAAATCATATGGTTGGGTCAAACGAGACCCAACTCGGGGCGCAAATGATGTGGTTAAGTCAAACAAGGCTTGACTTGAGGTGCAAATGATATGGTTGAGTGAAACAAGGCTTGACTCAAGGCACAAATGATAAGGGTAAGTCATACGAGGTCCAACTCCAGGCACAAATTATATGGGAGAGTCAAACGAGACCCGATTTGAGGCACAAATGATATGGTTGAGTCAAACGAGGCCCGACTCGAGGCGCAAATGATGAGGTTGAGTCAAATGAGGCCTAACTTGAGGTGCAAATTATATGCTTATGTTAAACGAGGCCTGACTCGAGGCACAAACGATATGGGTGAGTTAAACGAGGCTTAACTCGTGGCGCAAATGATATGGTTGGGTCAAACGTGGCCCGACTCGAGGCGCAAATGATATGGTTGAGTCAAACGATGCCCGACACGAGGTACAAATGTTATGGTTAAGTCAAACGAGGCCTAACTCTGGGCGCGGCGCAAATGATAAGGGCGAGTTATGCGAGGTCCGACCCCAGGCACAAATTATATGGTTGAGTCAAACGAAGCCTGACTTGAGGCACAAATGATATGGTTGAGTCAAATGAGGCCCGACTCGAGGTGCAAACAATGAGGTTGAGTCAAATAAGGCCTGACTTGAGGTGCAAATGATATGGGTGAGTCAAATGAGGCCTGACTCGAGGTGCAAATGATATGGTTGAGTTTAACAAGGCCTGACTCGAGGCGCAAATGATATGGTTGAGTTTAACAAGGCCCGACTCGAGGCACAAATTACATAGTTGAGTCAAATAAGGCCTAACTCGATGCACAACTGATATGGGTGAGTCAAACGAGGCCCAACTTGTGGCACAAACATATGGTTGGGTCAAACGAGGTCCAACTCGAGGTGCAAATGATATGGTTGAGTCAAACGAGGCCTAACTCCAAGCACAACTGATATGGGTGAGTCAAACGAGGCCCAACTCGTGGTGCAAATCATATGATTAGGTCAAACGAGGCCCGACTTGAGGTACAAATGATATGGTTGACTCAAACGAGGCTTAACTCCTGGCACAACTGATATGGGTGAGTCAAATGAGGCCCAACTCGTGGCACAAATCATATGGTTGGGACAAACGACACCCCACTCGAGGCGCAAATGATATGGTTGAGTCAAACGAGGCCTAAATCCAGGAACAACTGATATGGGTGAGTTAAACGAAGCCCAACTCATGGTGCAAATCATATGGTTGGGTCAAACATGGCCCGACTCAAGGTGTAAATGATATGGGTGAGTCAAACAAAACCCGACTCGAGGTGCAAATGATAAATGTGAGTCACACGAGGTCTGACTCCAGGCACAAATTATATGGGTCAGTCAAACGAGGCCCAACTCAAGGCGCAAATGATATGGTTGAGTCAAACGAGGCCTAACTCGAGGCAAAAATGATATGGATGAGTCAAACGAGCCCCAACTTAAGGTGTAAACATATGTGTAAGAGAAACGAGGCCTGGCTTGAGGCGCAAATGATATGGTTGAGTCAAATGAGGCCCTACACGAGACGCAAATGATATGGTTGAGTCAAACAAGGCCTAACTCAAGGCACAACAGATATGGGTGAGTCAAACGAGACCCGACTCGTGATGCAAACATATGGGTAAGTTAAACAAGACCCGGCTCGAGGTGCAAATGATAAGGGCGAGTCATGCGAGGTCTGACCCTAGGCACAAATTATATGGTTGAGTCAAACGAGGCCCGACTTGAGGCACAAATGATATGGTTGAGTCAAACGAGGCCCGACTCGAGGTGCAAATGATGAGGTTGAGTCAAATGAGGCCCGACTCTAGGTGTAAATGATATGGGTGAGTCAAACGAGGCCTGACTTGAGGTGCAAACATATGGGTAAGTGAAACGAGGACCGACTCTAGGAGCAAATGATATGGTTGAGTCAAACGAGGCCCGACTCGAGCCACAAATGATATGGTTGAGTCAAACCAGGCCTGCCTCGAGGCGCAAAGGATATGGTTATGTCAAACGAGGCCTGACTCGAGGCACAAATGATATGGGTGAGTCAAACGAGGCCTGACTCGAGGCACAAACATATGGTTGAGTCAAACAAGGATGAACTCGAGGCGCAAATGATAAGGGTGAATCAAGCAATGCCCGACTCAAGGTGCAAATATATGGGTGAGTCAAACGAGGCTGAACTCGAGGCACAAATGATATGGGTGAGTCAAGCGATGCCCGACTCGAGATGCAAATATATGGGTGAGTCAAATGAGGCCGAACTCGAGGCACAAATGATATGGGTGAGTCGAACGAGGCCCGAATAGAGGTGCAAACATATGGGTGAGTCAAACAATGCCCGACTCGAGGTGCAAATGATATGGTTGAGTCAATGGGTCAAATGAGACCCGACTCAAGGTGAAAACATATGGGTAAGTGAAATGAGACCCGACTTCAGGGGGAAATGATATGGTTGAGTCCAACGACATCTGACTCAAGGTGCAAATGATATCGGTGAGTAAAATGATGCCCGACTCAAGGCACAAATGATAAGGGTGGATCAAACGAGGCCGACTCAAGGAACAAATGATATGGTTGAGTCAAACAAGGCCCGACTCGAAGTGCAAATGACATGGGTGAGTAAAATGCGGCCCGACTCGGGGTGCAAATGATAAGGGTGAGTTAAATGAGGCCCAACTCGAGACGCAAATTATATGGGTGAGTCAAACGAGGCCGACTCTAGGCATAATTTATATGGTTGAGGCAAACGAGGCCCGACTCGAGGCACAAATGATATGGTTGTGTGAAACGAGGACTGACTCGTGGCACAAATGATATGGGTGAGTCAAACGAGGCCCAACTCGTCACACAAATGATATGGTTGGGTCAAACAAGGCCCGACTTGAGGCACAAATGGTATGGGTCTGTCAAACGAGGCCCGACTCGAGGTGTAAATGATATGGTTGAGTGAAACGAGGCCTAACTCGAGGCGCAAATGATAAGGGTGAGTCCAACGAGGTTCGACTCCAGGCACAAATTATATGGGTGAGTCAAACGAGACCTAACTTGAGGCACAAATGATATGGTTGAGTCAAACAATGCCCAACTCGAGGTGCAAATGATGAGGTTGAGTCAGATAAGGCCCAACTCGAGGTGCAAATTATATGGGTGAGCTAAACGAGGCCTGGCTCGAGGCGCAAATGATATGGTTGAGTCAAACAATGCCTAACTCGAGGCACAAATTATATGGGTAAGTCAAACGAGGCCCAACTTGAGTTGCAAACATTTGAGTAAGCCAAACGTGGCCCGACTCGAGGTGCAAATGATATGGTTGAGCCAAATGAGGCTCAACTCGAGGCGCAAATGATATGGTTAAGCCAAATGAGGCCTAACTCGAGGAACAACTGATATGGGTGAGTCAAACGAGACCCGACTCGAGGTGCAAACATATGGGTAAGTCAAATAAGACCAGACTCGAGGTGCAAATGATATGGTTGAGTCAAATGACGTCTGACTGAAGGTGCAAATGATGTCAGTGAGTAAAACAACGCCCGACTCAAGGCACAAATGATAAGGGTGAGTCCAACGAGGATCGACTCAAGGCACAAATGATATGGTTGAGTCAAACGAGGCCCGACTCGAGGTGCCAATGATATGGGTGAGTAAAACGAGGCCCGTCTCGAGGAGTAAATGATAAGGCTGAGTTAAATTAGGCCTAACTCGAGATGTAAATTATATGGGTGAGTCAAACGAGGCCTGACTCAAGGCATAATTTATGTGGTTGTGTCAAACAACGCCTAACTCGAGGCACAAATGATATGCTTGTGTTAAACAAGGCCTAACTCAAGGCACAAATGACACAGGTGAGTTAAACGAGGCCTAACTCATGGCACAAATGATATGGTTGGGTCAAATGTGGCCCGACTCGAGGCGCAAATGATATGGTTGAGTCAAACGATACCCGACACAAGGTGCAAATATTATGGTTAAGTCAAACGAGGCCTGACTCGAGGCGCAAATGATAAGGGCGGGTCATGCGAGGTCCAACCCCAGGCACAAATTATATGGTTGAGTCAAACGAGGCCAGACTTGAGGCACAAATGATATGGTTGAGTCAAACAAGGCCCAACTCGAGGTGCAAATGATGAGGTTGAGTCAAATGAGGCCCGACTCTAGGTGCAAATGATATGGGTGAGTCAAACGAGGCCTAACTTGAGGTGCAAAAATATGGGTAAGTGAAACGAGGCCCGACTCTAGGAGCAAATGATATGGTTAAGTCAAACGAGGTTCGACTCGAGCCACAAATGATATGGTTGAGTCAAACCAGGCCTGCCTCGAGGCACAAAGAATATGGTTATGTCAAACGAGGCCTGACTCGAGGCACAAATAATATGGGTGAGTCAAACGAGGCCTGACTCGAGGCGTAAACATATGGGTGTGTTAAACGAGGATGAACTCGAGGCGCAAATGATAAGGGTGAGTCAAGCGATGCCTGACTCGAGGTGCAAATATATGGGTGAGTCAAACGAGGCCGAACTCGAGGCACAAATGATATAGGTGAGTCGAACGAGGCCCGACTAGAGGTGCAAACATATGGGTGAGTCAAACGATGCCCGACTCAAGGAGCAAATAATATGGTTGAGTAGGCACAAATGATTTGGGTGAGTCAAATGACGCCCGACTGGAGGCGTAAACATATGGGTGAGTCAAACGAGGCCCGCCTCGAGGCACAAATAATATGGTTGTGTCAAACGAGGCTTGACTCGAGGCACAAATGATATGGTTAAGTCAAACGAGGCCTAACTCAAGGCACAAATGATATGGGTAAGTGAAACGAGGCCTGACTCGAGGTGCAAACATACGGATAAGTCAAACAACACCCAACTCGAGGCATAAATGATATGGGTGAGTCAAACGAGGCCCAACTCATGGCGCAATTAATATGATTGAGTCAAACGAGACCCGATTCAAGGCACAAATTATATGGTTGACTCAAACGAGGCCTAACTCGAGGCACAACTGATACGGGTCAGTCAAACGAGACCTGACTCGAGGTGAAAACATATGGGTAAGTCAAACAAGACCCGACTTGAGGTGCAAATGATATGGTTGAGTCAAACGACGTCTGACTCATGGTGCAAATTATATCAATGAGTAACACGATGCCTGACTCAAGGCACAAATGATAAGGGTGAGTCCAACAAGGCTCGACTCAAGGCACAAATGATATGGTTGAGTCAAACGAGGCCCAACTCGAGGTGCAAATGATATGGGTGAGTAAAACAAGGCCCGACACAGGGCGCAAATATAAGGGTGAGTTAAATAAGGCCCGACTCGAGATACAAATTATATGGGAGAGTCAAATGAGGCTGGACTCAAGGCACAATTTATATGGTTGAGTCAAACGAGGCCCGACTCAAGGCACAAATGACATGGTTGTGTTAAATAAGGCTTGACTTGAGGCACAAATGATAAGGGTGAGTCAAACGAGGCCTAACTTGAGGCACAAATGATATGGGTGAGTGAAACGAGGCCCGACTCGAGGCGAAAATGATATGGTTATGTCAAATGAGGTCCTACTCGAGGCACAAATGATATGGATGAGTCAAACGAAACCTAACTCGAGGCACAACTGATATGGGTGAGTCAAACGAGACCCGACTCGAGGCGAAAACATATGGGTAAGTGCAATGAGACCTGACTTCAGGGGCAAATGATATGGTTGAGTCCAACGACGTCTAACTCAAGGTACAAATGATATCGATGAGTAAAATGACGCCCGACTCAAGGCACAAATGATAAGGGTGAGTCAAACGAGGCTCGACTCATGGAACAAATGATATGGTTGAGTCAAACAAGGCTCGACTCGAATTGCAAATGATATGGGTGAGTAAAATGCGGCCTGACTCGAGGCGCAAATGATAAGGGTGAGTTAAATAAGAACCGACTTGAGACGCAGATTATATGGGTGAGTCAAACGAGGCCTGACTCTAGGCACAATTTATATAGTTGAGTCAAACGAGGCCCGACTCGTGGCACAAATGATATGGTTGTGTGAAATGAGGACTGACTCGTGGCACAAATGATATGGGTGAGTCAAACGAGGCCCAACTCATGGCGCAAATGATATGGTTGGGTCAAACGAGGCCCGACTTGAGGCACAAATGGTATGGGTCAGTCAAACGAGGACCCACTCGAGGTGTAAATGATATAGTTGAGTGAAACGAGGCCTGACTCAAGGCACAAATGATAAGGGTGAGTCAAACAAGGTTCGACTCCAGGCACAAATTATATGGGTGAGTCAAACGAGGCTTGACTTGAGGCACAAATAATATGGTTGAGTCAATCAATGCCCGACTCGAGGCGCAAATGATGAGGTTGAGTCAGATGAGGCCCGACTCGATGTGCAAATTATATGGGTGAGTCAAACGAGGCCCAACTCGAGGCGCAAATGATATGGTTGAGTCAAACGATGCCTAACTTGAGCCACAAATGATATAGGTGAGTCAAACGAGGCCCGACTTGAGTTGCAAACATATGAGTAAGCCAAACGTGGCCCGACTCGAGACACAAATGATATGCTTGTATTAAACGAGCCTGACTTGAGGCACAAATGATATGGGTGAGTCAAACAAGGCCTAACTCGTGGCGCAAATGATATGGTTGGGTCAAACGTGGCCCAACTCGAGGCGCAAATGATATGGTTGAGTCAAACGATGCCCGACACGTGGTGCAAATGTTATGGTTAAGTCAAATGAGGTCTGACTCGGGGCACAAATGATAAGGGCGAGTCATGCAAGGTCCGACCCTAGGCACAAATTATATGGTTAAGTCAAACGAGGCCCGACTTGAGGCACAAATGATATCGTTGAGTCAAACAAGGCCCGACTCGAGGCGCAAGTGATGAGATTGAGTCAAATGAGGCCCGACTCTAGGTGCAAATGATATGGGTGACTCAAACGAGGCCCGACTTGAGGTGTAAAAATATGGGTAAGTGAAACGAGGCTCGACTCTAGGAGTAAATGATATGGTTAAGTCAAATGAGGACCGACTCGAGGCACAAATGATATGGTTGAGTCAAACGAGGCCGAACTTGAGGCACAACTAATACGGGTGAGTCAAACGAGACCCGACTCAAGGTGCAAATGATATGGTTAAGTCAAACAATGTCTGACTCAAGGTGCAAATGATATCGGTGAGTAAAATGATGCCCGACTCAAGGCACAAATGATAAGGGTCAGTCAAACGAAGCTCGACTCAAGGCACAAATGATATGGCTGAGTCAAATGAGGCTGACTTGAAGTGCAAATGATATGGGTGAGTAAAATGAAGCCCGACTCGAGGCGCAAATGATAAGGGTGAGTTCAATGAGGCCCGCCTCGAGATGCAAATTATATGGGTGAGTCAAACGAGGCCCGACTCAAGGCATAATTTATATGGTTGAGTCAAACGAGGCCCGACTCGAGGCACAAATGATATGGTTATGTTAAACGACGCTAGACTCGAGGCACAAATGATATGGGTGAGTCAAATGGGGCCCGACTCGTGGCGCAAAAGATATGGTTGGGTTAAACGAGGCCTAACTCGAGGCGCAAATGATATGGTTGAGTCAAACAAGGCATGACTCGAGGTACATATGATATGGTTGAGTCAAATGAGGCGTGACTCGAGGTGCAAATGATAAGGGTGAGTCAAACGAGGTCCGACTCGAGGCACAAATGATATGGTTAAGTCAAACGAGGCATGACTCGAGGCGTAAATGATAATGTTGAGTCAAACGAGGCCTAACTCGAGGCACAAATGATATGGGTGAGTCAAACGAGCACTGACTCGAGGTGCAAATATATGGGTAAGTCAAACAAGGCCTGACTCAAGGCATTAACGATATGGTTGAGTCAAATGAGGCCCGACTCAAGGCACAAATGATATGGGTGAGTCAAACGAGGCCTGGCTCAAGGTGCAAATGATAAGGGTGAGTTAAATGAGGACCGACTCGAGACGCAAATGATATGGGTGAGTCAAACGAGGCCCAACTCTAGGAACAAATTATATGGTTGAGTCAAACAAGGCCCAACTTAAGGCGCAAATGATATGGTTGTGTCAAACGAAGCCTGGCTCGAGGCACAAATGATATTGTGAGTCAAACGAGGCCTAACTCATGGCACATACAATATGGTTGAGTCAAACAAGGCCCGACTCGAGGCACAAATGATAATGGTGAGTCAAACGAGGCACGACTCGAGGTACAAATGATATGGGTTTATAAAACGAGGCCGACTCAAGGAGCAAATGATAAAGGTGAGTCAAACGAGACCTGACTTGAGATACAATTGATATGGTTGAGTCAAATAGTGCCCAACTCGAGGCACAAATGATGAGGTTAAGTCAAATGAGGCCCAACTCGAGGTGCAAATTATATGGGTGAGTCAAATGAGGCCCGACTCGAGGTGCAAATGATTTGGTTGAGTCAAACGAGGCCTAACTTGAGGCACAAATGATATGGGTGAGTCAAACAAGACCCGACTTGAGTTGCAAACATATGAGTAAGCCAAACGAGGCCCGACTCAAGGTGCAAATTATATGGTTGAGCCAAATAAGGCTCGACTCGAGGCGCAAATGATATGGTTAAGCCAAACGAGGCCTAACTCGAGGCACAACTAATATGGGTGAGTCAAACGAGACCCGACTTGAGGTGCAAACATATGGGTAAGTCATAAGTCAAACGAGACCTGACTCGAGGTGCAAATGATATGGTTGAGTCAAACGACGTTTGACTAAAGGTGCAAATGATGTCGGTGAGGAAAACAACGCCCGACTCAAGGCACAAATGATAAGGGTGAGTCCAACAAGGATCGACTCAAGGCATAAATGATACGGTTGAGTCAAATGAGGGTTGACTCGAGGGCAAATGATAAGGGTAAGTCAAACGAGGCCCAACTCAAGGCGTAAGTGATATAGTTGTGTCAAACGAGGCCCAACTTGAGGCACAAATGATAAGGGTAAGTCAAATGACACCCAACTCTTGGCACAAACATATGGGTGAGCCAAACGAGGACCGACTCAATGCACATACATATGGGTGAGTTAAACAAGGCCCGACTCGAAGTACAAATGATCTGGTTGAGTCAAATGAGGCTTGACTTAAGGCACAAACAATTAGGATGAGTTAAACGTGTCCTGACTTAAGGCAGAAATGATATGGGTGAGTCAAATGAGGCTCGACTTAAGGCACAAATGATATGGTTGTGTTAAACGAGGCAGAATTCGAGGTGCAAATGATATGGGTGAGTAAAACGAGGTTCAACTCGAGGCGCAAATAATATGGTTGTATCAAACGAGGCCTGTCTCGAGGCATAAATGATATGGGTGAGTGAAACGAGTCCGAACTCGTGGTGCATATGATATGGTTGAGTCAAACAAGTCCCGACTCGAGGCACAAATGATAAGGGTGAGTCAAACAACGCCTAACTCAAGGTGCAAATGATATGGGTTTGTAAAACGAGGCCCAACTCGAGGCGTAAATGATAAGGGTGAGTCAAACGAGGCTCGACTTGAGGCAAAAATGATATGGTTGAGTCAAATGAGGCCCGACTCGAGGCACAAACATATGGGTGAGTCAAACAAGGACAGACTCGAGGCACAAACGTAAGGGTAAGTCACACGACGTCCAACACGAGGCGCAAACATATGGGTGAGCTAAATGAGACCCAACTCGATGCGTAAACTTATGGGTGAGTTAAACGAGGCCCGACTCAAAAGGCAAATATATGGTTCAATCAAACGAGGCTTAACTTAAGGTACAAACAATAAGGGTGAGTTAAATGTGTCCTGAATCAAGGCAGAAATGATATGGGTGAGTCAAACGAGGCTCAACTCGAGGTACATATGATATGGTTGAGTTAAATGAGGCCTAATTCGAGATGAAAATGATAAGGCTAAGTCAAATGAGGCCCGACTCGAGGCACGAATGATATGGGTGAGTAAAACGAGACCTAACTCGAGGCATAAATAATATGGGTGAGTCAAACGAGGCTCAACTCGAGGTACAAATGATATGGGTGAGTGAAATAAGGCCCAACTCGTGGCGTATATGATATGGTTGAGTCAAACGAGGCCTGACTCGAGACACAAATGATAAGGGAGAGTCAAACGAGGCCAGACTCGAGGTGCAAATGATATGGATTTGTAAAATGAGGCCTGACTTGAGGCGCAAATCATAAGGGTGAGTCAAACGAGGCCTGACTTGAGGCACAAATGATATGGTTGAGTCAAACGAGGCCTGACTAGAGGCGCAAACATACAGGTGAGTCAAATTAGGCCCGACTCGAGGTACAAATGATATGGGTGAGTCAAATGAGGCCCGGCTCGAGGTGCAAATGATATGGGTGAATCAAACAAGGCCTAACTCAAGGCACAAATGATATGTTTGAGTCAAACGATACCCGACTTGAGGCTCAAACATGTGGGTAAGTCAAATGAGGGCTAACTCGAGGCATAAATATATGGTTGAGTCAAACGAGGCCTGACTCGAGGCGCATATGATATGGGTGAGTCAAAAGAGGCCCAACTCAAGGCGCAAATGATATGGTTGAGTCTAACGAGGCTCGACTCGCGGCGCAAATGATATGGTTGAGTCAAATGAGGCCCGACTCGCGGCGTAAATTATAAGGGTAAGTCAAATGTTGCCCGACTCGAGGCATATATGATTTAGGTGAGTCAAACGAGGCCTAACTCAAGGCGTAAATAATATGGTTGAGTCAAACGAGGCCCGACTTGAGGCGCATAAGATATGGGTCAGTCAAACGAGGCCCGACACGAGGCGCAAATGATATGGTTGAGTCAAACAAGGGTCAACTCGCTGCGCAAAAAATATGGTTGAGTCAATCGAGGCCGAACTCGAGGCATAAATGATATGGTTGAGTCAAATGAGGCTTGACTCGAGGCATAAAGTGTAAGGGTGAGTCAAATGAGGCCCGACTCAAGGCACATATGATTTAGGTGAGTCAAACGACGCCTAACTCGAGGCATAAATAATATGGTTAAGTCAAACGAGGCCCCACTCGAGACGCATAAGATATGGGTAAGTCAAACGAGGCCCGACTTAAGATGCATAAGATATGGGTAAGTTAAACGAGACCCAACTCGAGCAGCAAATGATATGATTGAGTCAAACGAGGCCCAACTCGAGGTGCAATCATATGGGTGAGTCAAATGAGGGCCGACTTGAGGCACAAATGATATGGTTGAGTTAAATGAGGCTTGACTCGAGGCGCAAATGGTAAGGGTGAGTCAAACAAAGCTCGACTCGAGGCACAACTATATGGTTGAGTCAAACAACACTTGACTCGAGGAGCAAATGAGACAGGTGAGTCAAACGAGGCCCGACTCGATGCATAAATGATATGGGTGAGTCAAATAAGGCATGACTCAAGGCGTAAATGATATGGTTGTGTCAAATGAGGCCTGACTTAAGGCAGAAATGATATGGGTGAGTCAAACAAGGCCCGACTTAAGGCACAAATGATGTGGTTGAGACAAATGAGGCCCGCATCGAGACACAAATTATAAGGGTAAGTCAAACGAGGACCGACTTGTGGCGCAAATGATATGGTTGAGTCAAATGAGGCCTGCCTCGATGCGCAAATGATATGGATGAGTCAAACGAGGCCTGACTCAAGGTACAAATGACATGGGTGAGTCGAACGAGGCCCAACTCGAGGTGCAAACATAAGGGTAAGTCAAACGAGGCCTAGCTCGAGGTGCAAACATATGGGTGAGTCAAAACGAGGCCCGACTCGAGGCGCAAATGATATGGTTGAGCCAAACGAGGACCGACTCGAGGCGCAAATGAGAAGGTTAAGTCAAATGAGGATCGACTCGAGACGCAAATGATATGGGTGAGTCAAACGAGGCCCGACTCGAGGCACCAATGATATGGTTGAGTCAAACGAGGCACGACTTGAGGCGCAAATGATATGGTTAAGTCAAACGAGACCTGACTCGAGGCACAAATGACATGGGTGAGTTGAACGAGGCTCGACTCGAGGTGCAAACATATGGGTAAGTCAAACGAGGCCCGACTCGAGGCGTAAACATATGGGTGAGTCAAAACAAGGGCCGACTCGAGGTGCAAATGATATGGTTGAGTCAAACAAGGCCTAACTCGTGAGGCAAATGACAAGGGTGTGTCAAATGAGGCCCAACTTGAGGTGCAAACACATGGGCGAGTCAAACGAGGACCAACTCGAGGCACAAACATATGGGTGAGTCAAAACGAGGCCCAACTCGAGGCACAAATGTTATGCTTGAGTCAAACGAGGCCCGATTCGAGGCACAAATGATATGGGTGAATCAAACGAGGCCTAATGTGAGGCACAAATAATATGGTTGAGACAAACAAGGCCTGACTCAAGGTGCAAATGATAAAGGTAAGTCAACCGAGGCCCGACTAGAGGCGCAAATGATATAGGTGAGTCAAACGAGGCCTGACTTGAGGCGCAAATGATATGGTTAAGTTAAACGAGACCTGACTCGAGGCACAAATGATATGGGTGAGTCGAATGAGGCCCGACTCGAGGTGCAAACATATGGGTAAGTCAAACGAGGCCCGGGTCGAGGCGTAAACATATGGGTGAGTCAAAACGAGGCCCAACTTGGGGCACAAATGAAATGGTTAAGTCAAACGAGGCCTGACTTGAGGCACAAATAATATGGGTGAGTCAGATGAGGCTGACTCGAGGCGCAAATGATATGGTTAATTGAAACGAGGCCCGACTCGAGGCGCAAATGATAAGGGTGAGTCAAATGAGGACAGGCCCAAGGCGTAAACATATGGGCAAGTCAAAACAAGGCTCGACTATAGGTGCAAATGATATGGTTAAGTCAACTGAGGCCCGACTCGAGGCACAAAGACATGGGTGAGTCAAACAAGGACCAACTCAAGGCACAAATGATATGGTTGAGTCAAACGAGGCTTGACTAGAGGCGCAAATGATAAGGGTGAGTCAAATAAGGCCCGGGTTGAGGTGCAAATGATATGGGTGAGTCAAACGAGGCCCAACTCCAGGTACAAATGATATGGTTAAGTCAAACGATGCCCGACTCGAGGCACAAGCATATGGGAGAGTCAAACGAGGCCTGACTCGAGGCGCAAATGATATCGTTGAGTCAAACGAGGCCCGACTCGAGGCGTAAATTATAAGGGTGAGTCAAATGAGGCCCGACTCGAGGCACTTATGATTTAGGTGAGTCAAACAATGCCTAACTCGAGGCACATATGATATGGGTAAGTTAAACAAGGCCCAACTCGAGGCATAAATAATGTGGTTGACTCAAACGAGGATCGACTCGAGGCGCATATGATATGGGTGACTCAAACAAGGCCCGACTCAAGGCGCAAATGATACAGATGAGTCAAATGAGGCATGACTCGAGGTGTGAACACATGGGTGAGTCCAACGAGGCCCAACTCGAGGTGCAAATGAGATGGTTGAGTTAAACGAGGCTTAACTCGATGCGCAAATGATAAGGTTGAGTCAAACGAGACCTAATTCGAGGCGCAAATGATTTGGTTGAGCCAAACGAGGCCTGCGTCAAGGTGTAAATGACATGAGTGTGTCAAATGAGGCCTGACTCAAGGCTTAAATGATATAGGTGAGTCAAATAAGGCATGACTCGAGGTGCAAACACATGGGTGAGTCAAACAAGGCACAACTTGAAGCACAAATGAGATGGTTGAGTTAAACGAGGCTTAACTTGATGCCCAAATGATAAGGGTGAGTCAAACGAGGCCCAACTCGAGGCACAAATGATATAGTTGAGTCAAATGAGGCCCGACTCGAGGTGCAAATGATATGGTTGAGTTAAATGAGGCTAAACTCGAGGTGCAAATGATATGATTGAGTCAAACGAGCTGAACTCGAGGCACAAATGATAAGGGTGAGTCAAACGAGGCCCAACTCGAGCCGTAAATTATATGGTTAAGTCAAACAAATTTTGCCTTGAGGCGTAAATGACATGGGTGAGTCAAACAGGGCCTAACTCGAGGAGCAAATGATATAGGAGAGTCAAACAAGGCCCGACTCGAGGCACATATGATATGGGTAAGTCAAATGAGACCCAACTCGTGGCGTAAATAATATGGTTGAGTCAAATGAGGCCTGACTCGAGGCGCATATGATATGGGTGAGTCAAATATGGCCCGACTCGAGGCACAAATGATATGGTTAAGTGAAATGAGGCTCGACTCATGGCACAAATGATATGGTTGAGTCAAACAAGGTCGAACTCGAGGCACAAATGATACGGGTGAGTCAAACGAGGCCTGACTCGAGGCGCAAATAATATGGTTGAGTCAAACAAGGCTTGACTCAATGCGCAAATGATAAGGGTGAGTCAAATGAAGCTCAACTCGAGGCGCAACTGATATAGTTGAGTCAAACAAGGCCTTCCTCGAGGCACAAATGAGAAGGGTGAGTCAAACGAGGCCCAACTCGATGGGCAAATAATATGGGTGAGTCAAATGAGGCCCGACTCGAGGTGCAAATGATATGGTTGAGTCAAACGAGGCCTGACTTAAGGCGCAAATGATATGGGTAAGTCAAACAAGGCCCGACTCGAGATGCAAACATATGGGTAAGTCAAACGAGACTCGGCTCGAGGTGCAAACATATGGTTAAGTCAAAACGAGGCAAGGGTGAGTCAACTGAGGCCCGACTCGTGGTACAACTGATATGGTTGAGTCAAATAGGCTTGACTCAGGGCACAAATCATAAGGGTGAGTCAAACGAGGTCCGACTTGAGGTGCAAATGATATGGTTGAGTTAAACAAGGCCTGACTTGAGGCACAAATGATATGGTTAAGTCAAACGAGACCCCACTCAAGGCACAAATAATATGGTTTAGTGAAACGAGGGCCGACTAGAGGCACAATTAATATGGGTGAATCAAATGAGGCCGAACTCGAGGCACAAATGATATGGGCAAGTCAAACGAGGCCCGACTCGAGGTGAAATCATATGGGTGAGTCAAATGAGGCCCAACTCAAGACACAAATGATATGGTTAAGTCAAACGAGGCTTAACTTGACACACAAATGATAAGGGTGAGTCAAACAAGGCCCAACTCAAGGCGCAAATGATTTGGTTGAGTGAAATGAGGCTCGACTCAAGGCACAATTGATATGGGTGAGTCAAACGAGGCCCGACTTAGGGCGCAAGTGTTATGGTTAAGTTAAACGAGGTTCGACTCGAGCTGCAAATGATATACTTGAGTCAAACGGGGCCGAACTCGAGGCACAAATGATATGGGCGAGTCAAACGAGGCCCGACTCGAGGTGCAATCATATGGGTGAGTCAAACGATGCCCGACTCGAGGTGCAAATGATATGGTGAAGTCAAACGAGGCTTAACTCGACACGCAAATGATAAGGGTGAGTCAAACGAGACCCAACTCAAGGCGCAAATCAGATGGTTGAGTCAAACAAGGCTTAACTCGATGCGCAAATGATAAGGGTGACTCAAATGAGGCCCAACTCGAGTTGGAAATGATATGGTTGAGCAAAATGAGGCCTGACTCGAGGCGCAAATGATAAGGGTGAGTCAAATAAGTCCTGACTCGAGGCGCAAAGACATGGGTGAGTCAAACAAGGACCAACTCGAGGCACAAATGATATGGTTGAGTTAAATGAGGCTTGACTAGAGGCT
This sequence comes from Dicorynia guianensis, assembly GCA_037013595.1. Lineage (NCBI taxonomy): Eukaryota > Viridiplantae > Streptophyta > Magnoliopsida > Fabales > Fabaceae > Dicorynia > Dicorynia guianensis. The sequence continues at coordinate 15,721,324 of JASUAB010000013.1, read as the reverse complement.
CAAATGATAAGGGTGAGTCAAATGAGGCCTAGCTCAAGGCGCAAATGATATGGGTGAGTCAAACGAGGCCCAACTCAAGGCACAAATGATATGGTTAAGTCAAACGATGCTCGACTCAAGGTGCAAACATATGGGAGAGTCAAACGAGGCCTGACTCGAGGCGCAAATGATATCGTTGAGTCAAATGAGGCCCGACTCGAGGCGTAAATTATAAGGGTGAGTCAAATGAGGCCTGACTCGAGGCACATATGATTTAGGTGAGTCAAACGAGGCCTAATTTAAGGCGTAAATAATATGGTTGAGTCAAACGAGGCCCGACTCAAGACGCATAAGATATGGGTCAGTTAAACAAGGTCTGACTCGAGGCAAAAATCATATGGTTGAGTCAAACGAGGCTCGACTCGTGACGCAAATGATATGGTTGAGTCAAATAGGGCCCGACTCAAGGCACAAACACAGGGTGAGTCAAAGGATGCCTGGCCCAAGGCGCAAACACATGGGTGAGTGAAACGAGGCCCAACTCGAGGCACAAATGATATGGTTGAGTCAAACGCGGCCCGACTTGAGGTACAAATGATAAGGGTGAGTCAAATGAGGCCCGGTCCGAAGCGCAAAATATGGGTAAGTCAAAAAGAGGCCCGACACTAGGTGCAAATGATATTGTTGAGTCAAACCAGTCCCGACTTGAGGCACAAATGATAAGGGTGAGTGAAATGAGGCTCGACTCAAGGAACAAATACATGGGTGAGACAAATGAGGCCCAAATCGAGGCACAAATGATATGGTTGTGTCAAACGAGGCCTGACTAGAGGCACAAATGATAAGAGTGAGTCATATGAGGCCCGGCTCGAGGCACAAACGATATGGTGAGTCAAATGAGGCCCAACTCGAGGGACAAATGATATAAGTTAGTCAAACGAGGCCCGACTTAAGGCGTAAATAATATGGTTGAGTCAAACGAGGCCTGACTCGAGGCGTAAATGATAAGGGTAAGTCAAATGATGCCCAACTCAAGGAACAAATGATATAGGTGAGTTAAACGAGGCTCGACTTAAGGCCCGACTTAAGGCGCAAATAATCTAGTTAAGTCAAACAAAGCTCGACTCGAGCCGCAACTAATACGGTGGAGTCAAATGAGGCTCAACTCACGGCGCAAATGATAAGGTTGAGTCAAATGAGGCTCGACTCGAGGCGCAAATGATATGGGTGAGTCAAATAAGGCGTTACTCGATGCGTAAATGATATGGGTGAGTCAAATGAGGCTCGACTTGAGGCGCAAATGATATGGGTGAGCCAAACTAGGGTTGACTTATGGTGCAAATGATATGGGTGAGTCAAATGAGGCCCGACTCGAGGCACAAATGATATGGTTGAGTTAAACGAGGCCCGACTTGAGGCACAAATGATATGGTTGAGTCAAACAAGGTCTAACTCGAGTCACAAATGACAAGGGTAAGTTGAACGAGGCCCGAGTTGAGGTGCAAACATATGGGTAAGTAAAACGAAGCCCAGCTCGAGACGCAAACATATGGGTGAGTCAAAACGAGGCCTGACTCGACATGCAAATCATATGGTTAAGTCAAATGAAGCCCGGCTCGAGGAACAAGCACATGGGTGACTCAAACGAGGCCCAACTCGAGGCACAAATGATATGGTTGAGTCAAACGAGGCCCAACTTGAGGTGCAAGTGATATGGTTGAGTCAAACGAGGTCTAACTCAAGGCACAAATGATATGGTTGAGTCAAACGAGGCCCGACTTGAGGCACAAATGAAATGTTTGAGTCAAAGGAGGCTGACTTTAGGTGCAAATGATATAGGTAAGTCAAACGAGGCTCGAATTGAGGTGCAAATGATATGGTTGACTGAAACGAGGCCCGACTCGAGGCGTAAATGATAAGGGTGAGTCAAACGAGGCCCAGCCCAAGGTGTAAACATATGGGTGAGTCAAAATGAGGCCCAACTCTAGGCGCAAATGATATGGTTGAGTCAACCGAGGCCGAACTCGAGGCGCAAATGATAAGGGTGAGTCAAATGAGGCCTAACTCGAGGCGCAAAGACTGGGTGAGTCAAACGAGGATCAACTCGAGGCACAAATGATATGGTTGAGTTAAACGAGGCTTGGCTAGAGGCGCAAATGATAAGGGTGAGTAAATGAGCCCAGCTCAAGGCGCAAATGATATGGTGAGTCAAACGAGGCCCAACTCAAGGCACAAATGATATGGTTGAGTCAAACGATGCTCAACTCGAGGTACAAACATATGAGAGAGTCAAACGAGGCCTGATTCGAGGCAGAAATGATATCGTTGAGTCAAACGAGGCCCGACTCGAGGTACATATGATTTAGGTGAGTCAAACGAGGCCCAACTCAAGGCGTAAATAATATGGTTAAGTCAAACGAGGCCCGACTCGAGATACATAAGATATCGGTCAGTCAAATGAGACCCAATTCGAGGCGAAAATGATATGGTTGAGTCAAACGAGGCTCGACCCGTAGCACAAATGATATGGTTAAGTCAAATGAGGCTTGACTCGAGGCACAATCATATGGGTGAGTCAAAGGATGCCTGACTCGAGTTCCAAACACATGGGTGAGTGAAACGAGGCCCAACTCGAGGCACAAATATATGGTTGAGTCAAACGAGGCCCGACTCAAGGCGCAAATGTTATGGTTGAGTGAAACATGGCCCGACTCGAGGCGCAAATGATAAGGGTGAGTCAAACGAGGCCCAATTCGAGGCATAAACATATGGGTGAGTCACTAGTCTCGACTTGAGGCACAAATGATAAGGGTGAGTGAAATGAGGCTCGACTCGAGGAACAAAGACATGGGTGAGACAAATGAGGACCAAATCGAGGTACAAATGAAATGGTTGTGTCAAACGAGGCCTGACTAGAGGCATAAATAATAACAGTGAGTCAAATGAGGCCCAGCTCGAGGCACAAATGATATGGTGAGTCAAATGAGGCCCAACTCGAGGTACAAATGATATAGGTTAGTTAAACGAGGCCTGACTTGAGGTGCAAATAATATGGTTGAGTCAAACGAGGCCTGACTCGAGGCACAAATAAAATGGTTGAGTCAAATAAGGCCCAACTTAAGGTGCAAATAATCTGGTTGAGTCAAACGAAGCTCAACTCGAGCTGCAACTGATATGGTGAAGTCAAATGAGTCTCAACTCACGGTGCAAATGATAAGGTTGAGTCAAATAAGGCTCGACTCGAGGCGCAAATGATATGGGTGAGTCAAATGAGGCGTTACTCGATGCGTAACTGATACGGTGGAGTCAAATGAGTCTCGACTCACGGTGCAAATGATAAGGTTGAGTCAAACGAGGCCCGACTTGTGGTGCAAAATATATAGTTGAGTCAAACGAGGTCTGACTCGAGTCACAAATGACAAGGGTGAGTCGAATGAGGCCCGAGTTGAGGTGCAAACATATGGGAAAGTCAAATGAAGCCCAGCTCGAGGCGCAAACATATGGATGAGTTAAAACGAGGCCCAACTCAAGGTGCAAATCATATGGTTGAGTCAAACGAGGCCCGACTTGATGAGCAAGCACATGGGTGACTCAAACGAAGCCCAACTCGAGGCACAAATGATATAGTTGAGTCAAACGAGGCCCGACTTGAGGCGCAAATGATATGGTTGAGTCAAACGAGGTCAGACTCAAGGCACAAATGATATGGTTGAGTCAAACGAGGCCCAACTTGAGGCACAAATGAAATGGTTGAGTCAAAGGAGGCCCAAATCGAGGCATAAATGATAAGGGTGAGTCAAAGAGGCCCGGCCCAAGGTGTAAACATATGGGTAAGTCAAAACAAGGCCCAACTCTAGGTGCAAATGATATGGTTGAGTCAACCGAGGCCGGACTCGAGGCACAAATGATAAGGGTGAGTCAAATGAGGCCCAACTCGAGGTGCAAAGACATGGGTGAGTCAAACGAGGACTAACTCAAGGCACAAATGATATGGTTGAGTTAAACGAGGCTTGACTAGAGGCACAAATGATAAGGGTGAGTCAAATGAGGCCCAGCTCAAGGCACAAATGATATAGGTGAGTCAAACGAGGCCCAACTCAAGGCACAAATGATATGGTTGAGTCGAACGATGCTCGACTCGAGGTACAAACATATGGGAGAGTCAAACGAGGCCTGACTCGAGGCGCAAATGATATCGTTGAGTCAAACGAGGACTGACTCGAGGCGTAAATTATAAGGGTGAGTCAAATGAGGCCCGACTCGAGGTACATATAATTTAGGTGAGTCAAACGAAGCCCAACTCAAGGCGTAAATAATATGGTTGAGTCAAACGAGGCTTGACTCGAGATGCATAAGATATGGGTCAGTCAAACGAGGATCGACTCGAGGTGAAAATGATATGGCTAAGTCAAACGAGGCTCGACTCGCGGCGTAAATGATATGGTTGAGTCAAAGGATGCCTGACTCGAGACGCAAACACATGGGTGAGTCAAACGAGGCCCAACTTGAGGCACAAATATATGGTTGAGTCAAACGAGGCCCGACTCGAGGCATAAATGATATGGTTGAATGAAACGCGGCCCGACTCGAGGCGCAAATGATAAGGGTGAGTCAAACGAGGTCCGGTCCAAGTTGCAAACATATGAGTGAGTCAAAATGAGGCCCGACTCTAGGCACAAATGATATTGTTAAGTCAAACCAGTCCTGACTTGAGGCACAAATGATAAGGGTGAGTCAAATGAGGCTCGACTCAAGGCGCAAAGACATGGGTGAGACAAACAAGGCCCAAATCGAGGCATAAATGATATGGTTGTGTCAAACGAGGCCTGACTAGAGGCACAAATGATAAGAGTGAGTCAAATGAGGCCTAGCTCGAGGCACAAAACATATAGGTGGGTCAAATGAGGCACAACTTGAGGTACAAATGATATAGGTTAATCAAACAAGGCCCGACTTGAAGCGCAAATAATATGGTTAAGTCAAACGAGGCCTAACTTGAGGCGTAAATGATAAAGGTAAGTCAAATGAGGCCTGACTCAAGGCACATATGATGTAAGTGAGTCAAACGAAGCCCGACTCGAGGCATAAATGAAATGGTTGAGTCAAATGAGGCCCAACTTAAGGCGCAAATAATCTGGTTGAGTCAAATGATGCTCGCCTCGAGGCGCAACTGATACGGCAGAGTCAAACGAGGCTCCACTCACGGCGCAAATGATAAGGTTGAGTCAAATGAGGCACGACTCGAGGCACAAATGATATGGGTGAGTCAAATGAGGTGTTACTCGATGCGCAAATGATATGGGTGAGTCAAATGAGGCCTGACTTGAGGCGCAAATGATATAGATGAGTCAAACGAGGCTTGACCCGAGGCACAAATGATAAGGATAAGTAAAACGAGGCCCCGGCCCGAGGCGCAAACATATGGGTGAGTCAAAACGAGGCCCGACTTGAGGCGCAAAGACATGGGTGAGTCAAACGAGGCACAACTCAAGGCACAAATGATATGGTTGAGTCAAACGAGGCCTGACTAGAGGTGTAAATAATAAGGGTGAGTGAAATGAGGCCCGGCTCGAGGTACAAATGATATGGGTAAGTCAAATGAATCCCAACTCAAGGCACAAATGATATGGTTAAGTACAACGAGGTTCGACTCAAGGCACAAATGAAATGGTTGAGTCAAACGAGGCCCGACTCGAGGCACAAATGATATAGGTTAGTCAAACGAGGCCCGACTTCAGGCGCAAATAATATGGTTGAGTCAAATAGGACCGACTCAAGGCGTAAATGATAAGGGTAAGTCAAATGAGGCCCGACTCGAGGCGCAAATGTTATAATGAGTCAAACGAGGCCCAACTGAGGAACAAATTAAATGGTTGAGTCAAATGAGGCTCGACTTGAGGCGCAAATGATATGGTTGAGTTAAACTTGAGGCACAACTGATATGGTTGAGTCAAACAAGGCCTGACTCGAGGCACAATTGAGAAGGTTGAGTCAAATGACGCCCGACTCGAGGTGCAAATGATATGGGTGAGACAAACGAGGCCCGACTCGATGCGCAAATGATATGGGTGAGTCAAACAAGGCCCGAGTCAAGGCGTAAATAATATGGTTGAGTCAAAACGAGACTCAACTCAAGGCACAAGTGATAAAGGTGAGTCAAATGAGGCCTGACTCAAGGTGCGAACAAATGGGTGAGTCAAAGGATGCCTGACTCGAGGCGCAAACACATGGGTGAGTTAAACGAGGCCCAACTCAAGACACAAATGATATGATTGAGTCAAACGAGGCTCGACTCAAGGACAAATGAAAATGTTGAGTCAAACGAGGCCTGACTTGAGGCGTAAATGATATGGCTAAGTCAAACGATGCCTGACTCGAGGCACAAATGATATGGTTGAGTGAAACGAGGCCCAACTCGAGGCACAAATGATAAGGGTAAGTCAAACGAGGCCCAGCCCAAGGCACAAACATATGGGTGATTCAAAACGAGGCCCAACTCTAGGTGCAAATGATATAGTTGAGTCAAACGACGCCAAACTCGAGGCACAAATGATATGGTTGAGTCAAACGAGGCCTGACTAGAGGCGCAAACGATAAGGGTGAGTCAAATGAGGCCCAGCTTGAGGCACAAATGATATGGGTGAGTCAAATGAGGCCCAACTCGAGGCAAAAATTATATAGGTTAGTCAAATGAGGCCTGACTTAAGGCGCAAATAATATGATTGAGTCAAATGAGGACCGACTCGAGGCGCAAATGATAAGGGTAAGTCAAATGAGGCCCGACTCAAGGTGCAAATATTATGGGTGAGTCAAACGAGGCCTGACTCGAGGCACAAATAAGAAGGTTGAGTCAAATGAGGCCCGACTCGAGGCACAAATGATAAGGGTGAGACAAACGAGGCCCGACTTGAGGCGTAAATGATATGGGTGAGTCAAACGAGGCCTGAGTTGAGGTGCAAATAATATGGTTGAGTCTAACGAGCCCCAACTTGAGGCGAAATTGATAAGGGTGAGTTAAATATGGCCAGACTCGAGGCACAAATGATATCGGTGAGTCAAACAAGGCCTAACTCAAGGCGCAAACAATATGGTTGAGTCAAACGAGGCGCGACTCGAGGCACAATTGATATGGTGAGTCAAACGAGGCCCGACTCGTGGTGCAAGTGATATGGATGAGTCAAATGAGGCTCGACTCGAGGTACATATGATGTACTTGAGTCAAACGAGGCCGAACTCGTGGCACAAATGATATGGGCAAGTCAAACGAGGCCTGACTCGAGCCACAAACAATATGGTTGAGTCAAATGAGGCGCGACTCGAGGCACAATTGATCTGGTGAGTCAAACGAGGCCCGACTCGTGATGCAAGTGATATGGATGAGTCAAACGAGGCTCGACTCGAGGTACATATGATGTACTTGAGTCAAACGAGGCCGAACTCGTGGCACAAATGATATGGGCGAGTCAAACGAGGCCTGACTCGAGGCGCAATGATATGGCTGAGTTAAACAAGGCTCGGCTCGAGGCGCAAATGATATGGTTGATTCAAACGAGGCCTGACTTGAGGCACAAATGATAGGGTTGAGTCAAAAGAGGCCCAACTTGAGGTGCAAATGATATGGTTGAGTCAAACAAGCCCTGACTCGATGCGCAAATGATATGGTTGAGTCAAACAAGGCCTGACTCGAGGAACAAATGATATGGTTGAGCCAAATGTGGCCCGACTTGAAGCACAAATGATATGGTTGAGTAAAACGAGGCCTGACTCGATGTGCAATTGACATGGGTGAGTCCAACGAGGCCTAACTCGAGGCACAAATGACATGGGTGAGTCGAACGAGGCCCGACTCTAGGTACAAACATATGGGTAAGTCAAACGAGGCCTAACTTGAGGTGCAAATAATATGGTTGAGTGAAACGAGGCCTGACTCGAGGTGGAAACATATGCGTGAGTCAAACGAGGACTGACTAGAGGTGCAAATGATATGGGTGAGTTAAACGAGGCCTGACTTGAGGCGCAAATGATATGATTGAGTCAAACGAGGCCGAACTGAAGGCACAAATGATATGGGTGAGTCAAACAAGGCCTGACTCGAGGTGTAAATGATATGGTTATGTCAACCGAGGCCTGACTCGAGGTGCAAATGATATGGTTGAGTCAAACGAGGCCCTACTCAAGGTGGAAATGATATGGTTAGGTCAAACAAGGCCCGACTCGAGGTGCAAATGAGAAGGGTGACTCAAATGAGGCCTGACTCGAGGTGCAAACGATATGGGTGAGTCAAATGAGGCCCGACTCGATGCACAAATCATATGGGTGAGTCAAATGAGGCCCGACATGAAGCGCAAATAATATGGGTGAGACAAACGAGGGCTGACTCGAGGCGCAATTGATAAGGGTAAGTCAAACGAGGCCCGACTCGAGGCACAAATGATATAGGTGAGTCAAACGAGGCCCGACTCGAGGCGCAAATGATATGGTTGAGTCAAACGAGGCTCGAGGCACAAATGATATGGTTGAGTCAAAAGAGGCCCAACTTGAGGCACAAATGATATGATTGAGTCAAACAAGGCCTGACTCGATGCACAAATGATATGGTTGAGTCAAACGTGGCCTGACTCAAGGCACAGATGACATGGGTAAGTCGAATAAGGCCCAACTCGAGGTGCAAACATATGGGTAAGTCAAACGAGGCACAGCTCAAGGCATAAACATATGGGTGAGTCAAAACGAGGCCCGACTCAAGGCACAAATGATAAGGGTAAGTTAAACGAGGCCCGACCCGAGGCACAAACAAATGGTTGAGTCAAAGGATGCTTGACTCAAGGCGCAAACACATGGGTGAGTCAAACAAGCCCATCTCGAGCCACAAATGAAATGGTTGAGTCAAACAACACCCGACTTGAGGCACATATGAATGGTTGAGTCAAACGAGGCCCGACTTGAGGCGTAAATGATATGGGTGAGTGAAATGAGGCCCCACTCAAGGCATAAATGACAAGGGTGAGTCAAACAAGGCCCAGCCCGAGGCATAAACATATGGGTGAGTCAAAACAAGGCCCGACTCTAGGCGCAAATGATATGGTTGAGTCAAACGAGGCCCGACTTGAGGCGCAAATGATATGGGTGAGTGAAACGAGGCCCCACTCAAGGTGCTAATCATATGGGTGAGTCAAATGAGGCCTAACTTGAGGCACAAATGATATGGTTGAGTCAAACAAGGCCTAACTAGTGGCGCAAATGATAAAGGTGAGACAAACAAGGCCCAACTCGAGGCACAAATGATATGTTTGAGTCAAACGATTCCCAGCTCGAGGTACAAATGATATGGTTGAGTTAAATGAGGCCCAACTCAAGGCATAAATGATAAGGGTAAGTCAAATGAGGCCCGACTCGAGGCACATATGATATGGATGAGTGAAACGAGGACCAACTCGAGGCGTAAATAATATGGTTGAGTCAAACGAGGCCTAACTTGCGGCGCATATGAAATGGGTGAGTCAAACGAGGCCCAACTCGAAGCACAAATGATATGGTTGAGTCAAACAAGGCCTGACTAGTGGCACAAATGATAAAGGTGAGTCGAACAAGGCCCAACTCGAGGCACAAATGATATGTTTGAGTCAAACGATGCCCAGCTCGAGGTGCAAACATATGGGAGAGTCCAACGAGACTTGACTCGAGGTGCAAATGATATGGTTGAGTTAAATGAGACCCAACTCGAGACGTAAACGATTAGGGTGAGTCAAATGAGGCCCGACTCGAGGCACATATGATATGGATAGGTCAAACGAGGACCAACTCGAGGCATAAATAATATGGTTGAGTCAAATGAGGCCTAACTTGCAGCACATATGAAATGGGTGAGTCAAACGAGGCCCAACTCGAAGCACAAATGATATGGTTGAGTCCAACGAGGCTCAACTCGAGGTGCAAGTGATATGGTTGAGTCAAACGAGGCTCAACTCAAGGTGCAAATGATATACTTAAGCCAAACGAGGCTGAACTCAAGGCACAAATGATATGGGCAAGTCAAACAAGGCCCGCCTTGAGGCGCAAATTATATGGTTGAGTCAAACAATGCCTAACTCGATGCGCAAATGATATGGTTGAGTCAAATGAGCCCTGACTCAAGGCACAAATTACATGGGTGAGTCGAATGAGGCCCGACTCGAGGTGCAAACATATGGATGATTCAAAGGATGCCTGACTCGAGGTGCAAACACATGGGTGAGTCAAACGAGCCCCAACTCGAGCCACAAATGATATCATTGAGTCAAACGAGACCCGACCTAAGGCACATATGAAATGGTTGAGTCAAACGAGACCCGACTTGAGGTACAAATGATATGGGTGACTGAAATGAGGTCCCACTCAAGGCGCTAATCATATGGGTGAGTCAAACGAGGCTCAACACGAGGCATAAACATATGGTAGAGACAAACGAGGCCCGACTCTAGGCGCAAAAAATATGGTTGAGTCAAACAAGGCCCGACTTGAGGCTAAATGATATGGATGAGTCAAACGAGGCCCAACTTGAGGCGCAAATGATAAGGGTGAGTCAAATGTGGCCCGACTCGAGGCACAAATGGTATGGGTGAGTCAAATGATTCCTAACTCGAGGCACAAATAATATGGTTGAGTCAAATGAGGCTCGACTCAAGGCACAATTGATATGGGTGAGTCAAACAAGGCCCGACTCGAGGCGCAAGTGATATGGTTGAGTCAAACAAGGCTTGATTCGAGGCGTAAATGATGTACTTAAGTCAAACGGGCCAAACTCGAGGAACAAATGATATGGACGAGTCAAACGAGTCTTGACTTGAGGCGCAATCATATGGGTGAGTCAAACGAGGCCTGGCTTGAGGCACAAATGATATGGTTGACTCAAACGAGGCTTAACTCGACGTCTAAATGATAAGGGTGAGTCAAATGAGTCCCAACTCGAGGCGCAAATGATATGGTTGACTCAAACAAGGCGTCCTCGAGGTGTAAATGACATGGGTGAGTCAAACGAGGCCTGACTCGAGACTCAAATGATATAGGTGAGTCAAACGAGGCCCGACTCAAGGTGCAAACACATGGGTAAGTCACACGAGGCCTAACTCGAGGCACAAATTATATGGTTCAGTCAAATGAAGCTTAACTCGACGTGAAAATGATAAGGGTGAGTCAAATGAGACCCACCTAGAGGTGCAAACGATATGGTTGAGTCAATTAAGGCCCGATTCGAGGTTCAAATGATATGATTGAGTTAAACGAGGCCCAACTCGAGGTGCAAATGATATGATTGAGTCAAACAATGCTGAACTCGAGGCACAAATGATAAGGGTGAGTGAAATGAGGCTCGACTTGAGGCGCAAATTATATGGTTGAGTCAAACGAGGACTGCCTCAGGGCGTAAATGACATGGGTGAGTCAAACGGGGCCTGACTTGAGGCACAAATGAGAAGGGTGACTTAAACGAGGCCTGGCTCAAGGCACAAACGATATGGGTGAGTCAAACGAGGCCTCGATGCACAAATGATATGGGTGAGTTAAATGAGGGCCGACTTTAGGCGCAAATGATATGGTTGAGCCAAAAAAGGCCCGACTTGAGGCGAAAATGATATGGGTGAGTCAAACGAGACCTGACTTGAGGCATAAATAATATGGTTGAGACAAACGAGGCCCGACTCGAGGCGCAAATGATAATGGTAAGTCAAACGAGGCCCGACTCGAGGCGCAAATGATATAGGTGAGTCAAACAAGGCTCGACTCGAGGCACAAATGATATGGTTGAGTCAAAAGAGGCCCGACTTGAGGCGCAAATGATATGGTTGAGTCAAACGAGGCCTGACTCAAGGCACAAACGATATGGTTGACTCAAACGAGGCCTGACTCAAGGGGCAAATGATATGGGTGAGTCGAATGAGGCCTGACTCGAGGTCCAAACATATGGGTAAGTCAAATGAGGCACAGCTCTAGCGCAAACATATGGGCGAGTCACAACGAGGCCCGACTCGAGGCACAAATGATAAGGGTAAGTCAAATGCGGCCCGACTCAAGCCACAAACATATGGGTGAGTCAAAGGATGCTTGACTCGAGGCGCAAACACATGGGTGAGTCAAACGAGCCCCAACTCGAGCCACAAATGATATGATTAAGTCAAATGAGACCCAACCTGAGGCACATTTGAAATGGTTGAGTCAAACGAGGCCCGACTTGAGGCACAAATGATATGGGTGAGTGAAACGAGGCCCTACTCAAGGCGCTAATCATATGGGTGAGTCAAACGAGGCCTAACTCAAGGCACAAATGATATGGTTGAGTCAAACAAGGCCTGACTAGTGGCGCAAATGATAAAAGTTAGTCGAACAAGGCCCAACTCGAGGCACAAATAATATGTTTGAGTCAAACAATGCCCAGCTCGAGGTGCAAACATATGGGAGAGTCCAACAAGGCTTGACTCGAGGTGCAAATGATATGGTTGAGTTAAATGAGACCCAACTCGAGGCGTAAACGATAAGGGTGAGTCAAATGAGGCCCAACTCGAGGCACATATGATATCGATGGGTCAAACAAGGACCAACTCGAGGCGTAAATAATATGGTTGAGTCAAACGAAGCCTAACTTGTGGCGCATATGAAATGGGTGAGTCAAACGAGGCCTAACTCGAAGCATAAATGATATGGTTAAGTCCAACGAGGCTCGACTCGAGGTGCAAGTGATATGGTTGAGTCAAACGAAGCTCGACTCGAGGTGCAAATGATATACTTGAGCCAAACGAGGCTGAACTCAAGGCACTAATGATATGGGCAAGTCAAACGAGGCCCGCCTTGAGGCGCAAATGATATGGTTGAGTCAAACAATGCCTAACTCGATGCGCAAATGATATGGTTGAGTCAAATGAGCCCTGACTCAAGGCACAAATTACATGGGTGAGTCGAATAAGGCCCGACTCGAGGTGCAAACATATGGATGAGTCAAACGATGACCAACTCGAGGCATAAATCATATGGTTGAGTCAAACGAGGCCTAACTTGCGGCGCATATGAAAAGATTGAGTTAAACGAGGCCCGACTCGAAGCACAAATGATATGGTTGAGTCAAACGATGCTCGACTCAAGGTGCAAGTGATATGGTTGAATCAAATGAGGCTCAACTCGAGGCGCAAATGATATACTTGAGCTAAACGAGGCTGAACTCAAGGTACAAATGATATGGGCGAGTCAAACGAGGCCCGCCTTGAGGCGCAAATGATATGGTTGAGTCAAACAATGCCTGACTCGATGCGCAAATGATATGGTTGAGTCAAATGAGCCCTGACTCAAGGCACAAATTACATGGGTGAGTCGAATAAGGCCCGACTCAAGATGCAAACATATGGGTAAATCAAACGAGGTACAGCTCGAGGCACAAACATATGGGTGAGTCAAAACGAGGCCTGACTCGAGGTGCAAACATATGGATGAGTCAAAGGACGCCTGACTCGAGGTGCAAACACATGGGTGAGTCAAACGAGCCCCAACTCGAGCCACAAATGATATGGTTGAGTTAAACGAGACCCAACCTGAGCACATATGAAATGGTTGAGTCAAACGAGGCCTGACTTGAGGCACAAATGATATGGGTGACTGAAACGAGGCCCCACTCAAAGTGCTAATCATATGGGTGAGTCGAACAAGGCTCAACACGAGGCATAAACATATGGTTGAGTCAAACGAGGCCCGACTTGAGGCATAAATGATATGGATGAGTCAAACGAGGCCCAACTTGAGGCGCAAATGATAAGGGTGAGTCAAAAGTGGCCCGACTCGAGGCATAAATGGCATGGGTGAGTCAAACGAGTCCTAACTCAAGACACAAATAATATGGTTGAGTCAAACGAGGCCCGACTCGAGGAACAATTGATATGGGTGAGTCAAACGAGGCCCGACTCGAGGAACAAGTGATATGGTTGAGTCAAACAAGCCTTGATTCAAGGCGCAAATGATGTACTTGAGTCAAACGGGCCAAACTCTAGGAACAATTGATATGGGTGAGTCAAACGAGTCCTGACTCGAGGCGCAATCATATGGGTGAGTCAAACGAGGCTGGGCTTGAGGTACAAATGATATGGTTGAGTCAAAAGAGGCTTAACTCAACATCTAAATGATAAGGGTGAGTCAAATGAGTCCCAACTCGAGGCGCAAATGATATGGTTGACTCAAACAAGGCCTCCTCGTGGCGTAAATGACATGGGTAAGTCAAACGAGGCCTGACTCGAGGCTCAAATAATATAGATAAGTCAAACGAGGCCCGACTCAAGGTGCAAACACATGGGTGAGTCACACGAGGCCTAACTCGAGGCACAAATTATATGGTTCAATCAAACGAGGCATAACTTGATGTGAAAATGATAAGGGTGAGTCAAACGAGACCCACCTGGAGCTGCAAATGATATGGTTGAGTCAATTGAGGCCCGAATCGAGGTGCAATGATATGATTGAGTTAAACGAGGCCCAACTCGAGGTGCAAATGATATGATTGAGTCAAACAATGCTAAACTCGAGGCACAAATGATAAGGGTGAGTGAAATGAGTCCCGACTCGAGGCACAAATTATATGGTTGAGTCAAACGAGGCCCGCCTCAGGGTGTAAATGACATGGGTGAGTCAAACGGGGCCAAACTCGAGGCACAAATGAGAAGGGTGAATCAAATGAAACCCAACTCATGGCACAAACTATATGGGTGGTCAAACGAGGCCCGACTCGATGCACAAATGATATGGGTGAGTTAAATGAGGCCCGACTTGAGGCGCAAATGATATGGTTGAGCCAAACAAGGCCTGACTTGAGGCGAAAATGATATGGGTGAGTCAAACGAGGCCCGACTTGAGGTATAAATAATATGGTTGAGACAAATGAGGCCCGACTCGAGGCACAAATGATAAGGGTAAGTCAAACGAGGCCCGACTCGCGGCGCAAATGATGTGGTTGAGTCAAACAAGCCTTGATTCGAGGCGCAAATGATGTACTTGAGTCAAATGGGCCAAACTCGAGGAACAAATGATATGGGCAAGTTAAACGAGTCCTGACTCGAGGCACAATCATATGGGTGAGTCAAATGATGCCCGGCTTGAGGCACAAATGATATGGTTGAGTCAAACGAGGCTTAACTCGACGTCTAAATGATAAGAGTGGGTCAAATGAGTCCCAACTCGAGGCACAAATGATATGGTTGACTCAAACGAGGCCTCCACGAGGTGTAATGACATGGGTAAGTCAAACGAGGCCTGACTCGAGGCTCAAATGATATAGATGAGTCAAACGAGGCCCGACTCAAGGTGCAAACACATAGGTGAGTCACACGAGGCCTAACTCGAGACACAAATTATATGGTTCAATCAAACGAGGCTTAACTTGATGTGAAAATGATAAGGGCGAGTCAAACGAGACCCACCTAGAGTTGCACACGATATGGTTGAGTCAATTGAGGCCCGATTCGAGGTGCAATGATATGATTGAGTTAAACGAGGCCCTACTCGAGGTGCAAATGATATGATTGAGTCAAACAATACCGAACTCGAGGCACAAATGATAAGGGTGAGTGAAATGAGGCCCGACTCGAGGCGCAAATTATATGGTTAAGTCAAACGAGGCCCGCCTCAGGGCGTAAATGACATGGGTGAGTCAAACGGGGCCAGACTCGAGGCACAAATGAGAAGGGTGACTCAAACGAGGCCCGACTCATGGCACAAACTATATGGGTGAGTCAAACGAGGCCCGACTCGATGCACAAATGATATGGGTGAGTTAAATGAGGCCCGATTTGAGGCGCAAATGATATGGTTGAGCCAAACAAGGCCTGACCGGAGGCGAAAATGATATGGATGAGTCAAACGAGGCCCGACTTGAGGCATAAATAATATGGTTGAGACAAACGAGACCCAACTTGAGGCGCAAATGATAAGGGTAAGTCAAACGAGGCACGACTCATGGTGCAAATGATATGGTTGAGTCAAACAAGCCTTGATTCGAGGCGCAAATGATGTACTTGAGTCAAACGGGCCAAACTCGAGGAACAAATGATATGGGCAAGTCAAACGAGTCCTGACTCGAGCCACAATCATATGGGTGAGTCAAATGAGGCCTGGCTTGAGGCACAAATGATATGGTTGAGTCAAACGAGGCTTAGCTATAAGGGTGAGTCAAATGAGTCCCAACTCGAGGCGCAAATGATATGGTTGACTCAAACGAGGCGTCCTCGAGGCGTAAATGACATGGGTGAGTCAAACGAGGCCTGAATCGAGGCTCAAATGATATAGGTGAGTCAAACGAGGCCCGACTCAAGGTGTAAACACATGGGTGAGTCACACGAGGCCTAACTCGAGGCACAAATTATATGGTTCAGTCAAACAAGGCTTAACTCGACGTGAAAATGATAAGGGAGAGCCAAACGAGACCCACCTAAAGGTGCAAACGATATGGTTAAGTCAATTGAGGCCCAATTCGAGGTGCAAATGATATGATTGAGTTGAACGAGGCCCAACTCGAGGTGCAAATGATATGATTAAGTCAAACAACACCGAACTCGAGGCACAAATGATAAGGGTAAGTGAAATGAGGCCCAACTCGAGGCACAAATTATATGGTTGAGTCAAACGAGGCCCGCCTCAGGGCGTAAATGACATGGGTGAGTCAAACGGGGCCAGACTCGAGGTACAAATGAGAAGGGTGACTCAAACGAGGCCTAACTCATGGCACAAACGATATGGGTGAGTCAAACGAGGCCTGATTCGATGCACAAATGATATGGGTGAGTTAAATGAGGCTCGACTTGAGGCACAAATGATATGGTTGAGCCAAACAAGGCCCGACTTGAGGCATAAATGATATGGGTGAGTCAAACGAGGCCCTACTTGAGGCATAAATAATATGGTTGAGACAAACAAGGCCCGACTCGAGGCGCAAATGATAAGGGTAAGTCAAACAAGGCCTGACTCGAGGCGCAAATGATATGGTTGAGTCAAATGAGGCCAGACTCAAGGCATAAATGATATGGTTGAGTTAAAAGAGGCCTGACTCAAGGCACAAATGATATGGGTGAGTCGAATGAGGCCTGACTCGAGACGCAAACATATGGGTAAGTCAAACGAGGCACAGCTCGTGGCGCAAACATATGGGTGAGTCAAAACGAGGCCTAACTCGAGGCACAAATGATAAGGGTGAGTCAAATGCGGCCCAACTCGAGGCGCAAACATATGGGTGAGTCAAAGGATGCCTGACTCAAGGCGCAAACACATGGGTGAGTCAAACGAGCCCCAACCCGAGCCACAAATGATATGATTGAGTCAAACGAGACCCGACCTAAGGCACATATGAAATGGTTGAGTCAAACGAGGCTCGACTTGAGGCACAAATGATATGGGTGAGTGAAACAAGCCCCACTTAAGGTGCTAATCATATGGGTGAGTCAAACGAGGCTCAACACGAGGCGTAAAGATATGGTAGAGTCAAACGAGGCTTGACTCGTGGCATAAATGATATGGGTGAGTCAAACGAGGCCCAACTCAAGGCGCAAATGATAAGAGTGAGTCAAATGTGGCCCAACGCGAGGCACAAATGATATGGGTGCATCAAACGAGTCGCAACACGAGGCACAAATAATATGGTTGAGTCAACCGAGGCTAAACTCGAGGCACAATTTATATGGGTGAGTCAAACGAGGCCCAACTCAAGGCGCAAGTGATATGATTGAGTCAAACAAGGCTTAATTTGAGGGGCAATTAATGTACTTGAGTCAAACGAGGCCAAACTCGAGGAACAAATGATATGGGCGAGTCAAATGAGGCCCGACTCGAGGCGCAATCATATAGGTGCGTCAAACGAGGCCCCAGCTCGAGGCACAAATGATATGGTTGAATCAAATGAGGCTTAACTTGACGTCTAAATGATAAGGGTGAGTCAAATGAGTCCCAACTCGAGGGCAAATGATATGGTTGAGTCAAACGAGGCCTCCTCGAGGCGTAAATGACATGGGTGAGTCAAATGAGGCCTAACTCGAGGCTCAAATGATATAAGTGAGTCAAACGAGGCTCTACTCAAGGTGCAAACGCATGGGTGAGTCACACGAGGCCCAACTCGAGGCACAAATTATATGGTTCAGTTAAATGAGGCCTAACTCGATGCAAAAATGATAAGGGTGAGTCAAACGAGGCCCACCTAGAGGCACAAATGATATAGTTAAGTCAACTGAGGCCCGATTTGAGGTGCAAATGATATGATTGAGTTAAACGAGGCCCAACTCATGGTGCAAGTGATATGATTGAGTCAAACAACGCCGAACTTGTGGCACAAATGATAAGGGTGAGTGAAACGAGGCCCGACTCGAGGCGCAAATTATAAGGTTGAGTCAAACGAGGCCCACCTCAGGGTATAAATGACATGGGTGAGTCAAACGGGCCCTGACTCAAGGCACAAATGAGAAGGGTGACTCAAACAAGGCCCAACTCAAGGCACAAACAATATGGGTGAGTCAAATGAGGCTCAACTCGATGCGCAAATGATATGGGTGAGTTAAATGAGGCCGACTTGAGGCGCAAATGATATGGTTTAGCCAAATAAGGCCCGACTTAGGGCGGAAATGATATGGGTAAGTCAAACAAGGCCTAACTTGAGGCATAAATAATATAGTTGAGACAAACAAGGCCCGACTCGAGGCGCAAATGATAAGGGTAAGTCAAACGAGGCCCGACTCGAGGCGCAAATGATATAGGTGAGTCAAACGAGGCTTGACTCGAGGTGCAAATGATATGGTTGAGTCAAATGAGGCCTAACTCAAGGCACAAATGATATGGTTAAGTCAAAAGAGGCTCGACTGGAGGCGCAAATGATATGGTTGAGTCAAATGAGGCCTGACTCGAGGCACAAATGATATGGTTAAGTCAAACGAGGCTTGACTCAAAGCGCAAATGATATGGTTGAATCGAATGAGGCCTGACTCGTGGCGCAAACATATGGGTAAGTCAAACGAGGCATAGTTCGTGGCGCAAACATATGGGTGAGTCAAAACGAGGCCCGACTCAAGGCACAAATGATAAGGGTGAGTGGACTCGAGGCATAAACATATGGGTGAGTCAAAGGATGCCTAACTCAAGGCGCAAACACATGGGTGAGTCAAACGAGCTCCAACTCGAGCCACAAATGATATGATTGAGTTAAACGAGACCCGACCTAAGGCACATATGAAATGGTTGAGTCAAACAAGGCCTAACTTGAGGCGCAAATGATATAGGTGAGTGAAACGAGGCCCCACTCAAGGCGCTAATCATATGGGTGAGTCAAACGAGGCTCAACACGAGGCGTAAACATATGATCGAGTCAAACGAGGCCTAACTCTAGGCACAAATAATATGGTTGAGTCAAATGAGAACCGACTCAAGGCATAAATCATATGGGTGAGTCACACGAGGCCCAACTTGAGGCGCAAATGATAAGGGTGAGTCAAATGTGACCCACTCGAGGCACAAATGATATGGGTGAGTCAAACGAGTCCCAACTCGAGGCGCAAATGATGTACTTAAGTCAAACGAGGCCAAACTCGAGGAACAAATGATATGGGTGAGTCAAACGAGGACCAACTAGAGGCACAATCATATGGGTGAGTCAAATGAGGCCCGGCTAGAGGCACAAATGATATGGTTGAGTCAAATGAGACTTAACTCGACGTCTAAATGATAAGGGTGAGTTAAATGAGTCCTAACTCGAGGTGCAAATGATATGGTTGAGTCAAACGAGGCCTCCTCGAGGTGTAAATGACATGGGTGAGTCAAACAAGGCCTGACTCGAGACTCAAATGATATGGGTGAGTCAAACGAGGCCCGACTTAAGGTGCAAACGCATGGGTGAGTCACACGAGGCCCAACTCGAGGCACAAATTATATGGTTCAGTCAAACGAGGCTTAACTCGATGCGAAAATGATAAGGGTGAGTCAAACAAGGCCCACCTAGAGGTGCAAAGGATATGATTGAGTCAATTGATGCCCGATTCGAGGTGCAAATGATATGATTGAGTTAAACGAGGCCCAACTCGAGGCGCAAATTATATGGTTGAGTCAAACGTGGCCCGCCTCAGGGCGTAAAAGACATGGGTGAGTCAAACGGGGCCGGGCTCGAGGCACAAATGAGAAGGGTGACTCAAACGAGCCCCGACTCAAGGCACAAACGATATGGGTGAGTCCAACGTGGCCTGACTCGATATGCAAATGATATGGGTGAGTTAAATGAGGCCCGACTTGAGGTGCAAATTATATGGTTGAGCCAAACAAGGCCCAACTTGAGGCGCAAATGATAAGGGTAAGTCAAACGAGGCCCAACCTGAGGCACAAATGATATAGGTGAGTCAAACAAGCCCCGACTCGAGATGCAAATGATATGGTTGAGTCAAACGAGGCCTAACTCAAGGCACAAATGATATGGTTGAGTCAAAAAAGGCCCGACTCTAGGCGCAAATGATATGGTTGAGTCAAACGAGGCCTGACTCGAGGCACAAATAATATGGTTGAGTCAAATGAGGCCTGACTCAAGGCGCAAATAATATGGGTGAGTCGAATGAGGCCTGACTCAAGGCGCAAACATATGGGTAAGTCAAACGAGGCACAGCTCGTGGCGCAAACATATGGGTGAGCCAAAACGAGGCCTGACTCGAGGCGCAAATGATTAGGGTGAGTCAAATGTAGTCTAACTCGAGGCGCAAACATATGGGTGAGTCAAAGGATGCCTGACTTGAGGCGCAAACACATGGGTGAGTCAAACGAAGCCCAACTCAAGGCACAAATGATATGGTTGAGTCAAACGAGACCTGACTTGAGGCACAAATGAAATGGTTGAGTCGAATGAGGCTCGACTTGAGGCGTAAATGATATGGGTGAGTCAAATGAGGCCCGACTCAAGGTGCAAATGATATGGTTGAGTGAAATGAGGCCCGACTCGAAGCGCAAATGAGCAGGGTGAGTCAAACGAGGCTTGGCCTGAGACACAAACATATGGGTGAGTCAAAACAAGGCCTGACTCTAGGCGCTGATGATATGGTTGAATCAAACGAGGCCTGACTCGAGGCACAGATGATAAGGGTGAGTCAAATGAGGCCCGACTCAAGGGATAAAGACATGGGTGAGTCAAACGAGGCCCCACTCGGGGCACAAATGATATGGTTGAGTCAAACGATGCCTGACTAGTGGCGCAAATGATAAAAGTGAGTCAAATAAGGCCCAGTTCGAGGCGCAAATGATATGGGTGAGTCAAACGAGGCCCAACTCGAGACACAAATGATATGTTTGAGTCAAACGTTGCCCGACTCAAGGCGCAAACATATGGGAGAGTCAAATGAGGCTCGACTCAAGCTGCAAACGATATGCTTGCATTAAAGAAGGCTCGGCTCGAGGTGTAAATGATAAGGGTGAATCAAATGAGGCCCGACTCAAGGCACATATGATATGGGTGAGTCAAACGAGGACCAACTCGAGGCATAAATAATATGGTTGAGTCAAACGAGGCCTGACTTGCGAGGCATATGACATGGGTGAGTCAAACGAGGCCTGACTCAAGGCGCAAATGATATGGTTAAGTCAAACGCGGCTCAACTCAGGGCGTAAGTGATATGTTTGAGTCAAACGAGGCTCGACTTGAGATGCAAATGATATACTTTAGTCAAATGAGGCCCGACTCGAGGTGCAATCATATGGGTGAGTTAAACAAGGCCCGACTCGAGGTGCAAATGATATGATAGAGTGAAACGAGGCTCGACTCGAGGCACAAATCATATAATTGAGTTAAACGAGGCCTAACTCGAGGTGCAAGTGATATGGTTGAGTCAAATGAGGCCGAACTCGAGGCACAAACGATATGGGCAAGTCAAACGAGTCCTGACTCGAGGCGCAATCATATGGGTGAGTCAAACAAGGCTCGACACGAGGCGCAAATGATATGGTAGAGTCCAACGAGGCCCGACTCGAGGTGCAAATGATATAGTTGAGTCAAACAAGGCCCGACTCGAGGTAAAAATGATATGGGTGAGTCAAACGAGGCCCGCTTCGAGGCGCAAATGATAAGGGTGAGTCAAATAAGACCCGACTTGAGGCACAAATGATATGGGTGAGTCAAACGAGGCCCAACTACAGGTGTAAATAATATGGTTGAGTCAAATGAGGCCCGACTCAAGGTGTAAATAATATGGTTGAGTCAAATGAGGCCCGACTCAAGACGCATAAGATATGGGTGAGTCAAATGAGGCCCGACTCGAGGCGCAAGTGATGTACTTGAGTCAAACGAGGCCGAACTCGAGGCACAAATGATATGGGTGAGTCAAACAAGGCCTGACTCAAGGCGCAATCATATGGGTGAGTGAAACGGGGCCTGGTTCGAGGCGTAAATGATATGGTTAAGTCAAACGAGGCTTAACTTGACATGAAAATGATAAGGGTGAGTCAAACAAGGCCCAACTAGAGGCGCAAACGATATGGTTAAGTCAATTAAGGCCTGATTCAAGGTGCAAATGATATGGTTGAGTTAAACGAGGCCCAACTCGAGGTGCAAATGATATGATTAAGTCAAACGAGGCCGAACTCGAGGCACAAATGATAAGGGTGAGTCAAACGAGGCCCGACTCGAGGCGCAAATTATATGGTTGAGTCAAACGAGACCTGCCTCTGGGCGTAAATGACATGGGTGAGTCGAACAAGGCTTGACTCGAGGCGCAAATGATAAGGGTGAGTCAAACGAGGCCCAACTAGAGGCGCAAACGATATGGTTGAGTCAATTAAGGCCTGATTCGAGGTGCAAATGATGAGTTAAACAAGGCCCAACTCGAGGTGCAAATGATATGATTTAGTCAAACAAGGCCGAACTCGAGGCACAAATGATAAGGGTGACTCAAACGAGGCCCGACTCGAGGCGCAAATGATATAGGTAAGTCAAACGAGGCCTGACTCGAGGTGTAAATGATAAGTGTGAGTCAAACGAGGTCTGACTTGAGGTACAAAAGATATGGGTGAGTCAAACAAGGCCCGACTCGAGGTACAAATGATATGGTTCAGTCAAACGAGGCCTGACTCAAGGCACAAATGATATGCGAGTCAAACAAGGCCCAACTTGAGGCACAAATGATATGGGTGAGTCAAATGAGGCTCGACTCGAGAAGCAAGTGATATGGTTGAGTCAACAAGGCTTGACTCGAGGCGAAAATGCTATACTTGAGTTAAACGATCCCGAACTCATGGCACAAATGATATAGGTGAGTCAAACGAGGCCCAACTCGAGGCGCAATCATATCGGTTAATCAAATGAGGCCCAACTCGAGGCACAAAGGAAATGGGTGAGTCAAATGAGCTCTATTCGAGGCACAAGGGTTATGCTGGAGTCAAATGAGGATGAACTCAAGGCATAAACGATATGGATGAGTGAAACGAGGCCCGACTCAAGGTGCAAATGATATAGGTGAGTCAAACGAGGCCCGACTTGAGGCACAAATGATATGGTTTAGTCAAACGAGGCCTGACTCAAGGCGCAAATGATATGCGTGAGTCAAACAAGGCCCAACTGGAGGTGCAAGTGCTATGGGTGAGACAAACAAGACCCGACTCGAGGCATAGATGATATGGTTAAGTCAAATGAGGCCCGACCCGAGGCGCAAACACTTGGGTTAGTCAAACGAGGCCTAACTTGAGGCGCAAATAATATGATTGAGTCAAACGAGACCCGATTCAAGGTGCAAACATATGGGTGAGTCAAAGGAGGATTGACTCGGGGTGCAAATGATATGGTTGAGTGAAATGAGGCCCGACTCGAGGTGCAAATGATATGGTTGAGTCAAACGAGGCCAAACTCGAGGCACAAATGATATGGGTGAGTCAAACGAGGCCCGACTCCAAGCGCAATCATATGGGTGAGTGAAACGAGGCCTGACTCGAGGCAAAATTGATATGGTTGAGGCAAACGAGGCTTGACTCGAGGTGCAAATGATATGGGTGAGTCAAACGAAGCTCGACTTGATGCGCAACTGATATGGATGAGTCAAACAAGGCCCGACTCGAGGCACAAATGAGAAGGGTAAGTCAATCGAGGCCCGACTTGGGGCGCAAATGATATGGTGAGTCAAACGAGACCCGACTCGAGGCACAAATGATATCGTTGAGTCAAACAAGGCATGAGTTGAGGAGCAAATGATATAGGTGAGTCAAAGGAGGACCAACTTGAGGTGCAAATGATATGGTTGAGTCAAACGAGGGCCAACTCAATGTGCAAATGATATGGTTGAGTCAAATGAGGCCTGACTCATGGCACAAATGACATGGGTGAGTCGAATGAGGCACGACTCGAGCTGCAAACGTATGGGTAAGTCGAACGAGGCCCAACTCGAGCTGCAAACATATGGGCAAGTTAAATGAGGACTGACTCGAGGCGCAAACATATGGCTGAGTCAAAACAAGGATATGATTGAGTCAAACAAGGACCAACTCGGGGAGCAAATGATAAGGTTAAGTCAAACGAGGCCCACCTCAAGGTGCAACTGATATGGTTGAGTCAAACAAGGCCCAACTCAGGGCGCAAATGATAAGGGGGAGTCAAACGATGCCTGACACGAGGCGCAAATGATATGTTTGAGTTAAACGAGGCCTGACTTTAGGTGTAAATGATATGGGTAAGTCAAATGAGCCCGACTCGAGGCACAAATGATAACGATGAGTCAAATGAGGCCTGACTCAAGGCACAAATGATATAGGTGAGTCAAATGAGCCCTGGCTCGAGGCACAAATAATGATTGAGTCAAATGAGTCCCGACTGGAGGTGCAAATGATATGGTTGAGTCAAACGATGCTTGACTTGATGCGCAAATGATATGGTTGAGTCAAATGAGGCCTGACTCGAGGTACAAATGATATGCGTGAATCGAACGATGCCCGACTAGAGGTGCAAACATATGGGTAAGTTAAACAAGGCCTGGCACGAGGTACAAACATATGGGTGAGTCAAAACGAGGCCCGATTTGAGGCGCAAATGATATGGTTGAGTCAAATGAGGCCCGACTAGAGGTGCAAATGATATCGTCGAGTCAAACGAGGCCCAACTCGAGGCATGAATGATATGGGTGAGTCAAACGAGGCCCGACTCGAGGCGCAAAAGATAAGGGTGAGTCAAATGAGGCCTGACTCGAGGCACAAATGATGTGGTTGAGTCAAATGAGGCCTGACTCGAGGCACAAATGACATGGGTGAGTTGAATGAGGCCCGACTCGAGCTACAAACATATGGGTAAGTCAAACGAGGACCGACTCGAGGCACAAACGTATGGGTGAGTCAAAATGAGGCCCAACTCAAGGTGCAAATGATATGGTTGAGTCAAATGAGGCCCAACTCGAGGCGCAAACACTTGGGTTAGTCAAATGAGGCCCAACTCAAGGTACAACTTATATGGTTGAGTCAAACAAGACCCACCTCTGGGCTCAAATCATATGTTGACTCAAACGAGACCTGACTCGAGGCGCAAATGATATGTTTGAGTCCAACGAGGCTCGACTCAAGGCGCAAATGATATGGGTAAGTCAAACAAGCCTGACTCGAGGCACAAATGATAAGGGTGAGTCAAATGAGGCCCGACTCAAGGCACAAATGATATAGGTGAGTCAAATGAGCCCTGGCTCGAAGCACAAATGATATGGTTGAGTCAAACGAGTCCTGACTGGAAGTGCAAATGATATGGTTGAGTCAAACGATGCCTGACTCAATGTGCAAATGATATGGTTGAGTCAAACGAGGCCTGACTGGAGCCACAAATGACATGCGTGAATTGAACGATGCCCTACTAGAGGTGCAAACATATGGGTAAGTCAAACAAGGCCTGGCACGAGGTACAAACATATGGGTGAGTCAAAACGAGGCCCGACTCGAGGCGCAAATGATATGGTTGAGTCAAACGAGGCCCGACTCGAGGCGCAAATGATATCGTCGAGTCAAACGAGGCCCGACTCGAGGCATGAATGATATGGGTGAGTCAAACGAGGCTCGACTCTAGGCACAAATGATAAGGATGAGTCAAACGAGGCCCGACTCAAGGCACAAATGATATGGTTGAGTCAAATGAGGCCTAACTCGAGGCACAAATGACATGGGTGAGTTAAATGAGGCTTGACTCGAGCTGCAAACTTATGGGTAAGTCAAACGAGGCCCGACTCAAGGGGCAAATGATATGGTTAAGTCAAAGGAGGCCCAACTCGGGGCGCAAACACTTGGGTTAGTCAAACGAGGCCCAACTCGAGGTACAACTTATATGGTTGAGTCAAACAAGGCCCACCTCATGGTTCAAATCATATGGTTGACTCAAACGAGGCCTGACTCGAGGTGCAAATGATATGTTTGAGCCCAACGAGGCCTGAATCGAGGCGCAAATGATATGGGTGAGTCAAACGAGGCCCGACTTGAGGCACAAAGGATATGGTTCAGTCAAACAAGACCTGGCTCAAGGCGCAAATGATATGCATGAGTCAAACGAGGCTCGACTGGAGGTGCAAATGCTATGGGTGAGTCAAACAAGGCCTAACTCAAGGCATAGATGATATGGTTGAGTGAAACGAGGCCTGACTTGAGGCACAAACACTTGGGTTAGTCAAACAAGGCCTAACTTGAGGTGCAAATAATATGGTTGAGTCAAAGAAGGCCCGACTCGAGGTGCAAACATATGGGTGGGTCAAAGGAGGACTGACTCAGGGTGCAAAAGATATGAGTGAGTGAAACGAGGCCCGACTTGAGGCGCAAATGATATGGTTGAGTCAAATGAGGCCGAACTCAAGGCACAAATGATATGGGTGAGTCAAACGAGGCCCAACTCGAGGTGCAATCATATGGGTGAGTCAAACGAGGCCCGACTCAAGGCGCAAATGATATGGTTAAGTCATGCAAGGCCCGACTCGAGGCGCAATTGAGAAGGGTGAGTCAATCGAGGCCCGACTGGAGGCGCAAATGATATGGGTGAGTCAAACGAGGCCCGACTTGATGGGCAAATGATATGGGTGAGTCAAACAAGGCCCGACTTGAGGCACAAATGATATGGTTCAGTCAAACGAGGCCTAACCTGAGGCACAAATGATATAGTTGAGTCCAACGAGGCCCGACTCGAGGTGTGAATGATATGGGTGAGTCAAACGAGGCCCGACTTAAGGCGCAAATGATAAGGGTGAGTTAAATAAGGCCCGACTCGAGGTTACAAATGATACGATTGAGTCTAATGAGGCCTGACTCGAGGCACAAATCACATGAGTGAGTCGAACGAGGCCCGACTCAAGCTGCAAACATATGGGTAAGTTAAACGAGGCTGACTCGAGGCACAAACATATGGGTGAGTCAAAACGAGGCCCGACGCAAGGTGCAAATGATATGATTGAGTCAAACGAGGCCCGACTCGAGGCGCCAATGATAAGGGTAAGTCAAATGAGGCCCAACTCAAGGTGTAATTGTTATGGTTGAGTCAAACAAGGCCTGACTCAGGGCTCAAATCATATGATTGAGTAAAACAAGGACTGACTCGGGGCGCAAATGGTAAGGTTGAGTCAAACGAGGCCCAACTCGATCTGCAACTGATATGGTTGAGTCAAACAAGGCCTGACTCAGGGCAAAAATGATAAGGGCGAGTGAAATGATGCTTGACTCGAGGCGCAACTGATATGTTTGAGTCAAATGAGGCCCGACTCAAGGCACAAATGATAAGGGTGAGTCAAATGAGGCCTGACTCAAGGCACAAATAAGGGTGAGTCAAATGAGCCCTGGCTCGAGGCGCAAATGATATGGTTGAATCAAACGATGCATGACTCGATGCGCAAATGATATGGTTAAGTCAAACAAGGCCTGACTTGAGGCACAAGTGATATGCGTGAATTGAACGAGGCCCAACTCGAGGTGCAAACATATGGGTAAGTCAAACAAGGCCCGGCTCAAGGCACAAACATATGGGTGAGTTAAAACAAGGCCCGACTCGAGGCGCAAATGATATGGTTGAGTGAAACGAGGCCCGACTCGAGGCGTAAATGATATGGGTGAGTCAAACGAGGCCCGACCCAAGGCGCAAATTATAAGGGTGAGTCACATGAGGCCTAACTCGAGGCACAAACGATATAGTTGAGTCAAATAAGGCCTGACTCGAGGTACAAATGACATGGGTGAGTTGACTGAGGCCCGACTTGAGCTGCAAACATATGGGTAAGTCAAATGAGGCCCGACTCGAGGCACAAACATATGGGTGAGTCAAAACAAGGCCCGACTCAAGGTGCAAATGATATGGTTGAGTCAAATGAGGCCCAACTCGAGGTGCAAACACTTGGGTTACTCAAACGAGGACCAACTCGAGGTACAACTTATATAGTTGAGTCAAACAAGGCCCACCTCAGGGCTCAAATCATATGGTTGACTCAAACGAGGCCTGACTCGAGGCGCAAATGATATGTTTGAGTCCAACGAGGCCCGACTCGAGGCGCAAATGATATGGCTAAGTCAAACGAGCCCGACTCGAGGCACAAATGATAAGGGTGAGTCAAATGAGGCCCAACTCAAGGCACAAATGATACATGTGAGTCAAATGAGCTTTGGCTCGAGGCACAAATGATATGGTTAAGTCAAACGAGTCCCGACTGGAGGTGCAAATATATGGTTGAGTCAAACGATGCCTGACTCGATGCGCAAATGATATGGTTGAGTCAAACGAGGCCTGACTCGAGCCACAAATGACATGCGTGAATCGAACGATGCCCGACTAGAGGTGCAAACGTATGGGCAAGTCAAAGAAGGCCTGGCACGAGGTACAAACATATGGGTGAGTCAAAACGAGGCCCGACTCGAGGCGCAAATGATATGGTTGAGTCAAACGAGGCCCGACTCGAGGCGCAAATGATATTGTCGAGTCAAACAAGGCCCGACTCGAGGCATGAATGATATGGGTGAGTCAAACAAGGCCCGATTGTAGGCACAAATGATAAGGATGAGTCAAACGAGGTCCGACTCAAGGCACAAATGATATGGTTGAGTTAAATGAGGCCTAACTCGAGGCACAAATGGCATGGGTGAGTTGAATGAGGTCTGACTCGAGCTGCAAACATATGGGTAAGTCAAACGAGGCCCGACTCGAGGCACAAACATATGGGTGAGTCAAAACGAGGCCCGACTCAAGGTGCAAATGATACGGTTGAGTCAAATGAGGACCGACTCGAGGC
This sequence comes from Dicorynia guianensis, assembly GCA_037013595.1. NCBI lineage: Eukaryota > Viridiplantae > Streptophyta > Magnoliopsida > Fabales > Fabaceae > Dicorynia > Dicorynia guianensis. Next base: position 15,692,129 of record JASUAB010000013.1, on the reverse strand, counting down.
GCAAACACTTGGGTTAGTCAAATGAGGCCCAACTCGAGGTACAACTTATATGGTTGAGTCAAACAAGGCCCACCTCTGGGCTCAAATCATATGGTTGACTCAAACGAGACCTGACTCGAGGTGCAAATGATATGTTTGAGTCCAACGAGGCCCGACTCAAGGCGCAAATGATATGAGTAAGTCAAATGAGCCCGACTTGGGGCACAAATGATAAGGGTTAGTCAAATGAGGCCCGACTCAAGGCACAAATGATATAGGTGAGTCAAATGAGCCCTGGCTCAAGGCACAAATAATGGTTGAGTCAAACGAGTCCCGACTGGAGGTGCAAATATATCGTTGAGTCAAACGATGCCTGACTCGATGCAGAAATGATATGGTTGAGTGAAACGAGGCCTGACTCGAGCCACAAATGACATGCGTGAATCGAACGATGACCGACTAGAGGTGCAAACATATGGGTAAGTCAAACAAGGCCTGGCACGAGGTACGAACATATGGGTGAGTCAAAACGAGGCCCGTCTCGAGGTGCAAATGATATGGTTGAGTCAAACGAGGCTCGACTCGAGGCAAAAAATGATATCATCGAGTCAAACGAGGCCCGACTCGAGGCATGAATGATATGGGTGAGTCAAACGAGGCCCGACTGTAGGCACAAATGATAAGGATGCGTCGAATGAGGCCCGACTCAAGGCACAAATGATATGGTTGAGTTAAATGAGGCCTAACTCGAGGCACAAATGGCATGGGTGAGTTGAATGAGGCCTGACTCGAGCTGCAAAGATATGGGTAACTCAAACGAGGCCCGACTAGAGGCACAAACATATGGTTGAGTCAAAACGAGGCCCGACTCAAGGTGCAAATGATATCATTAAGTCAAATGAGGCCTAACTTGAGGCGCAAACACTTGGGTTAGTCAAACGAGCCCAACTCATGGTACAACTTATATGGTTGAGTCAAACAAGGCCCACCTCAGGGCTCAAATCATATGGTTGACTTAAACGAGGCTTGACTCGAGGCGCAAATGATATGTTTGAGTCCAACAAGGCCCAACTCGAGGCGCAAATGATATGGGTGAGTTAAATGAGGTCCGACTCAAGCCACAAATATAGGTGAGTCAAATGAGCCCCGGCTCGAGGCACCAATGATATGGTTGAGTCAAACGATGCATGACTCGATGCGCAAATGATATGGTTGAGTCAAGCAAGGCCTGACTCGAGGCACAAATGACATGCGTGAATTGAACGAGGCCCGACTCGAGGTGCAAACATATGGGTAAGTCAAATAAGGCCCAGCTCAAGGCGCAAACATATGGTTGAGTGAAACGAGGCCCGACACGAGGTGCAAATGATATAGTTGAGTCAAACGAAACCCGACTCGAGGCGTAAATGATATGGGTGAGTCAAACAAGGCCCAACCCAAGACGCAAATGCTAAGGGTGAGTCACATGAGGCCTAACTCGAGGCACAAATGATATGGTTGAGTCAAATGAGGCCTGACTCGAGGCACAAATGACATGGGTGAGTTGAATGAGGCCCGACTTGAGCTACAAACATATGGTTAAGTCAAACGAGGCCCCGACTCGAAGCACAAACATATGGGTGAGTCAAAACGAGGCCCGACTCGAGGCGCAAATGATATGGTTGAGTCAAACGAGGCCCGACTCAAGGCGCAAATGATATTGTCGAGTCAAACAAGGCCCGACTCGAGGCATGAATGATATGGGTGAGTCAAACGAGGCCCGACTATAGGCGCAAATGATAAGGATGAGTCAAACGAGGCCCGACTCAAGGCACAAATGATATGGTTGAGTTAAATGAGGCCTAACTCGAGGCACAAATGGCATGGGTGAGTTGAATGAGGTCTAACTCGAGCTGCAAACATATGGGTAAGTCAAACGAGGCCCGACTCGAGGCACAAACATATGGGTGAGTCAAAACGAGGCCCGACTCAAGGTGCAAATGATACGGTTGAGTCAAATGAGGACCGACTCGAGGCGCAAACACTTGGGTTAGTCAAACGAGGCCCAACTCGAGGTACAACTTATATGGTTGAGTCAAACAAGGCCCACCTCTGGGCTCAAATCATATGGTTTACTCAAACCAGACCTGACTCGAGGCGCAAATGATATGTTTGAGTCCAACGAGGCCCGACTCGAGGCACAAATGATATGAGTAAGTCAAACGAGCCCGACTTGGGGCACAAATGATAAGGGTTAGTCAAATGAGGCCTGACTCAAGGCACAAATGATATAGGTGAGTCAAATGAGCCCTGGCTCAAGGCACAAATAATGGTTGAGTCAAACGAGTCCCGACTGGAGGTGCAAATATATCGTTGAGTCAAACGATGCCTGACTTGATGCAGAAATGATATGGTTGAGTCAAACGAGGCCTGACTCGAGCCACAAATGACATGCGTGAATCGAACGATGACCGACTAGAGGTGCAAACATATGGGTAAGTCAAACAAGGCCTGGCACGAGGTACGAACATATGGGTGAGTCAAAACGAGGCCCGTCTCGAGGTGCAAATGATATGGTTGAGTCAAACGAGGCTCGACTCGAGGCAAAAAATGATATCATCGAGTCAAACGAGGCCCGACTCGAGGCATGAATGATATGGGTGAGTCAAACGAGGCCCGACTGTAGGCGCAAATGATAAGGATGTGTCGAATGAGGCCCGACTCAAGGCACAAATGATATGGTTGAGTTAAATGAGGCCTAACTCGAGGCACAAATGGCATGGGTGAGTTGAATGGGGCCTGACTCGAGCTGCAAAGATATGGGTAACTCAAAACGAGGCCCGACTCAAGGTGCAAATGATATCATTAAGTCAAATGAGGCCTAACTTGAGGCGCAAACACTTGGGTTAGTCAAACGAGCCCAACTCATGGTACAACTTATATGGTTGAGTCAAACAAGGCCCACCTCAGGGCTCAAATCATATGGTTGACTTAAACGAGGCTTGACTCGAGGCGCAAATGATATGTTTGAGTCCAACAAGGCCCAACTCGAGGCGCAAATGATATGGGTGAGTCAAATGAGCCCCGACTCAAGCCACAAATAAAGGTGAGTCAAATGAGCCCCGGCTCGAGGCACCAATGATATGGTTGAGTCAAACGATGCATGACTCGATGCGCAAATGATATGGTTGAGTCAAAACGAGGCCCGACTCAAGGTGCAAATGATACGGTTGAGTCAAATGAGGACCGACTCGAGGCGCAAACACTTGGGTTAGTCAAACGAGGCCCAACTCGAGGTACAACTTATATGGTTGAGTCAAACAAGGCCCACCTCAGGGCTCAAATCATATGTTTGACTCAAACGAGGCCTGACTTGAGGCGCAAATGATATGTTTGAGTCCAACGAGGCCCGACTCAAGGCGCAAATGATATGGATAAGTCAAACGAGCCTGACTCGAGGCACAAATGATAAGGGTGAGTCAAATGAGGCCCGTCTCAAGGCACAAATGATATAGGTGAGTCAAATGAGCCCTAGCTCGAGGCACAAATGATATGGTTAAGTCAAACGAGTCTCGACTGGAGGTGCAAATGATATGGTTGAGTCAAACGATGCCTGACTCGATGCGCAAATGATATAGTTGAGTCAAACGAGGCCTGACTCGAGCCACAAATGACATGCGTGAATCGAACGATGCCCGACTAGAGGTGCAAACATATGGGTAAGTCAAAGAAGGCCTGGCACGAGGTACAAACATATGGTTGAGTCAAAACGAGGCTTGACTCGAGGCGCAAATGATATGGTTAAGTCAAACGAGGCCCGACTCGAGGCGCAAATGATATCGTCGAGTCAAACGAGGCCCGACTCGAGGCATGAATGATATAGGTGAGTCAAACGAGACCCGACTTGAGGCGCAAATGATATGGTTGAGTCAAACAAGGCCCGACTCGAGGTGCAAATGAGAAGGGTGAGTCAATCGAGGCCCGACTTGAGGCGCAAATGATATGGGTGAGTCAAACGAGGCCCGACTCGATGGGCAAATGATATGGGTGAGTCAAACGAGCCCCGACTCGAGGCGCAAATGATATGGTTGAGTCAAACGAGGCCTGACTTGAGGTGTAAATAATATATATAAGTCAAACGAGGGCGACTCGATGCGCAAATGATATGGTTGAGTTGAATGAACCCTAACTTGCGGCGCAAATGACATGGGTGAGTCGAACGAGGCCCAACTCATGCTGCAAACATATGGGTAAGTCAAACGAGGACTGACTCGAGGTACAAACATATAGGTGAGTCAAAACAAGGATATGATTGAGTCAAACGAGGACTGACTCGGGGCGCAAATGATAAGGTTGAGTCAAACAAGGCCTAACTCGAGGTGCAACTGTTATGGTTGAGTCAAACAAGGCCCGACTCAGGGCGCAAATGATAAGGGTGAGTCAAACGATGCCCGACTCGAGGCGCAACTAATATGTTTGAGTCAAACGAGGCCTGACTCGAGGTGCAAATGATAAGGGAGAGTCAAATGAGGCCTGACTCAAGGCACAAATGATATAGGTGAGTCAAACAAGCCCCAGCTCAAGGTGTAAATGATATCGTTAAGTCAAACGAGGCACGACTAGAGGTGCAAATGATATGGTTGAGTCAAACGACGCTCGACTTGATGCGCAAATGATATGGTTGAGTCAAACGAGGCCTGACTCAAGGCACAAATGACATGCATGAATTGAACGAGGCCCAACTCGAGGTGCAAACATATGGGTAAGTCAAACAAGGCCCGGCTCGAGGCGCAAACATATGGGTGAGTTAAACAAGGCATGGCTCGAGGCACAAATGATATGGGTGAGTGAAACAAGGCCTGGCTTGAGGCGCAAATGATATGGTTGAGTCAAACGAGGCCCGACTTGAGGCGTAAATGATATGGTTGAGTCAAACGAGGCCTGACTCGAGGCACAAATGACATGCGTGAATTGAACGAGGCCCGACTCGAGTTGCAAACATATGGGTAAGTCAAACAAGGCCCAGCTCGAGGTGCAAACATATGGGTGAGTCCAAACAAGGCCCAACTCGAGGCGCAAATGATATGGTTGAGTGAAACGAGGCCTGACTCGAGGCGCAAATGATATGGTTGAGTCAAACAAGGCCCGACTTGAGGCACAAATAATATGGTTGAGTCAAATGAGGCCTGACTCGAGGCACAAATGACATGGGTGAGTTGAACGAGGCTCGACTCGAACTGCAAACATATGCGTAAGTCAAACGAGTCCTGACTCGAGGCACAAACATATGGGTGAGTCAAAACGAGGCCCGACTCAAGGTGCAAATGATATGATTGAGTCAAACGAGGCCCGACTCGGGGTGCAAATGATAAGGGTAAGTCAAACAAGGCCCAACTTGAGGTGCGACTGATATGGTTGAGTCAAACAAGGCCCGACTCAGGGCACAAATGATATGGTTGAGTCAAACGAGGCCTGACTCGAGGCCCAAATGATATGTTTGAGTCCAACAAAGCCTGACTCAAAGCGCAAATGATATGGGTGAGTCAAATGAGGCTCGACTAGAGGCACAAATGATAAGGGTGAGTCAAATGAAGCCTGACTCGAGGCACAAATGATATAGGTGAGTCAAACGAGCCCCAGCTTGAGGCGCAAATGATATGGTTGAGTCAAATAAGGCTTGGCTTGATGCGCAAATGATATAGTTGAGTCAAATGAGGCTTGACTCGAGGCACAAAAGACATGCGTGAATCGAACGAGGCCCAACTTGAGTTGCAAACATATGGGTAAGTCAAACATGGCCCGACTGGAGGTGCAACTAATATGGTTGAGTCAAACAAGGCCCGACTCAAGGCGCAAATGATAAGGGTGAGTCAAACGAGGCCCGACTAGAGGTGCAAATCCTGTAGTTAAGTCAAACAGGGCCCCACTCGTGGCGCAAATGATATGGGTGAGTCAAACGAGGCCCAACTCGAGTTACAAATGATAAGGGTGAGTCAAATGAGGCCTGACTCAAGGCACAAATGATATGGGTGAGTCAAACGAGACCCAAGTCGAGGCACAAATAATATGGTTGAGTCAAATGAGGTCTGACTCGAGGCGCAAATGATAAGGTGAGTCAAACGAGGCCCGACTCGAGGCGCAAATGATATGGTTGAGTCAAATGAGGCCGCCTCGAGGTATAAATGACATGGGTGAGTTAAATGAGGCCTAACTCATTGCACAAATGATATAGGAGAGTCAAATGAGGCCCGACTCGAGGCGAAAATACATCGGTGAGTCAAATAAGGCCCAACTCAAGGCACAAATGATATGGTTGAGTCAAACGAGGACGACTCGAGGTGCAAACATATGGGTGTGTCAAACGAGGCTTGACTTGAGGTGCAAATGATATGGTTGAGTCAAATGAGGCCTGACTCATGGCACAAATGATATGGCTGAGTCAAAAGAGGCCTGACTCGAGGCATAAATGACATGGGTGAGTCATATGAGGCGCAACTCGAGCCATAAATGATATGGGTAAGTCAAACGAGGTCTGGCTTGAGCTGCAAACATATGGGTAAGTCAAAACGAGTCTCGACTCGAGGCACAAATGATATGGTTGAGTCAAATGAGGCCTGACTCGAGGCACAAACATATGGGTGAGTCAATCGAGGACTGACTCGAGGTGCAAATGATGAGGGTGAGTCAAATCAGGCCTTACTCAAGGCACAAATAATATGGGTGAGTCAAACGAGGCCAAGTCGAGGTGTAAATAATATGGTTGAGTCAAACGAGGCCTGGCTCGAGGCACAAACATATGGGTGAGTCAATCGAGGATCGACTCGAGGCGCAAATGATGAGGGTGAGTCAAATGAGGCCTTACTCAAGGCACAAATGATATGGGTGAGTCAAACAAGGCCAAGTCGAGGTGTAAATAATATGGTTGAGTCAAACGAGGTCTGACTCAAGGCGCAAATGATAACGGTGAGTCAAACAAGGCCCGACTTGAGGCGCAAATGATATGGTTGAGTCAAGCGAAGCCTGCCTCAAGGCGTAAATGATATGGGTGAGTTAGATGAGGCCTGACTCGTGGCACAAATGATATGGTTGAGTCAAATGATGCCTCACTCGAGGTGCAAACACATGGGTGAGTCAAATGAGGCCCAACTCGAGGTGCAAATGATATAGTTGAGTCAAACGAGGCATGGCTCGAGGCGCAAACATATGGGTGAGTCAAACGAGACCTGACTCAGGACGTAAATGATATGGTTGAGTCAAACAAGGCCCGACTCAAGTCGCAAATGTTAAGCGTCAGTCAAATGAGGTCTGACTCGAGGCGCAAATGATATAGGTAAGTTAAATGAGGCCAAACTCGAGGCACAAATGATATGGTTGAGTCAAATAAGGCCTGACTCAAGGCACAAATGATATGGGTGAGTCAAATGAGGCCAAGTCGAGGCGTAAATAATATGGTTAAGTCAAATGAGGTCTGACTCGAGAGACAAATGATAAGGGTGAGTCAAACAAAGCCCGACTTGAGGCACAAATGATATGGTTGAGTCAAGCGAAGCCCGCCTCGAGGCGTAAATGATATGGGTGAGTTAGATGAAGGCTGACTCATGGCACAAATGATATGGTGGAGTCAAATGAGGCCTGACTCAAGGTGCAAACACATGGGTGAGTCAAACAAGGCCCAACTCGAGGTGCAAATGATATAGTTGAGTCAAACGAGGCACGACTCGAGGCGCAAACATATGGGTGAGTCAAACGAAACTTGACTCAGGGCGCAAATGATATGGTTGAGTCAAACAAGGCCCGACTCAAGGCGCAAATGTTAAGTGTCAGTTAAATGAGGTCCGACTCGAGGCGCAAATGATATGGGTAAGTCAAACGAGGCCAAACTCGAGGCACAAATGATATGGTTGAGTCAAACGAGGCCTAACTCAATGTGCAAATGATATGAGTGAGTTAAACGAGGCCCAACTAGAGGTGCAAATGATATGGGATAGTCAAATGGGGCCCGAGTCATGGTGCAAATGATATGGTTGAGTCAAATGAGGCTTGACTCAAGGTGAAAACACATGGGTGAGTCAAACAAGGCCTAACTTTAGGTGCAAATAATATGGTTGAGTCAAACGAGGCCCGAATCATGGCGCACACATATGGGTGAGTAAAACAAGGACTGACTCAAGGTGCAAATAATATGGGTGAGTCAAACGAGGCCCAACTCGATCAAAAATTATATGCTTGAGTCAAACGAGGGTGAACTTGAGGCACAAATGATATGGGTGAGTGAAACGAGGCCCACCTTGAGGCGCAAATATAAGAGTGAGTCAAACAAGGCCTGACTCGAGGCGTAAATGATATGGATGAGTCAAACAAGGCCCGACTCAAGATGCAAATGATAAGGGTAAGTCAAACGAGGCCCGACTCGAGGCCCAAATGATATGGGTTAGTCAAACAAGGCCCGACTCGGGGCACAAATAATATGGTTGAGTCAAACGAGAACTGACTCGAGGCGCAAATGATAAGGGTAAGTTAAACGAGGCCCGACTCAAGGCGCAAATAATATGGATTAGTCAAACGAGGCCCGACTCGAGGCGCAAATGATATGGTTGAGTCAAGCCGACTCGAAGCACAAATGATAAGGTAAGTCAAATGAGTCCCAACTCGAGGCGCAAATGATATAAGTGAGTCAAACGAGACCCGACTCGAGGCACAAATGAAATGGTCAAACGAGGCACGACTGGAGGCGCAAATCATAAGTTTGAGTCAAACGAGGCCCAACTTGAGGCACAAATGATATGGTTAAGTCAAACGAGGCCCAACTCGAGGCGCAAACATATGGTGAGTCAAATGAGGCCCGACTCAAGGTACAAATGAAATGGGTGAGTCAAATGAGGCCCAAGTCGAGGCGCAAATAATATGGTTGAGTCAAACAAGGTCTGACTTGAGGTGCAAATGATAAGGGTGAGTCAAAGGAGGCCCGACTCGAGGTGCAAATGATATGGTTAAGTCAAACGAGGCCTGCCTCGAGGCGTAAATAACATGGGTGAGTTAAATGAGGCCCAACTCGAGGCGCAAATGATAAGGGTAAGTCAAACGAGGCTGGGCTTGAGGAGCAAACACATGGGTGAGTCAAATGAGGCCTAACTAAAGGTGCAAATAATATGGTTGACTCAAACGAGGCCCGACTCGAGCCGCAAATGATAAGGGTAAGTTAAACGAGGCCCGACTCGAGCCGCAAATGATAAGGGTAAGTCAAACGAGGCCCCACTCAAGGCACAAATGATGTGGTTGAGTCAAACGAGACCTGACTCGAGGCGCAAATGACATGGGTGAGTCAAACGAGGCCCAACTCGAGCCACAAATGATATGGGTAAGTCAAATGAGGCCCGGCTCGAGGCACAAACATATGGTGAGTCAAAACGAGTCCCGACTTGAGATGCAAATGATATTGTCGAGTCAAACGAGGCCCGACTCGAGGTGCAAATGATATAGTTGAGTCAAATGAGGCCCGTCTCGAGGCGCAAATGATATGGTTGAGTTAAACGAGACCCTACTCGGGGCACAAATATAAGAGTGAGTCAAACAAGGACCAGCTTGAGGTGCAAATGATAAGGGTGAGTCAAACGAAGCCTGACTCGAGGCGCAACTAATATGAATGACTCAAACGAGGCCCGACTCGAGGCGCAAATGATAAGGGTGAGTCAAACAAGGCCTAACTCGAGGCGCAAATGATATGGTTGAGTTAAATGAGGCCAACTCGATGCGCAAATGATATGGTTGAGTCAAACGAGGCCTGACTCAAAGCACAAATGATAAGGGTAAGTCAAACGAGGCCTAACTCAAGGCACAAATGGTATGGGTTAGTCAAATGAGGCTCGACTCCAGGCATAAATGATATAGGTTAGTCAAACGAGGCCCGACTCGAGCCGTAAATTATAAGGGTAAGTCAAATGAGGCCCGACTCGAGGCACAAATGATATAGGTTAGTCAAACAAGACCCGACTCGAGGCTCGAATGAAGTGGTTAAGTCAAACGAGGCCTGACTAGAGGCGCAAATGATGTGGTTGAGTCAAACGAGGCCCGACTCGAGGCGCAAATGATATGGTTGAGTAAAACAAGGCCTGACTCGAGGCGTAAATGACATGGGTGAGTCAAACGAGGCCCAACTCGAGCCACAAATGATATGGGTAAGTCAAACAAGGCCCGGCTCGAGGCACAAACATATGGGTGAGTCAAAATGAGTCCTAACTCAAGGCGCAACTGATATTGCTGAGTCAAACGAGGCCCGACTCGAGGTACAAATGATATGGTTGAGTCAAATGAGGTCCGCCTCGAGGTGCAAATGATATGGTTGAGTTAAACAAGACACTACTCGAGGCGCAAATATAAGAATGAGTCAAACGAGGCCCGACTCGAGGCACAAATGATAAGGGTGAGTCAAATGAGGCCTGACTCGAGGTGCAACTGTTATGGATGAGTCAAATGTGGCCCAACTCGAGGCACAAATGATAAGGGTGAGTCAAACGAGGCCCGACTCGAGGTGCAAATGATATGGGTTAGTCAAACGAGGCTTGACTCACGTCACAAATGATATGGTTTAGTTAAACGAGGCCCGACTCGAGGTGCTAATGAGAAGGGTAAGTCGAACCAGGCCCAACTCGAGGCGCAAATGATATAGGTGAGTCAAACGAGGCCCGACTTGAGGCACAAATGATAAGTGTGAGTCAAATGAGACCCGACTCGGGGTGCAACAGATATGGATGAGTCAAACGAGGCCCAACTCGAGCCGTAAATGATAAGGTTGAGTCAAACGAGGCCTGACTCGAGGCGCAAATGATAAGGGTAAGTCAAACGAGGACCACCTTGAGGCACAAATGATATACGTTAGTCAAACGAGGCCTAACTCGAGGCGCGAATGATATAGGTCAGTCAAACGAGGCCCAACTCGAGGCACAAATGAAATGATTGAGTCAAACGAGGCCCGACTAGAAGCGCAAATGATATGGTTGAATCAAACGAGGCCCACCTCATGGCGCAAATGATATGGTTAAGTCAAACGAGGACTGACTCGAGGCATAAATGAGATGGGTAAGTCAAACGAGGCCCAACTCGAGCCACAAAGGATATGGGTAAGTCAAACGAGGCTTGGCTTGAGTAGCAAACATATGGGTAAGTCAAAACGAGTCCCGACTGGAGGCGCAAATGATATGGTTGAGTCAAACGAGGCTCGACTCAAGATACAAATGATAACGGTGCGTCAAGTAAGGCCCGACTTGAGGCGTAAACATATGGGTGAGTCAAAGGATGCCCGACATTAGGCGCAAACACATGGGAGAGTCAAACAAGGCCCAAATCGAGGCACAAACGTATGGGTGAGTCAATTGAGGCCCAACTCGAGGCCCAAATGACATGGTTGAGTCAAATGAGGCATGACTCGAGGCGCAAATGATATGGTTAATTCAAATGAGGCTCGAGTCAAGCCACAAACATATGAGTGAGTCAAACGAGGCACAACTTGAGGCATAAATGATATGGTTAAGTCAAATGAGGAACAACTCGAGCCAGAAATGCTTTGGTTGAGTCCAACGAGGCACGACTCGAGGCGCAAATGATGTGGTTGAGTGAAACGAGGCCCTACTCGACATGCAAATGATATGGTTGAGTCAAACAAGGCCCAACTCAAGGTGCAAATGATGTGATTGAGTCAAACGAGGCCCTACTCAAGCTGCAAATGATATGGCAACGTCAAACAAGGCCCAACTCGAGGCACAAATGATATGGTTGAGTCAAACGAGGCACGACTTGAGGCGCAAATGATATGGTTGATTCAAACGAGGCCCGACTCGAGCCGCAAACATATGAGTGAGTCATACGAGGCCCGACTTGGGGCGCAAATGAAATGGTTGAGTCAAACGAGGCTTGACTCGAGGTGCAAATAATAAGACTGAGTCAAACGAGGCTCAACTTGAGGCACAAATGACATGGTTGAGTCAAACAAGGCCCAACTCAAGGCTCAAATGATATGGTCAAGACAAACGAGGCCCAACTCGAGGCGTAAATGATATGGGTGAGTCAAACGAGGCATGACATGAGGCATAAACACATGGGTTAGTCAAACGAGGCCTAACTCAAGGTGCAAATGATATGGTTGAGTCAAACGAGGCACAACTCGAGGCACAAATGATATGGTTAAGTCAAACGAGGCATGACTCGAGGCGCAAATGATATAGTTGCGTTAAAGGAGGCACGACTCGAGGCGCAAATGATATGGTTAAGTCAAACAAGGCACAACTCAAGGCGTAAATGATATGGTTAAGTCAAACAAGGCTCGACTCGAGGCACAAATGATGTTGTTGAGTCAAACGAGACCTTTCACGAGGTGCAAACATACGTGTAAGTCGAACGAGGCTTGACTCGAGGCGCAAATGATATGGTTGAGACAAACAAGGCCCTACTCGAGACGCAAATGATAGGGTTATGTCAAATGAGCCATGAATCGAGGCACAAATGATATGGGTGAGTCAAACGAGACCTAACTCGAGGCGCAAATTATATGGTTCAGTCAAACGAGGCACGACTCGAGACGCAAATGATATGGTTGTGTCAAACGAGCCATGAATCAAGGCGCAAATGATATGGGTGAGTCAAACGAGGCCTAACTCGAGGTGTAAATTATATGGTTAAGTCAAACGAGGCACGACCCGAGCTGCAAATGATAAGGTTGAGTCCAACGATACCCGACTCGAGGCACAAATGATAAGGGTAAGTCAAACGAGGCCCGACTCGAGGCACAAATGGTAGGGGATAGTCAAATGAGGCCCGACTCGAGGCACAAATGATATAGGTTAGTCAAACGAGGCCCAACTCGAGCCACAAATCATAAGGGTAAGTTAAATAAGGCCCGACTCGAGGCGCCAATGATATAGGTTAGTCAAACGAGACCCGACTCGAGGCTCAAATGAAGTGGTTAAGTCAAACGAGGCCTGACTAGAGGCATAAATGATGCGGTTGAGTCAAACGAGCCCGACTTGAGGCGCAAATAATATGGTTGAGTCAAACAAGGCCTAACTCGAGGCGCAAATGACAAGGGTGAGTCAAACGAGGCCCAACATGAGCCACAAATGATATGGGTAAGTCAAATGAGGCTCGGCTCGAGGCATAAACATATGGGTGAGTCAAAACGAGTCCCGACTTGAGGCGCAAATGATATTGTTGAGTCAAATAAGGCCTAACTCGAGGTGCAAATGATGTGGTTGAGTCAAATGAGATCCGCCTTGAGGCGCAAATGATATGGTTGAGTTAAATGAGACACTACTCGAGGCGCAAATATAAGAGTGAGTCAAACGAGGCCCAACGTGAGGCACAAATGATATGGGTGAGTCAAACGAGGCCCGACTCGAGGCGCAACTGTTATGGATGAGTCAAATGAGACCCAACTCGAGGCATAAATGGTAAGGGTGAGTCAAACGAGACCCGACTCAAGGTGCAAATGATATGGGTTAGTCAAACGAGGCTCAACTCACGGCGCAAATGATATGGTTTAGTCAAATGAGGCCCGACTCGAGGTGCAAATGAGAAGGGTAAGTCAAACCAGGCCCGACTCGAGGCGCAAATGATATAGGTGAGTCAAACGAGACCTGACTCCAGGCACAAAAGAAATGATTCAGTCAAACGAGGCCTGACTCAAGGCGCAAATGATAAGGGTAAGTCAAACGAGGAACGCCTCGAGGTGCAAATGATATGGTTCAGTCAAACGAGGCCTGACTCGAGGCGCAAATGACATAGGTGAGTCAAACGAGGCCCGACTTGAGGCACAAATGATAAGTATGAGTCAAACGAGGCCCGACTCGGGGCACAACAGATATGGATGAGTCAATCGAGGCCCGACTCGAGCCGCAAATGATAAGGTTGAGTCAAACAAGGCCTGACTCGAGGCGCAAATGATAAGAGTAAGTCAAACGAGGACCACCTCAAGGCGCAAATGATATGGGTTAATCAAACATGGCCCAACTCGCGGCGCAAATGAAATAGGTCAGTCAAACGAGACCCAACTCGAGGCACAAATGAAATGATTAAGTCAAACAAGGCCCGACTAGAGGCGCAAATGATATGGTTGAGTCAAACGAGGCCCGCCTCGAGGCGCAAACATATGGGTGAGTCAAACAAGGCCTGACTTGAGGCACAAATGATATGGTTGAGTCAAACGAGGCCCGCCCCGAGGCGCAAATGATATGGTTAAGTCAAATGAGGAGTGACTTAAGGCATAAATGAGATGGGTGAGTCAAACGAGGCCCAACTCGAGCCACAAATCATATGGGCAAGTCAAACGAGGCCTGGCTCGAGCAGCAAACATATGGGTAAGTCAAAACGAGTCCCGACTGGAGGTGCCAATGATATGGTTGAGTCAAACGAGGCCCTGACTGGAGGCGCAAATGATATGGTTGAGTCAAACGAAGCCCAACTCAAGGCGCAAATGATAACGGTGAGTCAAATAAGGCCCGACTCGAGGCGTAAACATATGGGTGAGTCAAAGGATGCCCAACATTAGGCACAAACACATGAGAGAGTCAAACAAGGCCCAACTCGAGGCACAAACATATGGGTGAGTCAATTATGGCCCAACTCGAGGCTGAAATGACATGGTTGAGTCAAACGAGACATGACTCGAGGCGCAAATGATATGGTTGATTCAAATGAGGCCCGACTCGAGGTGCAAAGATATGGTTAAGTCAAACGAGGCCTGACTCAAGGTGCAAAGATATGGGTGAGTCAAACGAGGCCTGACTCGAGGAACAAACACATGGGTGAGTCAAACGAGGCCCCACTCGAGGCGTAAACAATACGGGAGAGTCAAACGAGGCCCAACTCGAGGCACAAATAATATGGTTGTATCAAACGAGACACAACTCGAGGCGCAAATGATATGGTTGAGTCAAATGAGCCACGACCTGAAGCGCAAATGATATGGCTGAGTCAAACAAGGACCGACTCGAGGCACAAATGATATGGTTGAGTCAAACAGGGCCTAACTCGAGGTGCAAATGATGTGGTTGAGTCAAACGAGGCCCGACTCGAGGTGCAAAGATATGGGTTAGTGAAACGAGGCTCAACTCAAGGAACAAACACATGGGTGAGTCGAACGAGGCCCAACTCGAGGCGTAAACGATATGGGTGAGTCAAACGATGCTCAACTCGAGGCACAAATAATATGGTTGAGTCAAACGAGGCACAACTCGAGGGGCAAATGATATGGTTGAGTCAAACAAGGCCTGACTCGAGGCACAAATGATATGGTTGAGTCAAACAGGGCCTGACTCGAGGTGCAAATGATGTGGTTGAGTCAAACGAGGCCCGACTCGAGGTGCAAAGATATGGGTTAGTCAAACGAGGCTCGACTCGAGGAACAAACACGGGTGAGTCAAACGAGGCCCTTCTCGAAGTGCAAACGTATGTGTAAGTCAAACAAGGCCCAACTCAAGGCACAAATGATATGGTTGAGTCAAACGAGCTATGACTCGAGGCGTAATTGATCTGGTTGAGTCAAACGAGCTATGACTCGAGGATTGATCTGGTTGAGTCAAATGAGGCCCGACTCGAGGCGCAAATGATATGGTTGAGTCAAATGAGTCACAACTCGACGCGCAAATGATTTAGTCGAGACAAACAAGGCCTGACTCAAGGCACAAATGATATGATCGATCCAAACAAGGTCTGACTTGACACGCAAATGATATGGTTGAGTCAAATGAGGCTTGACTCGAGGTGCAAATGATAACGCTGAGTCAAACGAGGCCCGACTGAAATCGCAAATGACATGGTTGAGTCAAATGAGGCCCGACTCAAGGCGCAAATGACATGGTTGAGTCAAACGAAGCCCAACTCGAGGCGAAAATGATATGGTTGAGACAAAAAAGACCCGACTTGATGCGCAAATGATATCGGTGAGTCAAACGAGGCCCACCTCAAGGCGCAAACATATGGGTGAGTCAAACGAGGCCCGACTTGAGGCGCAAATGATATGGTTGAGTCAAACGAGGCTTGACTCGAGGCGCAAATGATAACGATGAGTCAAACGAGGCCCAACTGGAAGCGCAAATGACATGGTTGAGTCAAACGAGGCCCGACTCGAGGCGCAAATGACATGGTTGAGTCAAATGAAGCCCAACTCGAGGTGCAAATAGTATGGTTGAGACAAAAAAGGCCCGACTCAAGGCGCAAATGATATTGGTGAGTGAAACGAGGCCCACCTCAAGGCGCAAACATATGAATGAGTCATACGAGGCCCGACTCGGGGTGCAAATGAAATGGTTGAGTCAAACGAGGCTTGACTTGAGGCGCAAATGATAAGGCTGAGTCAAACAAGGCCCAACTTAAGGCGCAAATGACATGGTTAAGTCAAACGAGGTGCTACTCAAGGCTTAAATGATATGCTAGAGACAAACGAGGCCCGACTCGAGGCATAATTGATATGGGTGAGTCAAACGAGGCACGACTCGAGGTATAAACACATGGGTCAGTCAAATAAGGCCCAACTCAAGGCGCAAATGATATGGTTGAGTCAAACGAGGCACAACTCGAGGCACAAATGATATGGTTACGTTAAACGAGGCACGGCTTGAGGCACAAATGATATGGTTAAGTCAAACAAGGCATGATTCGAGGTGCAAATAATATAGTTGAGTCAAACAAGGCTCGACTCGAGGCACAAATGATGTGGTTGAGTCAAACGATACCTTTCTCGAGGTGCAAACATATGTGTAAGTCGAACGAGACCCGACTCGAGGTGCAAATGATATGGTTGAGACAAATGAGGCCCTACTCGAGACGCAAATGATATGGTTATGTCAAACGAGCCATGAATCGAGCGCAAATGATATGGGTGAGTCAAACAAGGCCTAACTCGAGGCCCAAATTATATGGTTAAGTCAAACAAGGCACGACTCGAGGCGCAAATGATATGGTTGAGTCAAACGAGGGCCGACTCGAGACTTAAATGATATGGTTGAGTCAAACGAGGCACGACTCGAGGCGTAAACACATGGGTGAGTCAAACGAGGCCTAACTCAATGCGCAAATGATATGGTTGAGTCAAATGAGGCACAACTCGACACACAAATGATTTGGTCGAGACAAACGAGGCCTGACTCGAGGCACAAATGATATGATTGATTCAAACGCGGTCTGACTTGATGCGCAAATGATATGGTTGAGTCAAACGAGGCTTGACTTGAGGCGCAAATGATAACGCTAAGTCAAATGAGGCCCAACTAGAAGCGCAAATGACATGGTTGAGTCAAACGAGGCTCGACTCGAGGCACAAATGACATGGTTGAGTCAAACGAAGCCCAACTTGAGAGACAAATGATATGGTTAAGACAAAAAAGGCCCGACTCGAGGTGCAAATGATATCGGTGAGTCAAACGAGGCCCACCTCCAGGCACAAACATATGGGTGAGTCAAACAAGGCCCGACTTGAGGCGCAAATGATATGGTTGTGTCAAACGAGGACTGACTCGAGGCATAAATGACATGGTTGAGTCAATCGAGGCCCAATTCGAGCCACAAATGATATGGGTAAGTCAAACGAGGCTCGGCTCGAGCAGCAAACATATGGGTAAGTCAAAATGAGTCCCAACTTGAGGCCCACATGATATGGTTGAGTCAAACGAAACCCGACTGGAGGCGCAAATGATAACAGTGAGTCAAATGAGGTCCGTCTCGAGACGTAAACATATAGTTGAGTCAAAGGATGCCCGACATTAGGCACAAATACATGGGAGAGTCAAACAAGGCCCAACTCGAGGCACAAACATATGGGTGAGTCAATTGAGGCCTGACTCGAGGCGCAAATGATATGGTTGAGTCAAACGAGGCATGACTCGAGGCACAAATGATATGGTTGATTCAAACGAGGCTCGAGTCAAGCCGTAAACATATGAGTGAGTCAAACGAGGAACGACTTAAGGCGCAAATGATATGGTTAAGTCAAACGAGGAACAACTCGAGGCAGAAATGATTTGGTTGAGTCAAACGAGGCACGACTCAAGGCGCAAATGATGTGGTTGAGTGAAACAAGGCCCTACTCGAGGTGCAAATGATATGGTTAAGTCAAACGAGGCCTGACTCGAGGCGCAAATGATGTGATTGAGTCAAACGAGGCCCTACTTGAGCTGCAAATGATATGGCTAAGTCAAACGAGGCACAAATCGAGGCGCAATTTATATGGGAGAGTCAAACGAGGCCCAACTCGAGGCGCAAACACATGGGTGAGTCAAACGAGGCCCAAGTCGAGGCACAAATTATATGGTTAAGTTAAACGAGGCACGACTCGAGGCGCAAATGATGTGTTGAGTCAAACGAGGACCGACTTGAGGCGCAAATTATATGGTTAAGTCAAACAGGGCATGACTCGAGGCACAAATGATATGGTTGAGTAAAACAAGGCCCGACTCCAGGCACAAATAATGTGGTTTAGTCAAATGAGGCCCTTCTCAATGTGCAAACAGATGTGTCAGTCAAATGAGGCCTAACTCAAGGCGCAAATGATATGGTTGAGACAAACGAGGCCCGACACGAGGCGCAAATGATATGGTTGAGTCAAATGAGGCCCAACTTAAGGCGTAAAAATATGGGTGGGTCAAACGAGGCCCAACTCGAGGCACAAATTATATGGTTAAGTTAAATGTGGCACGACTCAAGGCATATATGAAATGGTTGAGTCAAACGAGCCACGACTCGAGGCGCAAATGATATGGTTGAGTTAAGCAAGGCCCAACTAGTGGTGCAAATGATGTGGTTGAGTAAAACGAGACTCGACTCAAGGCGTAATCATATGGGTGAGTGAAATGAGGCCCAACTTGAGGCACAAACACATGGGTGAGTCAAATGAGGCCCAACTCGAGGCAAAAATGATATGGTTGAGTCAAACGAGGCCCGACTCAAGCCGCAAACATATGAGTGAGTCAAACGACGCCTGACTCGAGCTGCAAATGAGATGGTTGAGTCAAACGAGGCACGAATCGAGGCACAAATGATATGGTTAAGCCAAACGAGGCCCAACTCGAGCCACAAATGATATGCGTGAGACAAACGAGGCCCAACTCGAGCCGCAAATGATATGGTTAAGTCAAACAAGGCCCGACTAGAGGCGCAAATGATATGGGAGAGTCAAATGAGGTTTGACTCGAGGCGTAAAAACATGGGTGAGTCAAACGAGGTCCAACTCGAGGCGCAAAAAATATGGTTGAGTCAAACGAGCCACGACTCGAGGTGCAAATGATATGGTTGAGTCAAACGAGGCACGACTCGAGGCACAAATGATATGGTTGAGTCAAATGAGGCACGACTCAAGGCACAAATGATATGGTTGAGTCAAACGAGCCACGACCTAAGGCACAAATGATATGGCTAAGTCAAACAAGGCCCGACTCGAGGCACAAATGATATGGTTGAGTCAAACAGGGCCCGACTCGAGGTGCAAATGATGCGATTGAGTCAAACGAGGCCCTTCTCGAGGTGCAAACATATGTGTAAGTCAAATGAGGCCTGACTCGTGCCGCAAATGATATGGTTTAGTCAAACGAAGCATGACTCGAGAAGCAAATGATATGGTTGAGTCAAACGAGGCCCAACTCGAGGTGCAAACATCTAGGTTAGTCAAACGAGGCCGACTCGAGGCACAAACACATGGGTTTGTCAAATGAGGCCTAACTCGAGGCAAAATGATATGGTTGAGTAAAACAATGCACAAATTGAGGCGCAAATGATATGTGTGAGTCAAACGAGGCCCAACTCGAGGCACAAATGATATGGTTGAGTCAAACGAGGCCTAACTCGAGACGCCAATAATATTGTTGAGTCAAACGAGGCCCGACTCGAGGCGCAAACATAGGGGTGAGTCAAACGAGGCCTGACTCTTGGAACAAACACATGGTTAAGTGAAACGGGGCCCAACTTGAGGCACAAATGAAATGGTTGAGTCAAACGAGGAATGAGTCAAGGCGTAAATTACATGGGTGACTCAAATGAGGCCTAACTCGAGGCGCAAATTTTATGGTTAAATCAAATGTGGCACGGCTAGAGGCCCAAATGATATGGTTGAGTCAAACGACCACGACTCGAGGCGCAAATGATATGGTTGAGTTCAACAAGGCCCGACTTGTGGTGCAAATGATATGGTTGAGTAAAATGAGGCCCTTCTCAAGGCGCAAGCATATGTGTAAGTCAATCGAGGCCTGACTCGCAGCGCAAATGATATGGTTGAGTCAAACGAGACCCGACTCGAGGTGCAAAGATATGGGTCAGTCAAACAAGGCTCGACTCGAGGCGCAAATGATAAGGTTGAGTCAAACAAGACACGAATCGAGGCGCAAATGATATGGGCGAGTCAAACGAGGCCCAACTCGAGGCGCAAACACATGGATGAGTCAAACGAGGCCCAACTCGACGCGCAAATTATATGGTTAAGTCAAATGTGGCACGACTCGAGGCACAAATGATATGGTTGAGTCAAACGAGCCATGACTTGAGCCGCAAATGATATGGTTGAGTTCAAAAAGGCCCGACTCGTGGTGCAAATGATGTGGTTGAGTAAAATGAGACCCTTCTCGAGGTGCAAGCATATGTGTAAGTCAATCGAGCCTGACTTGCAGTGTAAATTATATGATTGGGTCAAACGAGGCCTGACTCGTAGAGTAAATGATATGAGTGGGTCAAACGAGTCCCGACTCGAGGCGCAAATGATAAGGTTGAGTCAATCGAGGTCCAACTCGAGGTGCAAAGATATGGGTTAGTCAAACGAGGCTCGACTCGAGGAACAAACACATGGGTGAGTCAAACGAGGCCCAACTCGAGGCATACATGATATGGGTGAGTCAAACGAGGCCCAACTCGAGGCACCAATAATATGGTTGACTCAAACGAGGCACAACTCGAGGCGCAAATGATATGGTTGAGTCAAACGAGCCACGACTCGAGGCGCGATTGATCTGGTTGAGTCAAATGAGGCCCGACTCGAGGCGCAAATGATATGGTTGAGTCAAACAAGGCCCGACTCGGGGCGCAAACATATGTGTAAGTGAAATGAGGCCCGACTTGAGGCACAAACACATGGGTGAGTCAAATAAGGCCCAACTCGAGGCGAAAATGATATGGTTGAGTCAAACGAGGCCCGACTCGAGCCGCAAACATATGAGTGAGTCAAACGATGCCTGACTCGAGCCGCAAATGATATGGTTGAGTCAAACGAGGCACGAATCGAGGCGCAAATGAAATGGTTGAGCCAAACGAGGCCCAACTCGAGCCACAAATTATATGCATGAGACAAATGAGGCCCAACTCCAGGCGCAAATGATATGGTTAAGTCAAATAAGACACAACTCGAGGCGCAAATGATATGGTTGAGTCAAACAGGGCCCGACTCGAGGTGCAAATGATGTGGTTGAGTCAAACGAGGCCCTTCTCGAGGTGCAAACATATGTGTAAGTCAAATGAGGCCTAACTCGTGTCGCAAATGATATGGTTTAGTCAAACGAGGCCCGACTCGAGATGCAAATGATATGGTTGAGTCAAACGAGGCCCGACTCGAGGTGCAAACATCTAGGTTAGTCAAACGAGGACCAACTCGAGGTACAAACACATGGGTGTGTCAAACGAGGCCCAACTCGAGGCAAAATGATATGGTTGAGTAAAACAATGCACGAATCAAGGCGCAAATGATATGCGTGAGTCAAACGAGGCCTAACTCAAGGCACAAATGATATGGTTGAGTCAAACGAGGCCCGACTCAATACGCCAATGATATTGTTGAGTCAAATGAGGCCCGACTCGAGGTACAAACATATGGGTGAGTCAAATGAGGCCCAACTCGAGGCACAAATAATATGGGTGAGTCAAACGAGGCCCGACTCGTGGCACAAACACATGGTTGAGTGAAACGGGGCCCAACTCGAGGCGCAAATGATATGGTTGAGTCAAACGAGGCATGAATCGAGGCACAAATGATATGGGTGAGTCAAATGAGGCCTAACTCGAGGCATAAATTATATGGTTAAATAAAATGTGGCATGACTCGAGGCCTAAATGATATGGTTGAGTCAAACGAGCCATGACTCGAGGCGCAAATGATATGGTTGAGTTCAACAAGGCCCGACTCATGGTGCAAATGATGTGGTTGAGTAAAATGAGGCCCTTCTTGAGGTGCAAGCATATGTGTAAGTCAAACGAGGCCCGACTCACAGCGTAAATTATATGGTTGGGTCAAATGAGGCCCGACTCGAGACACAAATGATAAGGTTGAGTCAAACGAGGCCCGACTCGAGGTGCAAAGATATGGGTGAGTCAAACAAGGCCCGACTCGAGGAACAAACACATGGGTGAGTCAAACGAGGCCCAACTCGAGGTGTAAACAATATGGGTGAGTCAAACGAGGCCCAACTCAAGGCACAAATAATATGGTTGTGTCAAATGAGACACAACTCGAGGCGCAAATGATATGGTTGAGTCAAATGAGCCATGACCTAAAGCGCAAATGATATGGCTGAGTCAAACAAGGACTGACTCGAGGCACAAATGATATGGTTGAGTCAAACAGGGCCTGACTCGTGGTGCAAATGATGTGGTTGAGTCAAACGAGGCCCGACTCGAGGTGCAAAGATATGGGTTAGTCAAACAAGGCTCGACTCAAGGAACAAACATATGGGTGAGCCGAACGAGGCCCAACTCGAGGCATAAACGATATGGGTGAGTCAAACGATGCTCAACTCGAGGCACAAATAATATGGTTGAGTCAAACGAGGCACAACTCGAGGGGCAAATGATATGGTTGAATCAAACGTGCCACGACCTGAGGCGCAAATGATATGGCTGAGTCAAACAAGGCCCGACTCGAGGCACAAATGATATGGTTGAGTCAAACAGGGCCTGACTCGAGGTGCAAATGATGTCGTTGAGTCAAACGAGGCCCGAGTCAAGGTGCAAAGATATGGGTTAGTCAAACAAGGCTCGACTCGAGGAACAAACACATGGGTAAGTCAAACTAGGCCCTTCTCGAAGTGCAAACGTATGTGTAAGTCAAACGAGGCCCAACTCAAGGCACAAATGATATGGTTGAGACAAACGAGGCCTGACTCGAGATGCAACATGATATGGTTGAGTCAAACGAGGCCTGACTCGAGGCGCAAACATATGGGTGAGTGAAATGAGTCCCGACTTGAGGCACAAGCACATGGGTGAGTCAATTGAGGTCTAACTTGAGGCAAAAATGATATGGTTGAGTCAAACGAGGCCTGACTCGAGCTGCAAATATATGAGTGAGTCAAACGACACCCAACTGGAGCCGCAAATGATATAGTTGAGTCAAACGAGGCACAAATCGAGGTGCAAATGATATGGTTGAGCCAAACGAGGTGCAGCTCGAGCCACAAATGATATGCGTGAGACAAACGAGGTCTAACTCGAGGCGAAAATGATATGGTTAAGTCAAACAAAGCCCGACTCGAGGCAC
This sequence comes from Dicorynia guianensis, assembly GCA_037013595.1. Classification (NCBI taxonomy): domain Eukaryota; kingdom Viridiplantae; phylum Streptophyta; class Magnoliopsida; order Fabales; family Fabaceae; genus Dicorynia; species Dicorynia guianensis. Next base: position 15,668,680 of record JASUAB010000013.1, on the reverse strand, counting down.
AAATGATATGGGAGAGTCAAACGAGGCTCGACTCGAGGTGTAAAAATATGGGTGAGTTAAACGAGGTCTAACTCGAGGCACAAAAGATATGGTTGAGTCAAACGAGGCGGGACTCGAGGTGCAAATGATATAGTTGAGTCAAACGAGCCACGACTTAAGGCGCAAATGATATGGCTGAGTCAAACAAGGCCTGACTCGAGGCACAAATGATATGGTTGAGTCAAACTGGACCCGACTCGAGGTGCAAATGATGCGGTTGAGTCAAACAAGGCCCTTCTTGAGGTGCAAACATATGTGTAAGTCAAATGAGGCCTGACTCGTGCCGCAAATGGTATGGTTTAGTCAAACGAGGCATGACTTAAGACGCAAATGATAAGGTTGAGTCAAACGAGGCCCGACTCGAGGTGCAAACATCTGGGTTAGTCAAACGAGGCCCGACTCTAGGTGCAAACATCTGGGTTGGCATAAACACATGGGTGTGTCAAACAAGGCCCAACTCGAGGCAAAATGATATGGTTGAGTAAAACGATGCACGAATCAAGGCGCAAATGATATGCGTGAGTCAAACAAGGCCCAACTCGAGACACAAATGATATGGTTGAGTCAAACGAGGCCCGACTCAAGACGCCAATGATATTGTTGAGTCAAACGAGGCCCGACTCGAGGCGCAAACATATGGATGAGTCAAACGAGGCCCGACTCATGACACAAACAGATGGTTGAGTGAAACGGGGCCCAACTCGAGGCACAAATAATATGGTTGAGTCAAACGAGGCATGAATCGAGACGCAAATGATATGGGTGAGTCAAATGAGGCCTAACTCGAGGCATAAATTATATGGTTAAATCAAATGTGGCACGACTCGAGGCCCAAATGATATGGTTGAGTCAAATGAGCCATGACTCGAGGCGCAAATGATATGGTTGAGTTTAACAAGGCCCAACTCGTGGTGCAAATGATGTGGTTGAGTAAAATGAGGCCCTTCTCGAGGTGCAAGCATATGTGTAAGTCAAATGAGGCCTGACTCACAGCGCAAATGATATGGTTGGGTCAAACGAGGCCCGAGTCGAGGCACAAATGATATGGTTGAGTCAAACGAGACCCAACTCGAGGTGCAAAGGTATGGATTAGTCAAACAAGGCTCAACTCGAGGCGCAAATGATAAGGTTGAGGCAAATGAGACACGAATCGAGGCGCAAATGATATGGGTGAGTCAAACGAGGCCCAACTCGAAGTGCAAAAACATAGGTGAGTCAAACGAGGCCTAACTCGATGCGCAAATTATATGGTTAAGTGAAATGTGGCACGACTCGAGGCATAAATGATATGGTTGAGTCAAACGAGCCATGACTAGAGGCGTAAATGATATAGTTGAGTTCAACAAGGCCCGACTCGTGGTGGAAATGATGTGGTTGAGTAAAATAAGGCCCTTCTCGAGGTGCAAGCATATGTGTAAGTCAAACGAGGCCCGACTCACAACGTAAATTATATGGTTGGGTCAAATGAGGCCCGACTCGAGGCGCAAATGATAAGGTTTAGTCAAACGAGGCCCGACTCGAGGTGCAAAGATATGGATGAGTCAAACGAGGCCCGACTCGAGGAACAAACACATGGGTGAGTCAAACGAGGCCCAACTCGAGGCGTGAACAATATGGGTGAGTCAAACGAGGCTCAATTCGAGGCACAAATAATATGGTTGTGTCAAACGAGACACAACTCGAGGCACAAATGATATGGTTGTGTCAAATGAGATGGCTGAGTCAAACAAGGACCGACACGAGGCACAAATGATATGGTTGAGTCAAACAGGGCCCGACTCGAGGTGCAAATGATGTGGTTGAGTCAAACGAGGCCCGACTCGAGGTGCAAAGATATGGGTTAGTCAAACGAGGCTCGACTCAAGGAACAAACACATGGGTGAGTCAAACGAGGCCCACCTTGAGGCGTAAATGATATAGGAGAGTCAAACGAGGCCCAACTCGAGGCACAAATAATATGGTTAAGTCAAATGAGGCAGAACTTGAGGCGCAAATGATATGGTTGAGTCAAACGAGCCACGAGTCGAGGCGCAATTGATCTGGTTGAGTCAAATGAGGCCCGACTCGAGGTGCAAATGATATGGTTGAGTCAAACGAGGCCCGACTCGAGGCGCAAACATATGGGTGAGTGAAATGAGGACCAACTTGAGGCGCAAACATATGGGTGAGTGAAATGAGGCCCGACTTCAGGCGAAAATGATATGGTTGAGTCAAACGAGGCCCGACTCGAGCCGCAAACATATGAGTGAGTCAAACGACACCCTACTCGAGCCGCAAATGATATGGTTGAGTCAAACAAGGCACGAATCAAGGCGCAAATGATATGGTTGCGCCAAACGAGGCCCAACTCGAGCCATAAATGATATACGTGAGACAAACGAGGCCCAACTCGAGGCGTAAATGATATGGTTAAGTCAAATAAGGCCCGACTCGAGGCGCAAATGATATGGGAGAGTCAAACGAGGCTCGACTCGAGGCATAAAAATATGGGTGAGTCAAACGAGGTGCAACTCGAGGCGCAAAAGATATGGTTGAGTCAAACGGGTCATGACTCGAGACGGAAATGATATGGTTGAGTCAAACGAGGCACAACTCGAGGCACAAATGATATGGTTAAGTCAAACGAGCCACGACCTGAGGCGCAAATGATATGGTTGAGTCAAACAAGGCCAGACTCGAGGCACAAATGATATGGTTGAATCAAAAAAGGCCCGACTCGAGGTGCAAATGATGTGGTTGAGTCAAGCGAGGCCCTTCTCGAGGTGCAAACATATGTGTAAGTAAAATGAGGCCTAACTCGTGCTGCAAATGATATGGTTTAGTCAAACGAGGCCCGACTCGAGACACAAATGATATGGTTAAGTCAAACGAGCCCAACTTGAGGTGCAAACATCTGGGTTAGTCAAACGAGGCCCGACTCGAGGCACAAACACATGGGTGTGTCAAACGAGGCCCAACTCGAGGCAAAATGATATGGTTGAGTAAAACGATGCACGAATCGAGGCGCAAATGATATGCGTGAGTCAAACGAGGCCCAGCTCAAGGCACAAATGATATGGTTGAGCCAAACGAGCCCCAACTCGAGACGCCAATGATATTGTTGAGTCAAACGAGGCCCGACTCGAGGCGCAAACATATGGGTGAGTCAAACGAGGCCTGACTCGTGGCACAAACACATGGTTGTGTGAAACGGGGCCCAACTCGAGGCGCAAATGATATGGTTGAGTCAAACAAGGCATGAATCGAGGCGCAAATGATATGGGTGAGTCAAATGAGGCCTAACTCGAGGCGTAAATTATATGGTTAAATCAAATGTGGCACGACTCGAGGCCCAAATGATATGGTTGAGTCAAACGAGCCACGACTCGAGGTGCAAATGATGTGGTTAAGTTCAACAAGGCCTGACTCGTGGTGCAAATGATGTGGCTGAGTAAAATGAGGCCCTTCTCGAGGTGCAAACATATGTGTAACTCAAACGAGGACTGACTCGAGGCACAAATGATATGGTTGAGACAAACGGGGCCCAACTCGAGCTGCAAAAACATGGGTGAGCCAAACGAGGCCTAACTCGAGGCATAAATTATATGGTTAAATCAAATGTGGCACGACTCGAGGCTCAAATGATATGGTTAAGTCAAATGAGCCATGACTCGAGGCGCAAATGATATGGTTGAGTTCAACAAGGCCCGACTCGTGGTGCAAATTATGTGGTTGAGTAAAATGAGGCACTTCTCGAGGTGCAAGCATATGTGTAAGTCAAACGAGGCCTGACTTGCAGCGCAAATGATATGGTTGGGTCAAACGAGGCCTGACTCGATGCGCAAATGATATGGTTGAGTCAAACGAGACCCGACTCGAGGTGCAAAGATATGGGTTAGTCAAACGACGCTCAACTCGAGGCGCAAATGATGAGGTTGAGTCAAACGAGACACGAATGAGGCGCAAATGATATGGGTGAGTCAAACGACGCCCAACTCGAGGCGCAAAAACATGGCTGAGTCAAACAAGGCCCAACTCGAGGCGCAAATGATATGGTTAAGTCAAATGTGGCACGACTCAAGGCATAAATGATATGGTTGAGTCAAACGAGCCACGACTCAAGGCGCAAATGATATGGTTGAGTTCAACAAGGCCCAACTCGTGGTGCAAATGATGTGGTTGAGTAAAATGAGGCCCTTCTTGAGGTGCAAGCATATGTGTAAGTCCAACGACGCTCAACTCGCAGCGTAAATGATATGGTTGGGTCAAACGAGGCCTGACTCGAGGCACAAATAATAAGGTTAAGTCAAACGAGGCCCGACTCGAGGTGCAAAGATATGGGTTAATCAAACTAGGCTAGACTCGAGAAACAAACACATGGGTGAGTCAAACGAGGCCCAACTCGAGGCATAAATAATATGGTTGAGTCAAACGAGGCACAACTCGAGGTGCAAATGATATGGTTGAGTCAAACGAGCCACGACTCGAGGCGCAATTGATCTGGTTGAGTCAAATGAGGCCTGAGTCGAGGTGAAAATGATATGGTTCAGTCAAACGAGGCCCGACTCGAGGCGCAAACATATGGGTGAGTGAGATGAGGCCCGACTTGAGGCACAAACACATGGGTGAGTCAAATGAGGCCCAACTTGAGGCGCAAATAATATGGTTGAGTCAAACGAGGCCCGACTCGAGCCGCAAACATATGAGTGAGTCAAATGACGCCCAACTCGAGCCGCAAATGATATGGTTGAGTCAAACGAGGCACGAATCGAGGCGCAAATGATATGGTTGAGCCAGACGAGGCCCAACTCAAGCCACAAATGATATGCGTGAGACAAACGAGGCCCAACTCGAGGTGCAAATGATATGGTTAAGTCAAACAAGGCCCGACTTGAGGCGCAAATGATATGGGAGAGTCAAACGAGGCCCGACTCGAGGCACAAATGATATGGTTGAGTCAAACGAGCCACAACCTGAGGCGCAAATGATATGGTTGAGTCAAACAAGGCCCGACTCTAGGTGCAAATGATGTGGTTGAGTCAAACAAGGCCCTTCTCGAGGTGCAAACATATGTGTAAGTCAAATAAGGCCTGACTCGTGCCGCAAATGATATGGTTTAGTCAAACGAGGCACAACTCGAGACGCAAATGATATGGTTGAGTCAAACGAGGCCCGACTCGAGGTGCAAACATCTGGGTTACTCAAACGAGACCCGACTCGAGGCATAAACACATGGGTGTGTCAAACGAGGCCCAACTCGAGGCAAAAAGATATGGTTGAGTAAAACGATGCACAAATCAAGGCGCAAATGATATGCGTGAGTCAAACGAGGTCCAACTTGAGGCACAAATGATATGGTTGAGTCAAACGAGGCCCAACTTGAGACGCCAATGATATTGTTGAGTCAAACGAGGCCCGACTTGAGGCGCAAACATATGGGTGAGTCAAACGAGGCCCAACTCGAGGCACAAATAATATGGTTGAGTCAAATGAGCCACGACTCGAGGCACAAATGATATGGTTGAGTCAAATAAGGCCCAACTCGTGGCACAAATGATATGGTTAAGTCAAACAAGGCCCGACTCGTGGTACAAATGATATGGTTGAGTCAAACAGGGCCCGACTCGAGAAGCAAATGATGTGGTTAAGTCAAACAAGGCCCTTCTCAAGGTGCAAACATATGTGTAAGTCAAACGAGGCCCTACTCGAGGCACAAATGATATGGTTGAGTAAAATGAGGCCTGACTCGAGGTGCAAAGATATGGGTTAGTCAAACGAGGCTCGACTCGAGGCACAAACACATGGGTGAGTCAAACGAGGCCCAACTCGAGGAGCAAATGATATGGTTGAGTCCAACGAGGCAAGAATCGAGGCGCAAATGATATGGTTAAGTCAAACGAGGCCCAACTCGAGGCGCAATGGATATGGTTGAGTCAAACGAGCCACGACTCAATGCGCAAATGATATAGTTGAGTTAAACAAGGCACAACTCATGATATAATTGGGTCAAACGAGGCCCGACTCATGGCGCAAATGATATAATTGGGTCAAACGAGACCCGACTCGAGGCGCAAATGATATGGTTGAGTCAAATGAGACTCGACTCGAGGTGCAAACATATGGGTTAGTCATACGAGGCTCGACTCGAGGCACAAACACATGGATGAGTCAAACGAGGCCCAAGTCGAGGAGCAAATGATATGGTTGAGTCAAACGACGCACAAATCGAGGCGCAAATGATATGGGTGAGTCAAACGAGGCCCAACTCAAGGCAAAAATAATATGGTTGAGTCAAATGAGGCCCAACTCGAGGCGCAAGTGATATGGTTGAGTCAAACAAGCCACGACTCGAGGCGTAAATGATATGGTTGAGTTAAATAAGGCCCGACTCGTGGTGCAAATTATGTGGTTGAGTAAAACGAGACCCTTCTCAAAGTGAAAGCATATGTGTAAGTCAAACAAGGCCCCACTCGAGGCGAAAATGATATGGTTAAGTCAAATGAGGCCCGTCTCAAGCTGTAAACATATGAGTGAGTCAAACAATGCCCGACTCGAGCCGCAAATGATAAGGTTGAGTCAATCGAGGTGCAAATGATATGGTTGAGCCAAACGAGGCCCAACTCGAGCCACAAATGATATGGGTGAGACAAGCAGGCCCAACTCAAGGTGTAAATGATATGGTTAAATCAAACGAGGCCCGAGTCAAGGCACAAATGATATGGGAAAGTCAAACGAGGCTCGACTCGATGCGTAAAAGCATGGGTGAGTCAAACGAGGCCTAACTCGAGGCGCAAAAGATATGGTTGAGCCAAACGAGGCACGAGTCAAGGCGCAAATGATATGGTTAAGTCAAATAAGGCACGACTCGAGGTGCAAATGATATGGTTGAGTCAAACAAGGGATGACTCGAGGTGCAAATGATATGGTTGAGTCAAACGAGGCATGAATCGAGGCACAAATGATAAGGTTGAGCCAAACGAGGCCCAACTCAAGGCACAAATGATATGGTTAAGTTAAACGAGGCCCGACTCGACGCACAATTGATATGGGAGAGTCAAACGAGGCCCTTCTCGAAGTGCAAGCATATGTGTAAGTCAAATGAGGCCTGACTCGATGCGCAAATGATATGGTTGAGTCAAACTAGGCCCGACTCAAGGCACAAACATATGGGTAAGTGAAATGGGGACCAACTCGAGGTGCAAATGATATGGTCGAGTCAAACGAGGCACGAATTGAGGTGCAAATGACATGGATGAGTCAAATGAGGCCTAACTTGAGACACAAACACATGGGTGAGTCAAACGAGGCCCAACTCAAGGCCCAAATGAAATGGTTGAGTCAAACGAGGCTTGACTCAAGGCGCAAATGATAAGGCTAAGTTAAACGAGGCCCGACTTAAGGCGCAAATGACATGGTTGCATCAAACGAGGCTTGACTTGAGGCGCAAATGATATGGCTGATTCAAACAAGGCCCGACTCAAGCCGTAAGCATACGAGTGAGACAAACGAGGACCGACTTGAGGTGCAAATGATATGGTTGAGTCCAACGAGGCTTGACTCGAGGCTCAAATGATAAGGCTAAGTCAAATGAGACTGGACTTGATGCGTAAATAATATGGTTGAGCCAAACGAGGCCCGACTCGAGGTGCAAATGATATGGTCAAGTTAAGCAAGGCCCAACTTGAGGCGCAAATGATATGGTTAAGTAAAACAAGGCCCGACTCGAGGCGCAAATAATGTGGTTGAGTCAAACGAGGCCCTTCTCGATGTGCAAACGTATGTATAAGTCAAATGAGGCCCAACTCGAGGCACAAATGATATGGTTGAGACAAACGAGGCCTGACTCGAGACGCAACATGATATGGTTGAGTCAAATGAGACACGAATTGAGGCGCAAATGATATGGGTAACTCAAACGAGGCCCAACTCGAGGTGCAAATTATATGGTTAAGTTAAACGAGGCACGACTCGTGGCACAAATGATATGGTTGAGTCAAACAAGCCATAACTCGAGGCGCAAATGATATGGTTAAGTTAAACAAGGCCCGATTCGTGGTGCAAATGATGTGGTTGAGTAAAACGAAGCCCTTCTCGAGGTGCAAGCATATGTCTAAGTCAAACATGGCCCGACTTGCATCGCAAATGATATGGTTGGCTCAAACCCGACTCAAGGCGCAAAGGATATGGTTGAGTCAAATGAGATCCGACTCAAGTTGCAAACATATAGGTTAGTCAAACGAGGCTCGACTCAAGGCACAAACACATGGGTGAGTCAAACGAGGCCGAACTTGAGGCCTAAATGATATGGTTGAGTCAAACAAGGCACGAGTCAAGGCGCAAATGATATGGTTAAGTCAAATGAGGCACGACTCGAGGTGCAAATGATATGGTTGAGTCAAATGAGGCACAACTCGATGCAGAAATATGGGTTAGTCAAACAAGTCCCAAATCGAGGTACAAACACATGGGTGTGTCAAACGAGGCCTAACTCGAGGTACAAACACATGGGTGTGTCAAACAAGGCCCAACTCGAGGCGCAAATGATATGGTTGAGTCAAATGACGCATGAATCGAGGCGCAAATCATATGCGTGAGCCAAACGAGGCTCAACTCGAGGGGCAAATAATATGGTTGAGTCAAATGAGGCACGAATCAAGGCTCAAATGATATGGTTGAGTCAAACGAGGCCCAACTCGAGACGTAAATGATATGGTTGAGTCAAACGAGCCACAACTCGAGGCGCAAATGATATGGTTGACTCAAACAAGGCACGACTTGAGGTGGAATTAATGTGGTTGAGTCAAACGAGGCCTGACTCAAGGCACAAATTATATGGTTGAGTCAAACAAGGCCCGACTCGAGCCGCAAACATATGAGTGAGTCAAACGATGCCCAACTCGAGCTGCAAATAATATGGTTGAGTCAAACGAGGCATGAATCAAGGTGCAAATGATATGGTTGAGCTAAATGAGGCCCAACACGAGCCACAAATGATATGGGTGAGACAAACGAGACCCAACTCAAGGCGTAAATGATATGGTTAAGTCAAATAAGCCCCGACTCGAGGCGCAAATGATATGGGAGAGTCAAACGAGACTCGACTCGAGTCGCAAAAACATGGGTGAGGCAAACGAGGCCTAACCCAAGGGACAAAAAAAATGGTTGAGTCAAACGAGGCACGACTCGAGGCGCAAATAGTGTGGTTGAGTCAAATGAGACACGACTCAAGGCGCAAATGATATGGTTGAGTGAAACAAGGCCTGACTCGAGGCACAAATGATGTGGTTGAATCAAATGAGGCCCTTCTCGTGTTGCAAACATATGTGTAAGTCAAACAAGTCCTGACTCGAGGCGCAAATGATATGGTTGAGTCAAACAGAGCCTAACTCGAGGCGCTTGAGTCAAACAGGGCCTGACTCGAGACGCAAATGATATGGTTGAGTCAAACGAGGCCTAACTCAATGTCCAAAGGACATGGTTGAGTCAAACGAGGCTTGACTCGAGGTGCAAATGATAAGGCTAAGTCAAACGAGGCCCGACCTAAGGCGCAAATGATATGGTTAAGTCAAACGAGGTTCGACTTGAGGCGCAAATGAGATGGTTGATTCAAACGAGGCCTGACTCAAGCAGTAAACATATGAGTGAGTTAAACGAGGACCGACTCGAGGTGCAAATGATATGGTTGAGTCCAACGAGGCTTCACTCGAGGCACAAACGATAACGCTGAGTCAAACAAGGACCGACTCGAGGTGCAAATGATATGGTTGAGTCCAACGAGGCTTGACTCGAGGCGCAAATGATAACACTGAGTCAAACGAGGCCCGACTTCAGGCACAAATGACATGGTTGAGTCAAACGAGGCCCGACTTGAGGCACAAATAATGTGGTTGAGTCAAACAAGGCCCTTCTCGATGCGCAAACATATGTGTAAGTCAAACGAGGACCAACTCGATGCGCAAATGATATGGTTGAGAGAAACGAGCCCCAACTCGAAGTGCAAATGATATGGGTGAGCCAAATGAGGCCCAACTCAAGGCGTAAACACATGGTAGAGTCAAACGAGGTCCAACTCGAGGCGCAAATATATGGTTAAGTCAAACAAGGCACGACTTGAGGCGCAAATGATATGGTTGAGTCAAACGAGGCCCGACTTGAGGTGAAAACATATGGGAGAGTCAAACAATGCCCGACTCGAGGCACAAACACATGGGTGAGTCAAACGAGGCCGAACTCAAGGCTCAAATGATATGGTTGAGTCAAATGATGCATGAATCGAGGTGCAAATGATATGGGTGACTCAAACGAGGCCCAACTCGAGGCGCAAATGATATGGTTGAGTTAAACGAGCCATGACTCGAGTTGCAAATGATATGATTGAGTCAAACGAGACACGACTCGAGCCGAAAATGATATAGTTAAGTCAAACGAGGCACGACTCGAGGTGCAAATGATATGGTTGAGTCAAACGAGCTACGACTTGAGGCACAAATAATATGGTTGACTCAAATGAGGCACGAATCGAGGCGCAAATGATATGGGTGAGTCAAACGAGCCACAACTCGAGGCGCAAATGATATGGTTGAGCCAAACGAGTCCCAACTCGAGGTGCAAATGATATGGTCAAGTTAAGCAAGGCCCGACTCGTGGCGCAAATGATATGGTTAAGTAAAACAAGGCCCGACTCGAGGCACAAATAATGTGGTTGAGTCAAACGAGGCCCTTCTCGATGTGCAAACGTATGTGTAAGTCAAACAAGGCCCAACTCGAGGCACAAATGATATGGTTGAGACAAACGAGGCCTGACTCGAGATGCAACATGATATGGTTGAGTCAAACGAGACACGAATGGAGGCGCAAATGATATGGGTAACTCAAACAAGGCCCAACTCGAGATGCAAATTATACGGTTAAGTTAAACAAGGCACAACTCAAGGCGCAAATGATTTGGTTGAGTCAAACAAGCCATAACTCGAGGCGCAAATGATATGGTCAAGTTAAACAAGGCCCAACTTATGGTGCAAATGATGTGGTTGAGTAAAACGAATCCCTTCTCGAGGTGCAAGCATATGTCTAAGTCAAACATGGCCCGACTTGCATCGCAAATGATATGGTTGGCTCAAACGAGACCCGACTCAAGGCGCAAAGGATATGGTTGAGTCAAATGAGGTCCGAATCAAGTTGCAAACATATAGGTTAGTCAAACGAGGCTCGACTCAAGGCACAAACACATGGGTGAGTCAAACGAGGCCCAACTTGAGGCCTAAATGATATGGTTGAGTCAAACAATGCACGAATCGAGGCACAAATGAAATGGGTGAGTCAAACGAGGCCCAACTCGAGGTGCAAATAATATGGTTGCGTCAAACGAGACAAGAATCGAGGTGCAAATGGTATGGTTGAGTCAAACGAGGCCCAACTCGAGATGCAAATGATATGGTTAAGTCAAACGAGCCACGACTCAAGGCGCAAATTATATGGTTGGGTCAAACGAGGCATGACTTGAGGCACAATTGATGTGGTTAAGTCAAACGAGGCCCAACTCTAGACGCAAATGATATGGGAGAGTCAGACGAGGCTCGACTTGAGGCACAAAAACATGGGTGAGTCAAACGAGGCCCAACTCGATGCACAAAAGATATGGTTGAGTGAAACGAGGCACGAGTCAAGGCGCAAATGATATGGTTAAGTCAAATGAGGCATGACTCGAGGTGCAAATGATATGGTTGAGTCAAATGAGGCACGACTCGATGCAGAAATATGGGTTAGTCAAACAAGGCCCGAGTCGAGGTACAAACAAATGGGTGTGTCAAACGAGGCCTAACTCGAGGTACAAACACATGGGTGTGTCAAACGAGGCCCAACTCGAGGCGCAAATGATATGGTTGAGGCAAATGACGCATGAATCGAGGCGCAAATCATATGCGTGAGCCAAACGAGGCTCAACTCGAGGGGCAAATAATATGGTTGAGTCAAATGAGGCACGAATCAAGGCGCAAATGATATGGTTGAGTCAAACGAGGCCCAACTCGAGACGCAAATGATATGGTTGAGTCAAACGAGCCACGACTCGAGGCGCAAATGATATGGTTGACTCAAACAAGGCACGACTTGAGGCGGAATTAATGTGGTTGAGTCAAACGAGGCCCCGACTCGAGGCACAAATTATATGGTTGAGTCAAACAAGGCCCGACTCGAGGCGCAAATGATATGGTTGAGTCAAACGAGGCTTGACTCGAGGTGCAAACATATGGGTGAGTGAAACGAGGCCCGACTCGACTCGAGGTGCAAATGATATGGTTGAGTCAAACAAGGCCCGACTCAAGCCGCAAACATATGAGTGAGTCAAACGATGCCCAACTCGAGCTGCAAATAATACGGTTGAGTCAAACGAGGCATGAATCAAGGCGCAAATGATATGGTTGAGCTAAACGAGGCCCAACTCGAGCCACAAATGATATGGGTGAGACAAACGAGACCCAACTCGAGGCGTAAATGATATGGTTAAGTCAAATAAGGCCCGACTCGAGGCGCAAATGATATGGGAGAGTCAAACGAGACTCGACTCGAGTCGCAAAAACATGGGTGAGTCAAACGAGGCCCAACCCAAGGCACAAAAAATATGGTTGAGTCAAACGAGGCATGAGTTGAGGTGCAAATGATATGGTTAAGTCAAACGAGGCACGGCTTGAGGTTCAAATGATATGGTTGAGTCAAACAAGGCACGACTCAAGGCGCAAATGGTATGGTTGAGTCAAATGAGACACGACTCAAGGCGCAAATGATATGGTTGAGTGAAACAAGGCCTGACTCGAGCCACAAATAATGTGGTTGAATCAAATGAGGCCCTTCTCATGTTACAAACATATGTGTAAGTCAAACAAGTCCTGACTTGAGGGGCAAATGATATGGTTGAGTCAAACGAAGCCCGACTTGAGACGCTTGAGTCAAATAGGGCCTGACTCGAGACGCAAATGATATGGTTGAGTCAAACGAGGCCTAACTCGATGTCCAAAGGACATGGTTGAGTCAAACGAGGCTTGACTCGAGGTGCAAATGATAAGGCTAAGTCAAACGAGGCCCAACCTAAGGTGCAAATGATATGGTTAAGTCAAACGAGGCTCGACTTGAGGCGCAAATGAGATGGTTGATTCAAATAAGGCCTGACTCGAGTAGTAAACATATGAGTGAGTTAAACGAGGACCGACTCGAGGTGCAAATGATATGGTTGAGTCCAACGAGGCTTCACTCGAGGCGCAAACGATAACGCTGAGTCAAACGAGGATCGACTCGAGGTGCAAATGATATGGTTGAGTCCAACGAGGGTTGACTCGAGGCGCAAATGATAACGCTGAGTCAAACAAGGCCCGACTTCAAGCGCAAATGACATGGTTGAGTCAAACGAGGCCCGACTTGAGGCGCAAATAATGTGGTTGAGTCAAACGAGGCCCTTCTCGATGCGCAAACATATGTGTAAGTCAAACGAGGACCAACTCGAGGCGCAAATGATATGGTTGAGAGAAACAAGCCTCGACTCGAGGTGCAAATGATATGGGTGAGCCAAATGAGGCCCAACTCAAGGCGTAAACACATGGTAGAGTCAAACAAGATCCAACTCGAGGCATAAATATATGGTTAAGTCAAACAAGACATGACTCGAGGCGCAAATGATATGGTTGAGTCAAACGAGGCCCGACTTGAGGTGAAAACATATGGGAGAGTCAAACAACGCTCGACTCGAGGCACAAACACATGGGTGAGTCAAACGAGGCCAAACTCAAGGCTCAAATGATATGGTTGAGTCAAACGATGCATGAATCGAGGTGCAAATGATATGGGTGACTCAAATGAGGCCCAACTCGAGGCGCAAATGATATGGTTGAGCTAAACGAGCCATGACTCGAGTTGCAAATGATATGATTGAGTCAAACGAGACACGACTCGAGCCGGAAATAATATGGTTAAGTCAAACGAGGCATGACTCGAGGTGCAAATGATATGGTTGAGTCAAACGAGCCACGACTTGAGGCGCAAATAATATGGTTGACTCAAACGAGGCACGAATTGAGGCACAAATGATATGGGTGAGTCAAACGAGCCACAACTCGAGGCGCAAATGATATGGTTGAGTTAAACGAGCCATGACTCGAGGCACAAATGATATGGTTGAGTCAAACGAGGCACGACTTGAGGCGCAAATGATGTGGTTGAGTTAAACAAGGTCCGACTTGAGGTGCAAATGATATGGTTGAGTCAAACGAGGCTCGACTCGAGATGCAAACATATGGGTGAGTCAAACAATGCCCGACTTGAGGCACAAACGCATCGGTGAGTCAAACGAGGGACAACTCGAGGTGCAAATGATATGGTTGAGTCAAACGAGGCATGACTTGAGACGCAAATGATGTGGTTGAGTTAAACGAGGCTCGACTCGAGATGCAAACATATGGGTGAGTCAAACAACGCCCGACTCGAGGCACAAACACATGGGTGAGTCAAACGAGGCCGAACTCAAGGCTCAAATGATATGGTTGAGTCAAACGATGCATGAATCGAGGTGCAAATGATATGGGTGACTCAAACGAGGCCCAACTCGAGGCGCAAATGATATGGTTGAGTTAAACGAGCCATGACTTGAGTTGCAAATGATATGATTGAGTCAAACGAGACACGACTCGAGCCGGAAATGATATGGTTAAGTCAAACGATACACGACTCAAGGTGCAAATGATATGGTTAAGTCAAACAAGCCACGACTTGTGGCGCAAATAATATGGTTGACTCAAACGAGGCACGAATCGAGGTGCAAATGATATGGGTGAGTCAAACGAGCCACAACTCGAGGCGCAAATGATATGGTTGAGTTAAATGAGCCATGACTTGAGGCACAAATGATATGGTTGAGTCAAACGAGGCACGACTTGAGGCGCAAATGATGTGGTTGAGTTAAACGAGGTCCAACTTGAGGCGCAAATGATATGGTTGAGTCAAACGAGGCTCGACTCGAGATGCAAACATATGGGTGAGTCAAACAATGCCCGACTTGAGGCACAAATGCATCGGTGAGTCAAACGAGGGACAACTCGAGGTGCAAATGATCTGGTTGAGTCAAACGAGGCACGACTTGAGACGCAAATGATGTGGTTCAGTTAAACGAGGCCCGACTCGAGGCGCAAATGATATGGTTAAGTCAAACGAGGCTCAACTCGAGATGCAAACATATGGGTGAGTCAAACAACGCCCGGCTCGAGGCACAAACGCATGGGTGAGTCAAACGAGGCCCAACTCAAGGCTCAAATGATATGGTTGAGTCAAACGATGCATGAATCGAGGTGCAAATGATATGGGTGACTCAAACGAGGCCCAACTCGAGGTGCAAATGATATGGTTGAGTTAAACGAGCCATGACTCGAGGTGCAAATGATATGATTAAGTCAAACAAGCCATGACTTGAGGCGCAAATAATATGGTTGACTCAAACGAGGCATGAATTGAGGCACAAATGATATAGGTGAGTCAAATGAGCCACAACTCGAGGTGCAAATGATATGGCTGAGTCAAACGAGCCATGACTCGAGGCACAAATAGATGGTTGAGTCAAACGAGGCACGACTCGAGGCGCAAATGATATGGTTGAGTTAAACGAGGCCCGACTCGAGGCGCAAATAATATGGTTAAGTCAAACGAGGCTTGACTCGAGGTGCAAACGATATGGTTGAGTCAAACAAGGCCCGACTTGAGGTGTAAACATATGGGTGAGTGAAACAATGCCCGACTAGAGGCACAAACACATGGGTGAGTCAAACGGGGCCCAACTCAAGGCAAAAATGATATGGTTAAGTCAAACGAGGCCCGACTCAAGCCGCAAACATATGAGTGAGTCAAACGATGCCTGACTCGAGCCGTAAATCATATGGTTGAGTCAAACGAGACACAAATCGAGGCACAAATGATATGGTTGAAACAAACGAGGCCCTACTCATGCCACAAATGATATGGGTGAGACAAACGAGGCCCAACTCGAGGTACAAATGATATGGTTAAGTCGAACGAGGCCTGACTCGGGGTGCAAATGATATGGGAGAGTCAAACGAGGCTCAACTCAAAGCGCAAAAACATGGGTGAGTTAAACAAGGCTCAACTCGAGGCGCAAATGATATGGTTGAGTGAAACGAGGCACGAGCCGAGGCGCAAATGATATGGGTGAGTCAAACGATGCCTAACTCGAGGGAAAAATTATATGGTTGAGTTAAACGAGCCATGACTCGAGGTGCAAATGATATGGTTAAGTCAAACGAGACACAACTCGAACCAGAAATGATATGGTTGAGTCAAACGAGGCACGACTCGAGGTGCAAATGATATGGTTGAGTCAAACGAGGCACGACTCGAGGCACAAACAATATGATTTAGTCAAATGAGGCACGAATCGAGGCGCAAATGATATGGGTGAGTCAAACGAGCCCCAACTCGAGACGGAAATGATATGGCTGAGTCAAACAAGCCACGACTCGAGGCGCAAATGATATGGTTAAGTCAAACGAAGCTCGACTCAAGCCGCAAACATATGAGGTAGCCAAACGACGCCCGACTAAAGCCGTAAATGATATCGTTGAGTCAAACAAGCCACGACTCATGGCGTCAATGATATGGTTGGGTCAAACGAGGCACGACTTGAGGCGTAATTGATGTGGGTGAGATAAACGAGGCCTAACTCGAGGCTCAAATGATATGGTTAAGTCAAACGAGGCTTGACTCGAGGCGCAAATGATATGGGAGAGTCAAATGAGGCACAACTCGAGGTGAAAATGATATGGTTGAGTCATACAAGGCACGACTCGAGGCGAAAATGATATGGTTGAGTCAAACAAGACACGACTCGAGGCACAAATAATATGGTTGAGTCAAATGAGCCATGACTCGAGGCGCAAATGATATGGTTGAGTTAAACAAGGCCCGAGTCGAGGCGCAAATGATGTTGTTGAATCAAACGAGGCACTTCTCCAAGTGAAATCATATGTGCAAGTCAAACGAGTCCCGACTCGAGGTGCAAATGATATGGTTGAGTCAAACAAGGCCTGACTGGAGGCGCAAATAATATGGTTGAGTCAAAGAGGGCTCGACTCGAGGTGTAAATGATGTGCTTGAAGCAAACGAGGCCCTTCTCAAGGCACAAACATGTGTATAAGTCAAACGAGGCCTGACTCTTGGTGCAAATGATATGGTTGAGTCAAACGAGGCCCGACTCGAGACACAAATGATATGGTTGAGTCAAACGACGACCGACTTGAGGCGCAAACATATGGGTGAGTCAAACGATGCCTGACTCAAGGCACAAATACATGGGTGAGTCAAACGGGTCCCAACTCGGGGCGCAAATGATATGGTTGAGTCAAACGATGCCTAACTCGATGCGCAAGCACATGGGTGAGTCAAACGAGGCCCAACTCGAGGCCCAAATGATATGGTTGAGTCAAACGAGGCTTGACTTGAGGCGCAAATAATATTGTTGATTCAAACGAGGCCTGACTCGAGCCGTAAACAAATGAGTGAGTCAAATGAGGACTGACTTGAAGTGCAAATGATATGGTTGAGTCCAACGAGGCTTGACTTGAGGCACAAATGATAAGGCTGAGCCAAATGAGGCCCGACTTGAGGCGTAAATGACATGGTTGAGTCAAACAAGGCCTGACTCGAGGCGCAAATGATATGGTTCAGTAAAACAAGGCCCGACTCGAGGCACAAATAACGTGGTTGAGTCAAACGAGGCCCTTCTCGATGTGCAAACATATGTGTAAGTCAAACAAGGCCTGACTCGAGGCACAAATGATATGGTTAAGACAAACAGGCCCGACTCGAGGTATAAATGATATGGTTGAGTTAAACGAGACACAAATCGATGCACAAATGTTATGGGTGAGTCAAACAAGGCCCAACTTGAGGCGAACAAGATATGGTTGAGTCAAACGAGCCACGACTAGAGGCGCAAATGATATGGTTGAGTCAAATAAGGCACGACTTGAGGAGCAATTGATGTGGTTGAGTCAAACGAGGACCTACTCGAGGCGCAAATGATATGATTGAGTCAAACGAGGCTCGGCTCGAGGTGCAAATGATATGGTTAAGTCAAATGAGGCCCGACTCGAGGCGCAAACATATGGGTGAGTCAAACGAGGCCTGACTCGAGCCGCAAATGATATGGTTGAGTCAAACGAGGCCCGAATCGAGACGCAAATGATATGGTTGAGCCAAATGATGCCCAACTCGAGCCACAAATGATATGGGTGAGTCAAACGAGGCCTAACTCGAGATGCAAATGATATGGTTGAGTCAAACGAGGCACGAATCGAGACACAAATGATATGGTTAAGCCAAACGAGGCCCAACTCGGGCCACAAATGATATGGGTGAGTCAAACGAGGCCCAACTCGAGGCACAAATGATGTGGTTGAATCAAACGAGGCCCTTCTCGAGTTGCAACCATATGTGTAAGTCAAACGAGTCCCGACTCAAGGCGCAAATGATATGGTTGAGTCAAAGAGGGCCCGACTCGAGGTGCAAATGATGTGGTTGAGTCAAACAAGGCCCTTCTCGAGGTGCAAACATATGTGTAAGTCAAACAAGTCCTGACTCATGGCGCAAATGATATGGTTGAGTCAAACAAGGCCTGACTCAAGAAGCAAATGATATGGTTGAGATAAATGCGGGCTGACTCGAGGCGCAAACATATGGGTGAGTCAAATGAGGCCCGACTCGAGTCACAAACACATGGGTGAGTCAAACGGGGCCCAACTCGAGGCGCAAATGATATGGTTGAGTCAAATGAGGTACGAATCGAGGCGAAAATGATATGGGTGAGTCAAACAAGGCCTGACTCAAGGCACAAACACATGGGTGAGTCAAATGAGGCCAACTTGAGGCCCAAATGATATGGTTGAGTCAAACGAGGCTTGACTTGAGGCGCAAATGATATGGCTGAGTCAAACGAGGATTGACTTGAGGTGCAAATGATATGGCTGAGTCAAACGAGGCCCAACTTCTGGCGCAAATGATATAGTTGATTCAAACGAGGCCCGACTTGAGCCATAAACATATGAGTGAGTCAAACGAGGACCAACTCGAGGTGTAAATGATATGGTTAAATCCTACAAGGCTTGACTCGAGGCGCAATTGATAAGGCTGAGTCAAATGAGGCCCGTCTTAAGGCGCAAATGACATGGTTAAAATGATATGGTTGAGTAAAATAAGGCCCGACTCGAGGCACAAATAATGTGGTTGAGTCAAACGAGGCCCTTCTCAATGTGCAAACATATGTGTAAGTCAAACGAGGCCCAACTCGACACGCAAATGATATGGTTAAGACAAATAAGACACGAATCGAGGCGCAAATGATATGGGTGAGTCAAACGAGGCCTAACTCGAGACGTAAACACATGGGTAAGTCAAATGAGCCCCAACTCGAGGCACAAATTATATGGTTAAGTCAAACAAGGCATGACTCGAGGTGCAAATGATATGGTTGAGTCAAACAAGGCCCGACTTGAGGCATAATTGATATGGTTGAGACAAATGAGACACGAATCGAGGCACAATTGATATGGGTGAGTCAAACGAAGCCCAACTCAAGGTGCAAACACATGGGTACGTCAAACGAGGCCCAACTCGAGGCGTAAATTACATGGTTAAGTCAAACAAGGAATGACTCGTGGTGCAAATGATGTGGTTGAGTCAAACGAGGCCCCTCTTGAGGTGCAAGCATATGTGCAAGTCAAACGAGGACCGACTCGCAGCGCAAATGATATGGTTGGGTCAAACGAGGCCCGACTAAAGGCACAAATGATATGGTTGAGTCAAACTAGGCCCAACTTGAGGCACAATTGATGTCGTTAAGTCAAATGAGGCCCGACTCGAGGCGCAAATGATATGGTTGAGTCAAACGATGCTCGACTCGAGGTACAAACATATGGGTGAGTCAAAGAGGCCTGACTCGACGCACAAACACATGGGTGAGTCAAATGAGGCCCAACTCGAGGTACAAATGATATGGTTGAGTCAAAGGAGGCTTGGCTCGATGTGCAAAAGATAAGGCTGAGTCAAACGAGGCCCGACTTGAGGCACAAATGACATGGTTGTGTCAAACGAGGCTCGACTTGAGGAGCAAATGAAATGGTTGATTTAATCGAGGCCCGACTCGTGCCGCAAACATATGAGTGAGTCAAACGAGGCCAGACTCAAGGTGCAAATGATATGGTTAAGTCCAACGAGGATTGATTCGAGGCACAAATGATAAGGCTAAGTCAAACGAGGCACAACTTGAGGTGCAAATGACATGGTTGAGTCAAATAAGGCCCAACTCGTGGCGCAAATGATATGGTAAAGCCAAACAAGGCCCGACTCGAGGCGCAAAGATATGGTTGAGTCAAACAAGGCCCGACTCAAGATGCAAATGATGTGGTTGAGTCAAACAAGGCCCTTCTCGAGGTGCAAACATATGTCTAAGTCAAACGAGGGCCGACTTGAGGTGCAAATGATATAGTTAAGACAAACGAGGCCCAACTCGACTCAAGGTGCAAATGATATGGTTGAGTCAAAGAAGACACGAATCAAGGCGAAAATGATATGGGTTAGTCAAATGAGGCCCAACTCAAGGCGCAAACACATGGGTGAGTCAAACGAGGCCCAACTCAAGGCGCAAATTATAAGGTTAAGTCAACCGAGGCATGACTCAAGGTGCAAATGATATGGTTGAGTCAAACGAGGCTCGACTCGAGGTAGAAATGATGTGGTTCAGTCAAACAAGGCCCGACTCGAGGCACAAATAAAGTGGTTGAGTCAAACGAGGCCCTTCTCGATGTGCAAACATGTGTAAGTCAAACGAGGGCCGACTCTACGCATAAATGATATGGTTAAGACAAATGAGACACGAATCGAGGCGCAAATGATATGGGTGAGTCAAACGAGGCCCAACTCGAGGCGCAAACACATGGGTGAGTCAAACGAGGCCCAACTCGAGGCGCAAATTACATGGTTAAGTCAAACAAGGCACGACTCAAGGTGCAAATGATATGGTTGAGTCAAACGAGGCCCGACTTGAGGCGTGATTGATATGGTTGAGTTAAACAAGGCCCGACTTATGGTGCAAATGATGTGGTTGAGTCAAACGAGGCCCCTCTTGAGGTGCAAGCATATGTGCAAGTCAAACGAGGACTGACTCGTGGCGCAAATGATATGGTTGGGTCAAATGAGGCCCGACTGAAGGCACAAATGATATGGTTGAGTCAAACAAGGCCTGACTTGAGGCATAATTAATGTCGTTGAGTCAAATGAGGCCTGACTCGAGGCGCAAATGATATGGTTGAGTCAAATGACACTCGACTCGAGGCACAAACATATGGGTGAGTCAAATGAGGCTCGACTCAAGGCACAAACACTTGGGTGAGTCAAACGAGGCCCAACTCGAGGTGCAAATGATATGATTGAGTGAAACAAGGCTTGACTCGATACGCAAAAGATAAGGCTGAGTCAAACGAGGCCTGACTTGAGGCGCAAATGACATGGTTATGTCAAATGAGGCCCGACTTGAGGAGCAAATGAAATGGTTGATTTAACCGAGGCCCAACTCGTGCTGCAAACATATGAATGAGTCAAACGAGGCCAGACTCGAGGTGCAAATGATATGGTTAAGTTCAACGAGGATTGACTCGTGGCACAAATGATAACGGTAAGTCAAACGAGGCCCGACTTGAGGTGCAAATGACATGGTTGAGTCAAACAAGGCCCGACTCGTGGCGCAAATGATATGGTTAAGCCAAACAAGGCCCGACTCGAGGCGCAAAGATATGGTTGGGTCAAGCAAGGCCTGACTTGAGGAGCAAATGATGTGGTTGAGTCAAACGAGGCCCTTCTCGAGGTGCAAACATATGTGTAAGTCAAACGATGGCCAACTTGAGGTGCAAATGATATGGTTAAGACAAACGAGGCCCGACTCAAGGCGCAAATGATATGGTTGAGTCAAACGAGACACGAATCAAGGCGGAAATGATATGGGTTAGTCAAATGAGGCCCGACTCAAGGCGCAAACACATGGGTGAGTCAAACGAGGCCTGAATCAAGGCGCAAATTATAAGGTTAAGTCAAACGAGGCATGACTCGAGGTGCAAATAATATGGTTGAGTCAAACGAGGCCAGACTCGAGGCAAAAATGATGTGGTTTAGTCAAACGATGCCCAACTCGAGGTACAAATGATATGGTTGATTCAAATGAGGCTCGACTTGAGCCGCAAAGATATGAGTAAGTCAAACAAGTCCCGTCTCGAGGCGCAAATGATATGGTTAAGTCAAACAAGGCACGAATCAAGGCGTAAATGATATGGTTGAGCCAAACGAGGCCTGACTCAAGGCACAAATGATGTGGTTCAGTCAAACCAGGCTCGACTCGAGGCACAAACATATGGGTGAGTCAAATGAGGCCTGACTGGAGGTGCAAATCATATGATTGAGTCAAATGAGGCCCGACTCAAGGCGCAAATGATATGGGAGAGTCAAACAAGGCTCAACTCGAGGCACAAAAATGTGGATGAGTCAAATGAGCCACAACTCGAGGTGCAAATGATATGGTTGAGTCAAATGAGGCATGACTTGAGGCGCAAATGATGTGGTTGAGTCAAACGAGGCCCGACTTGAGGCGTAAATGATATGGGAGAGTCAAACAAGGCTCGACTCGAGGCACAAAAAAGTGGGTGAGTCAAACGAGGCCTAACTTGAGGCGCAAAAGGTATGGTTGAGTCAAACAAGGCATGAGTCGAGGCGCAAATGATATGGTTAAGGCAAATGAGCCACGACTCGAGGCACAAATGATATGGTTGATTCAAACAAGGCCTGACTCGAGGCACAAATGATGTGGTTGAATCAAACGAGGCCCTTCTCGAGGTGCAAACATATGTGTAAGTCAAACGAGTCCCGACTCGAGGCGCAAATGATATGGTTGAGTGAGTCAAATGAGGCCGGACTCGAGGTGCAAATGATATGGTTTAGTCCAACGAGGATTGACTCGAGGCACAAATGATAAGGCTAAGTCAAACGAGGCCCGACTTGAGGTGCAAATGACATGGTTGAGTCAAACAAGGCCCGACTCGTGGCGCAAATGATATGGTTAAGCTAAACAAGGCCTGACCCGAGGCGCAAATGATATGGTTGAGTCAAACAAGCCCCGACTCGAGGCACAAATGATGTGGTTGAGTCAAACGAGACACGAATCAAGGCGGAATTGATATGGGTTAGTCAAATGAGGCCCAACTCAAGGCACAAACACATGGGTGAGTCAAACGAGGCCCAACTCAAGGTGAAAATTATAAGGTTAAGTCAAACGAGTTATGACTCAAGGTACAAATGATATGGTTGAGTCAAACGAGGCCCGACTCGAGGCAGAAATGATGTGGTTCAGTCAAACGAGGCCTGACTTGAGGTGCAAATGATATGGTTGATTCAAATGAGGCTTGACTTGAGTCGCAAAGATATGAGTAAGTTAAACGAGGCCCAACTCGAGGCACAAATGATGTGGTTCAGTCAAACGAGGCCCGACTCGAGGCACAAACATATGGGTGAGTCAAACGAAGCCCGACTTGAGGTGCAAATCATATGGTTGAGTCAAACGAGGCCCGTCTTGAGGCGCAAATGATATGGTTAAGTCAAACGAGGAACAAATGATGTGGTTCAGTCAAATGAGGCTCGACTTGAGGTGCAAATCATATGCTTGAGTCAAACGAGGCCCGACTCGAGGCGCAAATGATATGGAAGAGTCAAACAAGGCTCAACTCGAGGCACAAAAATGTGGGTGAGTCAAACGAGCCACAACTCGAGGCGCAAATGATATGGTTGAGTCAAACGAGGCATGACTTGAGTCGTAAATGATGTGGTTGAGTCAAACGAGGCCCGACTCGAGGCACAAATGATATGGGAGAGTCAAATAAGGCTCAACTCGAGGCACAAAAATGTGGGTGAGTCAAACGAGGCCTAACTCGAGGCGCAAAAGATATGGTTGAGTCAAACAAGGCATGAGTCGAGGCGCAAATGATATGGTTAAGGCAAACAAGCCATGACTCGAGGCGCAAATGATATGGTTGATTCAAACAAGGCCTGACTCAAGGCACAAATGATGTGGTTGAATCAAACGAGGCCCTTCTCGAGGTGCAAACATATGTGTAAGTCAAACGAGTCCCGACTCGAGGTGAAATGATATGGTTGAGTCAAACAAGGCCCGACTCGAGATGCAAATGATATGGTTGAGTCAAACGAGGGCTCGACTCGAGGTGCAAATGATGTGGTTGAGTCAAACGAGGCCCTTCTCGAGGTGCAAACATATGTGTACGTCAAACGAGTCCTAACTCGAGGTGCAAATGATATGGTTGAGTCAAACGAGGCCTGACTCGAGACGCAAATGATATGGTTGAGTCAAACGAGGGCTTGGCTCGAGGTGCAAATGATATGGTTGAGTCAAACAAGGCCCTTCTCAAGGTGCAAACATATGTGTAAGTCAAACGAGGCCCGACTCAAGGCACAAACACATGGGTGAGTCAAATGGGGCCCGACTCGAGGCGTAAATGATATGGTTAAGTCAAACGAGGCATAAATCGAGGCGCAAATGATATGAGTTAGTCAAACGAGGCCGACTCGAGACGCAAATGATATGGTTAAATCCAACGAGGCTTGACTCATGGTGCAAATGATAAGGCTGAGTCAAATGAGGCCCAACTTGAGACCCAAATGATATGGTTGAGTCACACGAGGCTTGACTTGAGGCGCAAATGATAAGACTGAGCCAAACGAGGCCCGACTTAAGGTGCAAATGACATGATTGAGTCAAACGAGGCTCGACTTGAGGCATAAATCATATGGTTGATTCAAACGAGGCCTGACTTGAGTCGCAAACATATGAGTGACTCAAACGAGGACCGACTCGAGGTGCAAATGATATGGTTAAATCCAACGAGGCTTGACTCATGGCGCAAATGATAAGGCTGAGTCAAACGAGGCCCGACTTAAGGCACAAATGATATGGTTAAAATGATATGGTCAAGTAATATAAGGCCCGACTCGAGGCACAAATAATGTGGTTGAGTTAAACGAGGCCCATCTCAATGTGCAAACATATGTGTAAGTCAAATGAGGCTCGACTCGAGGCGTAAATGATATGGTTGAGTCAAACGAGACATGAATCGAGGTGCAAATGATATGGGTGAGTCAAACGAGGCCCAACTCGAGGCCCAAACATATGGGTGAGTCAAACAAGGCCCAACTCGAGACACAAATTACATGGTTAAGTCAAACAAGGCATGACTTGAGGTGCAAATGATATGGTTGAGTCAAACGAGCCATGACTCGAGGCACAAATGATATGGTTGAGTCAAACGAGGCCTAACTCGAGGCACAAATTATGTGGTTTAGTCAAACGAGGCCCTTCTCGAGGTGCAAACATATGTGTCAGTCAAACGACTCATGACTCGATGCGCAAATGATATGGTTGAGTCAAACGAGGCCCGACTCGAGGCGCAATTGATATGGTTGAGTTAAACAAGGCCTAACTCGTGGTGCAAATGATGTGGTTGAGTCAAACGAGGCCCTTCTTGAGGTGCAAGCATATGTGCAAGTCAAACAAGGACTAACTCGTGGTGCAAATGATATGGTTGGTCAAACGAGGCCCGACTCAAGGCACAAATGATATGGTTGAGTCAAACGATGTCTGACTCGAGGCGCAAACATATGGGTGAGTCAAATGAAGCCCAACTCGAGGCGTAAACACATGGGTGAGTCAAACGAGGGACAACTCGAGGTGCAAATGATATGGTTGCGTTAAACGAGGCATGACTTAAGGCACAATTGATGTGGTTGAGTCAAATGTGGCCCAACTCGAGGCGCAAATGATATGGCTGAGTCAAACGAAGCTCAACTCGAGGTACAATTGATATGCTTGAGTCAAACGAGACTCAACTTGGGGCGCAAACATATGGGCGAGTCAAATGAGGCTCAGCTCGAGGCACAAACACATAGGTGAGTTAAACGAGGTAAGACTCAAGGCGCAAATGATAAGGCTGAGTCAAACGAGGCCCAACTTGAGGCGCAAATGACATGGTTGTGTCAAACGAGGCTCGACTTGAGGAGCAAATGAAATGGTTGATTCAAACGAGGCCCGACTCGTGCTGCAAACATGAGTGAGTCAAACGAGGCCGACTCGAGGTGCAAATGATATGGTTGAGTCCAACGAGGATTGACTCGAGGCGCAAATGATAAGGCTGAGTCAAATGAGGCCCGTCTTGAGGCGCAAATGACATGGTTGACTCAAACAAGGCCCGACTCAAGGCGCAAATGATGTGGTTAAATCAAACGAGGCCCGTCTCGAGGTGCAAACATATGTGTAAGTCAAACAAGTCCCAACTCGAGGCGCAAATGATATGGTTGAGTCAAACTAGGACTGACTCGAGGCGCAAATGATACGGTTGAGTCAAAGATGGCCCGACTCGAGGTACAAATGATGTGGTTGAGTCAAACGAGGCCCTTCTCAAGGTGCAAACATATGTGTAAGTGAAACGAGGCCTGACTCGAGGCGCAAATGATATGGTTAAGACAAACAAGGCCCGACACGATGCGCAAATGATATGGTTAAGTCAAATGAGACACGAATCAAGGCGCAAATGATATGGGTTAGTCAAATGAGGCCCAACTCAAGGCGCAAACACATGGGTGAATCAAATAAGGCCCAACTCGAGGCGCAAATTATAAGGTTAAGTCAAACGAGGCATAACTCGAGGTGCAAATGATATGGTTGAGACAAACGAGGCCCGACTCGAGGCGAAAATGATGTGGTTTAGTCAAACGAGGCCCGACTCGAGGCGTAAATGATATGGTTAATTCAAATGAGGCCTGACTTGAGCCGCAAACATATGAGTAAGTCAAACGAGGCCCGTCTCAAGGTGCAAAATAATATGGTTGAGTCAAACGAGGCACAAATCTAGGCGTAAATGATATGGTTGAGCCAAACGACGCCCGACTCGATGCACAAATGATGTGGTTCAGTCAAACGAGGCCCGATTCGAGCCGCAAACATATTAATGAGTCAAACGACGCCCGGCTTGAGCCACAAATGATATGGTTTGGCAAACAAGGCACGAATTGAGGCGCAAATGCTATGGTTGAGCCAAACGAGGCCCAACTCGAGCCACAAATGATATGGGTGAGTCAAACGAGGCCCAACTCAAGGCGCAACTGATATGGTTAAGTCAAACGAGGCCCGTCTCGAGGCGCAAATGATATGAGAGAGTCAAACGAGGCTCGACTCGAGGCGCAAACACATGGGTGAGTCAAACGAGGCCCAACTCGAGGCGCAAAAGATATGGTTGAGTCAAACGAGGCATGACTCGAGGCACAAATGATATGGGTAAGTCAAATGAGGCCCAACTCAAGGTGAAAACACTTGGGTGACTCAAATGAGGCCCAACTCGAGGCGCAAATAATATGGTTGAGTCAAATAAGGCACGACTCTAGACACAAATGATAAGGCTGAGTCAAACGAGACACGACTAGAGGTGCAAATGACATGGTTGTGTCAAACGAGGCTCGACTGGAGGAGCAAATGAAATGGTTGATTCAAACGAGGCCTTACTCTAGTCGCAAACATATGAGTGAGTCAAACGTGGCTCGACTCAAGGTGCAAATGATCAGGCTGAGTCAAACGAGGCTCGAGTTGAGGCGCAAATGACATGGTTGAGTTAAACGAGGCCTAACTCGAGGCACAAATGATATGGTTAAGCCAACAAGGCCCGACTCATGGTGCAAATGATATGGTTGAGTCAAACAAGACCCGAATCATGGCGCAAATGATGTGGTTGAGTCAAACGAGGCCCTTTTCGAGGTGTAAACATATGTGTAAGTCAAACGAGGCACGACTCGAGGTGCAAAAGATATGGTTGAGTCAAACGAGACATGAATGAAGGCACAAATGATAAGGGTGAGTCAAACGAAGATCAATGATTTTGTTCCATAAAAATTCCTCATGCAAATTTATGGACACTCTAGCCATTATAGCAAAGATAAAGTTTTGAACTAAAATCAATTCCTATTTTCTTCTTAAAAATTGTTGTCTCTGTCCTCTTCCAACCTTTAAAGAATTGCAAATGAGAATAGATGTAGATCATAACTATGATGTTTTATTTTACAGGAGTTGAAATCCTTCTTTCATAAAAAGTCAATTGTGGTGGTTCTAATCCAAATTGGATTAGTCAAAGACTTGGACTGTTCTATAGGTATAATAGTTACAGAACTTCTAGTAAAAATTTGATTATTATTATGACAGAATGCAAGAAAGGTCAAAAAAAAAAAACTAGACTCATGATAAATTATCAAGATTAATATTGACATTACTACTTGGCCTATAGTTGTATCTTGGTAATTAAGTTTGGGCATAAGAGTAGAATTTATATAGGAACACACAAAAGAGTTACCATTAACAATTTTTTAGAGAAAACTCAAATATCTTGCAATATCATTAGTTCATCAGTAGATCACATAATATCGTTTTTGCCTAAAGAGAATTAACAACATTTTATTTATCCCCAAAAACCAAATATATTTAACAAGCATTTGTCTTTCCTCTTAAGCAGAGAAACTCTTGGTGGCATTTCCTTTGTTAGACAAAATTAGCATACTTTAAAGGATCAACATTCATTGACTTCTATTTTTTTTATTTTGGTGATATTTTATTATCTCTTTTTATTTTATATTTAAAATAAAAATTTGGGTTCCACTTTTTTCACTATCTTTTTCTATATTAATTCTATTTATTTCTTTCTCTTATTGTTTGACTTCCTAAATAATATCCTCATCCATACTTTAAACACCCCCCTCAGCACCATTAATTCTATATATTTGAAAGAGTACTCAACCAAAGTGGTATATATAATTGAATTTTCTTATTAATTTGCTTGAAAAAACTTGGAAGCATTCCTTTAGAACACTGCAATTTGACATCCTTGTAGTTTTTCCTTTCTAAAACACCCTCAACCACCAATAATTCCTCTTCTAAGGCTGCGTTTGGACTTGAATTGAACATACGTAATCACATCTTTAAATTCTACTATAAGTTAAAATTTGTTAAATATTTATTTAAAAAATCTAAACTATCAAATTTTTTGGATTTCACAAATTAAACTGTGAAAGTCAATAAAAAATATATTTATGACAATTTGGGTGAGTTTGATAATCGCACATTTAGTGACACTAATTTGCCCTTTCATAAAATGGTTAAGTACTAATGGATTAATTTTATATACTTGAGAAACTCAAAAAAATAAATAGAAAATGGATTTTTTTTTCTTTTTCTAAGAGAATGGATGTTTTGATATGAGTAAATATGTTGTATCTACCACCAAGCAGTTGATACAATGATAGTTGGCTGCATCACAAGTCACTTTGCATTAAGTTATATGTTTAAAATTTGATTCTAGAATCATCTTAGTAAACAATGCTAAATCATTCTACCATTCAAGATTATTCTCCCCTTAATGGGTGATTTCACAAAAAAAAATGAAAAATATGTTGCACCTATGGAGCTATTTAGAAAGGGATTACTTAAAGTTTCCTATGAAACTGTACATATTGCATAATAGATTAACCATGTTTGATGTGAGATATTGGAGACAACTTTGCAAGAATTCAAGTTTCTTTCTGCATGCAGTTAGCTATCCAAGAAATATGAGCAATTGGTTCCTGCTTATATACAAAGGTTTTTGTGGATTTGCAACCTATCTCTGACTCTCCCTCAAACTAGCGAGGATTCGTTCTAGCTTGAGACTCTTACTCTAAATCAAAAGCTACCTTCTTCACCAGAACCCCTAATGTGTATGACATTCAGTCTACTCCCCAATCTACCATTTCACTTACTCTTCATTACTCTTTGGTCTCTCATTGCCTTGTCAAAATCCGACAGAGATAAAACAGGTAGGCCCAACTTTCCTAACTGTCCTTTCACTCAGTCTTCGTTGCTCTCTGGTCGCTCATCACTCTGCTAGAATTTGATGAAGAATTGTATAGCCATAACACCAATCTAATGGAGTAAAATAAAAGGCTTGCCAGCTAATCTATGGTGCACTTGGCGACGATGACAAGGAATATGAAAGGGATGGCCAATGCCATGGAGGCATGTGTGGTGTTAGGGTGCAGCACTGTTGGTAGCTTTTCAGAGCAATTCAGAGACATTGTCAATCAAAGTTCCCTCCTATAGGCTATACAGTTCTACAGGGTCAACTAGTGATTTCGTGATTTCAAGGTGTATATACATGGATAAGTATAACCTTTTAATTAAGAACAACATAAATAAATCCTTTAGTATTTGTTAGCATAAAATCAAAATAGATCAAACATAAATAAAATTTACTAATTAAAACCTTGAGATTAAAAGTCTGTCTCTATTTTAAGAATAACCAAGTTTTTTATGATTTTTTAATTTTTTCTATTTTTATGGCATATATTTTTTATCTAAGTTTATTTTAACAATAAATATGTGTTTAAATTATTTTAATAGTTAAATATATATTTATATTGTTTTAATAATTAAAAGAATGTATATGTCAACTTTCATATATGAAAGAAGGTATTTATAAATAATTTAAAGTTAACAAAATGTGTGTAACTTTTTTCTTAAAAATAAAGGAAACTAATAACATTTCCAATGCTCCACTAGTTTATGTTTTGTTGTAATTATTACTTGGGTTAGCAACGCCTAATTTTAGATTAGCTGAAGAACTAATTTTTGATAATAAATAATGATTTCTCAAATCAAACACCACAAAAGGAAATCATCTTCAATGGGAAAAGCCAACTAGCAGCGTACAAGCACGCAGTTGGTAACAAAATTAAAGATATACTTTCTTATATTTATATATCTTTTATCAAGTATTATTTGAGATTAATTTTAAATAATGTAAAATTTCACACAAATTTTAGACCAATTTCAATTAAATTTTGTATGTAATATATCAATATAAATATATAAATATAATATTATTCAAATAAAAATATTAATTGTATGTTTTTTTCAATAAAAATGGAGTACAAAAACTTTTGTTTCTCTCTCATTAAATTCCTCTCACCTCTTTTTTTTTCCCTACTCTCACCTCCTTTGACATGAATGATTGTAGCGTTAGAGTATTAAAATATGAGTAACTTTATCACATGTGGCACATAACGATAAAATTCTCTACAAAAGCAAACAAAATCATTCAGAAAAAGATTCTGAATTTAAAGCAACTTGAAAGTTGAAACCACATAGCAAACTTTTGCATCTATAAAAGTCTAACACTTATCAATTGGAGGTATGGGTGATTCCAGGGTGAATTATATTCAGAAATTGAGTTTGTTTAGCTATTTTTGTTTCTTATTTATTTATTTTTTAGTGATTTTTTGTTTCTCTTATTTAACACTTAAAATTGAATTATAATGTTGAATGCTACCCTCTTTTTATCAAACTATGTCTACCAAAAGGTTATCAAATTGAAACAAATTAATTGCACTAGCTAAATTTCTTGCCTAAGGTTTTGTATGATACCAAGTTAAACAAAGTTTAGTATATGGTTTTTTTTTTCCTCAAAAAAATTCTACTAAATTTTCAAGTTTTGGATGATCTTCTCCAGAAAAGTAAAGCTAAAAACGTAAGATGATGCCTTTTTTTGAAGACAAAATCAATGTTTTCTATAAAAGTTAAATTTTATTAAATATTTAATTAAAAATTTAAATTATTAAATTTATTAGATTAATAATTAACTAATAAATTATAATTTTTATTAAAATTTTTAGGCTAGTAACTTGGTCTGTCTTGGCCATTTTGTTGCTCTTATTGTCGATGCTTGATTCTGATTTCATAGCATCCATCTCAAACAAAAAATTCTTGGGAGCATAAGAGTGAAAGGGGAGATTGTCATAGAGAAATAAGAGAGAATTCAAATCAAGTATGCAAAGATATTTGTACTTGGGTTGTTTTGAATTTTTCAAGGTGTTGCTCTAGATGGTTGCTAACACTCACTTGACCTTTATGGTTGTCAACATTAATTTAAAACAATATGGAGAAGTTTACTCTACATTATTAACCTTAGATAATATCTATAATTTATGGTGTAAGTTTTTACATTAATTAAGTTTTATACTTTGATTTATAAAATTAAATATATTTAACCATGTAAATTTTATATTTATAAAAATTAAATGATAATAAAATTTTAAAAGTAGTAGAACTATATGGCCATTTGTCTTGATGCACTTGTTGATTAGGACATGTAATAGGTAAGATGTAATCAATTTTATTTCTTTTTAACCCTTATTTCTCTCTAACCCATTTTTCCTCCCTGAGCATATAATTAGTCAAGTATACCAAGTAGGTATGTTTGATAATTTATCTCATGATTATGTTATAAAAATTTCTGAACATACTATGGCCTTAGAAAGACTCCAAGAAACCATACATCTTTTATCATCAGACATGATAAAAGAACATAGAAGAAAAAGATTTCAATTTATTCATGTCGGATTAATACAAATTATTGTTAAACCTTTACACAGATTAGGAATAGTCACTCTTATTTGTGTAATCCTAAGAGACTCTAGACCATTACAATTTAATGACCAACTGCTATCTATAATAGAAGCTAATTTAAATTATGGTCCTTTTTTTTTAATAATTTTGCTAATTATACAACAGATCTAAGAATTTTTAATAAACATAATATCAAATTAGATATAAAAATGACAAAAGGCATCTAGAATCCTAACTCATATCCCTTAACTATAGTCTATAAAATATATTATAAGGTAATGAGAACTAATATTAAACGTAAAGCTTTATGTGTCCTCTAAAATAGAAACCCTTTTGTTACAAGTTAATCTTAAAAAATCTAATTATGTTACTCCTAAGTTATTAAATAATGAAAAAGTTTCTAGGGATTTAGAATGGAATTTAAGTCATGCCAAGTCGGCAAGCAACTATATCCACTAATCTTTTTACAACTACAGGTACTTCATATGCCTCGACTATGCAAGTTAGGCAACCAAGTGTAAGGCTAGCTTCTTCGGTAGTAACCCAAATATTATTATCTGAAGCAAGCTGCTTCTTGCCTATAAGACCACCCTCTCCTGAGACTGATAAACCCTGTCCATTCAAAGATAAAAATACTTTTATCCTATAATACCCCTAGAACCTGAATTTATTAATCTTAACCCAGAGCAAATTGCCAACTAAGTCTTTTCTCGTGGATGGACCTAGATTCCCCAAGACTTTAAAAAGAATAAATGATTTTATGAAGCTATTCTGGTAGACACCGAATCAGCCCAAATTGTCTACAAAATAGACCCTAAAGACCCAACTAAAATTTCTTACTCTAAGCTCAAAGTTCTTAAAGTCCTCTCCTGGTCAAACTGGAAGCAGCACCCTTGCACAGCTAAGAAATTTTCCTTCGCCTTTGACCCCCCTCAATTCAATTATTACGATTATCTTCCTTTACAAACCATTAAATACTCACTCTTGATTGATAAACTTTAAAATAGGCTAGCCAGCCTATCTTACCTGGTCCCAAGAATGGTTTCTTTGCTTTGGACCTTTGCTAGGCCAATTTTCTTCTAAAACCAAACAGGTTTATGATGAATTTAAAAGGAACTGGTAGGCAATCAGTTAATATAGAATCTATGTCTCTGCTTAAAACCCTAAAACTAAAGGGAATACAACCACATCTAGTTACCCCTCAACCCAAATATCAAGTAAAAGCCCACTCACTAATCAAGAAAGTAATTCTCCAACTCGATCTAAGTTAGAAATCTATAATCAGTTAAATATGTTAACTATTTTTGAAATTGATAAAGAAAAGATTAGGCAAACCTTCTATGCCCCTTAAAATAATGAAAAAAAGGAAATGGTACTTTTCCACTTATTCACAAGAAGACCTTGTAAAATATAGAAAAGACTTTTATAATTATCTTCTTCAAATTAAAGATCATGTTCCTTTCTTTGACTGGTTCGAATAACATGTTTTAGAAACCTTACAAGCTAATGTCTTAAAAAGTATACCAGAATGCTGAAAAATAGCTCAAGGAAAGAAAATAATAGGGAAAGTCCCCCCATTAGAAGAAATAGTTTTTCTTAATAAAGATAACATAGAAATAACAGCGTCATCTTTAAAACAAATGCTTTTTTTAAAGAATGAACTAGGACTACCTGCCTCTAAAAGAGATACAAAAAATGTACAAAAACAATTAAATTATAATAATAAAGTTATATATAATATAGCCATCACAGTAAACCAAGAAAAGCCTTCTTACTCTAGCCTAAAATCTGAACTAGAAAAGCCTTTGTTTAAACCATATAAATTCTCTAATGAAGAATTAGCAAATAGAAAACTAGGAAAATCTACTAACAATGTCCTAAAAGAAATAGATAAAAGATTAAAAATTTTAACTTTAAATGAAGATAAAAAACAAAAAGGAGTAGTAATTAATATTTTAACTTTATCTGAGGAAGAACAAGTCCAAAGAATTCGAGCTCATAGGAATTACCCTACAACTTCAAACTATTATAAAAGACCTACTCTTCCTGACATTCAAACAGAAGAATGGGAATTAAACAATCCCTCTAGTTTTGATAGTAAAGGAATAGTGGAATGGAATATAGATGGTTTAACTAAACATTTGATAATCAAAAAACTAAATGAAATGACCATGGTTGCAACTACCTATAAAAAGCATGGAAATAATGGAAGAGCTACTGCTCAGCTAATCATTTTTGGATTCACAAGAAATCTAAAAGGCTGGTGGGATAATATACTCAATGATGTTAATAGGCATAGTATTTTAAATTCTATAAAACTTGAGCCTACAACCTAGCAGGAAATAAGAACTCAAGTAGAAACTTTAATTTTTGCTATTTCTCAAAGCTTTATAGGAGAACCTAAACTTTTTGAAGAAAGATCTAATGAAATCTTACATGCCCTAAGATATCTTAGATTGTCAAATTTTCGCTGGTATAAAGATAATTTCTTAGCCAAACTTTTAATAAGGCAAGACACTTCTACCCCTTACTGGAAAGAAATATTTATTTTTGGTCTTCCAAGAGCCTTCGCCCAAAGGGTGAGGATAGGTTAGAACAAGAAAATTTGGTCTTATCAAGTATGATTTATGGTCAAGTCATATCTATAATTATTAAAATAGGATTAGAACAATGTAATCAGCTGTCCCTAACCTCTCAAATCCTTAGAAAAGATTAGTCTGTACAAAAAGAATTAGAATATTTTTGTCAACAGTGTAGTTTAGCAAAGATAGAGTCCCCCTAAAAAAAACTTAAAAAATAGAATAAGATATATAAAAAATATAAAAAAACATAAATATCAAAAGGAAGATAATAAGTCTTCTAAAAAGATAAAAGGAAAACATAAGAAAAAATTTGATGAAGCCTTAACTTGCTATAAGTGTGGATGAAAGGGTCATATAGCTAAAAATTATGTAAAAAAGAAAATAAATGAACTTAGCCTAGATAATGAAGTAAAAAAACAATTAGCAAGAGTTTTGCTTTATGAAAGTAATTCAAAATAGAAGAAGTCTGTTCTAGATCAGAAGATGAACCGATAGTTGACCAATTAGAGGAATCAAGTAATAGTGAGCACGAAATAAACCCATGCAAAAATTGTGACCCAATAATCCTTATGAAGAATGTAAATTAGAAATTTTTTATTGCAATACTTTAACAGAAGATTTTAAATTTTTAATAGACATCATAGATAAAATAGAAGATCCTAATCTAAAATATAAATATTTTCTTAAGTTAAGAAAAATAATACAACACGAAGAAGAAGAAAGTGAAGAAATCCCTTTTGAACTTTATGATTTAAACAAGATCCTGAAGGTAGATTTAGAAAAAGAAAAGCTTTTAGGAATATAAAAACTAAATAGAGAAATAAAAATTTTAAAAGAAGAAGTAAAATAGCTAAAAGAAAAAAATTAAAACAATTGAAACAAATGAAGCTTTAGAATCCTTAGCAGAATAAATAAAAAATTCCTCAGAAATTGGAAAACCGGTTAAAGAAGACTTATTTTTAAACAAAATAAAATCAATGCAACAAAAATGGCGATGTAAAGTAGATTTGAGGATAGAAAAAAAATTTCATAAAACTTTTAAAGTTTTAATAAATTCTGAAGTAGATTTAAACTGTATCCAAGAAGGATTAATACCCACTCAATATTATGAAAAATCCTTCAAGACCTTTATTCAGCAAGTAGTCACAGTTTAAATGTCAAATATAAGTTAACAAATTCTTTTATTTGTAATAATGAAATTTGTCTGCCTAATGATTTCTTATTAGTAAAAAACATTAAAGAACAGATAATTTTAGGAAGTCCCTTTTTAACACAAATTTACCTAATACATTATGTAGATGAAAAAGGAATAAAAACTTGAGTAAATAATGTTGAACTTTTCTTCGAATTTATACATCCTAAAATAGAAAAAAAATTATTTTAGTAGAAGAAAACCAATATTTTAATCTCCAAAATAAAAAAAATCAGATAGCTTTTTTATCCAAAGAACTTAATTTTAAAAGAATAGAAGAAGAGTTAAAATCTCCTAAAATACAAGAAAAAATAAAAGAACTACAAGCTAAATTGAAAAAGAGATTTGTGTTAAAATCCCTAATGCTTTTTGGGAAAGAAAAACTCATATGGTTTCCCTACCATATGAACTAGATTTTCATGAAAGTAAAATTCCCACTAAGGCTCGCCCAATTCAAATGAATAAAGAGACCTTAGAATATTATAAAAAAGAAATCCAAAATTTTCTAGATAAAAAATTAATTAGGCTAAGCAAATCACCTTGGAGTTGTGCAGATTTTTATGTACAAAACCCTTCCAAGTTGGAAAGAGGAGCTCCAAGAATGATAATTAATTATAAACCTTTAAACAAAGCCTTTAAATGGATTAGATATTTACTTCCTAATAAGAAGGATGTTTTAGGAAGATTATATAATGTAGTAATTTTTTCTAAATTTTATATGAAGTATGAATTTTATCAAATTAACTTAAAGAGGAAGATAAATATAAAACTGCCCTTACAGTACCATTTGGGCAATACAAATGGAATGTAATGCTAATGGGACTTAAAATGCTCCTTCTAAATTTTAAAAAATAATGAATGAAATTTTTAATAACCATTCTAACTTTATAATTGTTTATTTAGATGATATTTTGGTTTATTCAAAATCAACAAACTAACATTTTAAATATTTAAATATTTTTATAAAGGCTATAAAGATTAATGGGCTGGTAGTCTTAGCAAAAAGATAAAGTTATTTCAAACTTAAATAAGATTTTTAGAACATAATATATATCAAAGGCACCATCACACCTATAAGTAGGAGTCTAGAGTTTGCTGATAAATTTCCTAATGAAATTAAAGAAAAGCAACCATTTCAAAGATTGCTTGGATATCTTAATTATGTCTCTGACTTTATTCCTAATATCTACCTTATTTGTAAACCTCTTTTTGAAAGACTCAAAAAGAGTCCTCCTCCTTGGTCCACAGGAATGACTCAAGCCGTCATTCAAATAAAGTCTCTTGTAAGGAATCTCCTTTGTCTAGGAATTCCTCATTCTAATGCTTTTCTAATTGTTGAATGTGATGCTTCTAAAATTAGTTTTGGAGGTATTCTTAAATAGATCCTTACTAAAAATTCTAAAGAATAGATCGTTTGCTTTTACTTAGGATCTTGGAATCCTTCTCATCAAAAATATAGTATTATTAAAAAGAGATTTTTGCTATTATCTTATGTATTTCTAAATTTCAAGATGATTTAATAAATAAATTTTTTTTTTAAAAAACTGACCACAAAGCTGTGAAAGATGTTTTGCAAAAAGATATTAAAAATTTGGTTTCTAAACAAATTTTTGCCAGATGACAATCAATCTTATCTTGTTTTAATTTTAAAATTAAACATATAAAAGGAGAGCAAAATAGCCTTCTTGATTTTCTAATCAAAGAATTTCTACAGGATTTGAAATGAATGACAAGCAACCTTTACGCCCCCTTACAAAAGCTCAGTTTGCCATGTTGAGCTGGCAAACAACTATATTCACTAATTTTTTTACAACTGTAAATACTTCATACACCTCGACTATGTGAGTCAGGTAACCAAGTGTAAGGCTAGCTTCTTCGGCAGTAACCCAAACATTATTATCTGAAGCAAGCTACTTCTTTCCTATAAGACCACCCTCTCTTGAGATTGATAAACCCTATCCATTCAAAAATAAAAATACTTTTATCCTCATAATACCCTTAGAACCTGAATTTATTAATCTTAATCCAGAACAAATTGCTAACCAAGCCTTTCCTCATGGATGGACTTGGATTCCCTAAGACTTTAAAAAGAACAAATGATTTTATGAAGGCATTTTGGTAGACATCGAATCAGCCCAAATTGTCTAAGAAATAGACCCTAAAGACCCAACTAAAATTTCTTACTCTAAACTCAAAGTTCTTAAAGTCCTCTCTTGGTCGGACTAGAAGTAGCACCCTTGTAATTTTTATGACCCAATAAATCTTCTTATAAATCAATAGTTTCACTTATCGTATTACAATTCTTAAACATACTTTCATCGAATAATGTGGTTTTGCACTTAAACCAAGCACATGCCTAATAGTTAATTAGTGCTTTAGAGATTCCACTCTATAATTATCTAGGTGATTATATCAAGCATACATCACTATTAATTTGCCACCCATAAGAATATGAAAATCATTAAAAACTTTTGCTTATCATATCCATTATTAGTAGCTAAGTGATATCGCATATAATAAAAAGGACTTAAAATTTATTTGTAATGCTTATAGGATTTACAAGTGGCTTGTAATTACTTATATGAGTATTTCATGAAATTTTCAATTAGTTAAGTTGGATAATTATCGCTATTGATCTCATTCTAGCATTAGTCTCATCCCTTCAATGCTTCAAATATTTGTTTTCCAACTATTTGTCTCTTACCCATGGATTTAGTCAATGGATTAGTCAAATCCACTATTGTTCACACAATTTATATCTTTATCTTTTAGCAACTACTTTAACATTGTATATTTTAGTCGAATATATTGACTCTTACCAT
This sequence comes from Dicorynia guianensis, assembly GCA_037013595.1. Taxonomy (NCBI): domain Eukaryota; kingdom Viridiplantae; phylum Streptophyta; class Magnoliopsida; order Fabales; family Fabaceae; genus Dicorynia; species Dicorynia guianensis. The sequence continues at coordinate 15,629,494 of JASUAB010000013.1, read as the reverse complement.
AGAAAAATTTATTCTTTACAATAGTTATTGCCTTTTTGACAATCTCAATATATATAAATTTAGATGGCATTATTCTTTTACTCAAAAAAATATTTTGTTAAGAAATTTCTTAACTACTTAACCTAACTACCAACCATCTCATGAGTCACAAACTCTTACTCAGTGGTGGATTTTGATATAATTAGATAATTTTCAAGTAAATATACACCTTTGGGGGTTAACACATAACCACTAATAGATTTTGTTTCATATGAATCAAAGATCCAATTAACATCACCATTTCCTTTCATTACGGCAAAAATTTCACTTTACACAATACCATAAAACACAATACCTCTCAAATATTTCATGTAAGTGAGAAATTGTTTAGTAACATGATGTTAGTAAGACACCCTCATAACAATAACAACAACAACAAACCGAGCCTTTTTCCACTAGATGGAGTCGGCTACATGGATCAAACGATGCCATACACTTCTATCCAAAACCAAATTTTCGGATATACCATTTAAGCAAAGATCTCTTTTAATCATCTCTTCAAGTGTCCTTTTTAGTCTTCCTCTACATCTCCTCACAGGATTAAGCACTATTTGGTCAACCTTTCTCACTAGTGCCTCTCGCGGTCTCCTCATATTATTAAATATTTTAAGTTGGCAGCAAAATCCCTTCCACAAATAAGGTGTCTTACTAAATGGTGATTTTTATCACAAAACAGTAATTGAGAAAATTCATAATTCATACAAGGATATAAATAAAACTCAACAAAATTCTTTTGGTATCATTGTACCTTCATGTATAATAGGAATGTTACTCTCCATATCAACATCAAGAGCACAAAATTAATGGACACATAATCATCTTTGTGAAAAATTAGAAATTTGCACATTGCCATATATCAAAATCTACAACTTTTGGGTCATAAAAATATAAATCATTAAAACATATTTAATCCCAAAATAAAATACATAAGCCGTAAAAATGTATAACCAACTAAATAAGCATCCATATTATTCCATATACTTAGAACACCAATAAAGGGTAGATACAACCTCACACAAATAATGATAATCAATGCACTATTTATAATTTACCTAAAAATATTTTCACAAGCAATTAAATATGATATACAAATTAAAATACAAGTTTATTCTCACATGATGGACAAGAGTATCAGAGCAGAAGTTTTGGCTAAAACACATCAATAAGTCTTATCATTTTTTTCAGCGAATGTACGTGTTTGAGACTTGTTATTAAACAAAATAATTCCAAAATTAAACCATGAGTTATATATTTTTTTAAAAAATTTACGGAGCCTTTTGAGCCCCTCACAATAAAATTTTCGTTGAACATTTTAAATGAACAACGCACAAACCTTTGAAATTCAAAAAGGAGAAAATTATTTTTTAAACAAGACGTAAAGATTAGCATGTTAAAAAATATAAGAACCAACCAAATAAATAGACTCAATCATATATAAGCAGAAGTAGAAACAAATTCATTCATGACAATAAACATTATTCTGTATCATCACTTTTATCAAATTAGAAGGAGACCTTAACATTTAGGTTTCTCAACAGTGACATAGAAACTAAATTTTGTGTTAACGTTATGAACATGCAAACATGCAATACATTATTGTGAGGCAATGTCATACTAGATGTGAGTTTTAAGAGGACATTGAATTTTCTTAGAAATTTTGCAGTTTTAAAGTCTCCCAAGTAGACCAGCTCTTCTTTAATTTCTACTAGTGAATAAAAGGAAAATTAGCAAAAAAAATTGTTTAGTAACATAGTTTCTATCACTTAATCTTTCACATCAATGACCAAAATTAATTTGAGAAATAGTTTCAATAGTTATCTCATCTACTCCAACCAAATTTACATTTGACTCTCTTAAAAGTGAGATTTTTGGCTTTATGATTGTAATCAATTTTATCTGGTGGTGTGAATTAATAACTTGCACCAAAATAACCCTTGAAAAATAAAATTTGCTTTGCAGCACGAGCCTCCTTTCTTTCAATCATCTCCTAGTAGCAATAGTTTCTAATAACAAATTTGTATTCGCCAACATCTCTAGCTGTGTATTGTGATCAAGAATCCTAAATTGATTTTAATTCCTTATATGCACAATAAATATGAAACAAATCATTAGATATATAAAGTGTCTAAAACAGTGTGACTACCAATATATAACAAAATTTGAATCAAATAATTGTTAAGAAACTCAACATGGGTCAACTACATAGCTTGAACTGATGCAGCAGTAATAACAGTGGCAATAACAACTTCATCATAAGGTGTGAGGATAGTATTGTCAAAAGTCATTATGGCAATAATCTTTAGGATTATTGGAAAAGTATGTGGATTCTAAAAAGTTTGAGGTATGTTATAAAACACTTAATTTTAAGGATTATTTCTTTGCCCTCAGGTCCAAAGGTATTTAACACAACAATTTTCCCAAATTCAACAAATCATTCTAATTGTGTGCATCCACAATCAAGAAACAAAATTAGTAGAAATAGTATTAGTATGGTGGAAATATCCCAGCACAAGTCACAACCACTCAAAAAGGAGGAATAAGTTTTTCTCATAATTACCTAGTAATAAGAAGGAAGAAATTTTCTCACAACTTTTCTACGAAAGCATATGGAACTAACTATGTATAGAAAATTATATGGCCGTTATAAAATAGATGTTGGAAAATAAATATTGTAGTTGGAAAATAAATATTGTAATTCAAATATTGTCGTTGAATAATTAATAATTGTAATTAAAATATTATCATTGGAGAATAAATTTTTATAATAAAAATATGGTCATTGGTGAATAAATGGTTGTAATAAAATAATTAATGACTGTCGGAGAATTAATGGATTAATAAAATATGGCATTAGAAAATAATTAGGTAATGAATAGACTTCTCAAAACATAAACCTTTTGAAATAAACACATATTATGCAATAGTTTTTTGGCCAATGACATGAGGAATACTTCGTGAAACAAGCCAATGATATTCCTCCCAAGGATCAAACAGGGTGGAAACAGACTGATACCTCTCTCTGCAATGTCATTTGGTATTTCGTTGATCATTCCATTGCTGCCCAATACCAATATAAAGGCCAACAAGAAGTAGGACATGGACATGCAAACAATTGTCTCAACACTTAAGCAAAACTTGATGACTTTTTAAACTAACCTTGAACAACAAGAAGAGCTACTAGGAAAATTCTTTATGGTCTCTGCACTCGTTGGTTTGCCACTTGAATTAGACTTAGTTCACAATCAAAATTTGCCAAATACTGTATATAGTTCCTAACAAGGATACTTGTTTATGGAGGCCACCTCTGCTGATTCCTTAGCATTGATCTCAGATAAACTATCAAGCTGTTGGTATGGGTAGTTGTGGTGGTCAGTGTTCTTGAAACAAGGATAGTGCTCAGAACTTATTGTCACAAAATAGGCCTTACTCAAGATTGCTGCTTTCTCCTCAATGACGAATCTAAAACCATTAGAACCTTGAGATTGTTGCTTTCTCTTCGATGACAAATCTAAGACTACCATAATTAACCAACAATGGATTTCTACAATTCTGGGAGTCAAAACAGTCCACTACATGCCTACATAGCCTCTTTCGGTCAGACTACAAATCATGTCGCCTACCTAGCCTAGTCCTCAGTTCACTTGGACCTTTAGTTCTTAATTCTAGTGCTTCAAATCATACGTGTGGTGATGAAAATTTGTTTTCTAATCTCACTTGTTCTCACTATCTATATCCTAACCTTTGCTAATTGCTAATGAGTTAAGTAAAATGCATTTTATCACCCTATGGTAGTGTTTAATTTGATAGCCAATTTAGGGTTTCACTATGTTTTAGATAAACCTTCATGAAATTCATAGGTTTGGGTATACCAGGAGTATTGGAGTGCTAGAGGAGCTTGGAATCATATGCTTAGATTTATAACACCACCAAAGCTCTTTACATAGCTCGCACCCCTTGCTAAAGCACGCTAAGGAGGTTTAGAGCTTAACTGGCCACTGACATTGGTCTTGGCAAGCCAGGACAAGTATCTAGACCTTCTTGTAGCTTAATTTATAGGTTTTGTTATATTGAATTGGTTATCAATTTGGTGAGGTCATTAGGTCATGGAGTGAGTCACTAGTTGATCCACGTAAAAATTAAACAATAAATAAAATGAATATCTACGATAAAAATTACATAAAAATCCATTTAGTTTAAGTAAGGGGTTTCCGGACATGGGCTTTTGGCAAACATCAATTGGACAAGGAAAGCTGTTTCTGATTCCATTTCCCTTTTTCTTAATATTTTTGTCAATTAAATTCTTTAATTTGACTTGTTTTAATATCCAAACAAATGTCAAATATGGTTTAATCTTACTATTTTTACAAATTAAATTTTATTAACTACTTACTTAAAAAATTTTAATTATTAATTTATTGAATCTTATAAATTAAATTATAAAATTTAACAAATTAGCATATAAAAATATTTAAGGGTGTTTAATATAAAAAAATGTTCTAAGTTAGATTTTCCAATATAGTTTCTTAGAATAAATTGATTGGTTATTCTTCAACTATTCAGAATTGCCTACGACACAATCTTCTTTGATTTGGTTGTACCGTAGTAGCTCCTTACCCACTAGCATACCTACACCTATCCCTTGTTCCGCCCTTTCCGCTTGATGACCATCTTCTTTATCTCTCTCATTTTAATTCTTGATAAAAAGAAAACATTTAGGGTGTGTTTAGTTTGCATCATCATGAGAGATTTATGAGAATTTAAGATCTGGAATATTTACATTTTTACGTTTGATTCAAGATTTAAAAAAAGACTCTTAAGCAATGAATTTTTCCAAAATGTAAGATTCTTATAAAATATGAAAATTTGATATTCATGCAAAAAGAGTCCTAAGAACAAGGAAATTATTTAAAAAAACTATATAACCTTTACACATTAAATCGTTAGATTCTCATCATTATTATCATTACTACTATTATTATTATCATTGTTATTATATTGTACTATTATACTATTATTATCGTTGTTACTACTATTATTTTTATCATTTTTGAATCACCCCTATCTTTTGATGCCATGTAATGCGGGTTTGGGTGTATTCAGGTGGGAAGAGAAAAACGAACAGAGCACTAGGAAATCAACACAAACAAATTCCCAACTTTCAATATTAAAGATTATTGTTGAAAAGCAAAAAATCCCATAGCTTTACCAAAATGAAACCTGATTTGCCTCAGATATGGAGTTAGAGATAGAATTTGAGAAAATGGTGATTTCGATTTGGTGGTGTGGAATTCGTTGAGGAATAGTAGCAAGTTGGAGCAGAGGTTGAAGGAGGCATTGAGTGTGAAATGCCCTAGTGATGATGCGCCTACACAACCTAGAGGTTGCCCTCTCAGGATTGTTTGAAGAAGATGAAGATCGTTAGGAATTGGACTACAGCCATAGGAAGGTATGGAAATCCATCATAACGTAAGAGTTATGCATTAGTTATGGAAATCTATCATAACGTTAGAGTTATCAAATACAACTTTTGTAATATGTTCTAAAAATTATATTTTCCTTAATTCAATACATTTATAAGGGTTTTTTTAAAACTAATTTAAGTCTTAATAATATACATGAATTAATGCATAATTTGTTTCTTAGTTTAATTATAAAATGTAACATTTTAATATATATTTTGGCATATATTTGGTCGAGATCTTTTGTCATATATTAATAACATAATATATTGTACCCAACAGAAAAAGACAACACAATAAATATACTATTATGTAATATTTAATCATGCAGTTGCTGCATATTCGAATCATTACTCCACTATGAATTAGCCACGTTAGCTAGTGCTAACTCTGATTGTGTCTGGTTGGAGGATGATGCTGCCAATGATTGAAAACCCGGCTGCCCAAGACTTTGCATTTGCATTTATATATTTCCAACTTCAAAAGAAAAAAATTCACTTAAGCCAGTACACTGCTACCAATAATATTATCCATCAATCTCTTCCGAAAAATTCTTAACATATACATAAGTAATTTTTCTGTTAACTTCAGCTTTGACTTTTATCGATCTAGAACTTAAGGAATACTCCTTACAAATTGGAAGTTATAAAAATAACAAAATAATATGATTAAAGGAGTAAAAAGATTTTTGGTTCCTTTATTTTTATTAAAAGAATAATTTAGTTACTTAACTTTTAAATTGAATAATTTTGTCCTTCTACAATTGTAATTGAACTAATTTAATTCTTCATTTACTATATTCTCTTTTTGCAGTATAATATATTTCATTGATAATAACTTAAATTTTATCTTTTTCATTGTAATATGATAGAATTATTATGTGAATTTATTTTTTAATTAAAAAGTTTATTGAGATACATAAAATTAAGACTTAAGATTTAATAATAAAGTAGATAATTTCATGTTAGAAAAAGGATGTTAAAAATCTCAAAACAAAAATGAAGTTTAAGTCACTAACAGTTAATTATATCATGTTAAAAGAAAATTTTGATGAGTAAAGGAGTAAATTACTTCAATTTCACTTATGAAGAGATTAAATTATTTCAATTATACTTATTAAAAAATTAAATTATTTTAATTATAATTATAAAGAAATAAAATTATTTAACTTAAAAAGTTAAAGAATCAAATTATTTTTTTAAAAAGTAAAAAGATCAAAAGCACTCTTACTTTAAAAAGTAAATTATTGATTACATTATATTAAATTGAATAATAAAAGGTTAAAAAATTTATTTTTAAAGACAATAATTAGTTTAAATAAATATTTATTTTGAGTACTTGAATTAATTATTTAGTGCCAAATAGACTTTTAAATATAATTTTAAATCTTTTTAATTCTTGAATTGATAAATTTCAAAATTGAAATCTGTTTTTGGTTTTATACCCAAAATTAAGGTCTTTTCACTAAAAAAGAGCATTTTATTTGAGTTTTTAATTAATTGCGTTAAGTGATGTGCGAGATAGATACAAATCAATGTAGATGAAACCTTTGTGCGGTTTATGAGCAAGTTCAACTTACACAAATATACTAATTTTTATCCAGTTTCCTTTCAACAATAATTTCAAAGTTTTGTTTAAGTTTATTTGTTTGTCATTTTTTACTTTATTTTTAATTATTTTTGAAAATTTTTTTATGTATTTCTTCACAATTAGAATTATTTGTAGAAACTTTTTATTATATTAAATTTCAATGTTAGCAAATTTTTTAAAATTTTTGTATGAAGCAATATAATTGCATTTGATGCACATGCACAAGATTTATTTACAGGAATTCTCTAAGACTAGATTTTATAGTTTATCATAAGTAATAAATTTGAAGATATCCATTCATTTAATTAGTAAAATTATTGTGAATATGATGATAACTGAAAATTAAATCTAACTTTTACCATAAAAAGAGAGAGGAGATTTTGGAAACTAATTTTGGTAACTTAAACAGCTTAACAAATATCTTTTTCTTTATACAATTTAACTTATAAAATTTATTAAATATTATAAATTAAATTATATAATTAATTAATTCATCACCAATTCTTACTATGTATGTGACTTAATTTTCTCAAAAAATAATACTATATACATATTAAAACTTCATAAAAAGTTTATACAATGTATAAATTATTAAAATATTTTAAAATATAAAGTGTATTTTATAAAGTAAAATATAAATAATTAATTATTGATGAAAAAATTAATAATATAAATTATTTTAAAATTTTAAATTATAATTTATTTATTTTTATTTTACAATAATATATATTTTATTTTTTAATAATTAATTATTTATATATATTTTATTTTCTAAAATATATCTATATTTTATTTTCTAAAATATATCTATATTTTAAAAATTGAGTCCTTGTAATTAACACACTTTGCAACTAAGGAATAACAATGTTTAGTTTAAAAAAAAAAACTATTATTCTTAATTTGCAATTCTCTTTTTGACACTTGTCTCAATGTGAGGGCGTGTACTAAACAACAGGGTAGAAAGGTAAAAACACGTAAGGGCAGGGCTAACCAGAATGCAGAGGTGGCAGTCGGACTCGAGAAACTTGGGACAAAAGGGCAATTGTGCGAACTTGGGTTCCGCTGTTTACTCAGAAAGAGAAAGAGAACAGAATAGAGAAAACAAGTTGCGAGAGGCGGGGAAGGGTAACAGAGCCACAGAGATCGTGACTACAGATACTTCTGTAAGCCGTCGAATCTTCTTCTTTTTTTCCCCTGCTGAGTATTGGATCTGTAGCTTTCCCCAATTTCGTTGTCATACATCCTCTTTCTTGGTTCAATTTCTCGCTTCTCACTGGCTTTCCTTCAAATGTTTCTTTTGTTCCTTTCTTCAAAAACTTGAGTATCCTTTTGTGGATTTTGGCTATGTTTGCTGAAAAGATTTGGATTTTGGAGAGTCTTTGTGGAAATCTCACTTGGGTGTGGAATATTGTAAAAGTTTCTTGATTGACGCATCTTCGGTTCATACGAATTCGAGGGAATTTTGTTGTTTTCTTGGAGACCCAGAAATTATTACATTCCAGGTGGGCTACTTCTTCGTATCAGTTTCCTCAGAATTGAAATTTTCTTGTTTATATGCATATCTCAGTTACAGAATTCTTCACTTTAAACCTCAGGGAAGTTTGTGTTTTTAGTGGTGTGATGGTGTTGACCTTAGAAACTGTTCAAAGCCACTTTATGCAATACTAGTTAAAGATTTTGGAACTTTCTGTTTGGAATATTTAATAAAATCGAAAACTGAGCTTTAGTGAAAATTAAAAGATAATTCATGTATGAAACCATGCTTAGAACTGCTAATCGTTCTGAATATACTATATAGTATTCAAAAACTGAGATGTGTGTGTGAAGTTGCAGTGTTCCACTGTTTTTTTTCTTCCCCTTATGGTTGAATAATATAGGAGTTACTTACAAGGTCAACTAAGTGACATATAATATTTATCTGAACTCTTCTCTGAAATTATTAGAGTTGGTCATATGAATTTGGGTTTGCCATCCGGTCCATCTATGGTTACTCTGAGCTATATCTCTTATGGTTGTGGTCCATCTATATCTTTAATGGTTTGATGGTTTGACTAGTAGTGTATTAACAATTTGACATGCAGTTATTGTCCGTCAATTTTTTCTTTCTATTTTAGTTAAATCAAATTTAAACCAGCCACTTGGGCTTATATCAGGTGGTTGGGTGTGGAAATTTGAGTTGAGATTTTTGTCCTAATCACTGTTCTAAAATGAAAATTATATATTATTACTAGTATTTTTAAATAGGACAATTTTGAAATGAAATCTATAGATTATATTCATTACAGGGGTTTATATCCAAAGTATGGGAAGGCTGGGAAGTTATCCGATATCATAAGATAACTTCGCTAAACATATTATACTTTTTGACATTTGTTATCTATGTTTAGTCTCTATAGGGAACCCTATTAACCTTTTTCTTGTATTGTTTGTATAATTTTGCTCAAAACTATTATGGAGTACTTGACAATATAAAGGGTTCTGAAAAACTGTTCCTGAGTCTTTTTCCTTGAATCAGAGAATAACTGAGCTTCTGTATTGGCCATCAATATGTTTATCACTTCCCATGTCTTGACTCCTTTTGCTTCTATTTCTTTATAGTTTTAAGGCCTGTCTTGTTTTTCTTCCTTTCCTTCATACTTTTAAGTTACCATCCTGCAGTTCTGTGCTTTATGTCATTAGACCATTCCACATGATTCTTGCATCTTTTGTTCAATGCATTCTGCCATTCATTTTGTGTGTTATTATTGTTCTGCCTTACTTTGCACATTTTAGAACAAATTGGGTAAGGATGCAATTGTCAAAATTAGAGGGACTGATGAGTTACTGGTATATAATTGGGCTAGGGATACAAGCAAGAGGATTCAGCTCTTGATTGTTCTGCTCAAATGATGAGCTACAGGAATCTAATTATGTTTTTACTGGATTGGTTATCTACCAAAGAAACTAAAGTCTTAATATGTTTGTCCAATATTTTTTTTATTTGTCAAAACTTAGGTTGCAAATTTCTCAGTGTATCAATGGCATTTGTTAAGGTTGATTCGATGGGCAATGTGTTAATCTGGAAAATTGTTGTCTGAGGTCTAATGTTTAGAAATATGGATTTGTAGATGTATCGCAACAATAGAAAAAAGTTTAAGAAAAAGATTCTATGGATGCCTTTTTTGAGGCTACAACAACAACAACAACATACAGTCTTATTCCGTTAAGTGGGATCGACTATATGATCAAATGACACCATTGGATACTATCAGAAATAGAATTTTAAAAATATCATTTAGCAAAAAATCCCTTTTAATAATATCTCCAAATATTCTTTTTTGTCTTCCTCTACCTCTCTTTTTTAGTTAAAACCCATTGATCAACTCATATCTCTAGAGTTTCTAGCAATCCTCTTTACACATGCCCAAATAACCATAATTGAGTTTCTGATATTTTCTCCTCAATAGATGCAACACCAATTTTATCTTGAGTATAATCATTTTGAATCTTATTCTTTTCCTAATGAAGGCTACTACTGAGAATTACTTTTGTCAGTTGGTGTTATTTTAGGATTTGCAACTCAGGTAGGCTGATGTTTTACTAGAAAGCTTTCCGATGGACTAGGGCTTTTTTTTTTTTTTTTACTTATTTTTTTTCTAAGTTCTCTTTCAAGCACAGGCAGCCTCCTTCAAAGTGATTTGAGTCAGAGGAGAAAATGAGAAAGAGAGGTTTTTAGTGGCTATGGTTGGTTTGCACGTGCAGAGAGATGGAGAGCACCCCAATGAGTTTTGGAATGTGGTTCTTTTATACCATGGCATCACTTAAAATTCTTTGTTGTAGAGCATGTAACTTGAAGCAACCTTGGTTGAATTGCTTAGAAGCTTTTTACCTGCCTAATAGTAGTAGCTTTGTATTGATCATCTCTAAAGACAATGGAGAGTGTATGTTTGAAGAATTTATTTTACTCATTGGTTATTCATACACGCTTCTCTTCTATATGGTTATTGATCTTTGGTTTATTGGTTTTTTTTTTTTCAATTGCTTTCAGGCATTTTTTATTTGGGATGTTTTCAATGCATGCGAAAGCCATTGTAGTTGATTCTGACCTGATGTATTTGTCTTCTTAAAAGAGGTTTTAGTAGTTGGATATTTATTTTGGAAATGTAGAGGGTGATATTTGGAGTTCAATGGGGGTTGTGGCCATGAAGAATTACTTTGCATATGCCTCCTGATGCTGGAGAGAAGAGTCTGCTCTAGCCACTAAGTTATCCTGCATTGGAAACTCTAATATGCAATCCATTTTGAAGACATGTTTATTGAGTGTACTATGATATGCTTATGTTTCCTTTTGCTTATAAGGCTAGGATGCCCAAACCTAAGAATTGTGAAGGACTTATCTAAAATTTGGGAGAACAACCCCTTAGATTGTTTGGAAATCATATGATACTTGTCATGCTTGATAATTGAAATGCTTCTGTGGCAAAACTGCATGCCTAGTTAGTCAGAAGTATAGTCTATGCTTATTGCTTATATGCAAAAACTGACTGTTGATCTTTGGTATGAAAGGCCAAGGTGGTTTGTATGGTAGAACTAATTTTGAAAAATCATCTAACCATTATTTCAGTTGTTCATAACCTACATTCATCTACTTTGCCTTTGAAAATTGTTTCACATTAATGGATGGGAAACATATTTGTCTTTTTATAAATTGCAGCTTATAATGGTCCAACAACTGATGAAAGATTGACACATGGATCCTGAAGGCAAAAAGTTTGGAGGAGGTACGGGTTGTCATATTAGTGCTTTGCTTTGTGTGCTCATATCTCCTGTTTTTTACTTTTTAAAGTTAGTTGAGATGTCCTGCGTGAATGGTACTGTTTCAGTACCTAATATTTAATTGAACATCTATACTATTATGATGCCAGAACTTGTGGCATAGTGTTTTGGTCTCTTCCCACCATACAAGCATATGCCTAAAAGTTAATAAATAATGGTTAGGGGGTAGTTAGCTGGTGGTTACTAAAATTTTGAGGCGCTATTCTTTTATTAAAGTAAAAACAAAATTAAAAAGTGAATTTGCAGGCACTCTGTGCATGTCAACTTAGTAGTACTTAATTAGTTGATATTGTCAATCTGAAAGTCTAGTTACTTGTTTCTCTGGGCCAATTTAGGCTATTTCAATTAGCAACCGTTATCTAACATTTTTAGGATCTGCTAGATTCTCTTCTTGTCTCAACATGTGCTAATTTGAGTGAAGAGAGACTAGAAGAGTTTAAATATTTTGAATAGCTAGCTGCTTACTATAATTTCCCAATTTTTGAGATAATAATTATTTCATGAGGACAACTACTGATGATACAAATTTTGCTTTCATGATTACAAAGAAAACCCTTACCTTTGACCCCCTCAATTTAATTATTATAATTATTAATAAGCCTGGTATAATGTCCTTTGCAAACCATCTAATACTCACTCTTGGTTTATAAACTTTAGAATAGGCTAGTCAGCCTATCTTACCTAGATCCAAGAATGGTTTCTTTACTTTGGACCTTTGCTAGGTCAATTTTCTTTTAAAACCAAGCAAGTTTATAATGAATTTAAAAGACAGCCGTCTCAATTCTTTTGCTAAAAAAATTTTTAATTTTCTGCTCTCACATGGGAGTAGTATAGATAATGCAATTAAAATTTAGTGTTGATCAAGCTCTTCCTAGAGGATATCTACAATCCTTAGTCTGAATTGCCTAGGTGTGGTGGTGGGACAAATTTAATGAGCAAATTTTTTTAAATAAATATAACAAATGAAAGATCGAGTAGATATCTCCAAAACCCAAAGCAAAGCCTGCTGAAAAGAAAAAGATTATTATAGCTGAACTGACAAACCCAGTTAGTCTTAACCCAAAACAGTTAAAAGAGTACAAAAAGAAATTGTTAGAATTAGCATCTACAATAGATTCTAAAGAGGAGCACTTTAACGAAGCCCAATCTGATCTAAGTTATCTAAACTATCTTCAGAATGATTTAATGCTCTTAATTTGTATACCTTTGACATTTTCATTTTTAATTTGCATTCCTGTTTATTACTTTCCATTAAATAGAATAATTTATGTTAAACCTCCTGTGTTAATCTTAAAATTTTAAAAGTAGTAGAACTATATGGTAATTTATCTTGATGCACTTGTTGATTAGGACATATAACAAGTAAGATGTAATCAACTTTATTTCTCTTTAACCTTTATTTCTCTCTAACCCATTTTTGCACTATAGGTATCATTAAAAAATTTAAAACAATGAGTTAAAAGAATAATGATGATCATAGGAAATAAGAATATGAATGACTAACTTTAGAATCTATTTGCTACAAATGATGCATTAATATGTCAAATAATGTTATTTTAGTTTTGCAAAATATGATGCATTGTAAATAAATCTAACTTAAGAAAGTTCAGACTTTAAAAAATTAGAATTTTAAAATTTTTAGAAATCAAAATTAAAAATTACTAGTCACTCATCATTTAAAATTTTATATTTTGTCACATTAAAATTTTTTTAAATTTTTATAAGTCCTTTTTTTAACGTAAACACTATACAAAAGATGCTTCCATATGTCATCTTCAATAATTGTATTTGTAAAATATTTTTATAATAAAATGACTTTTAATTTAAAAATATTTTTAATTACTTGAATAAGTTACATTTTCTAGCCTTAGATTTTATATAATAACACTCAATTCAAAATTTATCAAAATATTACACTCCATTTATTTTAGATGATATGACTGACAATTAACATATTCTAACATAATATTTTAGCTAATAATATTTTTTTTTATTTTTTTAGATAACAATAGTTAAACATTTAGTTTACATACTTGTGAATAGTTCTTGTTTAAATATATCTAAGTAGTAAATATATAATAAATAAAATTTTAATTTTTATACATATTTTCATTGATTCAACTAGTAAATAAAGTATACATGTTTGTATCAAAGAATGTAAAGTAAACATATAAAATAGATATGATAAATTAAAAATTTAAGGTGATAAAAACATAATTGCCTTAACTAATTAAGTGTACCATTTAAATTCATAGACAAGCACATGAATTTCTCTATTTCATAAATTATAAATAAAAATCATTGATAAGATTTAATAATTACTTCTTGAATTTAGGATGATAACAAGTAACCATTATGGAGTATAACAAATCTAAGATAATGCGTAATTCATAATATATCCATCATAAATTATCACAACCCTTAAAATATTTAAAAGGTTTTAACAATTTTAGTAAACTAGAAGAGATGGGGGATTAAAATAATTAGGATTTGAATTTGCAAATCAAAATTCTAGACCTAAAACTTTAGTTTTTGTGCTTTATAAAATGGTTGGAATTTAATAACACATGTTTTTATTTTTAAATAATGATATTAACTACAATATGTACATAAAGTGTACTAATACTCTAAAAATACTTATATCTGATCATGGTAAAAAGATGCACATCAGAGCAAAACTGACAAGTTAGGGTTTAATTTTGATAGTGATAGTTCTTATTATATCCTAACAAATTAGTAATAAAATTTAAACTAAAAATTATAACTTGATTAAAACTAAAGGAATATTATTAATTTGAGTCAAATTAAATTTGAGAATAAAGTAAATAATATAAATTAAGAAAAATTGCAAATGAGAAGCAAAGAAAAGAATTGGGAAAAGAGAAAAGTGCATAGTCGGATTGAATTGAGAAGAGTCTAATTGGATTAGCATTATCATAATAAAATTGATTGATTTATTTGATAACAAAAGTGTTAAAGTTAATAGTTAAAATGTGAGTCAAATAATGAAAGAGGTAAAATGTAATATTTTGACTAGTTTAGAGTGTAATGTTATCTTGTTAAACCTTAAATATGGGAAGCGTAATTTACTCTAATTATTTGATTAAATATAAAATATCTTTAATCTTTATAAAAATTATTTTTAATTATTCTAAAATATAGCATATAAAAATAATTTTTTTGATGTAGATATAAAAAATAAATTTTAAAAACTATCTAAAATAACCCATAATATATAAAATCTAATATAGGAAGACCAATTGGATCTTAGTATTATTAATTGTTCATTTTGATATAATATCAGCACATTAACAGTTATAACATTCTCTTGATTAAAAGAAAATCTTTGATGATTAAAACATTTTCATGAGTGTACAATCATAATCAAAGAGATAGAAAACTTATATTTCTTGAAAATCAAGCAGTTTAATTAAAGTTTCATTATGTGGAGGTAGAAATTGGATAAAAATAAAGATAATATATGCTATATATGATGTTCTTTAAGTTATTGAATTGATAGAATATATTTGTAAATATATAAATATATTTACTTATTGTAAATAAAAAATTTAATTTGAATAAAATATTTTTAAAAATATTTTTAAAATTAATTATAAAATATTAAATTTATTAAATTTTATAATATTATAATATTTAATAATTTAAATTTATTTTAAATAATATTTTTATAAATTTTAATTTACTAATAGGGGAGAGTTTCGAGCAAATTCCAAACTCAAGCCGCGCCTAGAGACTTTTTTCTTCCCTCCCCGTTTCTTTTCTGCGTCCTCCACTCCCAGACATTAGTTAACCTTGCCATGTGCCCCTGGCTATTATGGGTATGTCCGGTTCCCTTTCTCCAATACAGTAAGCTATATTCCCACTTTTCCACTTCTCATCTCCAAATCTTTCCGTAACAAAATCCGCTTTTCCGTAAATTGCAGACTGATTCGGCTCACTTCAACGCGGCCTCTAGGCTTTATGTGCTTCGCCTTTATCATTTCCGGCGCTTATTTTTTCCGGTAACTCTTTTTGGTTCGCAAGAAAAATTGCATAAAGAAAGAATCTTGGGGATCTTGCTGTTTCTTTTTTTTTTTTTTTGTTAATTTTCTTCGTTATTGCTTTCTTTGCTGAAATGTAAGAAGTTAGTCCCAGTTTGAATCATGTGATCTTCTAATTATTTGCAAATGGCAGTCTTTATTTTCTGTCTGCTTATGTGTTTTGTTTCTGGTAGTTGTGGTTAGCTATCACTTTAGAATACTATCTTTTCTTTTAACAATAGGCTTACTGAACGTGGTTTAAAATTCAAGTCCTCTGGTTGATTTGATTGTATGCTGGTCTTTCTAATTTGTTGTTGCGGGTTGAGATAAAAGTTGACCCACTTGATTGAAAATGCCCTTCTAGTGAAATTTTAATGTGGTTATGATCCGCTAAGCTCAATTTGTGTTACTGTCAAACCTGGATAAT
Source organism: Dicorynia guianensis (assembly GCA_037013595.1). Lineage (NCBI taxonomy): Eukaryota > Viridiplantae > Streptophyta > Magnoliopsida > Fabales > Fabaceae > Dicorynia > Dicorynia guianensis. The sequence continues at coordinate 15,613,124 of JASUAB010000013.1, read as the reverse complement.
TCAGTTAGGTTGAGTGGAGCTTCCTGGAAAATTTTTAGCTAGTTACTATGCGCTGCAATATTATTCGTTTAGTTGCTGTTCTTTTCAGCATATCCTAATTGCATTGCGACAAACAGCTCATACAGGGCACAAATGTCATAACTGTTTCCCGATATGCAAAGTCCATTCTATATGTTGTTACATATATATATATATATATTTCTGTTTAATTGGTCCTGGTTGTATATTCTGAAATTCATGATATTTGGCTTATACTCTCTGTTTTGATTTGGCACAAGGTTGTTTAGCTTTCAAGAAAGGCATCCTAGAAATATAAGAATGTCCCATAAGCAATTTAATCCCTTTGTTCTTTTGCAAGTTCAATGAAGATTTTCTAGTTTAGAGTCTTTTTTTTTTTTTTTTTTTATTTTATACCTATGTCCTGCCTGTAAGATCAGCTTTTGATTTGCTGGAAATGTACCATCTTCACTTGCAAACAATAGGGACATTGATGAAATTTTCAGAGTTGCAGATGAAATTCAGGATCAGGATTCCAATGTCTCCAGGATCTGTATGTTGTTTGCTGCTTGCTTTAATTATTTTGATGTTCATTTTAACAATATAAGATTAGTTGTTATTTACTTTAATGTTTATGAAAATTTGCGTATGTATGTATCTACACAGCTTAAGCTATATCCATTCTTGTACTTAATGGAATGACAATCATGATTAAGTATTGTATGGTTTTGTACATAGTTGTTAATTGTGCGCAATTGTGATTGCAACTGCACATTGCACAGCACAATGGGGTTTTGCACAATAAAACCTCAATTGCATTGCGAGGTTTGTATTGTGTAGCATTGTACTGGCGATACTATGCAAATTTGCACAAAATTTTGAGTGCAATTACGCGCTATAAGGACTTCAGTGAAAATGTGTCCTTTAGCCTCAATTCCCATGCTCAGCTTGTCTCCGCTCCTTTCTGTCTTCTTCGCCCCTTCTCCAGCTCTCCGCCCAAGGTGGATGATGGTGGTTGCCTTCCACTTCCGTTCTGCACTTCTGTTCTGTTCTGCATGATCGCTTCTGTTCTGCTGCTGCATGATCACTTCTGTTCTGCTTTCTCTGTTTTGCTTATGTATTGTTATTGTTTTTTTTTTGGATGACATTGAACTAATTGAATCTTGTTCTGTCATGCATTATATTATACTAGACTTATAGGTCCTGCCATATATTATATTACATCAGACTTATCTAATGTATTATATCGTACTAGACTTATCTAATGTTTCCACTATTATAATAGGTTCTGTCATGTATTGTTCTGTAATTTTTTTTAGGTTTTTTTTATATATTTTTGTTATTTGGGTTATATTACATATATAATATAATTGCGCAATTGATTAAACTGTCATGCTCAATTCGCAATGCAATGCAATACGCAATGTTGCAATGACCCTTAGCACAATAAGTGTGCAATTTGTTATTAACAACTATGGTTTTGTAAATTCTACTATTTGATGCGTCCCTTGAGCCTGAGATTATGGTCATGGGTTTAAAAATCACCATCTGAATGATGAGTTAGTTGTATCTCAGTATTCTTTTTGTAATTAGTGATAACTAATAAGATAATCATATAAGTGAAAATTATTATTATGCTTAATATCACTACTAGGAGTATATGTCTTCTGGATGATATATCTTATTCCTATTTCCTATGATTGAAAAGGCATAACCATATGCAATTTAGGATGACCTCTAAAAGCCTCATTCTGCTAAAGATATCTTGTTTATGTGCAGTATGTGAACCTGCTTATTCATTAGCTCAGAATTTGGACCCTAACAGTGAAGGCCGAGGTGTTTTACACTTTAAGACTGGTTTGATGTCTGTCATTAAGGTATGTATTTATTGTCTGATTCGATCAGCTTAAAAGTTGTTCTTGGATTATTCAGATTGTGCCTTAATTTGAAGTAATAATCACTTTAATCGCATGTGTGTAATTGTTTATGGTGCTTGATCTCCTTAGACGTTTGGCATGTCAGAATATCTGTGAGATGTCTTTCCTTTTGCTGCATGTTCCATCGAATCCTGAATCTAAAAGTTCAAAGAACTTGTCTAGCTCCCTTTCTTTCTTATAATTGTGTTATTATTTCTCCTTGTGTTGTGGGATATCTTATCCTCTTATTGTTGTATTTTCCTCTTTTCACTCATAATATTTCTTTTGCTATCCCAAAAAGAAAAAAATCTTGGGCATTATGTTATTGTTGTTTAATGCAATATTAGCCAGATGTTGAGCACATAACTCTTTTTGCCCAAAGTTTACACCTTTTCCTTGCTCTGATGTATATATTTTGGGTGAAAAGTTCTGTGGTTTTCTTGAGCTGTCACCACTTTATTAAAATGTAAAACCTTTAATTCTGGCCTAGTATTTTTACACGATTAACCTTGTGATCAATAGTCAGTGTTGTTCTCACAATAGAGGTGCCATTAATCCATGGGTATCTGTATCTCTGCTGTTCTGTTATACCTTTTTCTATCTTGCTTTTGATCTTTTAAAGGATTTCTTGGTTGTTAGTTTTCTTCCTTCTTCGTCTTCTTATTCTTCTTTTTGGGCTGTAATAATTTATGTACTCTTGGTAATTTGTTGATATTTTCGGCAAAAGCTGGCTAAAAGGGATGCTGGAACTATTGATAGAAGTCAGGACATTGCACGCTTACAAGAGTTTTACAAGCTTTATAGACAGAAGCATAATGTTGACAAATTGTGTGAGGAAGAGATGCAGTTGAGGGAATCTGGTGCTTTCAGTGGAAATCTTGGCAAGTATGTTTCTGAATAAGAAAAACCATCAGACCCATTTAGATCATCCTGTACTTTGTTGTTTCTCCCATCCCCTTCGAGCACCCACTGACTTCTGAATAGGAAGATTTAGAATTCAGTGGTTGTGACTTGTGATTAACTGTTCAGTTCTTATTATATATTGTGCTACTGAATTATTTTATTCTGTGGTTGATAATTCGGGTGTCAAGTGGGGAAGATATTGTTAGGGGTTATACCAAGGAGGTTAATGTTGAGGGTTTTGATCTTGAGCTTAGGCATTAGGCTTCTGTGGTTGTGTATCCTTATATAGTTAATGATCAAATAGATTTGGCTTTTATGGGATGATGGATATATCCTGAAGAAGGATCTAATATTTACTAACATGTTCTGTTTTGGTGCATTTGAGGATTTACTATTAAGTGTGCCTTAGGTTCTCCCAAAACTGAATATGAAAGCTGCCCCAAATATTTTGAAACAGGGGGAAGAAAATGGATTATTCATGTATTCAAACTTTTTAAAGCTTGCATGAAGGAAATTAACTACAGCTGTGGTCTTAATAGCTTGCTGTGGGAAACTGGGAATTTAGTTCCAGTCTTAGCATCCTAACTACCCCAGTGAAGACAATTTGTTTCTAATTTGTCTTTTGGCAATGTATTAGATTGAAAGATATGTGCTTGTATCTTTTTCCTTTGATAAGCAAAACTTTTATGGTTCTCCTTAGGCAAGAAACTTCCTAGCTCACAAAATAATCTGTCTTCATCTCATCCATTCTTGTTATAAAGGCTTAAAAAAAAAAAAGATAACATGGATTGCCTCATAATAGAAAGCTCTTACGAGGTGATGCTTTCTTTTTTTCTGGATTATATTTTGGTTTAGTCTAGTGGCATGTCTAATGTCTTAATCTTTGCTTCTATATCTCTTTTCCTTTTAATGATTTCTTATTTTGTTATATTTCAAAGGAAACATGCGATAAAATAGTATCAAGGTTTGTTTGAGGGTTTTGGGTGTCATCTGTATTACTCAAAGCAGCCACAATTATGACATCATTTTTTGGGACCTGTCTATTGAGATGAAAAGGGAATGACTTTGGAAAGGGGTATATCATTCACTGTAAAGGATTGTGTTAGGCCTTCTAGGCCCATTAATATGTGAGTTCACGAATGAAGAAACAGGAGTAGATTAGCAGGCTCGGGATCTATGAATGCTGATGTGAGGGGTGTAGAATCTAGAAGTGATGAGGTGGCTGGGGTGTAACAGTGGCATGAGGGTAGAGTTAGCAAGCGGTGGAGAAAGTGTATAAGTAATGGGATTGGTTATTGTAGAAGGGGAGTAGAATTCTAGAGGGAACTGTGGGGACAGTTTGGCCTCTTGAATGCCAGATACTTCTGGGGAACTAGTCTGATTGTGAGTAGTTGCAGTGGGTGCCATTTCTGATTTCTCACCAGCTTCTGCTCGCACAGATTGTTGGTTGATTTTGTACATTGTGAGTTGAATAAGAGCGGTACTGTTTCATCTCAGATTTCTTTGTTGTATTGAATGTTTGCTGTTTAGAGTTACTGTTGCCAAACAGATAGATTATAGTAATTATTATTGTTAAAGCACAACAATAAGATTAACAATTACCTTTTTGATTTGGATAATCTAAGAATGGACCATGAAGGAATTATAGTTTGTTATTGTGGTACTCAACAAACTATTACCCTCTCGTTCAGACACTACCTTCAAAGCATTGCTCAATTATCCATACTTCCCATAGATTTGAATTTGTCTCCACAGAAGCTTTGTTCTGTGGCTTCATCCGTAATCTCTGTCATGGCTTGTCATTTGCATCTTCTTGAATATCTGTTTTTGTCGTGCTTATGTTTTTTCACATTGAAATTTGTTGCTCTTGAGTACAGGTTGGAGCGGAAGACAGTGAAGAGGAAAAGAGTTTTTGCTACTTTAAAGGTTTTAAACAGTGCTTGAGCAGCTGACCAGTGACATTCCTGAAGAGGTCTGCTTCTTAGTGCAATTTACATATATAAGCTGATTTGTGTGTTGCCTATTTTTCTGGAATACGTTTTTTCAAAGAGTCTAATGCAGTATATCTTAAAACCAGTGATGGATCCAGAGTCCAAAAATGAGATATATGTTTTTGTTAAGATTGAGCATGAATCATATTCCTATTGTCATGCAATGTAATAGCAAGAACTTTACATATTTAACAACTAACTAAGAATTGAATAGAAAATACTAAACATACTTCTGACATTGATGATATTTTATTGTTATATTTTAAATAAATACACTCCATTCAACTCCTTCTTTGTATTTGGAGACAAAGAATATATATGCTGTAATAGATCTTTAAAAAGTGGGAAAATGAAAAAACTGAAAGTAAAGTTGAAATACTCCTTTGATATTGTATCAATGTAGGTTAAGAGTGGACAAAAGGTGAAACAACAAATTATAGTAATTTTAGTTGGTCTTTGTATCATTATTACCAAACTTAGTTTCATGTTTAACATTATGAGTTAATTGTAGTAATTGAAGACTATAAGAATTATAGATTATATCATTATAGGTATAGCAGAAATACAAATTAAAACCAGCTAAAACAATTGAAGAGGTTCAAATTAAATCTCAAAAGTCACATGTAGATGTGGTTATAATTTTGCTTATAATTTCAAGTTGATAAGACAGCGCAACTTGTTCTGGATATTATTTTGTGTGTGTGTTTTCAATTGTCTCTTATAATTTCAGCCCCAATGTTGGCATCTTTGATTTTATGAGTAAGCTGGTATGATTTTAAAGTTGATTGGGGTCTACATATGTGCTGGAGGTGTTCTTTATGTTTTGCATCCCAATTTTTTCTTTGCAAATAGGAATGTTTGTTTCTGTGTTTCTATTGCTTGTAACTAGCTGAGTTATATATTTGAATACTGGACTTAAGCATCTTTTCAACTATTTTCTTTTTGTTGCAGCTGAAGCGAGTCATGGAATCAGACTCTGCAATGACAGAGGACCTGATTGCTTACAACATTATCCCTCTAGATGCTACCCCTTCAACAAATGCTATAGTGTCTTTGCCAGCGGTTAATGAGTTTATTTGTTTAAGACCCACAGATTTAGTTTGTTCTTGTCAGTTTTTACCTGAGAATTTTATTTGTAGGTGCAAGCAGCAGTATCAGCTTTAAGGTACTTCATCGGCCTACCAGAGTTGCCTAGGGGTTTTCCCATTCCTGCTACAGGGAATGTTGACATGCTTGATTTTTGGCAGTACACTTTTGGATTTCAGGTATGTACGAATATATTTTTGTGGTCATCAACTTTTGATTGATGTGGAGCTGTAAAGCTTCAATTTTTTCCATTCTTTCTGTTCTACAACCAAGTTGTTTAATTTAGGTCTTGCCTAAGATGGCTAATAGATGGTGAAATTTATAATAATTGATTGGCTATGGAATTCCAATTTATCATTGTTTTCTTTGGCTTTCAGCTGAATATATTTTGTATCCATTGTCTGATTGTGTTCCCCAACCTTTAACCCTTTACGTTATTGATAATTTCATAAAATGTTAATTGCATGGGTTTTTAGATTAAGAAAATGTGATCAATTTCGTAGACTGTGTCACTGTGAAGGCTCATAAATCTTAATTGGACTTTTCACAATAGTGTGATTCTGTTAGAACACCAATACTTGAGGTGTATAGGAGGAAAGGAAAGAGGGGAATGATTGGGGAATGAGGGAGTGGTAGACAAGTGGCAAGGTTGGAGTGGAATAGGACAAGGAAGGTGGGAGGGTATGACAGTAAGGAATTAGCAGAATAAAGTAGTGAGAGTGGGAGGAATGAGGGCAGGCAGAAATTGAGTGAGTGTAGGGAGGCACTGGCACCTCGAATGGCCAGAGGGGTGGGGAGAGCATTCTCTTTCTATGGGAGCTCCTCCATTGTAACTGTTAACCTTTCCATCATGAAATAGGAAGTTATCTTCTCATTACTGTTCTATGGGTTCTGCGCATGTGTTATCTTCTCCATTACAGTTTTGCTGGTGTTCTGTGTGAGTGTGTTCTGGTGTGTGCTGAGTGCCAGGTTCTAACAGATTCTCTGTCTGCTGTATTATCTATGGTTATTTGTTGAATTGTTCTATATAAGTTACAGAAAGTTTTATACTAATTTACCTAATCGTTTGTTGTGATTGAAAGCTATCTAATGCATTATTGTTAGTGCAAAGCTTTCCATTCTTGCATCTAATTATCAGCATTTGTTACCGCCAGAAAGATAATGTATCCAATCAGTGTTAAAACATAGTTCACCTGCTAGCAAATGAGCAATCTCGACTGAGAATTCCAGACGAAACTGAGCCTGTAAGTTCAAAATCTTTCTAGATTAAATGTCTTTTACGTCATTGCTTTAAAAGTTCCGTTCACTGTCTGGGTTTGACACCTCAAAGTTTTCCAAGGTATCCTCATGAATTCTTTTTTTTTTTTTTTATTGGAGAGGGGAAGGGGTTTGGGGATTGTTGTATTAATATTTTCTTTCTGTGGTTATCTCCTGTGTTCTCCTTGAGTTGGGGGATATTTATTCCCTGGCCTTTTGTTTTCTAAATTTTTTTCTTCATTTTAGTATGTTTTATCCCAAAAGGAAAACTACTATGTTTATGAATTGAAAACACCTCCTGGCTGATATAATATGTCAAAGTAGTATACAGTGTCTTCATCTTCTCCTGCTAGGTGAAAAGAGTAAATAAGAAACACATTTACTTGCATGTTTATGCCCAGTAACATACATTGTGCCTCCATATTCACATTTTTGGTGTACATAAGTCGTATATATGTAATTTTCTTTGTTTATGACTATGTTATTGTACAAGTTCATGGGAATTTGGGGCTGAAAGGGAGAAACGGAGAGCTTGATGCAGACTCAAGCCTCTGTGCTCTTATTTATAGATCTGATTACAGGATACTTGAGAAACTGACTTGAAATCAAACAACCTAATTCTAGATAACCTAGGATACTAACTACTCAAACCTTATAAGCCTCACACTTTATCTAACAGCAGCTGTTATCAGCTGAGATAGAGACAGCATTCTGCAACATAAACACACACGGACAACTCAACTAAAACTGTGACTATATACACATATAACTCAGACTCTATAACATTGCTCCTCAAGTTGGAGCATACATATCATAGGCTCCTAGCTTGTTACAAATTAATCGAACATTTGAATTACAAGTAACCCTTTTGTTTATTATGCATGTCAAATTTTTGCAAAAGGATTCGATAAGTAATTAATGATGATGTAGATATTTTCTTATGTTTGAAAAGGATATTGTATGCTAGTTTAAGGATATTCCAATGGAGTGTAAGTTTCGTTTTTGATCATGTGAATTTTCACGAGGATGATTGATATGAAGAGAGCTTTAATCCAATAGTGGATGTTGTGAGAGATTCATCCTACAAATTTTTTTCAATGGTGTAGAATTCATTTTAATTAATACTGATTTCAAATGACTCTGAATTCTGGTTCCTTACCTTTTGCCAATGTGGTCAAGAAAGCGATCCTGTGCCATAACAAATTTTAGGATATAGAAGAATCGTCAAAGAAATGATTGTTTTGTATCAAACATATGCACCAATGAACAAAGCACAGTACTCTACAATTTTTTTTCTGTTCATGGCATTGCCTGAGCATGACTCTGAAATTAATCTGAGAAACGTCTCTAGACAAAAATATAAGTTAGTGAAAATGACAGCTTTGTAATCTTAATAGCTTGGAACAATTCTGATAGTGTTTGGTCCGTGGAATATAAGAATCCAACCCAAAAAGAAATCTAAACCAGAAGACTAAATCAATTTGATCTTTAAACTTGAGCTTTCTTAATGGTGGTTTGTGATGCTTTTAAATGAGTCTCAATAATACAAACCCGAAGAATCATGCTTCTGGCTTGAGAAGTAGCTGTTTCTATAATTGCTATTGATTTTGTTAGCCAGCTTTTGACAATGTTCTATTCTTTGTTCCCCTTTTTACCCTCTTTAACTTATGTGTATTCTATTTTCAGAAATTGGATGAGGCTGCTGTGCAGAAAGTATTCCTGAAGTCCCTTGAGAATTATATAAAGTTGTGTAACTATTTATGCATTCAGCCTGTTTGGAGCAGGTACAAATATTATCAGTGTTGTTTCTGAGTACTGAATGAATGTTGTGATTTTTGTTGATGGGACATTTAAGGAACTATAATGTCTTTTTTTATTTTTTATTTTTTGGCAGTTTGGACGCTCTTAACAAAGAGAAGAGGTTGCTATATATCTGTTTATATTTCCTAATATGGGGTGAGGCTTCCAATATAAGGTTTCTTCCAGAATGCTTGTGCTACATATTTCATCATGTAAGTTAATTGAGCATAGAGCCTGAGTCAATTTTTTTTAATTGACTCTGAAATTTCATTAATTTGTTACTGAAAACAAAAGCATTTAATACTCCTTTTCTTCTCTTGTCTTTCTTTCTTACCATATTTGGTTGCTAGTGACTTAAGAAATTGACATGCAGATGTTGAGGGAAATGAATGAGATCTTGAGGCAGCAGATTGCACAGCTGGCTCATATCTGCATTACTGACAACGGTTTCTCATTTCTTGATCAAGTAATTTCTCCTCTCTATGATGTTGTTGCTGCTGTAAGTTTCTGTATGTTTTATAAATAAATTTAATATTTTGCAAATATTACAAAAAAGTAAAAAGTGAAAAGTGATGTAAGTTGGGAATATGGGAAATATTGGATGATTTCAACTTTCTATTTTACCCTTTGTCATGGGATTGCTGACTTTGGAAGCAGGCTTTTGTTATTGTTTACTAATGTGGAAAATTTCTTTATTTACTAGAGAAAAGCACAGCCATTTATGCTATAAACCCTGAAAGAAGTTCCAAGAGTATTGAGTTCCTCCGTATCTCACAACTATGTCCATTTTGACTCTTTGAAACCATATCTGAAATTGGTAGAACTATTGTCACTATCAACATGTAACAAACTGCATTTGGCATGTGCTTCTAAATTTTGCAAACCTGTGTTCATCATATGCTCAGATTGTTTATCAGAACAGTCATTTATTGGTTGATCTCTTTTGTCAACATTTATTCAATATCTAGTGCTGTTTGTAAGTATTTTGTCTCTAGTTTAGACCATCAGGGTTACCATTAACAAACTGCCTTTAATCTAATCCATTGTGGCATTGCCCAAATAAATTCCTGCTGACCCCTACATTCTTCAAAATTATCATGAAAAAACCTACCCCCTTAGGTTTTGAATTCCTAAGGCCATGTTAGGGATGCCCTGTATGCTTCTTCAACCATATTTGAATCATAAAACTCTGTTGTGCATTAACCATTTCAACCTTGGCCCTGGAGTCCCCCATGAGGGACCCTAACTAGTCAAGGACTGCTCAAGAACTTGACAGTGATATCTCACCCTCCTTGGTTTGTGTTGAGGCTTTTCTGAAAGCCTAACAAGTTATGCTGGTTCTATCTTTCTATGCATTAATGAGAAATATGTACTGAGAGTGAAGACCAACTATTGACTTTAAGAGTATTCCTAAGCATGTATCTGATTGTCCTTGAATAGAATTGGGCATATTGTGTGTTTTTATTTTTCAATTTCAAATCTGGAATTTTTGGTTATAGTTTGGTTTTTCATCTTGTCAAATTGAAGTCCATGTAAATTTAATTGAACATACCAGATTTCCTTTCCTTTGGATTGAACATTGACTGCTTATCTATATGGACTCTTAGGAAGCAGCAAATAATAATAATGGAAAGGCGCCTCATTCTTCCTGGAGAAATTATGATGATTTCAATGAGTATTTTTGGTAAGGATTCTTCAATGACTATATCTGAGTCTGGTAGCTCTTTAATCTTCATTAATTTGATGTCTGACTGGTTTCTCTTCAGGTCACTTCATTGCTTGGAGCTTAGTTGGCCATGGCGCAAAGGTTCTTCATTTTTCCAAAAGCCACAACCGAGATCAAAGGTCTGTCTATTTCATTCTAATTAGTTCATGCTATTGGTTTTTGATACGTTTCTTTCTTGTTTTGGTTGACATGTGTAGTAAAGGTGGTATAAGGCTGGCAGATTAATGCTGGGGTAATAGTATTGGTCTCAGGACTGGAATACATTGATCTAATATCTAATTGATGAAGGAATTGGTGGTTGTTGGCCACAATTATTCTTAAAGGATATGTTTGCTAGTATCGGACAGCATTCAAATGCTCGCTGATGCAAGATAGTTGTATATTAAATTGCTTTCGTGATTGTTCTGTCCCTCATTTAAAGCCCTCTGATTTTATAGGAAATATACTCAATCAAATTATCGGGAAATCCCAAGCTTGGTGAAGGGAAGCCTGAGAACGAAAACCATGCAATTATTTTTACTTGTGGAAATGCAATCCAGACAATTGACCTGAACCAGGTGATAACATTTTTTACTAATCATTCTAAATTCTTAATTTAGTCCTAAAATTACCGTATGTGTGCATGGCGGAGTCCTTCTGTATCTTTTCTCCACCCTTCTAGTTTTATGTTGTCTTTTATTTATTTATTTATTTTTTTTGGAGGGGGTGCGTTTTAATTTTTGGGTGGTACCCTCTATGCTGTATGTAACCTTGTGTGTCATTTAGTGGTTTCACATGACTACTCTTACTGTGTTATATGGCATTCACTTTTATTAATAGTTCTTGTTTGTCATCTACATTTGTTCAAGTTATTTCTCTACTGTTGAGTCATCCATTATGGGGGTTCTTTCAAATGTTAATGTTGGTGAAAGTTCAAACACATAATACACTGCAACTTTATCACTTATAAATTAAAACCAATTATTTTGTCTTTACACTATTAATGATGGTTTTATAGACTTAGGCCATCATGTTATAAAATCATTGCTGCTTTGAGCAACTGATTAGGAGTTTAGTGTTTGATGCTTTCATTCTCATCAAATTCAGTTTCAGTATAAACTAATTGCTGGGCTGTCCTTTGAGCATGCTGTATGTAACCTTGGACTGGAATAGGAAGGGAATTTTTCTCAAAATCAATTTTATCCCAATCTGGAATAGGTAGGGATTATTTTAAAAAATTTTTTTTAAAAACCAACATAATTAATCAAGATAAATTAATTAAATCATTTTTGGTACCGAAAGGACGTTTAGGGTGCTAACACCTTCTCTAAAACGTAATTAACCCCCAAACCCAATCTCTAAAACATAGACCATATTTTTTAATTAGGTGTTTGATCTCACCGTAGATAACTTAGATCGGTGGCGACTCCAAAACCAAAATTTTAGAGTCAACAGCTTGGCGACTCTACTAGGGAAATTAGAGGGTTAGGCCAATTAAAAATGATCTTATTAATTTTGTTGATTGATTTGTTGGTTTATTTTTTGATTTGTTGGTTTATTTTTGTGGAGCTAACGAAATAAAAGGTACGCTTACTAGCTTCTAGTTTTTTTGGGTGTTTAAATTTCGTACTTGTTTATAAATGTATATATTTGCTTTTTCTTATATTTGAGATATGATTCCCCACATAGTGTCTTTCTCACCACGTACTAAAATAAAGGGAAGGTCAAAACTCCTGTGCTTTATACCCGGGCCATTTAGGATGCCTTGTAGGTTAGAGGAGTGTAGTAAGGTTAGCCTTCGAGAGACCTTCGGTCTCCGCACAGGTGCCTGAAACACCCTATTCAAATTTATCCTTCCAAGGGCAATTTGGGGACCTGCTGTAGGAAACATAGAACCTACTTTCGTACTAATAATAACCTTAGAGCTGTCCCTTGTGAGAGGAAGTGCTGGCCCAAGCCCATGAGAGTGAACAAGGACCTAGGACTTACCTGAAATTAGGCACAATGAGGAACATTTCTTTTATCTTTTCATAGATGGGGGTAAAAAAAAGGAATAGCTTTTTAAGATTTCTAAAACTCTTTCTTTGACAAGATAAATTAGAATAGGGGATAATTTAGGGATTTGCCTATGAGATGTAGACCTTTACCAACAGGGGTAGAAATAGGTCTTAAAAAAAAAGCATGCAGTCTTCATTAACACTTGGCCTCTTTTGCATAAGTTGCACACTTTTAGCTTCATGCATGGCATCGCATTCATATGTATACGTTCTCATTTGCATACCAATATTTTATTATTTACTCCCAAGTGGTTAACTTTTGAGCCTGAGCAACCAAGACCAGATGTTCATAATAATCCCCTACCTAATCATGACAATCCAAAAACTCAACACTAGGGCGGTATGGGCAAAATCAAGATTTTGTCATTGGAAGAGAACCAGTTAGCTTGAGATAGTGGATCTATTCTTGCACCACCTACTAAGTTGCACTTTTTCCTACCTTCATATTTATTTTGCATCTTTTTAAGTTTTTATTTTATGGCACCTACTAATAGCTCTACCCAAGGCCTTAGCAAGAAGTTTGTATGGGCACACCTTTCAATTCAATAAAATGCTTAGCATGATGAATGCATTACTTTTCATCCAATTTCTTTTGCCTATTAGACTAAATAAACACTGGGGCAATATGGTTTATCCCAAATATTGACACTTATGAGCTAATAAATGAAGAACATTTTTCTTAATCTCATTCTTAATAAATCCAATTGCCAATGATAAAATTGATTTGCTTGAATATTTAATTCTCTTGAATGATTGAGTGTCTTCTAATTAAAGAAAAAAGAAAAAGAGAGCCTATAGTGAGAGTGTGCTTGTCGTGAGAAAACGGATACCCTAGAACTTGTCTAAATGCCCCTTGAGGCTATTTGTTGGATGCCGCATTATTCAAGAAATGACCTAGGCCATCTTTGGACAGTTTGAGCCTTTCAAGCCAAACCCTAACATTAAAACTCCCATAGTCACCTATTTGAGCCTATAAAAGGATGGCAAGACCACCATCCAACTTCCTTCGTTTGACCCATGCCAGCTTTAACCTTTCAATTTGAAAATCTATTACTCTACCTTGAAGGAGAGCTAAAAGGAGTATCCTTACTATCAAAAAGGTAAAATGCTATGAGCAACAATCTAAGGCTCAAGTGAAAAGATTGAAATCATCCTTCCAAACTATGTGAAAAAGAAAAAAAAAGAAAAAAAAAAAGAAGAAAATATTGAGAAAGAAAATGAAAAAGAAAAGTGCTAGACCAAAAAACAGGAGGCTAGCTGAAAAAAAAAAGAGACTAGGAAAGAGAAATGGACTTCATCTTGAGCCACAAGCTTATTCAAAAAAAAAAAAGTGAAAAATTAGACATCATATGCTCAATACTTCATGCTCTCCTTATTTGATAAATCCTTGGCTCTTATTCATACCCATTACTTAGGCCTTACATTACAAGCTAAGAAAGTCCTAGTGATCTTGGCTAATATGGTGAACTAATTGAAGTGGAGAGGGACACGAAAACAAGCCTATGGGGTATCTGTATGTGCAAACACGTTAGAGAGTGCAAACACTTAAGAGTGATTAGAGTAAACACTTAACTAAAGTGCAAATACTAGAGGAATTAGAGTGAGTGCTTAACAGCACACTTTCGATTTCAGAGAATTGAATAATTATTATGAGCATTCCCTTGAGGCATGACTTGGATAATAAAAGAGAATGAGTTAAGAAAAACTTTTTTCAACATTTTTTGCTCATAGGTAGTCAAAATCTAAATTGGGGGCAATCAAATAGAAAAACCCATACCCAAATGACCCACCTTTAAAGAAAAGAGAGACTCAGAAAGATATAAAGAAACTTCTCCTATGGGGCTATAACCCACCAAAAAGAATCAAGCTTGATCCCCAAAGGTATTACTCCCAAAGTTTCCAACACTTTGACTCGCTTAAACTGGGGCAATGGGTTATTGATCAATCCATTGATCTCTCCTTTAAAAGGCCAAAGTACCAAGTTGCATATCCTGTCATAAGCCATCCTCATTTTTTTAAAAATGCATTCTCATGCAAAGCAAAAATTGTCAGGTGCCAGTAAAAGGTATTGCCTAAATAGATAAAACATGAATTGAAAATTAGCGAAACTCCAATGATGAGCGAAGAAAAGTTTTAAACTATGACTTTAAGACATGATGAATGAAAAATGTCTTGAGTGAATATTGAAGGCATCACACCCTTAAGATACATGTGACTTGCATTGCATGTCTTGCATTTCTCTCTCCATTGGTAACGTTATATATATTTTCACATGTTTTAGAGGACACTTTAGAAGCTCTGAGATCTAATTAGGGATGCTTCTCAACATAGATTTGGGATGGGGGAGGGCGTGTGTCACCCCCTGGTCCTAACATAAGTGTAACTTTGTAAAAGATTCTTACATATTGGTATGCCTTTTAGTCTCCTAACTTTTATAGTGGGTCCACTCCTTTTCAAATGTATATTGGTTTGAAGATCTACTTTACTTTGTGGAGCATGCTTGGATGTGTTATTACTTACAGAGATTGCTGACTTAAACTTGGAAGTCTTATTCTATCTTTGCTCACAACAGTATCTTCTTTTTTTGTAATTAAATATATGTTTTTCTAATAGAAATTTAATCCTTTGTGGCTGAACAAGATTAACAAGTTCTTGTCATTTTCTTCTCTTTTGGGGCCGAGCAAGATTAACAATGCAGTTCATCATTTTAATATGATGGCAGGTAAGCAAAATTGAAGTCATTAAGGCTTTTGAGTTGTAGTGATGACAATATTGATAGTTTTAGCTATTTATTTTGAACAAGTAGGGTTTTTAATTTGGGAATTTTGATTTGTGCAATTAGTGAATTTATCCTAAGTTTAGATAGGAATATCTTGTTTTAGTTTATTGCCTATTTAGTTGTTTGTCTTGGATGTCTATGAATAGCACATTTAGATGGGAATATACTATTTGGGAATTTTGATTTTTTCAATTTGAGATTTTATCTTAAGTTTAGATAGGAATATCCTGTTCTAGTTTATTGCCTGTTTGATTGTTTCTTTTGGATGTTTATGAATTGGCCATATTTTATAACTTGAAGGATAGTGTTATTGATTATTGAATTATTCAGAGATTAGTCACTATTGAGAGTCTTGTTGACCTAGTGTTCTATGTCATGTAGTCTCTTCTTCACTTTATTATGTTCTAGAAGTTTAATCCTTTTTTAATATGCTTGCATACTATAGTAACATTTTACTCTCTTGAACATTTGATTAATCAAATAGTATAGTCAAGGCACTTGTGCCGTTCTAGGAGCATTCTTTTGATGAATGAGGCATTAATAACAGTATAGGTTTTATTTTAACTTTTTGATATATTATTCTTTTTTAATGTGAGATACTTTTTATGACCTATATAACAACATTGCGTTGAATCTATCAGCACCTTGACAGGTTCTTATAATCTGTGATTTTTTATATTCATGCATTTTTGAATTCGAAAATTAAGGTTGCTGAATTATGCAATGTCTTTTTTTGAGGCAATGTTTGTTTCTTTAATAATTAATTCTCTCAAATTTTGGCAATTGCTAAATTCATTCCCATTTGGTTTTACGGTGAAGCAGTATGAGTAAGAAATCTAGTAGAGGTCTGTTATTATACTCTTCTTTGTAATTCTATAGACATTGCTTAATTTGATTTTTGCTTGCTTTAAAGTGCTTTTTGTGAGCCTAGTAATGTTCAGTTAGGAATGCATCATTATTTAATGTTACTTTGATATCTATGGGCATTCCACATTCCTTGTTACGTTATACAATAGCTATTTTTTTTTTTTTTTGATCAATGAAGTTGCAACCATTTTCAATTATGATCATTCTTCCATCTTTTAAGCTAAATATTATACGTGTTTATACAAGATGTTTAAATTTGATGCATATTATGATAAATTATTTTGTTAAAGTCATAATCATTTTTTTTCATTTCCTAATTATTCAATTTAAACCTTGTGGCTTATTTACTTGATATGAGTAAGATGGTCACTTGAGATGCTCATTTTTTTTTCTTTGATACCATACTATCATCTAGTTAAGGCCCTATATAAGCATCTTTATCAATATCAACATTGACCTTTCATAATACAAGTGAGTTATCTCTCTTTACCCCAATCTCTCCCCTCTATGCGTGCACATGCATTCTCTATGTCCAAGCATATCTTCTTGTTTCTATTCTTGCATATTCATATGTACACACGTCTGTGTTTCTATGCACGCAGTATTTTCTTGTTTCTTTGTGGGCATATTCATATAACTCTGTGTAATATACATTTTTATGATTGGGTTATATAAGCACACTCTCTCTCCTCTCTAAAATGTCTCTCCCCTCTCTCTCTCTCTACATATATATACATGTGCATATATATATATATATATATCTTTCTCTCAAACTTCTCTCTCTTCCCTCCCTCTCATCCTCTCCCTAGAAATTCTTTCTCTCCCTGTTTTTAAAACTGCTTTATCTTTGTCTCTCCTTCTCTGCCTATTTGTCTCCCTCTCTAAAACTTGTCTTTCTCTCACACACTCTTTCTAAATATTCTCTCTTGTTCTCTTGCATTCTCTAATACTTCTCTCCCTCTTTTTCCCACTCTAAAACTTCTTTCTCTCACCATAACTTTTTTCTTTTTCTCTCTCTCCAAAAAAAAAAAAAAAAATTCTCTCACTCTATCTCTCCTCCCTGTCTCTAAAATTTTAATCTCTATCTCTTTCTCTTCCTTCTCTTTTTTCCTCACTCTAAAATTTCTTATTCTCCTTTTCTCTCTATCTAAAACTTCTCTCACTCTCTCTTAAACTTGTCTTTCTCCCTCTTTGTCTCTTTCTCTCTCTCTTTCCTTCTCTTTTTCCCTCTCCCTCCCTTTCCCCCTCTCTAAAACTTATTTCTCTCTCTCTCTTAAATACAAAAGAATGAGGCATTAGAATAAATCTGCTCTTCTTTGCTTCTTCCATCAATGTAGTTGCAACCATTTCCCATTACGATTATTCTTCCATCTTTTCAATACTTGTTAGGCAGATATTATAAGTGCTTATTTATGATAAATTATTTTCTTAAAGTTACAACTAATTTTTTTTTTGGTTTAGCTGATGTTGTATGTTCACATGCAATTGAAAGTTGACATGTTTCGTTGTTAATGTCAATGTATTTGACTTCCCTAATTGCCATAAAGGATGGTAATGCCTTTGTTGATCGGTACTACCATATGTTGCATGAAAGCCCTGAGTTTGTGCATAGGCATTATCAAGATACAAGTAAGTTTGGTTTCGTGAGAGGAATGGAATCATGGGTACTACAACCACAATGCAAGTGAGTTCTCTCTCTACACCTATCCCTCCACAATGCACGTCTTGTTTCTATTCTTGCATCTTCATATATACATGCATCTTCCTGCATATTTATATATATGCACGTCATCCTATTTCTATGCATGCAGTGGCTTTTTGTTTGTTTGTGGGTATGTTTGTAACTGTGTACTATACATTTCTGTGATTGGATTATATAAGCACACTCTCTCTCTCCTCTCTAGAATTTGTCTCTCTCTCTTCCTCTCACTCTATATATACACGCATTTCTTTCTCTCAAACTTTTCTCTCCCTCCCTCTCCCCCTCTCTGGAACTTTTTCCTCTCTCTCTATCTTTAAAACATTTTTATCTTTGTGTCTTCCTCTACTCTCTGTCTCTCTCTTTCTAAAACTTATCTTTTTGTCACACACACTCTAAATATTCTCTCTCTCTTGCTCTTGCATTCTCTAAAACTTGTCTCCCCATCTTTTTTCCCATTCTAACCTTCTCTCTCTCACCAAAACTTCTATTTGTCTCCCTCTCAAAAATTTTCTCACTCTATCTTTTCCTCCTCTTCTCTCTAAAACTTCTATCTCTATCTATCTTTCTCCCTCTTCTCCTTTCTTCTCTCTTCTTCTAAATTTTTTTTCTCATTCTCCCTGTTTCTCTAAAACTCCTCTCTCTCTTAAACTTGTCTTTCTTTCTCTTTATCTCTCTCTCCCCTTCTCTTTTTTGCTCTCTTTCTCAAACTTCTCTCTCTAAAACTTTTCATTCTCCCTCTCTCTCCCTCTCCCTCTTTCTAAAACTTATTTCTCTCTCTCTTTAAAATTACTCTCTTTCACACACACAAAAGAATGAGACATTAACAATAGTATAGGTTTTCTTTTAATTTTTTTGATACATCTTTACTTTATTACATGGTATACTTTTTGTACTCTATTTAATAATATTTTGTTGTATATTTCCACAATTGGACAGGTTATGGTAATTTATGATTTTTGACATTGATGTGTTTTAGAATTTTAATAAGAGAGAAGTTAAGGTTGATTGGTTATGATAAATTACTTCTCTCTCCCTCTCTTTCTAAAACTTCTCTCTCCCTCTATTTAAAACTTCTCTCTCTCTCTCTCTCTCTCTCTCTATATATATATATATAAATATATATATATTTTCTCTAACGCTTCTCACACATTCTTCTCTCTGCATCGTTGGTCTCTAAAATGTCTCATCTCTTTGAAACTTCCCTTTTGCTCTCTCTCTCATGAATGAGGCATTGATTGTAGCATAGGTTTTCTTTTAATTTTTTGATACATCATTCTTTTCTAATGTGGAAACCTTTTTATATTCTATTTAACAATATTATGTTGTATCTTTCCATAGCTGAACTGGTTCTTGTAATCTATGGTTTTTTACATTGATGTGCTTTAGAATCCTAATTGACAAGAAATTAAGGTTGGTTAGTTTGTTATGTTATCTTTGATTGAGACACTACTTGTTTCTTCAATAGTTTATTCTAAGATTTTTTAAATTGCTAAATTCATTACCATTTGATTTTAGAGCAGAGTAGTATAGTGAGTAAGAAATAGTTGATTGTCATCTTTGAAGCTCTATTATTTTACTTTGTAATTTGATAGAAACTACTTAATTTGATTTTAATTTGCTTTGAAGTGCTTTTTTGTAAATTTGATATTGTTCAGTTAGGAGCGCATCATTATTTAATGTTATTTAGATATCCCTTACATGGATGGCTATTGACATTCCTTGCTAGAATATAGAATTTATCTAATTTTCTTTTCCTATTGGTTTTCTTTCCATTTTCCATTAATGCAGCTATAACCATTTATAATTATAATCATTCTTTTATTTATTCATTCTTTGTTAGGCCAAATATTATAAATGTTCATATAAGGTGTTTGAATATGACACATTTTATGATAAATTACTTTCACAAATGTTTTGTTTTTTTTTGTTTTGTTCAGTTGATGTTATATGTATAAACACTTGAAATGAAATTGACTTCCCTAACTGCCATATAGGTTGGCACTCCCTTTGTTGATCAGTACTACCATATGTTACATGAAAGGTTTGAGCTTGTGTATATATTTTATTAGGATACAAGTAAGTTTGGTCATTTTGAGAGGAATGGAATCATGGGTACTACAATTATAATGCAAGTGAGTAATCTCTCTCTACCCCCATCCCTTCACTTTGTGCATGCACATGCATTCTCTATGTCCAGCATGTCTTCCTATTTTTGTTCTTGCATATTCATATATTCACACATCTTCCTATGTCTATGGATGCAATGGCTTCTTGTTTCTTTTTGGGCATATTCATAACTGTGTATTATATATTTCTATGATTGGGATATAGAAGCACTCTCTCTCTAAAACTTGTCTCTTTCACTCTCTCTTAAACTACTTTCTCTCTCTCTCTCTCTCTCTCTCTCTATATATATATATATATATATATATACTTTAATCTGATTTTTGGCATTGATGCATTTAAAATCCTAATAAAGGAGAAATTAAGGTTGCTCTATTATGCATTGTCTTTCTCTAAGGTTTTGCCTATTTCTTCAATAGTTAATTCTCTCAGATTTTGGTGATTGCTAAATCTATTCCCATTTGGTTTTATAGTGGAGCAGTATAATGAGAAAGAAATCTAGTAGAGCTCTATTATTTTACTCTCTCTTGAAATTCTGTAGACATTGCTTAATTTGAACATTTGATTAATCAAATAGTATAGTCAAGGTGTTGTGCCCCTCTAGGAGCATTCTTTTGATGAATAAGGCATTAACAATAGTACAGGCTTTATTTTAATTTTTTGATATATTATTCCTTTTTAATGTGGGTTATTTTTTATGTTCTATATAACAGTATTGTGTTGAATCTATTTGCAGTATGTCAGGTTCTTGTAATCTGTGATTTTTGACATTCATGCATTTTAGAATCCAAAAATTAAGTTGCTCAATTATGCAATGTCTTTCTTTAAGGCTCTTCAACAATTACTTCTCTAAGATTTTAGCAATTGCTAAATCCATTCCCATTTGGTTTTACAGTGGAACAGTATAATGATAAGAAATCTAGTATAGGTCGATTATTTTACTCTTCTTTGTAATTCTATAGACACTGCTGAATTTGATTTTAGCTTGCTTTGAAGTACTTTTTGTGAATTTGATGGTGTGTAGTTAGAGATGCATTATTATTTAATATTTCTTAAATATCCTTTACATGGATGGGTATTGACATTCCCCATTGCATTATGCAATGACTCTGATTTTCTTTTCTTATTGGTTTTCTTCCCATCTTCCATCAATGAAGTTGCAACCATTCCCAATTATGATCATTCTTCCATCTATTCATTATTTGTTAGGCCAAATATTATAAGTGTTCATTTAAGGTGTTTGAATTTGACGCATTTTATGATAAATTATTTTGTTAAAGTCATAATCATTTTTTTTTTCATTTCTCTATTATTCATTTGAAACCTTGGTGGCTTATTCACTTGATATGAGCAAGAGGATTGCTTGATATGCCCCTTCTATTTTTCTTTTTTGTACCCATACTATCATCTAGTTAAGACCCTATATAAGCATCTTTATCAATATCAACATTGACCCTTCATAGTTTGCTATTTTGTTATAGTTGTGAAATTCTCTTAAATGTAAATAAATCTGATTTTCTTTTTTTATTGGTTTTCTTCCCATCTTCCATTAATGCAATTGCAACCATTCCCAATTATGATTGTTCTTCTATTTATACATTATTAGTTCGGTAAAATATTACAAGTGTTCATATAAGGTGTTTCAATATGGCACATTTTATGATAAATTATTTTCACAATCATTTTTTTTGTTCAGCTAATGTTGTATGTATATTCACACACAATTGAAATTGGATTCCTTGACTACCATATTGGTTGTTAATGCCTTTGTTGATCAGTACTACCATATATTACATGAAAACCCTGAGTTTGTGCACATGTTTTATTAGAATACAATAAGTTTGTTCATCTTGAGAGGAATGGAATCATGGGTACTACAACCATAGTGGAAGTGAGCTATTTCACTTTGCCCCCATCCCTCCACTCTGTGTGCACATGCATTCTCTTTGTCCTAGCATGTCTTCCTATTGCTATTCTTGTATATTCATATGTATGCACATGTCTTCCTATTTCTATGCATGCAATGGCTTTCTGTTTCTTTGTGGTATATTCATAACTTTGTGTACTATACATTTCTATGATTAGGTTATATAAGCACACACTCTCTCTCCTCTCTAAAACTTGTCTCTCTCTCTTTCTCTCTCCCTCTTCTCTTTTCTTCTCTCTCCCTCTAAAATTTATTTCTCATTCTCCCCCTCTCTTTTTAAAACTCCCCTCTCTCTTAAACTTGTCTTTCTTTCTTTGTCTCACTCTGCCCTTGTCTTTTTCCCCCTCTTTCCCATACTTCTCTCTCTAAAACTTCTCATTTCACCACTCTCTCTCCCTCTTCCCCTCTCTAAAACTTATTTCTCTCTTTCTCTTTAAAACCACTCTCTCACACATACAAAAGAATGAGGCATTAATAACAGTATGAGTTTCCTTTTAATTTATTTAAATATCTTTCCTTTATAATGTGGGATACTTTTTATGCTCTATTTAATAATATTTTATTGTATATTTCCACAGTTAGATAGGTTCTAATAATCTATAATTTTGGACATTGATATGCTTTAGAATTTTAATAAGAGAGAAATTAAGGTTGATCGATTATGTGTTGTCTTTCTTTAAGACTTTGCTTGTTTCTTCAATAGTTAATTCTCTGAGATTTTTGCAATTGCAAAATCCATTACCATTTAGTTTTACAACGGAGTAGTGTTGTAAGAAATTTAGTATATTGTTATCTTTGCTGTTCCATTATTTTATTCTTTGTAACCAGGCAATGCTTAATTTGTTCAGTTAGGGATGCATCATTATTTAATGTTACTTAGATATCCCTTACATGGATGGCTATTAACATTTAGAAAAAATCTAGCTTTCTTTGCATCTTTCATCAATGTAGTTGCAACCATTCTCAGTAACGATCATTCTTCCATCTTTTCATTACATGTTAAGTGGATATTATAAGTGCTCATATAAGGTGTTTAAATACGATACTTTTTATGATAAATTTTTTTCTTAAAGTTGCAACCATTTTTTTTGTTCAGCTAATGTTGTTTGTATGTTCACCTGCAATTGAAAGTTGACATGTTTCATTGTTAATGTCAATGTATTTGACTTCCCTAACTGCTATGGTAATGCCTTTGTTGGTCAGTACTACCATATGTTGCATGAAACCCTTGAGTTTGTACATAGGTATTATCAAGATACAAGTAAGTTTGGTTGTCTTAAGAGGAATGGAATCATGGGCACTAGAACCACAATGCAAGTGAGTTATCTCTCTACACCTATCCGCATGCATCTTTTCTTGTTTCTATTCTTGCATCTTTATTTATACACACGTCTTCTTATTTGTATGCATGCACATATATCCTCTGTGTCATAGTAGCTTCCTATTTCTCTGTGGGCATATTCATAACTTTGTTGTAATATACATTTCTATGATTGGGTTATATAAGAACTCTCTCTCTCCCCCCCTAAAACTTCTCTCTTTGTCTTGTTCTCTCTCAAACTTCTCTACCTTTCTTTCTCTCTCTTTCTCTTACCAAAACTTCTATCTCTCTCCCCTTCTCTTTCCTCCTTACTCTTTCTAAAGTTTCTCTCTCTTTCTTTCCCCACTTTCTTTGTTCCCTTCCTTCTCTAAAACTTCAGTCTCTCTCTCCCCACTTTCCTTTTCGCCTCTCACTAAAATTGCTCTCTCTAAAACTTCTCTTTATCTTGCTTTCTTCTTTTCTCTCAAACTTCTCTCTCTCTCTCTCTCTTTTTCCCATTCTAAAACTTCAGCCTCTCTCACTCTTTCTCTGCCCTTCCTTTTCCTCCTTTCTTTCTAAAAAGTTTTTCTCTCTCTCTCTCTTACCCCTTCTTGTTTCCCCTATCTCTCAAAAACTTCTCTATCTTTCTCTCTATATCGCTCTCACTCTAAAACTTCTCTTTCTATCTCACTCTTTCCCTCTCACTTCTTTCTCTCTCTCTCCCAAAATTCTCTCTCTCTTCCTCTCTCTCTCTCTCTTATATTCTATCTCTCTAAGGCTTCTTCTTCTTCTCTCTATTTCTCTCTCTTGTGTATGTCTTTGTTAAACTTCTCTTTGTCACCCTCTCTCTCCCAAACTTCTCACTTTTTTTCTCTTCCTCTCTCTCTCTAACTTCCCATTCTCTTTTTATCTCTCTCAAACTATACATCTTCTCTCTCTCAATGTAAACTTCTCTCTCTTTCTCTCACTTTCTAAAACATTAATCTCTCTAAACTCTTTTTTTTCTCTCTCTCTCTTTATCAATTTAAATATTTTCTTGCTTTGTCTCTAAATCTTCTCTCTCTACAACCACAATGCAAGTGAGTGTCTCTCTCTCCCTCTAAATCTTCTTTTTCTGCCTCTCCCTAAAACTTTTCTTACACTAAAACTTTTTTCTCTTTCTAAAACATCTCTCTCTTTTGTCTCTCTCAAGCTTCTCTCTCTATCACCAAAATTTTTATCACTCTCTCCCACTCTATCTCCCCCTCCCAAAAATTTCTCTCTCCCATTCTATTTTCCCCTATCTCTCTAAAATTTCTTGTCTCTCTATTCTCTATGTCTTTGTAAAACTTCTCTTTTATCTTTCTCCCTAAATCTTCCATTCTCCCTCTCTCCCTTAAATTTCTCCTTTTCTTTCTCTCTCTCAAACTGTCTTTTTCTTCAAACTTCTCTCTCAAGGTAAAACTTCTCTCTCTTCCTCTCTCTTTTTTTAGAACGTCAATATCTCTATACTCTTTCTCTCAAACTTCTTTCTCTCTCTCTCTTTATCTATCTAAATATTCTCTCTCTACAACCACAATGCAAGTAAGTTATCTCTCTCTCTCTCTCTAAATCTTCTTTTTCTGTCTCTCCCTAAAACTTGTTTCTTTCTTACCCCTAAAACTTCTTGCTCTCTCTTACTCTTTCTAAAACATCTCTCTCTCTTTCTCTCTCTAAATCTTGTCTCTCTATCACCAAAATTTTTGTCACTCTCTCCCACTTTATCTCCCCCTCCCAAAAATTTCTCTCTCCCATTTGTTTTCCTCTATCTCTCTTAAACTTCTCATTCTCTCTTTTTCTCTCTCAAAAACTTTTCCTTCTCTTTCTGTCTCTTTTTGCTAAAAATTCTCATTTTCTCTCTCTCTCTCTCTAAAACTTCTCATTATCCCTCTCTCTCTCTCTCTCTCTCTCTCTCTCTCTCTCCCTCCCTCTCTCCCTTACTCTAAAATTTCTATCTCTCTCTGTATGGAACTTCTTTCTTTCTCTCAAACTTTGCTCTTGATAAAACCTATCTCCCACTTACTTTCTACTAAAACATCTCTTTATCCCTTTTTGTTTCACTCCTATTCTCTTTGCCCTTCTCACTCTAAAATTTCTCTCTCTCTCTCTCTTCCCCTTGTCTTTTTCCCTCTTGCTCTAAAATGTGTCACTCTTTCTTTAAAACTTCTCTTGCTATCTCTCTCTCTCTAAAACTTCTCTATCTCCCCTCCTCTTCTCTTTCCCCTTGTCTCAGCCTAAAATTTCTCTCTCAAACTTCTCTTCCACTCTCCCACTTTCCCTTTCTCTTTTACCCTCTCTCTCTAAAATTTCTTTCTCTAAAACTTCTCTCTCTCACCTTTTAAGATCTCACTCACTCCCTCCCCCTTCTCTTTCTTTGTAAAACTTTTCTCCCTCTCTCTATCTCACACTAAAAGTTCTCATGTTCTCTCTCTCTCTCTCTCTAACTTTGCTTTGCTCTCTCTCCCCCCTTCTCTCTCCACCCAACTTCTCTTTGACCCCCTCTCTCTACCCCCTCTTCCTCTCTCCCTAAAACTACTCTCTCCCTCTCTGTATAAATCTCACACTCTCTTTGTATACTCAATCTTTAAAACTTCTCCCTCTCTTTCAAACTTCTCTAGCTCTCTTATGAATGAATCATTGATTACAGCATGGGTATTCTTTTCATTTTTTTATATATCATTCTTTTGTAATTTGGGATACTTTTTATACTCTATTTAACAATATTGTGTTGTATCTTTTCACAGTTGAAATGATTATTGTAATCTATGATTTTTGACAATGGTGCGCTTTAGAATCTTAATTGAGGAGAAATTAAGGTTGGTTGGTTGGTTGTGTTGTCTTTGATTAATGCTCTGCTTGTTTCTTCAATAATTAATTCATGATTTTTGCAATTGCTAAATTCATTACCATTTGGTTTTAAAGCAAAGTGGTATAGTGAGCAAGAAATATAGTTGATTGTTATCGTTGATGCTTTATTATTTTAGTCTTTGTAATTTGATAGAAACTGCTTAATTTGATTTTAGGTTGCTTTGAAGTTCTTTTTGTTAATCTGATATTGTTTAGTTAAGGGCACATCATTATTTAATGTTATTTAGATATCCTTTACATAGAAGGCTATTAACATTTCCTACAGCAATATAGAATTTATCTGATTTTCTTTTCCTATGGTTTTCTTCCCATCTTCCATTAATGCAATTGCAACTATTCCCAATTATGATCTTTCTTCCATTTATTTATTATTTATTAGGCCAAATATTATAAGTGTTCATATATGGTGTTTGAATATGACATTTTTTATGATAAATTATTTTTGGTTCAGCTTATATTATATATATATTCACTCGCAATTAAAATTGACTTCCCTAACTACCATATAGGTTAGTATTGCCTTTATTGATTAGTACTAGCATATGTTGCATGAAAGCCCTGAGCTTGTGCATATGTTTTGTTAGGATACAAGTAAGTTTCTCTCTCTTTCCAAAACTTCTCATTCTCCCTCCCTCTCTCCCTCTATCTCTCTTGAACCTCTCTCTCTCCCTCTCCCCCTCTCTAAAACTTATTTCTCACTCTTTAAAATTTTTTTCTCTTTCTTACAAAAGAATGGGGCATTAATAACAGTATAAGTTTTCTTTTAATTTTTTGATATATCTTTCCTTTGTAAGCTGGGATACTTTTTATGCTCTATTTAACAGTATTTTATAGTATATTTTCATAACTGGATAGTTCTTGTAACTTGTTGTTTGGTTTTACAGTGGAGTAGTCTAGTAAGAAATTTAGTACATTGTTATCTTTGATTCTCTATTATTTTACTCTTTGTAATTCGAAAGACATTGCTTAATTTGTTTGGTTAGGGACATGTCATTGTTTAATGTTATTTAAATATCCTTTACATGGATGGTTATTAACCTTCCTTGTGGCATTATCGAATACATCTAGTTTTCTTTGCATTTTCCATCAATGCAGTTGCAACCATTCCTAATTACGATCATTCCTTCATCTTTTCATTATTTGTTAGGTAGTTATTGACATTCTTTGTTTCATTGAGTTTATTAATGGAGACATAGATATTGTCCCTTAGATATATGTATGAGAGGTATGTCATGTAGTTGTACACTATATGCTGAGCTAATTAATAATTTTAGATTACTAATTTTTTAATGTGCTTGCATACTATAATAACATTTTACTCTCTTGAATATTTAATTAATTAAACAGTACAGTCAAGGCACTTATGCCCCTCTAGGAGCATTCTTTTGATTAATGAGGCATTAATAACATTATAGGTTTTAATTTAATTGTTTGATAAATTATTCCTTTTTAATGTGGGATACATTTCATGCTCCATATAATAGTATTGTGTTGAATCTATCAGCAACTTGACAAGTTCTTGTAATTTGTGATTTTTGACATTCATGCATTTTAGAATCCAAAAATTAAGGTTGCTTAATTATGCACTGTCTTTCTTTGAGACACTGCTTATGTCTTCAACAGATAATCCTCTAAGATTTTGGCAATTGCTAAATCCATTCCCATTTGGTTTTACAGTGAAGTAGTATAATGAGTAAGAAATCTAGTAGAGGTATATTATTTTACTCTTCTTTGTAAATTTGATTGTAGCTTGCTTTGAAGTGCTTTTCGTGAATTTAACAATGTTTAGTTAGGGACACATCATTATTTAATGTTACTTAGACATCCCTTACATGGATGGGTATTGACATTCCCTGTTGCATTATACAATACCTTTAATTTTTTTTCTTATTGGTTTCTCTCCATCTTCTATCAATGAAGTTGCAACCATTTCATCTATTCAATATTTTTTTGGTTGAATGATATAAGTGTTCATATAAGGTGTTTAAATTTGACGCATTTTATAATAAATTATTTTGTTAAAGTCATAATCATTTTTTTTTTTCATTTCCCTATTATCCATTTGAAACCTTGGTGGCGTGAGTAAGAGGGTTGCTTGAGATGTCCTTTTTGTTTTTTTTTTTTGTTTGGGTACCATACTATCATCTAGTTAAGACCCTATATAAGCATCTTTATTAATATCAACATTGACCCTTTCATAGTTTGCTAATTTATTATAGTTGTGAATTTGTCTAAAATGTAAATAAATAATGGAATTGCTGGCATTCCTAGTTATGATCATTCTTCTATCTTTGTTTGGTAAAATGTTATAAGTGTTCATGTAAGTTGTTTCAATATGATACATTTTATGAGAAATTATTTTCACAATTATTTTTTTTTTTGGTTTAGTTGATGTGTATATTCACATGCAATTGAAATTGAATTCCCTAATAGGTTGGTAATGCCTTTGTTGATCGTTGCATGAAAACCCTTGGCTTGTGCATATGTTTTACTAGGATACCAGTAAGTTTGGTCATCTTCATAGGAATGGAATCATGGGTACTACAACCATAATGCAAGTGAGTTATCTCTCTTTACCCCCATCCCTACACTCTATGTGTGCACATGCATTCTCTTTGTCCCAGCATGTCTTCCTGCTTCTATTCTTGCATATTCATATGTACACACGTCTTCCTATTTCTATGCATGTAGCGGCTTCCTGTTTCTTTGTGGGCATATTCATAACTTTGTTTGCTTTACATTTCTATGATAGGGTTATATAGGCACACTCTCTCTCTCCTCTCTAAAATTTTTCTCTCCTCTCTCTCTCTCTCTCTCGGTGTGTGTACATATATATATATATACTTTTGTCTCTCAAACTTCTCTCTCTCTCTCTCTCTCTCTCCCTCCCTCCCTCTCTCTAGAAACTCTTACTCTCTCTTTGTCTCTCCCTTACCTCTCTCTATCTCTTGCTCTCTCTGACACAAATAGACACTCTCTCTAAATATTCTCTCTCTAGCTCTCTTGCATTCTCTAAAACTTCTCTCCCTTTTTTTCCCATTCTAAAACTTCTTTCTCTCACCAAAACTTTTGTCTCTCTCTCCAAAATTTCTCACTCTATCTCTCCCTCCCCCTCTCCCTTTCCCTAACTCCAAAACTTCTATCTCTATCTCTCTTTCTCCCCTTTCTCTTTTCTCCTCACTCACTCTAAAATTTCTTGCTTATTCTTCCTCTCTCTTTTTCTAAAACTTCTCTCATTCTCTGTTAAGCTTGTCTTTCTCCCTCTTTGCCTCTCTCTCCCCTTCTCTTTTCCCCTCTTTTTCCTAATTCTCTCTCTCTCTCTCTCTCTCTCTCTCTTGTCATTGTCTTTCTCTTGCTAAACTTCTCATTCTCCCTTTCTCTCTCCCTTTTGCCCTATCTAAAACTTATTTCTCTCTTTCTCTTTAAAACTTCTCTCTCTCTCTCATATACACACAAAAGAATGAGGCATTAATAACAGTATATGTTTTCTTTAAATTTTTTGATACATCTTCATACTTTTTATTCTCTATTTAATAATATGTTGTTGTATGTTTCCACAATTGGACAGGTTTTGTAATCTATATTTTTGACATTGATGTGCTTTAGAGTTTTAATGAAGGAGAAATTATGGTTGATTGGTTATATGTTGTCTTTGTTTGAGGCATTGCTTGTTTTTTCAATAATTAATTCTCCAAGCTTTGGTAATTGCTAAATCCATTACCATTTGGTTTTATAGCGAAGTAGCATTTTAATAAATTTAGTACATTGCTATCTTTGTTCTATTATTTTATTCTTTGTAATCTGATAGATAATGCTTAATTTGTTAGTTTAAGGATGCATCATTATTTAATTTTACTTAGATATTCCTTACATGGATGGCTATTGACATTCAAAATGAATCTGGTTTTCTTTGCATCTTCCATCAATGCAGTTGCAATCATTTTCAATTGTGATCATTTTTTCATCATTTCATTATTTGTTAGGCGGATATTATCAATGTTCATATAAGGTGTTTAAATATCATGCTTTGTATAATAAATTATTTTCTTAAAGTTACAACTATTTTTTTTTGTTTAGCTAATGTTGTATGTATATTCACATGCAATTGAAAGTAGACATGTTTTGTTGTTAATGTCAATGTATTTGACTTCCTTAACTACCATAAAGGATGGTAATGCCTTTGTTGATAAGTACTATCCTATGTTGCATGGAAGCCCTAAGTGTCTGCATAGGTATTATCAATATACAAGTAAGTTTAGTCTTCCTGAGAGGAATGGGATCATGGGTACTACAACCACAATGCAAGTGAGTTATCTCTCTACACTTATCCCTCCACACTATGCATGCACTTGCCTGCATGTCTTCTTGTTTCTATTCTTGCATATTCATATTTACACATATCTTCTTGTTTGGGTGCATGCACATATATCCTCCATGTCCTAATTATTTCTTGTTTCTCTGCGGGCTTATTCATAACTTTGTTGTAATATACCTTTGGGTTATATAAGAACTCTCTCTCTCTCCCCCTAAAACTGCTCTTTCTATCTTGCTCTCTCTGCAACTTCTCTTCCGTTCTCTTTCTCTCTTGCAAAACCTTTTGTCTCTGTCTCCTTCTCTTTCCTCCTTACTATTTCTAAAATTTTTCTCTCTCTATCCCCCTTTCCATTTCCCTTCCCTCTCTAAAACTTCATTGTCTCTATCTCCCTACTTGTCTTTTCCCCTCTCTCACTAAAATTACTCTCTCTAAAACTTCACTTTCTTGCTCTCTTGTTCCCTCTGAAACTTCTCTCTCTCCCTCTCTTTTTTCCATTCTAAAACTTCTCTCTCACCAAAATTACTGTCTCTCTCCCTCTTTCTCTACCCTTCCTTTTCCCCTTATCTTTTTTGAAAAATGCTCTCTCTCTCTCTCTCTCTCCCCTTCTCATTTCCCCTTTCTCTCTGAAACTTTTTTCATTCTATCTCTAAAACTTCTCTATCTTTCTCTATATGGCACTCTCTTTGAAAATTCTCTTTCTATCTCGCTCTCCCTCATCTCTTTTCTCCTCTGACTATAAAATTTCTTTCTTATTCTTCCTCTCTCTCCCTTCCCCCTCTCTTAATTTCTCTCTCTCTCTAATGCTTATTTGGCTCTCTCTCCCATTCTGTTTTCCCCTCTCTCTTCCAAAATTCTCTCTCATTGTATCTCTCTAAAACTTCTTCTCTCTCTCTCTCTATGTTTTTGTAAAACTTCTCTTTGTCTATCTCTCTCTCTCTCTCTCTCTAAAGCTACTCATTCTCCCACTCTCCCTCTCTTTCTTAAACTTCTCCTTCTCTTTCTCTCTCTGAAACTATAAGTCTTTCTTTCAAACTTCTCTCTCCAAGTAAAACTTCTCTCTCTTCCTCTCTCTCTTTCTAGAATGTCAATCTCTCTATACTCTTTCATCAAAACTTCTTTCTCTCTCTCTCTCTCTCTCTTCATCTATCTAAATATTCTCTCGCTTTCTATCTCTAAATCTTCTCTCTCTACAACCACAATGCAAGTGAGTTATCTCTCTCTAAATCTTCTTTTTTTGCCTCTCTCCTTGAAACTTGTTTCTTTCTCACTCCTAAAACTTCTTCTCTCTCTTGCTCTTTCAAAAACATCTTTCTCTCTCACTCTATCTCCACTCTTAAAAATTTCTCTCTCCTATTCTGTTTTCCCTTATCTCTCTAAAACTTCTCATTCTCTCTCTCAAACTTCTTGTTCTCTTTCTTTCTCTCTTTGCTTAAACTTCTCATATTCTCTCTCTCTCTTAAACTTCTCGTTATCCCTCTCTCTCTCTCCCTCTCTCTCCCCCTTACTCTAAAATTTCTCTCTCTATGTAACTTCTCTCTCTTTCTCTCAAACTTTACTCTCTCTCTTTCTCTCTCCTCTTTCTAAAACTTGTCTCTCTACATCTCTCTCTCTTTATAATCTTTTTCTTAACCTTCTCAATCTCTCTTCGAAACTTCTCTTTGAATGTTCTCATACTCACTCTCTCTCTATAACCATAATGCTATTGAGTTATTTCTCTCTCTATAAATCCTGTTTCTCTCTCCCTCTCTCCATAAAACATGTCTCTTTTTGTCTCTCTAAAACTTCTCTCGCTATTGCTCTCTCTAAAACTTTTCTCTTTCTTTCTCTCTCTCTCTCTCTCTCCAAGACTGTTGTCACTTTCTCACATGCACAGTCGCTCTACCCCCAAAATCTTCTTTGTCTCTTGTTCTTTTTAAAACTTCTGTCTCTCTTTTTCTTACCCTCTAAAACTTCTCTCCTTTTCACCAAAACTTATCTCTCTCCATGTCTCTCTTGCCTTTTGTTTTCTCTTATCTCTCTAAAACTTCTCTCCCACTCGCTTTCTAAAATTTCTTTCTTTCTCTCTAAAACAATTTTGTATCCCTTTTTGTCTCACCCTTATTCTCTCTGCTCCTCTCACTCTAAAATTTCTCTCTCTCTCCCCCCTTTCTTTTCCCCTCTTGCTCTAAAATTTCTCACTTTCTCTAAAATTTCTCTTGCTATCTCACTCTTTGAAACTTCTGTCTCTCCCCTTCTCTTCTCTTTCCCCTTTTCTCACTCTAAAATTTCTCTCTTTTAAAATTCTCTTCCACTCTCACTTTCCCTATCTTTTTACCCTCTTTCTCTAAAATTTCTCTCTCTTAAACTTCTCTCTCTTGCTTGTTAAGGTCTATCTCTCTTTCTCCTTCCCCCTTCTCTTTTCTCCCTTTCTCTAAAATTTCTCTCTCTAAAACTTCTCTCCCTCTTTCTATCTCACACTAAAAGAGCTCTCTTTCTCTCTATCTCTTTGTCTCTCTCTCTCTCTCTCATTTAAACTTTGCATTCTCCTTCTCTCTCTTTCTCCTTCTTTCTCTTGCCAAATCTTCTGTCTATCTTTCTCTCTTTCTCCTACTCTCTAAAACTTTCTCATTTCACCTCTCTCTCTCCTCTCCCTTACTCCAAAATTTCTCTCTCTCTCTCTAACTTCTCTCCTACTCTCTCTCCCACCCTTTCTCTCTCTTTAAAACTTCTCAATCCATCTTTGTCTAAAACTTTTCTCTCTCTCTCTCTCTCTCTCTCTCTCTCTGTGTCAATATATATATATATATTTTCTATAGCACTTCTCTCACTCTTTCTCTCTCTCTGTATCCTTGGTCTCTAAAACTTCTCCCTCTCTTTGAAATTCTCTCTCTCTCCCCTCCTCTCTCTCTGCCTCTCACCATAGGTTTTCTTTCAATTTTGTGCTACATCATTCTTTTATAACATGGGACTTTTTATACTCTGTTTAACAATATTTTGTTGTATCTTTCCATAGCTGAACTGATTCTTGTAATCTATGATTTTTTACATTGATGTGCTTTAGAATCCTAATTGAGGAGAAATTAAGGTTGGTTGGTCAGTTGTGTTGTCTTAGATTAAGACTCTACTTGTTTCTTCAATAGTTAATTCTTAAATTTTTGCAATGGCTAAATTAATTACCATTTGGTTTTGTAGTAGAGTAATATAGTGACTAAGAAATATTGTTGATTGTTATCTTTGATACTCTATTATTTTATCCTTTGTAATTTGATAGAAACTACTAAATTTGATTTTAGATTGCTTTGATATGCTTTTTATAAATTTGATATTGTTCAGTTAGGAGCGCATTATTATTTAATGCTATTTAGATATTCCTGACGTGGATGACTATTGACATTCCCTACTACAATATAGAATTTATCTAATTTTCTTTTCATATTGGTTTTCTTTCCATCTTGCTTTAATGCAGTTGCAACCATTCACAATTGTGATCATTCTTCCATCTATTCATTATTTGTTAGGCCAAATATTATAAGTTCATATAAGGTGTTTTAATATGATGCATTTTATGACATTATTTTCACAACTGTTTGTTTTTTTTTTTGGTTCAGTTGATGTTATATGTATATTCACTTGCAAATGAAATTGACTTCCCTTTGATCTCTGTCTTTCCATCTCTCCCTCTCTCTTGCAGTCTCTCTCTAAAGCATCTCTTTCTCTGTCTCTCTCACCAACTCTATCTCTCTCATTCTTTCTAAAGCTTCCCTCTTTCTCCCTAAAACTTCTCTCTCTCTCACTCTCCCAAAAACTTTCCTCTCTCTATTTCTTCTTTAAAACATTTCTCACATGCTGTCTCTCTCTCTCTCACTCTCTGTCTCTCTCTTTATCTTCTCTCTCTTGCTCTCCCTCTTTGTCTCTCTCTCTCTCTCTTAAACTTCTTTCTCTCCCACTCTTTCACTCAAAAACTTCACTATCTCTCTATCTGTTTATCTCTCTCTCTCTAAAACTTCTCTCTACCTTTCCTTTTATCTTCTCTCTCCTACACTCCCTCTCTACCTCTCTCCCCAAAACTTCTCGTTCTTTCTCTGTCTCTCACTCTCTCCCCTAAACTTCTTTCTCTCCCACTCTCTCTCAACAACTTTACTTTCTCTCTCTAACTCTCTCCTTAAAGCTTCTCTCTCACTCTCTCTAAAAAGTCTCTCTCTCTCACCTACCCTAAAGCTTCACTCAATGTTTCTCTCTCTTTTCCTCTAAAACTTCTATCATATGCTCTCTCTATCTCTCATACTCTCTCTCTAAAACTCAATCTCTCCCTTGCAGTCTCTCATTGCAAAACTTCTCTTTCTCTTTGTCTCCCACTCTCTCTCTTAAACTTCTTTCACTCCCACTCTCTCTCAAAAACATCACTTTATCCTTCCCTATCTTTCTCTCTCGTGTCTCTCTATTTTGATCTCTCTCGCAGCCTCCCTCTAAAACTTCTCTTTCTCTCTCTCCCTCTCTTCAAATTTTCTCCATCTCTTGATGATAAAATCATGGCAGATATGGCTAATCCAATTCAAATTCCAAGTAGTCCAATTATAAGAGCTAGAGCTAAAAGGTTCAAGGAGGCTTTCAATGGATTGATGCTGAGCATTTGGGTTGAGGAGTGCTTAAGGCTTGTCCTCCTTCTTTGTATAACTCAGTTTCCAAGAAGTAGAACTTGAGTTTTGAGCCGTGAGTTAACCCAACCACCATATCTCCTATAGCTAACAACCGAATCTCAATCATCTTTCTCATCAAAATCAGCCCCATAATACTCTTTGTCTTCAACCCTTGCTTCCCGTGATTGAACTTTTTCCTCTCCTACGCACATTCTGTACATTTTATGGCTGCCTCATGTGTTCATTCTTTACCTTATCCAACCATTCATGAACTTGATCTATTTCCATTCATAACACTCTTCTCATCTCTCCCATTAACGCATCCATAAGTAACTTTGGATCAACCTCTCCTGATGAACTTGTGGGAATGCTTTTGCTTGTGTTGTCTGACATGTTTTTACTGCAAAAAAAATGTTAGAAAATAAAAGACCTCACAAACTATTTCCCTCGGTCAAATACAATTCTCTCAACACTCGTGTTTTCATACAACAAATTTAGCTTTTTCCCTCTATTGCTCTGACCACTCTTGCCTTTTTCCACTCATAATTTTCTCTTTCAGTTCTTTTTAAACTTATCCAAACAAGAACAAGAACCTTTTCCAACAACAATTCAATCACAATCTTATCAATGGTTCAAGGAAGAGTATGGAATCAAGAGAATCAATAAAATCACTAAAAAAGAGTTAAGAATACTAGAAAGGAAGTTTTTGGCAGTCTCTGACTTGTTCTTTTTTCTTTTTGCTGAATACCACATTTTTTTTCTATTTTTTTTCGCAGCTTTTCTTTCCTTTTTTTTTTGAATATGTATCAACTGAAGTTGCAATCTAACCAAAAAAAAAAAAACCAAGAATATTGGCTGTAAAACTAAAATTAGATAGGCAAAACTTGAGGCTAGAACCGGTGCTTTGATACCAAAATGATGCAAACCCTGCTAAAAATAATGACACCTGTCAACAAAATTGATTCTCAAGACCGTTCTATAATAAAATTATTATAGGTGGAAACCTCGACCCAATTTTTATAAGAAAATATGAACCTTGGTATATGGAGATGTCACAAATGGGATGGTGAATCATTTGATAAGTTGGATGAATGCCACAAGATCAGTTTTCTAGATAAAGTTGAGAGTTTTCTCTTTGGTTCTTTAAAGAGCTTTCTAAACTTATCAAGAACTTATTTTTGTGGTGTTCATCTGACTTATCAAATGGTTCATCATCCCGTTTGTGGCATCTCCACATAACAAGGTTCGTGTTTTCTTATAAATATCAAGTCAAGGTTTTCACCTATAATAATCTGATCATAGAACGGTCTTGGGAATCAATTTCATTGATGGGTCTTGTTATTCTTGGTAGGGTTTGCATCATTTCAATGATAAATAAAAGCATGGCGGATGCAGCTGATCCAATTCAAATTTCAAGTGGTGCAGTTACAAGAGCTAGAGCTAAAAGGTTCAAGGAGTGCTCGAGGTCCTCCTTTGTATAACTCAGTTTCCAAGAAGTGGAACCTGAGTTTTGGGCTGCATGTGAACTACCCAAATGCTCTGCATCAATCCATTGAAAGCCTCCTTGAACCTTTTAGCTCTAGCTCTTGTAACTGGACCACTTGAAATTTGAATTGGATCAGCTGTATCCGTCATGCTTTTATCATCATTGCTCTCTCTCACTCTCACTCTCTCTCTCTATCTTCTCTCTCATGCTTTGCCTCTCTGTCTCTCTCTCCAAAACTTATTGTTCTCTCTCTCTTTATGTCTATCTCTTGCTTTCCCTCTCTCTCTTGCAATCTCTCTCTAAAACTTCTTTATCTCTCTCTTTCCCTCCAAATCTTCTATTTCTCCCTCTTTGTCTCTCTTTCTTTCATTCTTTTTAAAGCTTCCCTTTCTTTCTTTTGTTCTCTCCCTAAAACTTTTCTCTTTCTCTCTCTCTCTCTCTCTCTCTCTCTCTCACTAACACTATCTTCTCTCTTTTTCTTTCCCTCTATGTCTCTCTCTCCAAAACTACTCTCTCTTTCTCTCCTTCTCACTCTCTCTTTAACATCTTTCTCTCCCACCCTCTCTCTACAACTACACTTTCTCTCTTTGTCTGTCTATCTATCTATCTCTCTTGTTTTCTCCAATTCTTCTCTTTCTCCCTCTTTGTCTCTCTTTTTCATTCTTTCTAAAGCTTTCCTCTCTCTCTAGCTCTGTCCCTAAAACTTCTCTCTCTCTTTCTCTCTCACTTGCTCACCAACACTATCATCCCTCTTTTTCTCTCCCTTTCTGTCTCTCTCTCTCTCTCTTAAAACTTTGTTCTCTCACACACTCTCTCTGTAATTGTACTTTCTCTCTTTGTCTATCTCTCTCTCCCTCCGTGTGTCTCTCTTTCTTTTATTCTTTCTAAAGCTTCCCTCTCTCTAGCTCTCTCTCCCTCTCTCTCTCTCTCACCTGCCCTATAGCTTCACTCTCTCTTGCTATCCCTAAGGCTTTACACACACTCTTTTTGTCTCCTCCTTTAAAACTTTTCTCATATGCTTTCTCTCTCTCTCTCTCTGAAACCTCTCTCATATGCTCTCTATCTCTCTCGCTTTGAAACTTCTCTCTCCCCCACTCTATCTTTGTCTCTCTTTCCTCATTCTCTCTAAAACTTCTCTATCACTCGCTATCTCTAAAACTTTCTCTATCTCTCTCTCTCTTGCTCTTGCTCTCCCCAACACCTCCCTCTCTCTCTAAAAATTCTTAAAACTTCTTTTGCTTTCTCTCCAAAACTTATGCCTGTCCCTTTCTCTCTTTGTTAAAATTTGTCTCTCCCTAACTCTATGTCTCTCTTTTCCTCCGCAACACATAGGCACACACTCTCCCTCTCTCTCCCTCTCTCTAAATCTTCTCTCCATGTCGGTATCCCTAAAACTTCTTTTGCTCTCTC